>NC_069474.1:13294736-13337236 GCF_026875155.1 Cherax quadricarinatus | reverse complement strand
TATTTGTTATTCTTGAGCCCCTCGACCTTTCTTATTCTTTTGTATTCTGATTTTTCTTGTTATTCCTGTAATCTTTATAATTTCCAGTTAGTGTTTGAATTTCATTTCACTCTTCTTCTTCTACCCTCTTCCTTCTCTAATACCTCTTCCTCGTTTTCATCCTTTTCTTTTTCCCTCTATTCTTCTTCTAATCTTCCGTGTTCTGTTCATTCTCGTTTTTTCTTTTTGATTCTTGTTTTAACTTACTTTCCTTCTGTTTAAACCTCCCATTTCCTTCCTCACTTCCTACTCCGCTCTTCGAATATCCCTCTCCTCTCCCTCTTTCCGCCATCCTTCCCCTCCTTCCGACCATCTTCCTCTCTCCTCCTCCTCCTCCTCGGATGCTCTCACCCCAGATCACATAAACAAAAGAGAAATTAGCATAGGTAAACGCTTGGTCCTCAGCTCTGGGCTGGGCCCCTTCCCCAAGCCCACTCACCCTCCCCAGAGCCTACACACCCTCACCCAAGCCCACTCAACCAAACACTACCACCACCACCACACACGTCGAGACCCCAACCGGCTGGCCGGCTGGCTAGCTGCCTGCCTGGCTGCCTGCCTGCCTGGCTAGCTGCCTGGCTAGCTGCCTGGCTGCCTGGCTAGCTGCCTGCCTGCCTGCCTGGCTAGCTGCCTGGCTGCCTGCCTGCCTGGTTGCCTGCCTGCCTGGCTAGCTGCCTGCCTGCCTGCCTGCGTGCCTGCCTGGCTAGCTGGCTAGCTGCCTGGCTGCCTGCCTGCCTGCCTGGCTAGCTGCCTGGCTGCCTGCCTGCCTGGTTTCTTGCCTGCCTGCCTGCCTGGTTGCCTGCCTGGTTGCCTGCCTGCCTGCCTGCCTGCCTGCCTGCCTGGTTGCCTGCCTGCCTGGTTGCCTGCCTACCTGGCTGCCTGCCTGCCTGGCTGCCTGCCTGCCTGGTTGCCTGCCTGCCTGGCTGCCTGCCTGGCTGCCTGCCTGCCTGCCTGCCTGCCTGCCTGCCTGGCTGCCTGCCTGGCTGCCTGGCTGCCTGCCTGGCTGCCTGCCTGCCTGCCTGGCTGCCTGCCTGGCTGCCTGCCTGCCTGCCTGGCTGCCTGGCTGCCTGCCTGCCTGCCTGGCTGGCTGCTCCTACGCTCAACTATCACAATAATATTTTACGATAATAAAAATTATGAAACAGTAATGTACTTTTTTCAGGTAATCTTCAGTGTGTGACGGAAAAAATAATTTAAGTGCGATACGAATATTTAGACATAATAAAACATTGGGTTTTGTGGACAACTAGATTGGCTTCTCTTATCATTTATATTACTAGTAGAAATGATAGTGATACTAATAATAGTAGAAATAGTAACGGTATTAGTAGCAATAATAATAATAGTAGTAGTAGCAATAGTAGCATTGGTAGTTGCAATAATAGTAATGGTAATATTTTTCTATTATATATTATTATTATTATTATTATTATTATTATTATTATTATTATTATTAAGTATTCTTGAAGGGGACATTTTACGTGGTCGCCTGATTTTTTCAACTTCATTCCTCAACATCTCGCTCACAACACATGGCTCAACCAACTGGGTTCCTTTTTTTTTCAGTTGTGGTGTAAGGTAAGTCGGGTAATATTCACGCAACTAGTGGCACGTGTTGATGCCATGTGACTGAACTTGTAGAACCCGTTCCAGGATTCTTGAAATACCTGGGATAACTTCCAAAACCCTCAGTGGCGTGGCTTTTATGGTTCGACACAAAGGCGCCTCCAAATTCGAAGACGAAGGAGAGTGGAATTCAAGAGTGCAGGTGCACGTTCTCCAGTTTTGTTTGCTAAAAGAGTGAAATTTTGAATTCCGTTAAATCCTGTTGAACCCCGTTAAATTTGACTTTACCTCTTGTGAATGACATTCACTGTGCACGGATAAATCTGTCTGTATAATCCGTGTGATAACTACAGAATGCCTTTTCCGATTGGCTTCAAATTTTCAGTCCTGGGGTGTTTTCCAGAGAGCACGGTTAGTGTTGCTGTTGGCCTGCCATTACTAAATAGTGATATTGATTTCCATTATATAACTAAAGAATGCCTCGTCAGATCGACTGTTTAGGTACAAACTGAAAAATTAAATGAAATTTAAAATAAATGGAATCTTAACATTCCGAGCAATTACTGGAGAATGACTTTTCAGACAGGCTTCAAACCTTCAGATTACTATAATTATGACTACTATTAGGATTACTATAATTACTACTGTTGCTGTAATTACTACTCCTGCTAGTGCTACAGTGATTACTACTATTTCTATTCCATACACTCGTGGATTATTATTATAAAGGGGGAAGCGCTAAACCAGTAAGATTACACAGCGCCTGTGGGGAGGGATGTGGAAGGCATTCAGGTTTAATTCAGGGAACAGGAGCACAGATCCAATTCCCTTGAACAAGAGCCCTCACCAGCCTCCAGGAACCGTTCTCGAGGGGCAAACACTGGTGGAACTATCAATAAACGTGATGAACGAGGGAGTACAGCTCCGTCAGCTCGTGTTGTGACCGAAGCATTAGCGTCCAGGAGGTCTCCTCCTTCCCCTGCAAAAATGCGTTTAAGGAGGACGCAGCTGAGTCGTTTTGTTCTTATTCTTAATATTTACGTATGATTCTTGTGAGTTAGCTCTCTATAATTACCAATGTGCTCGTGGTCTCTCGTTCTACATAACCTGTTGGTCTGGTATAATTTGCATTTCCCAATACTTGTATTGTTATTACTGTTATTGTCGTCACACACACACACACACACACACACACACACACACACACACACACAGAAGCCATGAATCGACCCTTGCAACCCCAATCAGGTGAGTACACAAACACAGAGCTTGATCAAAATGGCAGGCGAAAAATGGCGCCTGTGATCTTGGGGTAATCTAGAGAGATGCAAGAGAGGAACCTAGAAACAATATAAAACGTTGAAGACAACCTAGAGAGAGAGAGAAAGAGAGAGAAAGAGAGAGAAAGAGAGAGAGAGAGAGAGAGAGAGAGAGAGAGAGAGAGAGAGAAACCACTAGTTCGCCTCGTTTAAATTATTCACAACCTTAGGGATTTGCAACACTGCCACAGGTCACTAACAACACCGTCAGTGGGAAGACTCCTCAGTTGAAGAGCTCTTGATCCAAGAAAATGAAACTATATTCCCGTAATAATAAACAGAGCAGAAATAAGAAAGGTATAAGGGAAACTAATCATCTTGTACACATAGAAAAAATCCTTCCCTCCCTAACCTTTCTCGTACAGTTATTAGAGAAGGACAGGCGCGTCATACGTGCCTTGCAGATGACGGATGACATGGATAGGTAATGTGACTGAATATTCAGAGTTGGAGACACAGCCGGAAAGAGGACTCGAGAGGTTTGGGAGAGAGGATTGGAGAGGTTTGGGAGAGAGGATTGGAGAGGTTTGGGAGAGAGGATTGGAGAGGGTTGGGAAAGAATTAAAGAGAGGGTTAAGGAGAGAATTGAAGAGCCCTTCAGAAAAGAATTACTTTATTCACCCCATATTAAAAAGGCACATCTCAAAGGTAAATAAAGTGAAAAGAAAACTTATTGAAAATAACCAAGTTAGCCATTGACAAGAAACTTTCGACATTTACCGTGAGATACTCATTAACATCTTCAGAGATATAAGTGAAATCAACTAATCGGATGGGATTTATTGCTTATCGACTACACGAGGGTTATTAAGGCTGCTTGTAGCCTGTTCACCATCAGTCAGGAATACTATAATACTTAAAATATTCACTGAGACATACTTCTCGGTTTATATAAACAGAAACATACCTTCCTTCATGGTATATGTGTGTGTATATGTGTATAGTATAATATATATATATATATATATATATATATATATATATATATATATATATATATATATATATATATATAATATATATATACACACACACACACACACACACACACACACACACACACACACACACACACACGTCGATTAGTATACACCTGTGTACACTAATCGAAAAACATCAGCAAATTTTATTTAGAAAAATAGCAAATATATTAGACATTTATACTTAGAATAATAGCAAATATATTAGACATTTATACTTAGAAATTAGGAAAAACGTCCTACCGTCATCTACATCTCTTCTCACCTAATTCTACACAAGAATGGACTTCAACTGCCCCACAATCTTCCCTGCGACGCGTAGCTGCGACAGACTGCACCAGAGTTTGGAAACAACGTAGTCTACCTCTGTTCCTGTAATTCCCATTTTCTTACACTGGCGACTTCAACTCTCAACGAAGAGTGATCCAAACCTGTGTTTGTGGAGTATTGATTTCTTTACCTGTTGCTTGCTCCAGTCAACTTTTTTTTTTTTGAGGGGGGAGGGTTAGTTTCGAGTTTTTTGTGTATACCTATGCTCTTGTGCTGTCATCAACTAGACGGATATTGGGTGTACAGTAAACTAGCCACTACCGTCCACAGGATGAAGTGAACAAACTAGCCACTACCGTCCACAGGATGGATATAGAGTACACAAGGAAGCCATTTCAGCAGCAAAATCTTGGCTATCTTCTCAGAGCTACGACCAGATAATGTTTACAGAAGTGTGTTTACCAATGTATACTGGGAGTTTATTTTTAGGGATTAAATTATCATTGTATTTTGGTTTACAGGACACATGCAGCCTTAATGACCCTCGTGTAGTAGATAGGTTTTAAACCGAATAGGACTTGTTTCGGTCGCTGCACAATCCAGGAAAGATGTTCCTGAATCCCATAACTCTAGCCCTCTCTACCTCAATGATTCGATACAGATTATCCCCGTATCCCTTAACCCTAGCCCCTTCTACTTCAGGGAAATAAACAAAAAATACTCTAAAAAGTCATAAGATTAGAATACAATAAAATATATAACGTGTGTGTATGAGTGTATATCATTTATACACAAATATATGCTTGTGTGTATCATTGTGTATATATGTATATACATATATATACTTTTGCATATGTATACACGTGATATATGTTTCCATATGAATACAAGTACCTTTAAACACGTGTATACATGTATGTTGTATGTGTGTGTACATATGAATGTATGTATATGCGCTTAAGTATGGCGTGTACATGTGTATACGTTTGAACGTATTCGCATGCATATATACAGTATACATGTGTGTGTATGATAATACAAGACTACAACTAACCGCTCGAACACTAATAACGTAAAGCAATTAGATTACTGAGCTCAGCACAGTGTATATACACTGAGTAATATACATCTTTCAGTGTATATACACTGTGCTGGACTCAAAGATTCAATTGTAAGTCATTCAGTGTAATTACACTGAACGATGTATATTACTGTGTATATACATTGAACGATGTATATTACGCAATGTATATACACCGAACGATGTATATTACTCAGTGTATATATATACTGTTATATCATTCAGCCGTGACAGGGGTAACATTAAACCCTCAGTGCATCACATTGTGTATATATACCAAAAAAAAAATTTTTTCTTCCCAATTTCAGGAATAAAATTTCTTTGATGTTAGAGGAGAGTTCGATTGAGTTCTTAATGGCCTAATTACCGCCGACAGGTCGTTATCCCTATCAATTTAAGTTGCCAGTTGCAACACGGCTCAGAGTCATTAAACGTTAATGAGGTGAAAGACTATAAAAGGGTGATTAATTAACGTTACGACGCCTGTACAGTAGGCCTATCTAAATAGGCGTGAATCCTCTTCGAAATGTCTTATCGAACAAGGTGACGCCCTACTGCAAAAAAATCGACTGCATTAAGGTGGATCAGGTTTAAGATTCACCTAAAAGGAATTAAAGCCTTTAAAACTCGTCAGGCAGAATGTGGATCCTCATCAAGCCAGCCATAGTGGCAGGGAATCCCTCTTGTTAGGGTTCAAGAGTGGTCAAGACCTCTCTTACAGTCACAGTAATAAAGGCTGACTTACCATACGATAAATAATGCAAAACAACCAAAGGGGGGAGTTTAATGATAACTCCAGGCTTTTCGTGTTGCAATCAGCACATCGTCAGGAGCTTGCAATGTTGCAGAAATGAGCAGGAAGTCCAGGTAGATTTGTTCAGGGATTCGAACCATTGACAGCAATAAATACAATCTCTTGTATGTATATGTAACACTATTCACCTGACTAGATTTGATATCTTGAGTATTAATAATATTAAAATTAATATAAATATTAATATATTAATGTCGATATTAATATATTAATATCGATATTAATATATTAATATCGATATTAATATATTAATATCGATATTAATATATTAATGTCGATATTAATATATTAATATCGATATTAATATCAATATTATTTGTATTAATATCGTTATTTATAACAGTAATTTATGTATTAATATTGATTATAGCTCCAATTCCTTTGATCAGCAACCCTTCAACAATATCCAGTGAACCTCCGTTGCTGTGATTACCTTGCTTGTAACACCTGTGTAACACACTACTTGTAACACCAATGTAACACACACTACTTGTAATACCAGTGTAACACACATGCATTAACACAAGTCCCATTGTCTTGGAAAAGACTTGTTCGATTATCTTCACATTTTTTTAAACGTCATAGACGTGTTTAACGTGTGTGTGTGTTATTTTATTAGTAGTTCCATTACTGTTTTTTATTCTCTCTCTAGCTAGCCTAAGTCTGGAATTTAAAGTTCTCTATATTGTCTTCCCACGTATAGTTTCTCTCTTTCTCTCTCTCTCTCTCTAATTAAGTCGCCCCCTATTATTACAATGTTTTGCTGCATCATTTTGTTGTCAAAAGATGGCGTGATAAGCTTTGATTAGTCCCAGCTTGATCCATTACCTCCTGACACACTGCCCGTCCAAACATCACAAAAAATTGGGTTCCCACTCAGCTGCCAATATCGACATCTGTTTAACGTCCTCCTAAAACACACACACACACACACACACACACACACACAAGCACGCGCAATGTTAATTGTCTATTGGCAATAGCCTTAAATGGCAAGGACTAATACTACTATTACTACTAATATTCTTGCTAATACTACTGCCTCTATTATTACTACTACTATGCTACTACCACCACCACCACCACTAATGCTACTACTACTACTATTGCTACTACTACTACTATCAACACACACACTCCATCCTATTAGTTTCGAACTGCAAATTTTATTTTACGTAGACCTCAATTTTCCTATTTTTGCATCTTCCAGCCCCCTGAGGGAGGGAGAGAAGATGGTAGTGTTGGAAGAAGGGTGGGAAGAGGAAGGCTATGAGGGAGGGAGGGAAGGATTGGGAGAGAACGGGAGTCAGTGACAGAGGGAAAAGTATGAGTGGAGAAATGGAGGTAAGGAAAGAAGGATGGGCAGGAGGAAGAGGCCGCAGGGAAGGAAGGAGAGCGAACGGGCTAGAACTGCAGCCTAATGACCGAACCCATGATTGAGCCCACCAGGGAGCCCAAAACTGAACTCTTATTGCATATAATAATAATAATAATAATAATAATTATATATATATATATATATATATATATATATATATATATATATATATATATATATATATATATATATATATATATATATATATATATATGCAATAAGATCACAGTAAACAGGTGATTTCAAAATATGCAAAACAACCACTCTGAAAGAATAGAGAAATTCCAAGCGCTTTCGTGACTACTCACATTATCAAGGAACTATGGCTCCTTGATAATGTGAGTAGTCACGAAAGCGCTTGGAATTTCTCTATTCTTTCAGAGTGGTTGTTTTGCATATATATATATATATATATATATATATATATATATATATATATATATATATATATATATATATATATATATATATAATAATATAAATATAATCACAGTAAACGGGTGATATGCAGAACAACCACTATGAAAAAATAGCGAAGTTCCAAGCGCATTCGTGACTTCTCACATTATCAAGGAATTATAAAAATAAAAGGTTAACAGGAAGGCATACAAGGACGAGACTACACTTCGCTGCCACCCCACAACAACACCTGACTTTTTATGATGATGCAGGAAGAGAGTCATTGATGTACCTTAAATTAAGGTACATTAGACAAATTTTTGGGTAGAATATAAGCTGTTTCACGGATCACTGACTACTTACCTACATCATCATAAAAAGTCAGGTGTTGTTGGGGGTGGGAGCGAGGTGTAGTCTCGTCCTTATATGCCTTCCTGTTAACCTTTTATTTTTATAGTTCCTTGATAATGTGAGAAGTCACGAAAGCGCTTGAGATTATATATATATATATATATATATATATATATATATATATATATATATATATATATATATATATATATATATATATATATATATATATATTTACAAATATACAATGGATAGTATACATTTTGTATATACACAGCGATACCTAAAAATGTGGACCACATAGCAGAAAAAAGTCCAAAGGCTTACAAAAGGTACTGCAGAGCTTAAAAAGGAATGAAAAAGGCCGAAAATACTGAAAATGGCCAGACTGGCTGATGGAAAGAACATAGGAGACATGATAACGACATAGAAGACTGTAAAATATGAAATGATGGATTAACTTTTAAATTACCTTCAACGGGGAAGGGGGGGGGGGAAGCCACAGACATAAATTTTGAAAAAATGCAAAAAAAGCAACACTGGAGATTTTCTACTTAAAAAAATATAAGAATGGAATAAATTGAATAAAGGAGAATGAAATAAATCGAATAAAGGAGAATGAAATAAATCGAATAAAAGATAGAGTAAGTGGTAGAAAGTGCATAATATTGAAGACTAGGGAACACCCCGAACATACCTCTACTCCTGTGGCCACACACACACATACACGGGGCCAGGAACTGTGAATCGAGCCCTGCAACCACAAATAGGTGACTACACAAGTACGACAAGTTTATTGTAGCCGGGAGAGAATGGACCTAGCAGCGACCAGCGAAGAGGCGGGGACAACAGCTGTAAATTGACCCCTACAACCACAAATAGGTGAGTAGACACAGGCCACGTTCCTCTCGCAATCGAAGGGTCCTGGGTTCGATCCCCGGACCTAACTACGCACATGATCAACTCTCCTTACACCCGTTTCTCATGTTCACCTAGTGTTAATTAGGTGCCTGAGTGTTAGCCGACGGCTCTGGGTTGCATCCTGGGGGAGGGATAGTATGCTTGTATAGGGAAGAGAAACAACAGCTCATAACAAGCTCTTGTTAAGGTAAGATAACAGCTCTTAACCTGTAAATAGAGGCAGGATAACAGATCATAGCCTGTAAATAGAGGCAAGATAACAGATCATAGCCTGTAAATAGAGGCAGGATAACAGATCATAGCCTGTAAATAGAGGCAAGATAACAGATCATAGCCTGTAAATAGAGGCAAGATAACAGATCATAGCCTGTAAATAGAGGCAGGATAACAGATCATAGCCTGTAAATAGAGGCAGGATAACAGATCATAGCCTGTAAATAGAGGCAGGATAACAGATCATAGCCTGTAAATAGAGGCAAGATAACAGATCATAGCCTGTAAATAGAGGCAGGATAACAGATCATAGCCTGTAAATAGAGGTAGGATAACAGCTCGTAGCCTGTAGAGGTAGGATAACAGAACATAGCCTGTAAATAGAGGTAGGATAACAGCTTTTAACCTGTAAATAAAGTGACGTAGGATAACAGCTCGCAGCCTGTAAATAAAGCGAGCTGAGGTAGAGAGACCGAAAGGCGTCTGAAACCATTAGCTGAGCTAACCCTGAGATCAGTAGCTGAGCTAAGAAAGCTAGAGACACTTCTATTATTAGCTAGCAGTGGCCAACAGACCAATAGAATTTACCACGGATGACCATCTTGATTATATCGTGGAGTGTAGCCAGACCCCCGACCTGCTCTCAAGGTCTGTCAAGTGACGCGCTCTCCCACAAATATCCTGCCCCGTTCAAGGTCCCAGAATATCCTGCCCAGTTTAAGGTCCTAAGAATGCCCTGCCCAGTTTAAGGTCCTAAGAATATCCTGCTCGTTTAAGGTCCTAAGAATATCCTGCTCGTTTAAGGTCCTAAGAATATCCTGCCCAGTTTAAGGTCCTAAGAATGTCCTGCTCAGTTTAAGGTCTTAAGAATATCCTGCCCCGTTCAGAGTCCCAGAATATCCTGCCTATTTTAAGGTCCTACTATCCTGCCCTGTTTAAGATCCTAAGAATATCCTGCCCCATTCAAGGTCCCAGAATATCCTGTCCAGTTTAAGGTCATAGAATATTCTGCCCGGTTTAAGGTCCTAAGAATATCCTGCCAGTTCAAAGCTCCATCAAGATTATGGCTCAAGGCACCATGACTATCCTGCCTGGTTCAAAGTCCCATAACTATCCCACGTTTCTCATTCAGTGGTCCGCGGCCCCCATCCAGACTTTCAGCACTCCGACTGTCAGCACCCAGACTGTCGACAGACACCATTTCTCTCAGTAGAATTTTTTAGTCAGACTCATCCTGAAAGATTCCTTTTCCTAAGCCTTTAAAGGCCATTAAGACTTTTTCGAGCCTACAAATCTATGACCCATGAGTGTTTAGCGTTTCTTGGAATACAGTCAATATTGTCACTAATGTATACGCAGTAATACACTAATGCTATTTGTGAAATCTTGTATACACACCAAGTGTATATCCGTGTTTATACATCGTCAAGCATCTCTGTTTGTATACTAAGAGATGTGTGCATGTATGTATGTATGTATACCGGGAGATGTGTGTGTGTGTATGCCAGGAGATGTGTGTGTGTGTATATGCCAGATGTGTGTATGCGCCAGGAGATGTGTGTATGCCGGGAGATGTGTGTATCCCTGTGTATATATGCCAAGAGGTACATCTCCCAGTGTATTTGCAATAAGAGTGTATCCCCACACAAGGGATTACAATAATAATTGTCAGTGTAATCTCCAGCCTTAATGAGCCTCGTGTATTCGATAGACTTGAAACCCAACCAAGACACCTAACCAGCTGGTTCAGTCACCTATCGATACATCATCTAACGCCAATTTAGACAGCCACTAGGTAATTGGCGATGCCCATTTTCGGCGTCAATTGGCGTTAGTAACAATTTGCGTAAATTGCGTGAAACAGAGGGATAATAAATGACCTGCGGTTTACGTAAGGGATTTACCAGGTATACCAGTTATACCTGAATTTACCAGAAATGTACCATTTATACCTTAATTTAAGAGAAATTTACGAGTTATACCTTAATTTACGAGAAATATACCAGTTATACCTCAAAAGAAATTATTTTAAGAGTTATACCAAAAATTTACTAGTTAAACCATACAAGTTATACCTTAATTTACAGCCCATAAGTTAATTTACGAGTTATACCTTAATATACCAGTCGTATCTTCATATACCAAGTATACTTTAATATACCAGGTGTACCATAATATATAGCTATACTTCAATATACAAAGTATACCATAATATACCAAGTATACCTTAATATACCAAGTATACCTTAATATTGCAAGCATACCTTAATATACCAAGTATACCTTAATGTACCAAGTATACCTTAGTATACCAAGTATACCTTAGTATACCAAGTATACCTTAATATACCAAGTATACCTTAACATACCAAGTATACCTTAAATTTAAAAAAAAATATTCCATTAAATATTGTTTGATGGTCATCGTTGTTTTTCGAAATAAAAATTTAATTTAAAAAATGGAAGAATAAATATTGCAGATACGAACAGCAACAGCCTGGCTGACCACGCCTTATACATGGGGTTACCGCCCCCTCCGTGTCACCGGGGGGCGGTGACCCCTAGAATCATCGACAGGCTGTATATAGGTATTTAAGATCAAGGCAGTTTTATGATTCTAGCCTTCTGTAGTTGATAATTTATGTGTACTAACCCAATTGTGGTTGCAGGGGTTGAGTCATAGCTCCTGGCCCCGCCTCTTCACTGGTCGCTACTAGGCCCACTCTCTCCCTGTTCAATCAGCTTTTAATACCTCTTCTTAAAGCTATGTATGGATCCTGCCTCCACTACAATACTTTCCAGACTATTTCACTTCTTGACAACTCTATAACTAAAGAAGTACTTCTTAACATCCCCGTGAGTCACCTCAGTCTTTAACTTCCAACTGTGACTCCTTGTTCCTGTGTCCCATCTCTGGAACATCCTGTCTCTGCCCACCTTGTCGATTCCTCTCAGTATTTTATATGTCGTTATCATATCCTCCCCATCTCTCCTGTCCTCCAGTGTCGTCAGGTCATTTCCCTTCCCCTTGTATATGTTAGCTACCATTTTTTCTTAGGCACATGTCGATTAGACACCAGGCCTGTTGTGTGTGTGTGTGTGTGTGTGTGTGTGTGTGTGTGTGTGTGTGTGTGTGTGTGTGTGTGTGTGTGTGTGTGTGTGTGTGTGTGTGTGTGTGTGTGTGCGCGCGTTTCGTTTTCGCCTCAATGCACTAACCTAATTATGGTTGCCGGGGTTCTCATAACTTATAATTGCCATTAAGTACGAGTAGCGTTTCACAGGCTTCTAGGAGTCTCTTAAGGAATAGGAGGCATCTCCTAGATGAACATAAGAGTCTCCTAGGGGAATAGTAGACATCTAGGAATAACACGCGGCCTCCTAGGCATCTCCTAGGGTGTAGGAGGCGTCTCCCAGAGTCCTTCACTTACCGCTGATGCAACTCAACACAATGAGAGACTTGGAGGGGAGATTAGAGATAATTATAGGCCGGCTTACGAGACAGTGGAGGCCGCATCTTCGCCTCACACACCACCATCTCTCGTCCAGGGGTAATTAAGCATTATTATGAGACTAAATAGCACTTTCTTGCCCACGTTCATCCGCCCATAAATGTGATCGTTAAGTCAGGTGTAAATGATGTCCCGGCCGCTGGAGATGGCCAGGGTCTTGCACTCTTTAAGGGGGAAAGGAGTGGAAAGCAGACGTCACGGACTTCACAGGTGTACGGGGCCCCTAGGAAAGGACTGGGTTCATGTAGTCTTTAGGAAGGACGTAAAAAGACGTCAAGGATTTCATAGAAGTATGGGTCCCTAGGAAAGGAATAGGTTCAAGTACTTTGTAGACTGGATGGATATGGGATAGGCTTACATGGGAGTGCACTGGAAAGCCAGACAGCAGAGGACTTGGAAGGTTACACCGAGGCTGTCTGCTGAGAACTATCTACTTCTGCTTACATTAAACACTATCGTGTATTATAGAGATATTCAAGGATAATAAAATAGAATGGAACTATCAGCAAACATTAAAGACAAACAAAGATCAAATTTATGGATTAATTAGATCTAGCTAGTTGTATTGCATCCATTAACAGACACACAGGTTTGTAACTTATCCGCTGTGTCGGTCATGTACCACTAGGAGCAGCATCAGTTACCTCTCAAGACACATACTTCATCCCCGATCTCTCTGTTTTCTTCCCTTGGATATCCCTTGATCCATTATAGTGTCAGTTATATCCAATGGATCTTCCAGTTCAGGTTCCCGTGTGGCACAGAGCCAAAAGCCTTGGTTGAGGTTGGTTAATGGTGTTAAAAAGCCTACTGACCACACGAGGGTCATTAAGACTTCACCTAACATTTTCACCACCAGGCAAGAATATTTAAATTCCTAAAATAGGGATTATACTCTCAGTGTGTATATGATGACAGAAATTTACCCTTTGGTGTATTTACGTTGGGAATTACCTTCTTAAAATCGAGGAATATGTAGCCCATCCACCTCTCTGTTTCTAGCTCGCGCGCCTCTGTTTCTAGCTCACGCGCCTCTGTTTCTAACTCACACGCCTTTCTGTTTCTAGCTCACACGCCTCTCTGTTTCTAGCTCACACGCCTCTCTGTTTCTAGCTCACACGCCTCTCTGTTTCTAGCTCACACGCCTCTCTGTTTCTAGCTCACACGCCTCTCTGTTTCTAGCTCACCTACAGTGCACAAATGAGGTGAACTGTGCACAAATGTGAACAGTGCACAGGAAAGGTGAAAAGTGCTCAGATGAGGTGAAGGTGAGGAACGATGCCCAGAGATAAGAAATCGAAGATGAACAGCGTACAGATATAAAAAAAAAATAAAGAAAACAGAGAGAAAAGATGAGAAACAATACACAAGGATAAGGGTGAGAACACTATACAAGAGTGAGAACACTTTACAAGGGTGAGAACACTATACGAGAGTAAAATGATACTCATAAAAGGCGTATGAATTAAGAAAGATGGGATAAGAAGGATGGAAAAGAGAGGGAAGAGAGAGAGAGAGAGAGAAAAGAGAGAGAGAGAGAGAGAAGAGAGAGAGAGAGAGAGAGAGAGAGAGAGAGAGAGAGAGAGAGAGAGAGAGAGAGAGAGAGAGAGAGAGAGAGAGAGAGAGAGAGAGAGAGAGAGAGAGAGAGAGAGAGGAAACTGGAAGGAAGATTTGTGGTTGAGTTTAAGAGAGTAGGGAAGAAAAACAAGACTCAAACTACAAAGGAGTGGAAAACATGCAGTAACCCACCACATACAACCCACCACATACAACCCACCACCACAACCCACCACATACAACCCACCATCGCAACCCACCACATACAACCCTCCACCACAACCCACCGCATACAACCCACCACCACAACCCACCGCATACAACCCACCACCACAACCCACCACATACAACCCACCACCCACAACCCATCACAACCCACCACATACAACCCACCACACACAACCCACCACATACAACCCACCACCACAACCCACCACATACAACCCATCACATACAACCAACCACACACAACCCACCACACACAACCAACCACATACAACCAACCACATACAACCAACCACATACAACCAACACACACAAACCAACCACACACAACCAACCCACACAACCCACCACAACACAACCCACCACACACAACCCACCACACACACCCACCACACACAACCCACCACACACAACCACCACACACAACCAACCACACACAACCAACCACACACAACCAACCACATACAACCCACCACACACAACCAACCACACACAACCCACCACACACAACCCACCACACACAACCAACCACACACAACCAACCACATACAACCCACCACACACAACCAACCACACACAACCCACCACATACAACCCACCACACACAACCCGCCACACACAACCAACCACCAAAACCCACCACATACAACCCACCACACACATCCTATCATACACACATCCCACGACACACACATCCCACCAAACACACATCCCACCACACACACATCCCACCACACACACATCTCACCACACACATACATCCCACCACACACAATACATCCCACCACACACACACATCCCACCACACACACACATCCCACCACACACACACACCTCCCACCACACACACACATCCCACCACACACACACATCCCACCACACACACACATCCCACCACACACACACATCCCACCACACACACACATCCCACCACACACAAATCCCACCACACACACAACATCTCACCACACACATACATCCCACCACACACACACATCCCACCACACACACATCCCACCACACACCACACACCCACCACATACACATCCCACCACACACACATCCCACCCACACACACATCCCACCACACACGCACACACACACGCACACATCCCACCACACACACATCCCACCACACACATCCCACCACACACACACATCCCACCACACACACATCCCACCACACACACACTCCCACCACACACACATGTCCCACTACACACACATGTCCCACCACACACATCCCACCACACACACACGTCCCACCACACAAAAACCCACTCAATCCAACCCACCTTCAATAACTTCCAACAAATGAACAATCCTCGGTTCACCAAAATCCCACCTTCTCCTTTTTTCACCTATGTGGGATACTGGGATGGAATCTAATCCCTTCTTCTGCTAATCCAGCAGTCTTAACCTCCAGCCTGATCCTCTCCCTCTCTCAGCGTCACTGACTCCTGACACTCACACACACTGATCCTCAGTTAAGCCTTGACTGATCTAAGCCTCACAGACTACGAGAAGCAGACGTTATCATCAACGTGTCACAATTAACAAAATTGGGTGCACCAGCAGTGTGCTGCTATCTTACTATGTAAGAGGTCCTCAACCAGTGGTTCACAAAACCCTATGAAGTCCATGGAATCCTAAAGGATTTATAGAATATGTAGCGTAACAAATGTATCTCAGCGTGTATGTATATATATATATATATATATATATATATATTATATATATATATATATATATATAATATATATATATATATATATAATATATATTATGCAAAACAACCACTATGAAAAAGTAGTGAAATTCCAAGCGCATTCGTGACTACTCACATTGTCAAGGAACTATGAAAGTAATACATCAAAGGAAGGCAATTAAAGGGCTTAGACTACACCTCACAGTCAACCCCCACAACAAAGAAACATCTGTTAGGTAAGACACATATGCAACAGTTAGACAACTTTATTCCGAAACGTTTCGCCTACACAGTAGGCTTCTTCAGTCGAATACAGAAAGTAGGCAGGAACAGTAGAGATGTGAAGACGATGTAATCAGTCCATCACCCTTAAAGTCGTAGAATTTGAGGTTGTCAGTCCCTCGGCCTGGAGAAGTTCAGTTCCATAGTCAGGAACTATCTGAAGATCAAGCGACAGTGCGTAGACTTAAATACTGTCGGAAGGAGAGGTGCAGGTAGTAGTAAGTAGTAAGTAGTAGTTAGTAGTAGTAGTAGTGAGAGGCAACTGAGAGGTCATTCCCTCCAGATCCAACCCTTCTCACTTGAAAAGTTTGTCCAAGGTGTTTTCTGTACCAAGATGCCAGGGTGTTGCAGTGTCTGACAAGATAAAACATCAAAATGGTATACAATACGACAGGTTGTTAGGTAAGACACATATGCAACAGTTAGACAACTTTATTCCGAAACGTTTCGCCTACACAGTAGCTTCTTCAGTCGAATACAGAAAGTAGGCAGGAACAGTAAGATGTGAAGACGATGTAATCAGTCCATCACCCTTAAAGTCGTAGAATTTGAGGTTGTCAGTCCCTCGCCTGGAGAAGTTCATTCCTATCAGGAACTATCGAAGATCAAGCGAACAGTGCGTAGAGTTCATTAAATACTGTCGAAGGAGAGTTTCAGTAGTAGTATAGTAGTAGTAGTATTATAGTAGTAGTGAAGGCAACTGAAGTCATGTCCCTTCTCAAACCAACCCTTCTCACTTGAAAAGTTTGTCCAAGGTGTTTTGCTGTACCAAGTATGCCACGTGTTGCAGGTCTGACCAAGATGAACACAAAATGGTAGTAACAATACCGACAGTTGTTAGGTAAGACACATATGCAACAGTTAGACAACTTTATTCCGAAACGTTTCGCCTACACAGTAGGCTTCTTCAGTCGAATACAGAAAGTAGGCAGGAACAGTAGAGATGTGAAGACGATGTAATCAGTCCATCACCCTTAAAGTCGTAGAATTTGAGGTTGTCAGTCCCTCGGCCTGGAGAAGTTCAGTTCCATAGTCAGGAACTATCTGAAGATCAAGCGACAGTAGCGTAGACTTAAATACTGTCGGAAGGAGAGGTGCAGGGTAGTAGTAGTAAGTAGTAGTAGTAAGTAGTAGTGAGTAGTGAGAGGCAACTGAGAGGTCATGTCCCTCTCAGATCCAACCCTTCTCACTTGAAAAGTTTGTCCAAGGTGTTTTCTGTACCAAGATGCCACGTGTTGCAGTGTCTGACAAGATGAACATCAAAATGGTATACAATACCGACAGGTTGTTAGGTAAGACACATATGCAACAGTTAGACAACTTTATTCCGAAACGTTTTCGCCTACACAGTAGGCTTCTTCAGTCGAATACAGAAAGTAGGCAGGAACAGTAGAGATGTGAAGACGATGTAATCAGTCCATCACCCTTAAAGTCGTAGAATTTGAGGTTGTCAGTCCCTCGGCCTGGAGAAGTTCAGTTCCATAGTCAGAACTATCTGAAGATCAAGCGACAGTGCGTAGACTTAAATACTGTCGGAAGGAGAGGTGCAGGGTAGTAGTAGTAGTAGTAGTAGTAGTAGTAGTAGTAGTGAGAGGCAACTGAGAGGTCATGTCCCTCTCAGATCCAACCCTTCTCACTTGAAAAGTTTGTCCAAGGTGTTTTCTGTACCAAGATGCCACGTGTTGCAGTGTCTGACAAGATGAACATCAAAATGGTATACAATACCGACAGGTTGTTAGGTAAGACACATATGCAACAGTTAGACAACTTTATTCCGAAACGTTTCGCCTACACAGTAGGCTTCTTCAGTCGAATACAGAAAGTAGGCAGGAACAGTATTTAAGTCTACGCACTGTCGCTTGATCTTCAGATAGTTCCTGACTATGGAACTGAACTTCTCCAGGCCGAGGGACTGACAACCTCAAATTCTACGACTTTAAGGGTGATGGACTGATTACATCGTCTTCACATCTCTACTGTTCCTGCCTACTTTCTGTATTCGACTGAAGAAGCCTACTGTGTAGGCGAAACGTTTCGGAATAAAGTTGTCTAACTGTTGCATATGTGTCTTACCTAACAACCTGTCGGTATTGTATACCATTTTGATGTTCATCTTGTCAGACACTGCAACACGTGGCATCTTGGTACAGAAAACACCTTGGACAAACTTTTCAAGTGAGAGGGTTGGATCTGAGAGGGACATGACCTCTCAGTTGCCTCTCACTACTACTACTACTACTACTACTACTACTACTACTACCCTGCACCTCTCCTTCCGACAGTATTTAAGTCTACGCACTGTCGCTTGATCTTCAGATAGTTCCTGACTATGGAACTGAACTTCTCCAGGCCGAGGGACTGACAACCTCAAATTCTACGACTTTAAGGGTGATGGACTGATTACATCGTCTTCACATCTCTACTGTTCCTGCCTACTTTCTGTATTCGACTGAAGAAGCCTACTGTGTAGGCGAAAGGTTTCGGAATAAAGTTGTCTAACTGTTGCATATGTGTCTTACCTAACAACCTGTCGGTATTGTATACCATTTTGATGTTCATCTTGTCAGACACTGCAACACGTGGCATCTTGGTACAGAAAACACCTTGGACAAACTTTTCAAGTGAGAAGGGTTGGATCTGAGAGGGACATGACCTCTCAGTTGCCTCTCACTACTACTACTACTACTACTACTACTACTACTACTACTACCCTGCACCTCTCCTTCCGACAGTATTTAAGTCTACGCACTGTCGCTTGATCTTCAGATAGTTCCTGACTATGGAACTGAACTTCTCCAGGCCGAGGGACTGACAACCTCAAATTCTACGACTTTAAGGGTGATGGACTGATTACATCGTCTTCACATCTCTACTGTTCCTGCCTACTTTCTGTATTCGACTGAAGAAGCCTACTGTGTAGGCGAAACGTTTCGGAATAAAGTTGTCTAACTGTTGCATATGTGTCTTACCTAACAACCTGTCGGTATTGTATACCATTTTGATGCTCAAAGAAACATCTACAAACACCTGACGCGCGGCAATACCGGACTCATAAGAAAAGAGGAACACTGCAGTATATCCGCTGGTCCAACTAGACAGGTCCTCACGACATCTCACTAACAAAATATTCTACCCAAGAAATAAGGTTTATTTGTCCAATGTATTATTAAACTCTAACCAAATTTTATTAATTATAAATGAGTAATTTATATAAACCTAAGGAAATATTCATATTATTTTCAAAACTGCTTTTTATGAAACAAGATTCAATTATATTTCTGTCAACCATGGACTTGCTTGATACTACTTTCTCAACTTTTTGAAAATCAACTGGATGGTTAAAATCTCTCACATGAATAAATAGAGCATTGGAATCTTGTCCAGTTCTAATGCTATATTTATGTTGTTTTAATCTTAGTTCGAGATTTTTACCAGTTTGACCGTAATAAACTTTATCGCAAATTTTACAAGGAATCTTATAGACACATCCGTCAGCATTTTGGGGGGAATTCTTTATCAAAAGTTTTTTTTAATGCATCAAGATTTTTAAATACAAATTTAATATTAAAAGTTTTAAGAAGAGAAGTCATATCAACCAAGTTTTCATGGTAAGGGAGAACCAACATATTTTTAGTTGAATAAGGTTGGTTGTCCCTTTTTGGGTTGCAAAAAGTATTTCTAGCAATTTTAAATGATTTATCAATTACATTTCTCGGGTATTTTAGATCATCGGCTATTTCATAAATTTTGAATATTTCTTCATCTATGAACTCTGGACTATAAATACGTAAAGCTCTCAAAAACACTGATGAGAAAACAGACAGTTTAACTCTATCTTGATGCGAGGAATAATAGTGTACATAGGAACAGTTATTTGTAGGTTTTCTGTAAATTTAAAATTTGAATTCATTATTACTCTTAATAATTAAAACATCTAGAAAAGGCAATGAGTTATTTTCCTCAAACTCAACAGTAAAGTTTATAGAATGGGCTAAGCTATTTAATTTTCCAAGGAAATAGTGTATATCTGCATTCTTGGTCATAAGACATAAAATATCATCAACATATCTGAACCATTTTGCTCTATTAGGGAGGATTGTGTTAAGCAATCATGTTCCAAAAAATTCCATGTATAGATTACTAAGAACAGGTTAAAGAGGATTTCCCATTGCCATACCAAATTTGTGAGTGTAAAACTTATCATTAAATACAAATTTTGCATCAACAATGCAAAGTTTAATAAGTTTAATGATGGTAGGAACTGGCAATGGTAAATCATAATTAACGAGTTCTTCAGATAAGAAACTTAAGTCATCAACAGGAACTTTCGTAAACAAGGAAGTAACATCAAAACTAACCATGTTAAAATCATTTAAGTCAGTCAAGGAGCTTAATTTATCAACTAAATCTAAGTTGTTTTTATCAATAAAGTTAGAAATTTTACCAACAATAGGGCTCAAAATGTTAACAAGCCATTTGGACAATTTATACGAAACTGATCCTATGGAGCTAATAATTGGTCTAATTGGATTACCTGGTTTGTGTGTTTTTAATAGTCCATACATATAAGGTAAAGATGGATTAGTGGAAGTAAATTGTTTAATTAGGATCAGTTTCGTATAAATTGTCCAAATGGCTTGTTAACATTTTGAGCCCTATTGTTGGTAAAATTTCTAACTTTAATATTAAAAACAGCTTAGATTTAGTTGATAAATTAAGCTCCTTGACTGACTTAAATGATTTTAACATGGTTAGTTTTGATGTTACTTCCTTGTTTACGAAAGTTCCTGTTGATGATTTATTAAGTTTCTTATCTGAAGAACTCGTTAATTATGATTTACCATTGCCAGTTCCTATCATTAAACTTATTAAACTTTGCATTGTTGATTCAAAATTTGTATTTAATGATAAGTTTTACACTCAGAAATTTGGTATGGCAATGGGAAATCCTCTTTCACCTGTTCTTAGAAAAAAAAAAGCCTGAGCTTGCTACCACCTGCAGCTCACAAGACTGCCATCCCCACGAGCCCCTTTGGGGCGGGGCAGATGGCAGACCAGAGGCCTAGCTTCTCCCTACGAGCCCCGTGAGGGCGGGGAATGTGGCTAGGTTGAAAAATGGTATAAAATACCGACAGGTTGTTAGGTAAGACACATATGCAACAGTTAGGTATCTTTATTATGAAACGTTTCTCCTACACAGTAGGCTTCTTCAGTCAAGTACAGAAAAGTTGATAGAAGCAGAAGATACTTGAAGACGATGTAATCAGTCCATCACCCTTAAAGTTTTGAGGTGGTCAGTCCCTCAGTCTGGAGAAGAGCATTGTTCCATAGTATGATGGACTGATTACATCGTCTTCAAGTATCTTCTGCTTCTATCAACTTTTCTGTACTTGACTGAAGAAGCCTACTGTGTAGGAGAAACGTTTCATAATAAAGATACCTAACTGTTGCATATGTGTCTTACCTAACAATGTGGCTAGGCCTGGGGACAGTTTGTCCCAAAGATGAGGGGGTACTTGTACCTCCTCCCATGGGAGACTTACGTCTCGAGACACTCCCCAGATAGGGAGCCAAGGCCGGGTCACCACTACTTGGAAAAGACCCGGGCCGGGAGAATACCGGCGAATAAAAAAAAAAAAAAAAAAAAAAAAAACCTGTTCTTAGTAATCTATACATGGAATTTTTTGGAACATGATTGCTTAACACAATCCTCCCTAATAGAGCAAAATGGTTCAGATATGTTGATGATATTTTATGTCTTATGACCAAGAATGTAGATATACACCATTTCCTTGGCAAATTAAATAGCTTAGCCCATTCTATAAACTTTACTGTTGAGTTTGAGGAAAATAACTCATTGCCTTTTCTAGATCTTTTAATTATTAAGAGTAATAATGAATTCAAATTTAAAATTTACAGAAAACCTACAAATAACTGTTCCTATGTACACTATTATTCCTCGCATCAAGATAGAGTTAAACTGTCTGTTTTCTCATCAGTGTTTTTGAGAGCTTTACGTATAGTCCAGAGTTCATAGCTGAAGAAATATTCAAAATTTATGAAATAGCCGATGATCTAAAATACCCGAGAAATGTAATTGATAAATCATTTAAAATTGCTAAAAATACTTTTTACAACCCAAAAAGGGACAACCAACCTTATTCAACTAAAAATATGTTGGTTCTCCCTTACCATGAAAACTTGGTTGATATGACTTCTCTTAAAACTTTTAATATTAAAGTTATATTTAAAAATCTTGATGCAGTAAAAAAACTTTTGATAAAGAATTCCCCCCAAAATGCTGATGGATGTGTCTATAAGATTCCTTGTAAAATTTGCGATAAAATTTATTACGGTCAAACTGGTAAAAATCTCGAACTAAGATTAAAACAACATAAATATAGCATTAGAACTGGACAAGATTCCAATGCTCTATTTATTCATGTGAGAGATTTTAACCATCCAATTAATTTTCAAAAAGTTGAGAAAGTAGTATCAAGCAAGTCCATGGTTGACAGAAATATAATTGAATCTTGTTTCATAAAAAGCAGTTTTGAAAATAATATGAATATTTCCTTAGGTTTATATAAATTAGACTCATTTATAATTAATAAAATTTGGTTAGAGTTTAATAATACATTGGACAAATAATAAACCTTATTTCTTGGGTAGAATATTTTGTTAGCGAGATGTCGTGAGGACCTGTCTAATTGGACCAGCGGACCTACTGCAGTGTTCCTCTTTTCTTATGAGTCCGGTATTGCCGCGCGTCAGGTGTTTCTTTGTTTGTAGATGTTTCTTTGTTGTGGGGGTTGACTGTGAGGTGTAGTCTAAGCCCTTTAATTGCCTTCCTTTGATGTATTACTTTCATGGTTCCTTGACAATGTGAGAAGTCACGAAAGCGCTTGGAATTTCACTACTCTTTCATAGTGGTTGTTTTGCATATTTTAAAATCACCTGTTTACTGTGATCTTATTGCAATATATATATATATATATATATATATATATATATATATATATATATATATATATATATATATATATATATATTATATATAAATTCATTTAAATATAGCTTACCACAGGGTCTGAGGATCCCATTTATCATGCAGTGGCCATAAATGAATATTACACGACAAACTACAACAGCGAAAGATAAGCTGAAACACGAACGTTAATCACTTTTAAGCTTCTCTCAAAGGCTTCAATGTCGTGGGCATTTATGGGTGAAAATTAAGGATAGATTGTTTAACCTCCAGGATATATTATCTTAACTCACAAACATGACACAGCTCTCTCGTAGCCTTCACCGCTGTCCTTTCCTGTCTGGCTGTAATACTGACCAGATTACTTAATTCACTCTGAGGTAATCACTTTCCTGTAACACTCAACAGATCACTTAATGCACATAAATTATCTTAATATTAAACCAGATTTGTTTACTAAGCTGCAGTTCATGGAAAAAAAATGATAAAAAATCTTAATATTTTTAAAAGATGGAAAAATACTAGATGTTTCTGAATACTTTTACTTTATATATAGAAAAATAGGAATATAATCTAGTAAAATAAACGCAAATGTAATATAAAGCGTTCCTTTGTTGACAACGTTTCGCTCACACAGTGGGCTTTATCAAGTGACAAACAGATGTACCTGGATAAAGAATACATGTAAATGAATGGTTCAGAGAACCGACAAGTTGATAAATTAGACACATGTGCAACACTTGGGGCAGTCCATCAATCTTTTCAAGATGGACTGACCACGTCGACTCAAGGCTGAGGGACTGATTACCTCAAACTACTGTTCTTCAACGCTCTCCTTTGTATGAACTGATGAAGCCACTTTGTGGCGAAACGTTTCCTCAATAAAGATACCCAAGTGTTGCACATGTGTCTAATTTATCAAAGAATACACGAGTATATAAAGTGTGGAGAGTCAGGTGAAGAATGTTGGGTAGGTTGGATTTGAGATGTACTTATGCGGGACGGGCGAGTGTGTATAATGTTCTGTAGGATAACGATGAAGAAGTTTCCTGGTAAGTGTTTCAGCTATGTTGTAAAAATGTTGTTCTGGCTGAAACTGTTAAATATATACAGATATATATGATGCTTCGAAGATTCTGCGGTACTGAATGTCTTCAAGCCTGGCGATGGATTTTGCGTCTGTAGTTGATTAATGGCTGTGGAAGTTATGGTGTAGAACCCAGGCGTTCCTTAATTCGTCCGTACTGCCTACGTATTGGTGTTCTGAAATACGTTTTGGAGGTACAATTGGTTGCAGTCATTGCAAGGGATTATGTATACCCTTGCAAACTGAACTATGTTGTGTCTCTTACTGGTGATGTCTTTGATGGTGGTGGATGGTTGTTAAGACACATAGGCAACACTTAAGCAACTTTATTCCGAAACGTTTCGCCTACACAGTAGGCTTCTTCAGTCGAGTACAGAAAGTAGGCAGGAGCAGTAGAGATGTGAAGTGTTGCCTATGTGTCTTAACAACCATCCTGTCGGTATTGTATACCATTTTGATATTCACTCTGTCAGACACTGCAACACAATGGCATCTTGGTACAGAACAGAAAACACCTTGGACAACTTCAAGTGAGAATCGTTTGTTCTGAGAGGGACATGACCTCTCAGTGGTTACAATCTCACTACTACTACTCTGCACCTCTCTTTCCGACAGTATTTAAGTCTCAACACTGTCGCTTGATCTTCAGTTGGTTCCAGACTTTGGAACAGAACTTCTCCAGGCTGAGGGACTGACAACCTCAAATCTACGACTTTAAGGGTGATGGACTGATTACATCGTCTTCACATCTCTACTGCTCCTGCCTACTTTCTGTACTCGACTGAAGAAGCCTACTGTGTAGGCGAAACGTTTCGGAATAAAGTTGCTTAAGTGTTGCCTATGTGTCTTAACAACCATCCTGTCGGTATTGTATACCATTTTGATATTCATGGTGGTGGATATTGAGGAAGATACTGGGATTGAGGTACGTAAAACGATGGTGGAAACGTATTTGGCAACGGAGTAGGTGGGGGAGGACTACGTATCTCCTCTCAGCAATATCTTGTCTGGGTGCGCTGAAGACGTTATGGACCCGGCATCCGCAGTCTCTGTCGAAAACCTACCAACCAACACGATCTTCTCCACTTCGACTATCATTACGACACCAAAAGCAAACGTGGTGTAACTATAGGCTTTTAACCTTGGCGCACTCTGAATCTGCAGCAATAAGTTCCTTGAGGAAGAACGCTCTCTCATCGAACTAGTATTTTCTAAACCTCACTATCCTCGTCTCTTCATCAGACTGCAGACGCCGGGCACATAACATCCTCAACTCACCCAGACCAGACACTGCCGAGACGAGATACGTAGACTTCCCCACCAACTCCATTGCCATACATGTTCCCAGCATCTTTTTCAGTACCTCATATCCACCACCAGTAAGAGACACAACAAGGTTCAATCCTCTGCAGGGGTATACATAATCCCTTGCGACGACTGAAACCATACGTGGGCGAGACATCCAGAGACCTCCAACACCTATTTCAGAACACCAATACGCAAGCAGAACGGAAGTTTTCAAGAACGCCTGCGTTCAACACCGAAACTTCCACATGTATTTAATCAGCGACAGGCATGCAAGACTCATCGCCAGGGAAGAAGACACTCAATACCGCAGAATCTTTGAATCATTACATATCCATATATCTAACAATTTCAACCAGAACAACGGCTTTTACAACACTGTTGAACCCCTTACAGGAAACTTCATCATCCTCCTACAAAACGCAACACTCGCCCGTCCCAGACAGGTCCGTCTCAAATCCAACCTCCCCAACATTCTCCACCTGACTCTCCATATTATATACACTTATGTACTCTTTACCCAGGCAGACCTGTCTGATAAATCTCGCTTTGTGGGCGAAATGTTGTCAATAAAGGATCTCATCATATTGCATTTGTTTTTATTTTTCCTTCTTGTCGATATTTTATACCTTTTATCTCCATAATCTAGCAAAGTTGACTATTTTCGAAAAGTTGCAGTGGTAATAAAATTGAATGAATTGAAAATTTTGAGTAAGATTAAAAAAAAGTGCCTTGAGTCCTTACACATTCATGAGTGTGTTAGAGAGGAGTGGAGGTTTTATGATTTGAGATGCTGTTGGCGTGCGAGCAAGGTGACACTTATGAACTGATGCAGGGAAATCAGTTGGCAGGACTAGAGTTCCGGAGGAGGGAGGGACAGTGCTTGTGGTCTGAAAGATGGGAGGGGACTGAAGGATGGGATGAGATTGAAGGCTGGGAGGGGACCGAAGGATGAGACTGAAGGCTGGGAGGGGAAGTCGGGGTTTGGAGGGTCACTTAGTGTTTCTTCTTTTTCAGGTCACCCTACCCAGGTAGAAGGTGTGTAAAAAAATACTGACAATCCTCACTCCTCCATGACAGTCCTCAATCCTCCATGACAGTCCTCAATCCTCCATGACAGTCCTCACTCCTCCATGGCAGTCCCCAACCCTCTATGGCAGTCCTCACCCATCCATGACAGTCCTCCCACCTCCAAGATGCGTCTGGACTCCTCTCCTGCCGCATTCCTCACTTCCACCACCACTCTTCCTGCTCATGCTCCTCCTCCTCCTCCTCCTTTGCGTCCTCACAGACTCATTCAACACACACACACTGCGCTGAAAATCCAAATCCTGCGCCATCCATTCACCGTGCCGTTCCCTTGACTGGCCCCCCGGATAATCCCCGCCGTTCTCGTTACCGCAATAATCACGCCCATTCACTGGCAGATGACCGCCCACGGTCACGTGACCTAACCAGCCGCACCTCCCACCCCTAACCGGCCCTCCCAACCCAGGTGATCTTTATCGTCAAATATCACATGCATCATGCTCATCCATCATCCGAAAGCGACGCCTCCGTGCGGATAAATCATCCCACGACAGGATAATGCGGGAAATTTGTACGAATAAACAGATAAGGAGGGTAAATGAATGACTTCTTCAGACGCTACCCACTTTCAACCCACCAGTTGCTCCAGTGACCAACTTTGCATAAGAGATAAGCAAGACACATGGGCAACAGTTAGGTATCTTTATTCCGAAACATTTCGCCTACACGGTAGGCTTCTTCAGTCGAGTACAGTTGAGTCAGCAGACACAGTATAGATGTAGAGGCGATGTAATCAGTCCATCACCCTTGAAGACGTAGTTTTGAGGTGGTCAGTCCCTCAGTCTGGAGAAGAGTTTTGCTACATAGTCTGGAACAATGTGAAGCTAAAGCAACAGTATGAAGACTTATATACCGTCAAAGGTGAGGCGCAGATGATCAACTTATCGGTAGAGTCGGATTAAGATTCTGTAGGCCCCTGGGTTACAGGTACTGTGAGGGCCCCTTATAGGGATCCACTCTTAAATCTCTGCCAAAAATTAATCACAACAGTCTACAGTGCATCATATGCGTGATTTAATAACATACACTAACAGTAACTATGAACAATCTCCACTTAACATCTGGATGCCCACCAGCTGGCGGAGGCCCCTGAGCTGCAGCCCCTAAAGCCCTTGCCTTAATCCGGCCCTACTTGTCGGTATGGTATACCATGAAGATGAAAGTTAAGACACTTGTGCAACATCTGGTTATCTTTATTGTAGACGTTTCGCCATCCAGTGGCTTTATCAATACAGATTCTTTGGACATAATAAGAAAACTGAAGAACTATATACAAAAGATGAGGTGATCAGTCCCTCAGCCTTGGAGGTGGTGTTTAGAGATTCTGAAGTAGAGGCAAGGAGACTGGCGCTTATATAGGCGTCAGTGAGTAGGGACGTGCAGCAGACGAGGGCATAGTCACTGGTAGGCGGGATTCCCCAGTGGAAGCAAGTCCTTCCCAAAATGATGGGTTAGTTGTAGGAGCCGTGAAGAAGGTCTTGTAGATGTCCTCTGAACCAAAATTCCATGATGTTGCAGTGCCTGACAAGTTATGCAAGACAGGTATACAATACCGACAAGATGAAAGTTAAGACACATGTGCAACATCTGGTTATCTTTATTGTA
This sequence comes from Cherax quadricarinatus, assembly GCF_026875155.1. Taxonomy (NCBI): domain Eukaryota; kingdom Metazoa; phylum Arthropoda; class Malacostraca; order Decapoda; family Parastacidae; genus Cherax; species Cherax quadricarinatus. The sequence continues at coordinate 13,308,550 of NC_069474.1, read as the reverse complement.
GACGTTTCGCCATCCAGTGGCTTTGTCAATACAGATTCTTTGGACATAATAAGAAAACTGGATGGCGAAACGTCTACAATAAAGATAACCAGATGTTGCATAAGTGTCTTAACTTTCATCCTGTCGGTATTGTATACCTGTCTTGCACATGGTATACCATTATCATACTTGCATTAGAGGAAAACGGGAGCCAGGAACGGGAACCCGGCACGTTTTTACAGGGAGATGATAATGGTGGTTCATCCCCCGAGGTGAAGCCTACTGCTGCAGCCTCACATGTCTGCAGTATACAAGCCTCTTCTTAGCGAATATGCTGTCATTATAAAATGCAATAATACTGGTTGAAAGTGGGGTAAAATACTGACAAGTTGAAGATTAAGATACATGTGCAACAGTTGGGTATTTTTATTGTTGAAACGTTTCGCCTACACAGTAGACTTCCTCAGTTAAATACGGAAGCAGCTGTCTCTGTATTTGACTGAAGGCGAGAGGCTCTTGATCAGAGGAACTGGAGCTCAACTCCACTTCCACGGATCAAAACTGATTATCCACCATCCCTGCGGTTAAAGAATGAGACACTTGCGCAACATTTCGGAATCTTTACTGAAGAAACGTTTCGACACACAGTGACCTCATTAATCTAGTAGCCCAAGGCCTTTCGCAGTCACCAGTACTTCGTCAGGAGCATGCGTGCGCGCACACACACACACACACACACACAAACACACACACACACACACAAACAGGCCTAGTATCTAATCGACATGTGCCTAGGACAAATGGTAACTAACACACTACAAACAGGCCAAGTGTCTATCAACAAGTGCCTCTGACTAATGATAAAACACACACACACACACACACACACACACACACACACACACACACTAATACGTCTCATCAAACATAAAATATTATACCGGGTTAAGTCAGGTTGTGTGCGTTTTAGAGCTATCTCAACCTGACTTTACGAGTCTGTGTTAAACCTGGCAACTCGCAGGTTTAAGGACACTTGACTGTAAATCTGTCATACCAGTGCAATCACCTTGTCATGCCGCTTGGCCTACATTCTGGTCTTAAGGAGCTGCTCGTAAAGGCTAGCTTCTAACCCCTAAGACAAGTGTGTTGAACCTTAAGAACCTGCTACTAGCGGCTAGTTTCCCCCACATCCTAGTCAGATATCTTAAGGGACGAACACGCAGCTCATGAGTCGAAAACATAAAAAATCGAGTACATTATCTTTACTTACCAAAATATAGCACATAACCCTAGCATCATTCTGATGGTTTAAATTTTTTGATACGATCATTCTGTTTTTATCGGGGTTTTGTTACTCAGTGAAGGGACGTCGTTGGTTGCTACTATGGGCTTGTTTCTGCCTCTCACCCGTGTGTTTTACGCCTTAACATACTACAAATATTTCTTTCTACGTTATTAACTCGTAATTTCTTGACATTTCGCAATATTCTCACATTTTACGAGTGGAATTTTTGTTAGGAAATGAAAAATTTTCCCTACACTGAAAGTATTATTGGATATTGATCAAGACTGAAAGTTTTCTTTATCTGGCAGTGAAAGACAGTGATGTGAGCTATCTTAAAAATTATATAAAATACCGACAAGTTGATAATTGAGACGTGTAACAGTTGGGTATCTTTATTGTTTAAACGTTTCGCCTACACAGAAGACTTCTTGAGTCAAATAGAGGCAGCAGGTGTAGTAGTGAAATGAAGATTATGTAATCAGTCCATCAACCTTGGAGACTTAATATTTGAGGTGATCAGTCCCTCAGCCTGGAGTAGAGTTCAGTTCCATGGTCTGGAACTGTATGAAGCTGAAAAATGAGAATGGAGTCTTAAATACTGTCTAAGGTGAGGTAGAAGATCTCGAAGACGTCCCCTGCAACGTCTTCGAGATCTTCCACCTCACCTTAAACAGTATTTAAGACACCATTCTCATGCTTCAGCTTCAGACAGTTCCAGACCATGGCGCTGAACTCTACTCCAGGCTGAGGGACTGACCACCTCAAATATTTTTTTTCCAAGGTTGATGGACTGATTCCATCTTCATTTCACTACTACACCTGCTGCCTCTATTTGACTGAAGAAACCTGCCGTGCAGGCGGCACGTTTCAAGAATAAAAATACCAAACTGTTGGACACGTGTCTTAATCATCACACTGAGATGAGCTTAATTTATCATATTTCTTAAATGTAAGAGTAACTTCTCATCTTGGTAAAATTTAACTAAGTTAGGTAAAAGAACACATGTGCAACTAATGTGACATTTTGTTGCTACGTTTTGCTCTCCAGGAGCTTTGTCGAGCTCTTGAAGAGCAAAACGTTGCAACAATAAAATGTCACATTAGTTGCACATGTGTCCTACTTAACGTATTGTCGGTAAATTTGCTTTTATTACTAAGATTTATCTTAAGATGCGAACCAGCTGGCAGATTTACCTAAGATGCGAACCAGCTGGCAGATTTACCTAAGATGCGAGCCAGCTGGCCTCTTGAACAGCCGTCTGAGACCTCGTACCTTAGCAACACTCACACGATATATTATCGTTCATCACACACACAGACACAACAGGTGATAAACATGCTCCTTCCCACAGGCTGTCTGCAAAGGTACACAGGTCTCCAGACGTCCCACTACCCTCCCCCCGTTTCCTTATTGCCCGTCTAGACTACTGCAGAGGTACACAGATCTCCAGGTGTCTCCGTTATACCTATCTAGACAGCCCGAGAAACCATCTGGGGCCACCTTGGAGACCACTGGGGACATTTACGTGCCATCAGCTGTCACTGGAGATTGCTGCACTTATTTAGAGAGCTCTAAATGTCAGTGGAGACTATTCATTACCATCAGTAAGCTCTCTAGATGAGCCGAGGCTCTTTCAACAGCATGAAAAGCAAGAGGAAATCAACCCGGAGGTGGAGATAAGTGGCATAAAATACCCGCACAATAGAAAAATAAACACAAATACAGAATAATGTGATCCTTTACTACGTTTCGCCCACACAGTGATTATCAAGTCACAAACAGATCTACCTGGCTAAAGAGTACACGAGTATAGTGTGGAGAGTCAGGTGTACAGTGTTGGGTAGGCTGGATGTGAGACGAACCTTCAAGTGCCGTGTAGGTCCGTCTCAGACAACCTATCCAACAGTCTCTGACTCTCCATACTATATATACTCACGTACTCTTTATCCAGGTAGATCTGTCTGTGACTTGATAAAGCCAACTGTGTGGGCGAAACGTAGTCAATAAAGGATTGCACTGTACTGCATTGGTGTTTATTTCTCCACCTCAGAGATGCTCGAGACCGTCTGCGAGGAATGAAGACCAATAAAGACCACTGATGACCGTTGAGGATTATTAGAAAGACTTAGTCAGGTGCACGCCCAGTAAAATCCACTTAAATTATTTATTTACCACATATAAATCCCTTAAATCAAGTTAGTTGCATTTGTGTCCTTTTCCTTTACAAGTCAATACCCTTTTGAAGCCACTTAAATCGCGTGATTTGCATGAACAAAATCAAGTGAATATAGCTTTAAAACCGTTTAAATCACGTCAATACTCGTAGTTACTCCTTAATCACGTGGAACACAACACTGAAACCCTTCAATCACGTCAAAACATTTACAGCAATTAAAAACCTCAAAGAAACCAGTTCATTTTAATTCCTCTTCCAAAAAGTGTATACCTGGGGACATTTAACCTGTGTAGTTCACTTAACTACGCCATTTACCACCTGGTCACTTGTAATTAATCAGGGGAAATGAGGGTCGTCTTGTCGCCAGTGGTTAAGTGCACTTACCACCATCAGTTACAAAATTAATAACTGGGGAGAGGATAGTCACTAATTAACTTGAATGAACAAAGATCTTTAAGTAATTAAGCAAGGAATTAATAACCCAAGGAGCGGAATGACAGCAATTAGGCAGGAAATGGAATGACTAATTAAGAAATGGAATTACATCAGTCAGACAAGGAATGACAGCAATTAACCAAGGAATGACTAACCATGGAATGAGTAATTACCCAAGGAATGAGAGTAATTATCCAAGAATTAGTAATTAACCAAGGGATGACAGTAATTAACCAAGGAATGGCAGTGATTAACCAAGGAATGAGAATAATTACCCAAGTAATGAAAGTAATTAACCAAAGAATGGAATGACTAATTAACCAAGGAATGTAATAACATTAAGAGTAACAATACTCACTAATAACCTACTTGTTTAAGAATAGAATAATACGATATTAACCCAGAGTGAAATATAGATCTGAGAAAGTTGAGGTACACATACCACATCAACACCTCAGGGACACATACCACATCAACACTTCAGGGACGCATACCACATCAACACCTCAGGGACGCATGCCACATCATCTCAGGGAAGTATACCAAATCAACACCTCAGGGACGTATACCACATAAACACCTCAGGGACATAGATAAATGGTTCAGGGAACCGACAAGTTGATAAATTAGACACATATGCAACACCTGGGTGTCTTCGGGCATTCTTCATATCGGGCTGACGAAGTCACTGTGTGGCGAAACGTTTCCACAATAAAGACAGCGAAGTGTGGCACGTGTGTTTAATTGATCACCTTAGGTACGTGAAGCAGCATTGCAAAAATAGCCGTGAAAAAAGGGTTCACGTGGCGAGCAACACCAAGGCTGCAATAGTTGGTGTGACGAGGCCAGAACTGTTGCAAGGTACCTGTTGATTCATTATGTAGACGAGGCAGTAACAACGTCACTTGAGTTCTGGGATCTACGCTACTGGAAGTGCGTCTCGCGTTATGGGATCTGCGCTACTGGAAGTGCGTCTCGCGTTCTGGAATCTGCGCTACTGGAAGTGTGTGTCGCGTTCTGGGATCTGCGCTACTGGAAGTGTCTTGCATTCTGAGATCTGTGCTACTGGAAGTCTGTCTTGCATTCTGGGATCTGCGCTACTGGAAGTGTGCCTTGCATTCTGGGATCTACGCTACTGGAAATGTGTCTCGCGTTCTGGGATTTGCGCTACTGGAAGTGCGTCTCGCGTTCTGGGATCTGCGCTACTGGAAGTGCGTCTCGCTTTCTTGCAAATACATCTATCTGGGGCCTGGTAATTCCTTGTAGTCTATCAGTTAAGTCCTGGTGATCCCTTGTAACTTCATCAGCTGCCTCTTGATACCCGGTAATACAGGCGGCGGGAGACAAGTGTAGCGAGAGATATTACCGGGATAATACCTGAAGGTAAGAGACAAGAGAGAAATCTCCTGGTTGAGTTACGAGATGGCGTGTCCACCGACATCCTCTGCCATCCACTCTGGCTAGGGAAGGGGGTAGGGGATAGAAGGATCAACACGCCATCCTTGCCAAATGAGAAGACGGGAACTGAAAGAAACGAGTTTTTTTTTTCTTTTTGGTCTAGTCTCCTTGCCTGACCTATTTTACCTTATTCTATTTGCTGGTTTTCTCCACTTCTTTTTTTTCATTTTTTTTTGCAGAGTTGTTTGTTCTTGTGCATCGTCCGGTCAGTTTTTCCTACTGCTTATTCTTATTCATCGCCTTCCACTTCTCTGTTTTCTTATTCCTTCATTTTTTTTCTTATAACCTCGTTACACTTTCCTCAGACTCTTTCATTATGATTTACCATCTTGTTCTCCTCCTCCTCCATATTACCTCTTCTTTTCTTTCTCTTTCTCCTGCTTCTATTATATTTTACTTCCTTCTTCCCTGTACACACGTATTTAACTTTTTTTCAGCAATATCTTCATCTTCCTCCCCTCCTCCTTTTTCTTCCACTTCCTCCTATATTGTTTTAAAATTCCTTCCTGTCTTCCCTATACATGTATCTTCCCTTTCTGATTAGTCTCCTCCTCCTCCTCTTCCTCCTCCTCTTGCTGCTCCTCTTCCTACTCCACTTTTTATTCCATACTGAATAGAGAATAATGTATATTTTTTTCATCTGATGCGAGGCGACGAGGCTGAAGCAATATTACTGAGCCGGACTTCACTAATGATGCTGCATCGTCTTGTTGTTGTGGAGATCTGTGGCTGATTGCGATGCCTCGTCCAGGACTACGGAGGCAAAACCAAGAAATTTATGGCATAATTTTATTAGCCTCCTTGATTTAGGTATTAAACCAGGCACAGGAGAGCCAGTTTCTCTCTCTCTCTCTCTCTCTCTCTCTCTCTCTCTCTCTCTCTCTCTAAACTTATATGGAATACAATGTCAAATGCGACCTTTGAAAGTGAAAAATATGCAGTCAGCCCATTCCTCTCTCACCAGCTTCACTTCTGTCACAGAACTCCAGCAAGTTTGCGAGACAAGATTTACCATCTCTAAACCCCTCGCTAGTTGTTGTTTGTGAAGCCAGTCCTCTCCAGGTGCTCCACCACTCTCCTGATTATCTTCTTCATTACCTTACCCAGTATGCATGCCATTTATTCTGGCTTGCAATTTAATGCTACCTGTCCCTTCATTTTCTTGAATATTGGGACTACATTTTGTGTCCTCCACGTCTCTGTCAGCAGCCCCGTTTCTATTAACGTGTGGATCTTAGTTAGTGGTTCACACAGGGCTTCTGCTCCTTCAGAACCAATGGTCACACCTTATCAGGTTCCACTACTATTTAGGCATGCAGCTCACTCGGTGTCCGGTACACACTAGCCCCGGTGTCGTTCCTTTTCCCATATATAATATCACCTTAAACTGCTTGTTCATCGCCTTGCAGACTTCGTTTTCATTCCCATGAGCTCTCCTCTCTCTTCTTCTTATGATCTGGTCTTTGCCGTTGGCTTCCTTCTGGTGTGACTGTGTAGTAGCTTCAGTTCAGATCTGGCATTTCTTGCTATGTTAAACTGTCTCGTTAATTCATCGTCATGGATAATCCTCGGCTCTGTTCAATGTTGCTGGCCCACGGTGAGAGGTCCTCGCAAGTAGTATTCCTAACACTAAATTTCTAGCATACTTTAAGGTAAATTTCTCAATATAAGCTATGTAGGTTAGATAATGTATCGTAATCTAGTCAAATTGTACAAATTACAGCGTTGTGAGGGAGGCAGAAAGATTTCCGAGATGGTCAGTCTCTCAGTCTTGAGCATTGCCCAATTCTGCGACTTAGTACAGGCAAAGGAGCTGGACGCTTCTGAAGGTTGAAGGGCTGACCTCCTCAAGGAAGTCGCTCTATGTAAGGGCAACATAATACTATTATCCTCTCTATCTCCTGGGGTATTTTATACGTAATTATCATGTCTCATGTTCATCTCGTTTGTAATTTGTACACTTCGTAAATACTCTGGGAATCGCCCTTTCACTAGCAAAAATTTTTTTTTCAACAAGTCGGCAGTCTCCCACCGAGGCAGGGTGACCCAAAAAGAAAGAAAATCCCCAAAAAGAAAATACTTTCATCATCATTCAACACTTTCACCACACTCACACATAATCACTGTTTTTGCAGAGGTGCTCAGAATACAACAGTTTAGAAGTATATACGTATAATACACAATATATCCCTCCAAACTGCAAAAATATATGTAACAAAATAAACAAAAGTGAATATGATGGTCAAAATCAATATCTTCATTAATAACAGCAAATGTGAAAATTATCTGTACAAACCTACAGAGAAGAAAAATAAAAGACAGAAAAACGCATTTGCCAAGGACACGCTAATGAGACATGCGCACGCAAGACTAGACATGACAGGACAGATATGACAGGACAGATATGAGGCTGTCCTCTGACGGTTTCTTGCCTGAGGAATAAGAGGCATGTGAAACATTTGGGTACCTTGACTAATGAAACTCTTCGCCGGTACAGCAGTCTTCAGTCAATACAGAGTGATTTCAATACGACCTAGTGAAAAGGAGAGAATTTTAGTATTCAATCCATCATCTTGACATCTCAGGGACTGATAATTATCAGCTGAACAGTCTCAGGACTGATAACTTCTACAAGCTGACAGAAGGTCTTCAGGACTGAAATTTCTATCAAGCCTGACAGAAGGTCTTCAGAGACTGAAACCTATCAAGCATGAAGAAAATCTCAGAGATGATAACTTCTATCAAGCCTACAGACAGGTCTTCAGACTGATACTCATCAAGCCTTGACAGAAGGTCATTCAGGACTGATAATTTACAAGCTTGACAGAATATCAGGACTGATAACCTTCAACCTGACAAAGGTCTTCAGGACTGAAAATTATCAAGCCTTGACAGTCTTCAGGGACTGATAAATTATCTATCAAGCCTTGACAGAAGGTTTCAGGGACGATAACTCTATCAAGCCTTGACAGAAGGTCATCAGAGACTGATAACTCTATCAAGCCGACAGAAGGTTCTTCAGGACTGATAATTCTATCAAGCCTTGACAGGTCTTAGGGACTGATAACTTCTATCAGCCTTGACAGAGGTCTTCAGGGACTGATAACTTCTATCAAGCCTTGACAGAAGGTCTTCAGGGACTGATAATTCTATCAGCCTTGACAGGTCTTCAGGACTGATAACTTCTATCAAGCCTTGACGAAGGTCTTCAGAGGACTGATAACTTCTATCAAGCCTTGACAGGTCTTCAGGGACTGATAACTTCTATCAAGCCTTGACAGGTCTTCAGGGACTGATAACTTCTATCAAGCCTTGACAGAAGGTCTTCAGGACTGATAACTTCTATCAAGCCTTGACAGAAGGTCTTCAGGGACTGATAACTTCTATCAAGCCTTGACAGAAGGTCTTCAGGGACTGATAACTTCTATCAAGCCTTGACAGGTCTTCAGGGACTGATAACTTCTATCAAGCCTTGACAGAAGGTCTTCAGGGACTGATAACTTCTATCAAGCCTTGACAGAGGGTCTTCAGGGACTGATAACTTCTATCAAGCCTTGACAGGTCTTCAGGGACTGATAACTTCTATCAAGCCTTGACAGGTCTTCAGGGACTGATAACTCTATCAAGCCTTGACAGAGGTCTTCAGGACTGATAACTTCTATAAGCCTTGACAGGTCTTCAGGGACTGATAACATCTATCAAGCCTTGACAGGTCTTCAGGGACTGATAACTTCTATCAAGCCTTGACAGAAGGTCTTCAGGGACTGATAACTTCTATCAAGCCTTGACGAGGTCTTCAGAGACTGATAACTTCTATCAAGCCTTGACAGAAGGTCTTCAGGACTGATAACTTCTATCAAGCCTTGACAGAAGGTCTTCAGGGGACTGATAACTTCTATCAAGCCTTGACAGGTCTTCAGGGACTGATAACTTCTATCAAGCCTTGACAGGGTCTTCAGGGACTGATAACTTCTATCAAGCCTTGACAGGTCTTCAGGGACTGATAACTTCTATCAAGCCTTGAAAAGGTCTTCAGGCACTGATAACATCTATCAAGCCTTGACAGGTCTTCAGGGACTGAAACTTCTATCAAGCCTTGACAGGTCTTCAGGGACTGATAACTTCTATCAAGCCTTGACAGAAGGTCTTCAGGGACTGATAACTTCTATCAAGCCTTGACAGGTCTTCAGGGACTGATAACTTCTATCAAGCCTTGACAGAGGTCTTCAGGACTGATAACTTCTATCAAGCCTTGACAGGTCTTCAGGGACTGATAACTTCTATCAAGCCTTGACGAAGGTCTTCAGGGACTGATAACTTCTATCAAGCCTTGACAGAAGGTCTTCAGGGACTGATAACTTCTATCAAGCCTTGACAGAAGGTCTTCAGGGACTGATAACTTCTATCAAGCCTTGACAGAAGGTCTTCAGGGACTGATAACTTCTATCAAGCCTTGACAGGTCTTCAGGGACTGATAACTTCTATCAAGCCTTGACAGAAGGTCTTCAGAGACTGATAACTTCTATCAAGCCTTGACAGGTCTTCAGGGACTGATAACTTCTATCAAGCCTTGACAGGTCTTCAGGGACTGATAACTTCTATCAAGCCTTGACAGGTCTTCAGGGACTGATAACATCTATCAAGCCTTGACAGAGGTCTTCAGGGACTGATAACTTCTATCAAGCCTTGACAGAAGGTCTTCAGGGACTGATAACTTATCAAGCCTTGACAGGTCTTCAGAGACTGATAACTTCTATCAAGCCTTGACAGGTCTTCAGGGACTGATAACTTCTATCAAGCCTTGACAGAGTCTTCAGGGACTGATAACTCTATCAAGCCTTGACAGAAGGTCTTCAGGGACTGATAACTTCTATCAAGCCTTGACAGGTCTTCAGGGACTGATAACTTCTATCAAGCCTTGACAGAAGGTCTTCAGGACTGATAACTTCTATCAAGCCTTGACAGAAGGTCTTCAGGGACTGATAACTTCTATCAAGCCTTGACAGGTCTTCAGGGACTGATAACTTCTATCAAGCCTTGACAGAAGGTCTTCAGGACTGATAACTTCTATCAAGCCTTGACAGGTCTTCAGGGACTGATAACTTCTATCAAGCCTTGACAGGTCTTCAGGGACTGATAACTTCTATCAAGCCTTGACAGGTCTTCAGGGACTGATAACATCTATCAAGCCTTGACAGGTCTTCAGGCACTGATAACATCTATGCAAGCCTTGACAGGTCTTCAGGGACTGATAACTCTATCAAGCCTTGACAAGGTCTTCAGGGACTGATAACTTCTATCAAGCCTTGACAGAAGGTCTTCAGGGACTGATAACTTCTATCAAGCCTTGACAGAAGGTCTTCAGGACTGATAACTTCTATCAAGCCTTGACAGAAGGTCTTCAGGACTGATAACTTCTATCAAGCCTTGACAGAAGGTCTTCAGGGGACTGATAACTCTATCAAGCCTTGACAGAGGTCTTCAGGGACTGATAACTTCTATCAAGCCTTGACAGAAGGTCTTCAGGGACTGATAACTTCTATCAAGCCTTGACAGAAGGTCTTCAGGGACTGATAACTTCTATCAAGCCTTGACAGGTCTTCAGGGACTGATAACTTCTATCAAGCCTTGACAGAAGGTCTTCAGAGACTGATAACTTCTATCAAGCCTTGACAGGTCTTCAGGGACTGATAACTTCTATCAAGCCTTGACAGAAGGTCTTCAGGGACTGATAACGTCTATCAAGCCTTGACAGAAGGTCTTCAGAGACTGATAACTTCTATCAAGCCTTGACAAAGGTCTTCAGGACTGATAACATCTATCAAGCCTTGACAGGTCTTCAGGGACTGATAACTTCTATCAAGCCTTGACAGAAGGTCTTCAGGGACTGATAACTTCTATCAAGCCTTGACAGAAGGTCTTCAGGGACTGATAACTTCTATCAAGCCTTGACAGAAGGTCTTCAGGACTGATAACTTCTATCAAGCCTTGACAGGTCTTCAGGACTGATAACTTCTATCAAGCCTTGACAGAAGGTCTTCAGGGACTGATAACTTCTATCAAGCCTTGACAAGGTCTTCAGGGACTGATAACTTCTATCAAGCCTTGACAGAAGGTCTTCAGGACTGATAACTTCTATCAAGCCTTGACAGGTCTTCAGGGACTGATAACTTCTATCAAGCCTTGACAGGTCTTCAGGGACTGATAACTTCTATCAAGCCTTGACAGAAGGTCTTCAGGGACTGATAACTTCTATCAAGCCTTGACAGGTCTTCAGGGACTGATAACTTCTATCAAGCCTTGACAGAAGGTCTTCAGAGACTGATAACTTCTATCAAGCCTTGACAGGTCTTCAGGGACTGATAACTTCTATCAAGCCTTGACAGAAGGTCTTCAGGGACTGATAACGTCTATCAAGCCTTGACAGAAGGTCTTCAGAGACTGATAACTTCTATCAAGCCTTGACAGAAGGTCTTCAGGGACTGATAACTTCTATCAAGCCTTGACAGGTCTTCAGGGACTGATAACTTCTATCAAGCCTTGACAGAAGGTCTTCAGGGACTGATAACTTCTATCAAGCCTTGACAGAAGGTCTTCAGGGACTGATAACTTCTATCAAGCCTTGACAGAAGGTCTTCAGGGACTGATAACTTCTATCAAGCCTTGACAGGTCTTCAGGGACTGATAACATCTATCAAGCCTTGACAGGTCTTCAGGCACTGATAACATCTATGAAGCCTTGACAGGTCTTCAGGGACTGATAACATCTATCAAGCCTTGACAGGTCTTCAGGGACTGATAACTTCTATCAAGCCTTGACAGAAGGTCTTCAGGGACTGATAACTTCTATCAAGCCTTGACAGAAGGTCTTCAGGGACTGATAACTTCTATCAAGCCTTGACAGAAGGTCTTCAGGGACTGATAACTTCTATCAAGCCTTGACAGAAGGTCTTCAGGGACTGATAACTTCTATCAAGCCTTGACAGAAGGTCTTCAGGGACTGATAACTTCTATCAAGCCTTGACAGAAGGTCTTCAGGGACTGATAACTTCTATCAAGCCTTGACAGAAGGTCTTCAGGGACTGATAACTTCTATCAAGCCTTGACAGAAGGTCTTCAGGGACTGATAACTTCTATCAAGCCTTGACAGAAGGTCTTCAGGGACTGATAACTTCTATCAAGCCTTGACAGAAGGTCTTCAGGGACTGATAACTTCTATCAAGCCTTGACAGAAGGTCTTCAGGGACTGATAACTTCTATCAAGCCTTGACAGAAGGTCTTCAGGGACTGATAACTTCTATCAAGCCTTGACAGAAGGTCTTCAGGCACTGATAACTTCTATCAAGCCTTGACAGAAGGTCTTCAGGGACTGATAACTTCTATCAAGCCTTGACAGAAGGTCTTCAGGGACTGATAACTTCTATCAAGCCTTGACAGAAGGTCTTCAGGGACTGATAACATCTATCAAGCCTTGACAGAAGGTCTTCAGGGACTGATAACTTCTATCAAGCCTTGACAGGTCTTCAGGGACTGATAACTTCTATCAAGCCTTGACAGAAGGTCTTCAGGGACTGATAACTTCTATCAAGCCTTGACAGAAGGTCTTCAGGGACTGATAACTTCTATCAAGCCTTGACAGAAGGTCTTCAGGGACTGATAACTTCTATCAAGCCTTGACAGAAGGTCTTCAGGCACTGATAACATCTATCAAGCCTTGACAGAAGGTCTTCAGGGGATGACTGACCTATATAAAGGCGGAGCAGTGAAACACCTCAGAATTACTTTTCCTCTTCTTCCACTATCTTAAGCACTGAAATCACCTCCACATTTGACTAAAGAAATCTGTTGTGCAGACGAAACGTTTTAACAATGAAGATACCAAAGTTTTGTATATATGTCTTATTCATCAACTTTCATGTATTACGTACCATTAGTGTAATGATTCAGTGGTGTATCGTCACTGACACCAGAGGTCCTTCACACTCTAGTAACAACCAGCGAAGAGGCAAGGCCAGGAGCTGTGAATTGACCCCTGCAACCACAAATAGGTGAGTACACTGCTTCACGTATTTTGTGCATGATATTGCTTGTGATAAAACCTAGAATTCTATCGGCTTTTCTACTCTCAGCTAATCATAATCCCGTGTGAAGAAACAGAAATATGAACTGGAGGATCGAACTGTGGTCCTGGTAGTGGCAGGTCCAGCGCTATACCGCTGGACCTGCCACTTTATTACACTTAAATTGGGTTCACAACCCCATATAGAACAAAAAAGTCACAATACCATGACTTGAACAATACACAAATAACCTGCACATGGGAGAGAGGAGATTAAGACGACGTTTTCGGTCCAACTTGGACCATTTACAAAGTTACATTAACACAAAAGAGTAAGGGAGCCAATATATATTACCTGGAGTTTACCTGGAGAGAGTTCCGGGGGTCAACGCCCCCGCGGCCCGGTCTGTGACCAGGCCTC
>NC_069474.1:13277236-13289736 GCF_026875155.1 Cherax quadricarinatus | reverse complement strand
GATAAGTGCCCAAGCAAATGCAACTAACAGAACGAGTCACTTGTATTTATTGCACACGTATGATTGTAGAATATCAACACTGCTGCTAGCCTGTGTGCATCAACACTGTTGCTAGCCTGTGTGCATCAACACTGTTGATAGCCTGTATACTTCACTGTTACTTGCCTGTGTGCATCAACACTGTTGCTAGCCTGTGTGCATCAACACTGTTGCTAGCCTGTATACTTCACTGTTACTTGCCTGTGTGCATCAACACTGTTGCTAGCCTGTGTGCATCAACACTGTTGCTAGCCTGTATACTTCACTGTTGCTTGCCTGTGTGCATCAACACTGTTGCTTGCCTGTGTGCATCAACACTGTTGCTAGCCTGTGTTCATATTATTACTGTTGCAAACGTTTAAATAGAAATTTTGAACTTCCTTTTCATCGATTCTTGCTGGACAATCTGAAGGTAGCATCACCTGGGGCTGACATCAGCTGACAGTCGGCTGGAGGGGAAGGGGGGGGGGGCACCAGCCAGCCTCACGAGCCTCTTATATTTTGTTTACGTTTTCTCCTGGTTTCCATGCCAACGCCTTTTAAAGATGGCCGCTCACTGGAGTCTGACACGTGTTTCGTCGGGATCACTTTACCATCTCGACGAGCAGTGACACCGGGACGGGTGGATAGGAAGGAAGGAACAATAAAAATGGGTATGTGCAGTATCGGCAAGAATTATCATAGCCTCGCCTCTCCACCATCATCAGACCATATAGGGACAAGAGACCTTGCCTGAAACCCAGACGATACGCTCTTGCGTGAAAACTTCCGAATATTGGCGACGAACACCTGGAGGAAAAAAATAGATGGGGATAGGGAGGGTAGAAGCTGAAAAAAAAATGCGAGTATCAATTAAGCTGAACCCTGTCGTCTGGTATGCGCGTCGAGGTGACGGATGCTGCTGCGTCCAGATGTCGCAGATGAAGGTAATGAGGCGTATGTGGAGAGGAGCTTTATCATATCTTCTGGTCATTACTAGTATGATGATCCTGGGCTCTCTTTTTTTCTTTTCTTTTCTTTTTTTAAACCAGGAGGAAGTGTAGTTCCATTGGGCCAAACAAAGTAAAAAAAAAAGTTAAACACGCTATCACAGCCATAACGTTTCCCCTTTTATTGAGATTTATCAAGTCCGATACTTGCTAAAGCTCTACAAAGAGAGCTTTTGTTGGCATAACATACTTCACAGAGCTTTAACTGTGACGACTTTTTTACATCTGTATACAGCTTTATCAAGACTTGATAAAGTTCTATATAGAAAGCCTTTATTGTGACGTTTTCTCCTCTCAGTAGACCATTATAAAGTCATGGCGCCCACCCCGAATATAAGTTTGACTACTTTCTTTGTTATTGTCGGTAGTATTCCATTTTGGTCCAGACCAGCGGTTTGCTTAACCATTTACAAGGATCATCATCCAACTAAAAACCGTCACGAGGCACTATTTCCTGGTCATCATCCAACTAAGAATCGTCACGAGGCATTCTTTCTGTTTCCTGGTCATCATTTAACTAAGAACCGTCACGAGGCACTATTTCCTGGTCATCATCCAACTAAGAACCGTCACGAGGCATTCTTTCTGTTTTCTGACGAACGAAAAGATGTTCCCAGTAGCTAAGAAGAATACTTCTTTCAATGAGGAGAGCCAAAATTCGTAGGAGTAATGGGAGGTACATAGATTCACCTCAAGGACGGAGAACTCTCTGAAAATCATTAGGGGTGTTCCTACCCCCCGAGCGCTGAGTACATCTCGTGACCAAGCATGACGCACGAAACACTGTCCCACACTCTGGATAATGACTTCATCTAGGCAGGATAATGACTTCATCCAGGCAAGTAACGACTTTGTCCACGCAGGTATATGTTATCTTCGACGGAACACAGTTGCAACGACACGAATTGTCTCCCATTCGATTCTTTTCACCTCTGCGTACTTGACATAAAACAACAGACCTTTTCCTCTAGCTGTCCTCAAGAGGACACTCCATAAGTTCCTCAATTCGATTCCTGATCATACTGTGGTGCTAGTACCAATAGGCTGGCTGATCATTCTACCAATCTGAAGGCCTGGTCTAGGACCGGGTCGCGAGGACGATGATTTCTTGGAATCAATAATAGAACACAAGTGTCAGACAAATATCATTGTTCAGTACTATGGAGCTGAACATTTCTCACGGCTGAGGGACTGACCATCTCAACAACACGTCTTCAAGGCTGATGGACTGATTGCATCATCTTTACCTCTCCATTGCTTCTGCTTTGTCCATATTTAATCACTTCTGTATTCGACTGAAGAAGCCTACTGAGTAGGCGAAATTTTCGAAAAGATACCAGACTGTTACAGGTATCTTACTCGTCTAGAACACAGATAGACAAATATTTTGGTAGAGTACCAGAAAAAGTGAAGGTAGTTACTTTCAACGGATATCCTCTCTAGAGGTGAAAGCTGAAGCCTTGATGCTGGTGAAGGGTTCCTGTGTCAGGACTTTGTCGTTGTACCTTCGTGCAAATATTTTCACCCTTAAATGTGTCATACATTGATAAGAAATCTGCTACAACACGAACTCCAAGCGCTGTATAGCCCTTGTGGCTTAGCGCTTCTTTTTGATTATAATAATCTAATACAACACGAACTGCCTTACATATCACATGAAGGAAACCAGGAGGTACAAGCTACGGGAGAAAACGAACAGTGGTATTCACAACCATTCAGATCCTCTGAAACTTATTGCTAAGACGAGAAAAAAAAACAGAAAACTGACAAGAATATAGCACTACCAAACTATACCACGGGCGGGATTTGAACCCGCCATCAGAGAGTCTCAAAACTCCAGACCGTCGCGTTAGCCACTGGACCAGCTAGCCACAATAAGATTCGTCCAACTAAGTATATTTCTACACCATAGGAAGGTTAGCATAGGCACCACTGTGACCACAAGTGCAAGTTTTTACAGACGAATCTCCAGCTACCGTGCCGTGACGAATTCTAGCTCAAGTCCCTTCAAAGCCGTTAACATGACTCACGAAATCGTAATGACACGATTGCAAACAAACCATACCACGGGCGGGATTTGAACCCGCGGTCAGAGAGTCTCAAAACTCCAGACCGTCGCGTTAGCCAGTGCGGATATTAATGTCAACAAAGAAATCCCCATAAAAAATTAATCCGCGGCAAATGCAATGTTTGCAACATTCACAGAGACTACCAAAAAGATTACTGTAAAAGCTCAGTACGGATACTTGGGCACACACTACTTAGATGCGACAGGAAAAAAAAAAAAACAAGGGGAAGAGGATTGGTGTGAATGTTAATGAATTTCTCCTTTCCACTGAATTACTTAGCACCGCAAATGATGAAGTCGAAGCTCTGGCAGTAAAAACTTCGCCAGCCAGTGGCTTCTTCAGTTCAATACGGAGAAAAACACTGAAAGATAAGGAGAATGAGGTAATTAATCCCTCAGCCTAGAGTGTTCAGTTCATCAATCCAGGCTGATGGACTGATTACCTCATTCTCCATCTTTCACCGGTCTTCTCAATAACTGAAGTCACTGACTGGCGAAACGTTTCCTCATTTATGGTAATAATCTTATTATAGAAAACATCGTCAATAATATTTTGAAAGCAATCGAAAGAATTATTCCTTAGTTACTGAATAAAATAAACGTTACCATTTGTTCACTAAAACTGGCAGTGGCAGTGTGAGTCTTGTGTTCAGGACACCACACACGGGGTGAAAATTTGAAGCCGATCAGATGAGTCATTCTTCAGTTGTTGCACAGATTCCAACAATTTTTTTTAGTATTTCACATCAACAAATTTTCCAACACTCAAACGAAACTTAATAGTTCCTATCATCGTCTTAAGATGAGTCACCCATTAAATGCTGGAGACATTCAGGTGGTGTCCCTTAGCTTCATCGCTAGAGCACTCACCTCACACACTGAGCTCCGTGGTTCGATCCCCGGTACGACTGGAAACATTCAGAAGTGTTTCCTTAAGACACCTACTATATATGTTCACTAGCAGTGAAATAGGTACCTGGGTGTTAGTCGACTGGTGTGGGTCGTATTTTGGTACAAAATTGACTTTACTTACCCGAAATGCTTTGCATAACAAAGGACTTTCTATATAGCAGTATGTCATTGATGTCAGCTATGGTCTGTACACCTTGTACATGTAATTGTAGAAATAAAGATTATTAGACTGAATATTATTTAACGTGTTTTAACAGGAATATAAATTTCACACTGTTTACAAATACAGTGATAAAATCTGCTGCTAAACGCAACTTCTCCTGCAACCTTCATTAATGTTTGAGGATCAACCACTGAGGATTTTGAAAGTTATCCCAGACATTCCAGGATGCTGAGAATGGGTTTAACTACTTTGGTCAGAGGGCACGTGAACAAGCCAGGTGTTCCACGAATTGGCCCGTTACTACAAAATGTTAAAAAGTGAAGCCGATTGGATATGGCGTTCCAAAGTTATGAGCGAAACAGAGGGAAAATTTGTAAAAAAAAAGTCAGGCAATCTTTTAAAAGGTTCCCCTTCAGGGATCTTTAAATAATATAATAAAATAAAATATAACAATTAAAATAATAATAATAAATAATAGGAATATATCCTGAAAAGCCAAAGGGTAGTATTTTTACTCCTTCATTCTATCCCACTTTTTCTCCTTCTTTTTTTCTCATTTCGCATTATCTGATTTTTCCCTCCCCCCCTCCTCCTCACTGTCCAAGCACGTCATCAAACACTTTTACGAGGACAAAACTGCCGTATAAATTAAAAATAAAAACGTTTGCAATTCTAGCTATCGATCGACTGCGAGACAAATTTAAATTTTAAAAACCCCAGAGTATAGTATGACCGCGAGTTACTTTGTTTTTTAATCCCGGGATAAAAATAGATTCCGCCAGGAACTAAAGAGATCATCTGCATAAATCCCTGCAAAAATGTACGTGTTTTTTGCATTTTGGTTACATTTATCATTAGAGAAACAGCCCAGAGATTGTGTGTGTGTTGTGTGGTGTGTGTGTGGGTGGGGTGTGTGTGTGTGGTGTTGTGTGTTGTGTGTGTGTGTGTGTGTGTGTGTCATATACACACACAACCACATCACCCCCACACACACACACACACACACACACACCCACACAACCCCCCCACAACCCACCACACACACACCATACAACCAAAACACACATCCATACCCTCACGACCCACGTATAAAGTCACCTCCAAGCCGTCTCTCGCGTACACAAACACTCCACCTCTCCCTCCAGCAACCACGCTGAATCATCAGCATTAGCCGGGGTTTTGGTCAGCGGGGCGACGCACCACCACACCATCAAAACCCCTGCCCTCACACACCCCCAAAATCAACTGTTCCCCTGGGCGGTAAAAACTTTTGAGGGATCTCCGAGGCTTTTTGACCCAACGGATGACCCGGCCCCAGAAATGAACGAACCCGGCCCCCAAAATGAAGAATCCGACCCCAGAAATGAACGAACCCCGGCTCCCAAAAAATGAACGAATCCGGCTGCAGAATGAAAAAATCAGGCTGCAAAAAGGGACGAATCCGGCGCATGAAATAAACGAAATCAGGCTCTTAAAATGAACGACTGTGCTATCCTCATACATCCTTGTCACCAGCCTGCCCATCCGCCCTTTATTAAACGACAAAAAAAACTAAAAACCCCGCAGGGTCACAGGCCCCTTAGGAACGGAAGGTAACTTGTAGATTGCTTGGATCAAGAGAGGGGAAAGAGAGTGTCCTTCCTATTTTTGGGGCGGGTCAACCAAGCCTTGGTCCCCTCTTCACCGATTTCTACGTGTGTCGCGCGCTCTCCCCCCCAAACTCCACCATTGTCATTTCTGCCCCTTTCTTCATTTTTACTTCATTACCACGCTCATTACCCTGTAGTTCCATCATTTTTCCACTGAGTTACGTCATTACCACTTAGTTAGATCCTGCGACCATTCCCCGCCTCAAGAGCGAACAATGTTCACATCGTCTTAACCCCTTAACCAGCGATCCTTCAAAGACATGCACCCAGCAGAGTAGGGATGTTTTCGACCGAGGACACTCGCGAGTGGTAAGTCAAGGCTAATTTTAACCCCCCTCCCCTTTGAATACCCCCTCCCAAGCGGGCGCAGACTTTGAGGACGCGTCGATGTTGAAGCGCGGTTTTGTTCAGAAGGGCGGTTAATGGTTAAGACGATATGAACTTTCCCTGTCTATTGGGAGGAGAATGTTTGCGGGTTTTTTTTTAAGTTCTTAATATTTTGATTTTTTAGGCAAATGTTTATTCCCAAGTATTCGAGGAAAACCTACTGTAAGTGGGCTCCTGCAGCATTCACTCGAATCCACCTGTTTATTTCCTGGGGCACCAATATGGCCCCGGGGAAACCCAAAAAAACTCGGGCAAACACAGCAAAGCCAACATTTTCCCCGCTTTTTGACGCACTAAAAAACCCCTATTTTTGAAGTAAAACCCATCATGCTCAAGAATGTCATCCCGGGGTTTCGATTCTTAGGGGTTCCCCCCTCGCTGCTTGTAAAGACATCCAGGCATATCCAAAGGGGCAAGAGACGGCCAAACCCCCCTGACCTCCAACAGACAGCAAGACTAGAAAAAACTTTTTAAATCCGCAAAGACCCCACAGAAGCCAGGAACACCGAACCCGAAGTAGGCAATGGAACCAAGCACTTTTGAGAGAACCAAGGGAAATCACCGCTCAACGAATTGTTTCAGAGGGGATGCAAGGATTGAAAACCCCTCCAAAAAAAAACATTAAAGAACAAGTTTACAATACCAATAGATAAGAGCGGATGAGAATAATTTTGGGACCCTACTCCACAGGGAAAAAGAGGCCGCAGATTTTTGCGATCCTCCCTCCCCTTCCCCCGGTACTGAAAAAGCACCTTACAATTCAAGGCACTCAGAACATGACTTCGCCTTATTAATACGGGGGTCCGTAATTTTTTGATCAAAAAAAATGTCGCCGGTTCTCATAAAAAAAAAGACCCCACCTTTAAAAAGAACTGAGACACTACAGTTTTAGGACCAGGGAAAATAGACCCCTAAAATAAAAGGTAAAATGGACCAGGTAAAATGAACGATTCGGGGGTCAGTCGCCCTTACGGACCCTGAATCGTGAAGGGGAGCCTGAAGATAGACGCCCTGCATACACTGAAAATCGTCGACATACAAAAAGGCCTTGGCCCTCATGAATAATACGGGCCCCCCCATTCATACTACTTTAAAACCCTTTAAGCCCAAATCCACCTGCAGGACCCTATCCCTCAATTAATACCAGAGAAAAATCCCCCGAGCAGCAAAAACCCACACTAACCTTGAACAATTTCCCAGAAGAACTGTGAAGAAATTTGAACAGACGGGGGCCCCCATTCTGGGACGGAGAACATCAAACCCTATGTTTTGTAAAAAACTTTCCCCCAACTCGAAACTGCCCAAAAGGAAAGAAGGAGGCCGGGAAAACCCCCTGGAAGTACCAGCCAAACCCAATCAAGGGGTCCCCTCTTGTCGGGAAATCGATCCGAAGAAATGCTGGGTATCTCTCCAAACACCAATGATGAAAATCTTTCATCACCCAAAAACCAGGGGACAAAATCGCCAAGAGATCGGCGGAGTTCGAGGCTCTCTGAAGTCTTGGGCCCCCTTAAGAGTCCCTTCGTTTGGGGCCCCTTGATAAGCTTCTAGGGACCCACCTAGTAGGTTTTTTCAT
Source organism: Cherax quadricarinatus (assembly GCF_026875155.1). Lineage (NCBI taxonomy): Eukaryota > Metazoa > Arthropoda > Malacostraca > Decapoda > Parastacidae > Cherax > Cherax quadricarinatus. The sequence continues at coordinate 13,281,953 of NC_069474.1, read as the reverse complement.
GGATCATTAAGATCTGGCCCCGGCGAGGCTCTTTCTTTTCAGACTTCCCGGGTCGATTGATAGTAATCAGTGGAATCAATGACCGCAATTTTCAACTTTTTCAGCCTACATCAAAACCCCGAAGGAGGTGGAGGGGAAAAAAGGAAAAGAAACAGTGATATTTAAGAGAGAGAAGAGAGAGGAGAGAGAGCAAGGTGTGTGTGGAATGCTGCTCCAGCTAAGCATCAATCATCTCCCGGCGGAAAATGAGCAAAATGAGAAATAAAAAAAAATGCTGACAGACAAATGTTTCTGTTGTGGGACTGATACCCACATCCATCTTCAGCTGTAGTCGTGGTTAATGTCAGTCCTGTGTGGGGGGAGGGGAGAATCAACAGTTCCTGATCGTCTGAATACAACCACGAGACACACTGATTGATTGTTGGTCAATCAGGTAAGTGATGATACAAGCAATTGGTTGACTTGACCCCCCACACAGTTATTTGTAGGTTTTCTGTAAATTTTAAAATGAATTTACAGAAAACCTACAAATAACTGTTCCTATGTCCACTATTATTCCTCGCATCAAGATAGAGTCAAACTGTCTGTTTTCTCATCAATGTTTTTGAGAGCTTTACGAATTTGTAGTCCTGAGTTCATAGATGAGGAAATATCCAAAATTTATGAAATAGGTAATGATTTAAAATACTCAAGAAATGTAATTGATAAATCTTTTAAAGTTGCTAGAACACTTTTTATAACCCAAAAAGGGGACAACCAGCCTTATTCAACTAAAAATATGTTGGTTCCCCTTCCATGAAAACTTGGTTGATATGCCTTCTCTTCTAAGATTTTTAATATTAAAGTTGTATTCAAAAATCTTGATACAGTAAAAAACTTTTGATAAAGAATCCCCCCAAAATGCTGATGTGTCTATAAATTTCCTTGTAAAATTTGCGATAAGTTTATTACGGTCCAAACTGGAAAAAATCTCGAACTAAGATTAAAACAACATAAATATAGCATTAAAACAGAACAAGATTCCAAATGCTCTATTTATTCATTAAGAGATTTTAACCATCCAATTGTTTTTAAAAAAGTTGGGGAAGTAGTATCAAGCAAGTCCATGATCGACAGGAATATAATTGAATCTTTTTTTCATAAAAAGCATTTTTGACAATAATATGAATATTTCCTTTGGTTTATATAAATTAGATCCATTATAATTAATAGAATTGGGAAGAATTTAATAATACACTGGACAAATAATTTTTAAATTTTCTTGGGTAGAATAGTTTGTGGGTGAGTTGTGCAAAGGGCCTATCCAAGTTGGGTCGCCGCGCGTCACGTGTTTAACCGTTGTGGGATCTGATAAATGAGGTGCTGGCCAGACCCCTTATATAGCTTAATGGATGCTTTACTTTCATTTGTTCCTTGATAATGTGAGTAGTCACGAAGCGCTTGAATTTCTCTATTCTTTCAGGGGTGGTTGTTTTGCATATTTTGAAATCACCTGTTTACTGTGATCTTATTGCATAATATAATATATATATATATATATATATTATATATATATATATTTTATATATATATATATTATATAATATATATATTAATATATATATATTATATATTATATGTATGTGTGTGTGTGTGTGTATGAAAATGGTACACGATAGGTTACTGGTATAAGGTGATGATTTGCACTGCATACGAAATACACAATATTAAAAGTTTGAGAGAAACATAAGTACAGGAGTTTGTGGATACCTGTAACATTGAAAATATGAAGTTCCTCCGGTGGGATGCTCAACCAAAACACCACAGGCATCGCCCCTCTGAAAAGAGACGCTGGAGCATAAAATTAGCTTCTCTGGGATCCTTAGTTGCCCTGATTAGTCCTTTGCCTAAGTAAGCAACTTGGATGCACTCTTCTCCCCCCACAAGCCGCTTCTTAATTAACACACACAAACTTTTCACGATGGGCAGGTTCACTACATTACCTGATAATTTCTAAGCGATATATTACTGAATTTTTGATGCCGATAAAGTGTCTTAATAGATGGAGTTAGAACTACCCTCCCCTTGATTGGATCAATCATAACTACCTTCCATTCCTAAGATGCATAGCCGCCAGGCTATTTGGTTAATGGGGCTTATGGAATACTCGAGTATCGTTAAGGTTACACGAAACCTGTTAACGCAAGATTAATGCTCTAAAACCTTAAATATGGATAATATAACCTATTATATGTACAAGCAAGGCTAGAATAGCTTAGGTTACGTTAGGTTAGGTTCAGTTATATTTTGTTTCGTAAACTTAATTAAGTTCGGTTACAGTTAATTTGGCCAGGTTAAGTTAACACACAATCTAGCCACAATATAAATAAAATTATCGTTGCAGTTAATAAAAAAATAGTATTTATTTAAGAGCGTAATATCAGGGAAGCAATATGGATATTTGCTGCCACCAAAGCGACATCTGGCGACCGGGGAGCAAGGGAAGTAATATATTTCCATCAAGAGGAGAATAGAACGATAGATTATAGTGGGGATTGAGGATTGACGTCGGGTCGCTTCCCTCCTGCAAAAAAAAGTGGACCCATGCCACCAGAAATTATCTGGCCCCTACAATGTTATTAAAAAAGGAGATTTTTTTTTACCTCTTTTTTTAATGTATGGGGATGTTCGTGATTCTCTCTCTCTCTCTCTCTCTCTCCTCTCTCTTCTCTCTCACACACACCACACACACACACACACACACACACACACACACACACACACACAATCTGATGCCGTGAGAGGAAAGAGTAAGGAGATATATATATATGTCGTGCCGAATAGGTAAAATTGGTCAAATAGCAAGAACTCATGTAAAATTAAATCTTTTCTAAAATTTTCTCTTGTACGTTTAAAGATATATTTTTTATGTTAGAGTAAAAATTAATACTTTTGTATCAAAAGAACCTTAGAAAATTTACCTAACCTTATTATAACAAGCACAATTTAATTTAGCCTAATCCAACTAAATATATTTTAGATAAGTTAACAATAATTTAATAAACAAACACAATTAAATATACTTTTTTCGCTAGGTTCAGAATGATTTTTGCGAAACTGCATATACAAATTTTCGCTTGCCTTATTCGGCAAGAAGAGCGTTGCTATTTACTTATTCGGGACGACATTATATATATATATTATATATATATATATATATATATTATAATATAATATATATAATATATATATAAAATGTGTGTGTGTGTGTGTGTGGGGGTGTGTGTGGGTGTGTGGGGGTGTGTGTGTGTGTGTGTGTGTGGTGTGTTTGTGTGTGTGTGTGTGGGGTGTGTGCACTCACCCATTCGTACTCGTCTATTTGTGGCTGCTGGGGTCGGGTCTTAGCTCCTGGCCCCGCCTCTTCACTGGTTGCTACTGGGCCCTCTCTCTCCCCGCTCCATGAGCTTTATCAAACCTCGTCTTGAAACTATGTATGGTTCCTGCCTCCACTACGTCACTTTCTAGGCTATTCCGCTGCCTGACAACTCTATGACTGAAGAAATACTTCCTAATATCTCTCTAACTCATCTGTGTCTTCAATTTCCAATTGTGACCTCTTGTTTCTGCGTCCCTTCCCTGGAACATCCTGTCTTTGTCCACCTTGTCTATTCCGCGCAGTATTTTCTATGTCGTTATCATGTCTCCCCTGACCCTCCTGTCCTCTAGTGTCGTCAGGCCGATTTCTCTTAACCTTCCTTCATAGGACATTCCCCTTAGCTCTGGAACTAACCTTGTCGCAAACATTTGCACTTCCTCTAGTTTCTTGACGTGCTTTATCAAGTGCGGGTTCCAAACAGGTGCTGCATACTCCAGTATGGGCCTGACGTACACGGTGTACAGTGTCTTGAACGATTCCTTATTAACGTATCGGAACGCTGTGTGTGTGTGTGTGTGTGTGTGTGTGTGTGTGTGTGTGTGTGTGTGTGTGTGTGTGTGTGTGTGTGTGTGCATTCCTTAATCTAGATAGAAGTATATAGTTGTCTTTCTCCATGTACTCCCAACCTTCCACCCTTTCTCATCCTCTTTCCCCTACATCGCTTCCTCCCTCCACCACAGCTTCATCGTGACATTCATCATGGCCACCGGCACTCCCTCATTATCGGGATTACTGGGATTACTGAAGTCAGTCTTTTTGGAACTGGAGATCTCCCCCCCCCCCCCCTTAGAGCTGAAATCACTAATGGCGATTTCAATCTTGTCTTCAAATTTCGTAATCATAAGACAACACACACAGCCAGGAAAATTTTAGCGTCTAATCACAGTGATTAGCTACTGGATTGGTAATCCTCTCCCAGGAGTCAGTTACATCTAGAGACGGTAGTTTCCTGAGGCGACAAAGATATATCCTTGTTTTTTCATTAGTACATAGATGTAAATAATACATATAAAATATATATATATATAATATATATATATATATAATATATATATATATATTTTATAAAATACACGGCCTCTGAAACCCGACCTGTTCCCCCCAACAACTACAAACAATCGCCCCTGGGGTGGTCCAATAGTGAAAATATAGCTCAACAAGCTTTTAAAGTTGTCAGGGAAGGATGAGCCCCCCCTGCGGGAGCACCCCAGAGGGGATTTTCTTTGGGTGTTCCCAAATCCAGCTTGCCCCAACGCCCCGCCCACAGATCACCGCACGGGTTGCCTTCGACTTTGGCCCCCC
>NC_069474.1:13270500-13276736 GCF_026875155.1 Cherax quadricarinatus | reverse complement strand
GGCCCCTTTTTTATATTTTTCTGTTCCTCTACGTTGACTGTTGTCAGTCTTATTGTACCTATAACTGTTATGGATGCTGTTGTTGTTATTGTTAATGGTCATATAAGTTTATATTTTTGACCGCCGGAGTGGTTAATTTATTGTGCACTCCATATTCATCCTGTAGATGGTAGTGGCTAGTTTATTGTGTACACTATATCAATCCTAACTCCTCCTATTAGGCCTAGGAACATCAGGCAATAACTAGGCCCCAATGATTAACAGGAGTACAATCTGGATACATCTGAAGATTGTCTTATCTGTTATACCAGCAAATTTAAAATGATTACTTAATATTTCTGGTATTATATTTTCATTAATAAGATACCTTCACTTATAACACTGTCTCTATATTCCTCAATCAAGCACACAGTGTTCAAGATAGTGACCATAGTGCTGGCCACATACTTTGCATTTAGTTTAATCATGTGTGTGTCTGCCAAATTGCCAGAAGTGCTTGTAACCAAGCATAAGCCTGGCTACAACATCAGTCTGTTCGCAATGCAAATTGCTCTGTAAACGTTCTTATCTACGTTCATGTTGTTATAGTGAGTGATATATCTACTGAAGATTTCTCGCTGCACTCAAATGACATTCACTGTGATTATTTCCTTCTCCCTCAGTATTATCTTACCACTAGACACAAATATACCCAAGTTATATTCTTCACTTTCCTTCTGGGTACTGTGGCTAACTTATAACTTTATCATGAAGGAGTAATTCAATATGTGATGGAATCCATAACATTTGTACATTAATTCCTTCCTTCGCGGATTTTTCTGAGTATGTATATCTTGCTTCTCCAATGAGCATGTTTGTTAAGAGTCATTATACGTGTCAAGAGCCTTCAGTGATGACATAGAATTAGTAATAATCAGAGTCAAGTAAAGTGTCATAAGTTAGCTTTAGCACCATTAGGATGACAAATAAATCGGCTTGAAGTGTAGACGCCCAGTTGTTAATTCTTATGCCTAACTCAACATGGTTGATATAGTTCTTATCTAGAGAGGTGATAACAAGAGCAGCTGCAGCCCTGCCAGTTGACTCCTGCTGACATCCATAAGTGTATATAATTTGTGATATAGTAACAGAACTGCATCCCAAACACAAACACCCCCACACATACAAACACCCCCACACATACAAACACCCCCACACATACAAACACCCCCACACATACAAACACCCCCCCACATACAAACACCCCACACATACAAACACTCCCACACATACAAACACCCCCAACATACAAACACCCCCACACATACAAACACCCCCACACATACAAACACCCCCACACACAAACACCCCCAAACACAAACACCCCCCCACACACAACACCCCCATACACAAACACCCCCCGCACACACAAACAACCCCCCGCCACACAAACACCCCCAAACACAAACACCCCCCACACATACAAACACCCCCAAACACAAACCCCCCGCCCCCACAAAACACCCCGAAACACAAACACCCCCACACATACAAACACCCCCAAACACAAACACCCCCCGCACACACAAACACCCACAAACACAAACACCCCAACCCCATACAAAACCCCCCGCACACACAAACACCCACAAACACAAACCCCACATACAAACACCCCCGCCCCACCAAAAACCCCCCGCACACACAAACACCCCGAAACACAAACACCCCACACATACAAACACCCCCAAACACAAACACCCCCACACATACAAACCCCCCCCACACATACAAACACCTCCCAAAAACAAACACCCCCACACATACAAAAAAACCCCCAAAAAACAAAAAACCCCCCCACACACACAAACACCCACAAACACCAAACACCCCCACACATACAAACACCCCCAACTACAAAACACCTCCAAACACAAACACCCCCACACATACAACACCCCAAAAACACAAAAACCCCCCCCACACACAAACACCCACCGCACACACAAACACCCACAAACACCCCACACATAAAAACCCCCAGCACATAAAAACACCCCCAGCACATAAAAAACACCCCCAACACAAACACCCCCACACACAATACAAACACTCCCACACATACAAACACCTCCAACACAAACACCCCTAGCACATACAAACACCCCCACACAGGGAAACACCCCGAAACACAAACACCCCCAAAGACAAACACCCCTCGCACATTTCAAACACCCCACACATAAAACACCCCCCAATACACAAACACCCCACACATACAAAACACCCCAACACAAAACACCCCCCCCCCTGCACATACAAACATTCCCCCCACACACAAATCCCACCACACATACAAACACCCCCCCACCCCAAACACCCCCCGCACACAAACATTCCCCCATACACACCATCACACAACCCCCCGCACAAACAAACATTCCCCCCACACACACACCATCACACAAACACCCCCACACACACAACCCCCCCCCCCCCCCACACATACCTCTTTCTAACATTCATAAAAGTAGATAATCCTTGCTGAGTTTTACCTGCTCAGGTAGACTGAGCAGGTAAACACCACACAAGAACATTTACAACCTCGGTGGTAATTTACAACCTCGGCAGCGATTTACAATATCTTGTCCGCAATTCAGCGCAACAAACTAATTTACAAAATTATTACTGTTCGCAGTTCATGTCTGCTTTTTTAACAAGGAAACATAATTTACCAGTCCCTGGTTTTTTTTTAGTCAATTTAAAATGGTAGTTTTATATATAAATTTAAAAAAAGACGAGAAATTATATATATATATATATTATATATATATATATATATATATATATATAATATATATATTATATATATATATATATATATGTCGTGCCTAATAGGTAAAATTGGACAATTAGCAAGAACTCATTTAAAATTAAGCCCTTTCTAAAAATTTTCTCTTATACGTTTAAGGATATATTTTTTTCATGTATGTTAAGGTAAAAATTAATAATTTTATACCAAAAGAACTTTAGAAAACTTACCTAACCTTATTATAACAAGCGTAATTTAATTTAGCCTAATCTAACTAAATATATTTTAGATAAGTTTACAATAATTTAATAGTAAACAAACACAATGAAATATATTTTTTTTACGTTAGATTCAGGAAGATTTTTGGGGGGAAATATTACATACACAAATTTTCGTTTGACCAATTCGGCAAGAAGTGCCGTGCTGTTTAAGCCAAAATCGCAAGTTTTACTAATTCGGCACGACATACATACATACATACATAACATTACTTACATACATCATTATACCGCTTTCATTATAAAAAGTCGAAAACTTACCTAAATGTGGAATTACTTTATGCGTCTGAGATGTGCAGTATTGGCAGCGGACTGACCCAGTACTCTCCTAGCACCGACCACATCATGCAGTCCCTGCTCGTCTAATATCTCTCCTAACAGCAGCAATGCCTATTACCACTAATTACGTCTAGACTCACTGAATACGTCAAGGAACAATGAGTGCATAAAATACGGCGAAATGCGAAGGAAAATATCGAAAAATTCGCTAAAATACCGCTACACTCCACCAGTCACTTGCAAACAGAGGTAGTAACCTAGACTACACCTCAACGCTGAGGTCGCTACTGTCGCGGCTAGTTCACACCTCGTATAAATTACACTATCTCGCAGATTATATATATAGCATACTAAGATATTTATATATATCAGTGTCTATGCACAGGGAGGTGCATGTCTCTCAGTGTATATACAAAGAGGGTTTAAATTTAATTTGTTTTAGGGATTATACAGTATTCTTGACTAGTGGTGAAGGGGCGACATGTAATCGTATTCTCAGTAGTTAATATGCTTCTTTTAAACCCTAATTAACCAGTCAACTGTCTCGTTACTTCCATAGTGCTGGCACCATTGAACCCTCCGTGGTACTGGCACTATTGTAACCTCACCATGAACTGAACGAGTGTAGTTAAAGCTCGCGTCAGTTATTTTGTCCCATGAGAAATTAAGTTAACAACCCTGTCAGTCCTGGCCGCCACCACCACGATATCGTACACTCGCTGGAGAGTGTTAACGTATATCTCCTCTCTTGTTGTACAATAAAATCCACAATGTTTTTTTTTCGATTTTTTTAACAAATTAATATTTGCTCGAAACGTGGGGCATTTGAGATAAACATGTCGAAATATTATGGTCAAAACAAATATAAAAATGACTTATGAATGGCCAGTTGAAAATCCAATGACCAAAATTAGATCGTCCTGATTTTATTTGGCAATACTAGAGTCAGCAGCACCAGCGTTGAACCCATGACTAAATAAAGCACGAGAATACACACTCTGGTCTAATGAAAAAGGCAAGTGAGTAAAAATGATAGAATGAACGAACTCAGAGCGCTGGAGAAACCACTACCACTACTATCACCACCAACACTACTATCACCATCACCACTCTCACCACCACGACCCCCTTCCCCCCCCCCCCCCCCCCGTCCACCACCAAACAACTTCCTCAGATTGAAAACGGAATCCATCACGGGAAATAATCACGAGAACCCAAACAAAACTGATACTTAAACCCAGGCACCAGAGGGTCTAAAATCACCTCGAGGTGAACCATCACTAAAAGACCAGTCAGTAATTGCTCTCCCAGCGGACACTGGGAGCGCAAACAACGCTGCGCTGCGCGGCTGATCTCAGCGATTAACTGCCTCGCAGAAGACGGATTTTAATAAGCAGCATTTGTTTCTGCGGCGCAAGCTGCGCTATCGTCGAAAGCCTAATAAAATCTTGTGTCTGGGCCAGGCCAATTATTCTGGTGGTCAGTAGGCGTAAGAAAATAAAAAAAAAAAAGGAAAATCAGGATAATTTGATGAATTAGACGAAGGTACAAAAATAATTGTTATTATTATTATTATTATTATTATTATTATTATTATTATTATTATTATTATTATTATTATTATTATTATTACCTATGGAAGGGCAGGTTGGCTCAAATTTCTTGGATCAAGAAACCTTAAAAAGATGCTGAGGAGCAGTGAACCTCAGGGTATTTTCTCTCACAACATCCAAAGATGGCTGGTAGGTGGAAATAATAATAATACTTTATCAGAGGACTTGGGACAACGTGGGAGTTTGAAGTAGGTGGAGGGGTACGCCGGTGGAAGGCTTCAGTCAGATGACCAAAAGCTCCGCGTCAGGAAACATCCTGTTTTTGTCAAATCTTAACTAACCTATTTCCATCAACTAAAGTTGATGGACTGATTGCATCATCTAAATTTACGTAGCCACTACTGCTGTCTACAACCTATTCTTTGTATTTAACCGAAGAAGCCTACCGCGTAGGCGAAACGTTTCAACAATAAAGATACCCAACTGTTGCACATGTGTCTTACTCATCATTCCCAATACACCAGGACTGGCCCTCCACAACTGACTTGAGCCAACAGTAGAGGCGGGTGATGGGAAACGCCAGGATTCGTACGTGTTAGGCAGCTACACCTGGAGGGCAGCCTCCGGGAACACTTCTGTCATCCAAGGACACGGGAGGCTGTCCTCCGGGGATACGGAGGGCAGCCCAACATCTCCCCAGGCAATTCCCACTTCATGACAACACCAACACCAAAGTCCACGTCAGAACGGGACTGACAACGATCTCTTTTTTCCTAGAAGTTAAATTTCACAAGGAAAAAAATGTCAAAAAGGAGACTGAATGGATAGAAGAGAGAGACAGGTAGGGAAAGAGATATTTAGAGTAGATCACAAGAAGGAAAAAAGAGGACAAGGAACTAGAGGTTCAGGAACAAGAGGTTCAGGAACAAGAGGTTCAGGAACAAGAGGTCTAGGAACAAGAGGTCTAGGAACAAGAGTCTCGTCACCATGCCAAGAGGAAGACTTCAGGGTACTTCACACACACACAATGAAATGAAAGAGGAAGAAAACTCTGGCCGTAGCAGAGAAAATGCAAGAGAGAAGTCAAACCAAAGACAATCAAGCTTCTCGCAAAGAAAATAGAAATGTCGCAAAGAAAATGAAAATGTCTCGCAAAGAAAATAGAAAAGTGAATAAACCTTCTGTCATTAAGTCATAAAGAAAAGTGCAGTAGTTACCCTGAGGCTTCGCACATCATTGGAACGTCGTCATTAGAACGTCGTTACTGAAACGTCATCACTGGAATGTCATCATTGGAAGGTCAGTCAGTATATAACCTCACCCTGGGCTCCCAGT
>NC_069474.1:13183000-13265500 GCF_026875155.1 Cherax quadricarinatus | reverse complement strand
AGGGGTAAGTAGGTGCAGCGCCCTTAAGTGGTGCCGTCAAGGCACTTACTGCCAAAGAGAGTAAGTGGCAGCTCATGGTATCGGAGGAGATGTTCACTCTTATATAACCAGTGGCGGTACATGGTATCAGTGGACATATTCTCTCCTAACAACTGGCAGTACGTGGTATTAATGGGCATATTCTCTACTAACAACTGGTGGTACATGGTATCAGTGGACACATTCTCTCCTAACAACTGGTAGCACATGGTATCAGTGGACATATTCTCTCTTAACAATTGGCAGTACATGGTATCAGTGGACATATTCTCTCGAGGATCAAACCGCGGATGAAACAGTCAGCAAAGAATTTGCACGAATCACTTACCCCCGAGTGCTCGACCTGCGTCGAGCACTCAGGGGAGAGGAGGAGAGAATCTCGATACAGCTGAAGGATGTTGACGCTGGTAGCCAGGAACAACAGCGGGCAACGGTAAAGACAACAGGACGGTGTTGCAACAGCAAGCAAGATGGGGGTAGAAGGGGAAGGGGAGGGGAGGGCAGGCTCTGACTTCTTGAACACCTCCTCCAATGCCCCCACACCCCTCCCAATGTCTCCACAATCATCCCAATGCCCCCACAACCCTACCCTCTTCCCCTCCAACCTCCCCGTTCCCCTCCACGCCCCCCAAAACGGGGCTTTAATACCCATCCAGCGTCTCCGTGTTTGTGTATGGGCGCGCCTTTATTACGATTTACAATATTTTAAGGTATTTTTTACAGGATTTTAAAGGAGGGGGATTAATAGGATTATAATTTTAATATATGATTTTGAGGAGCGCGGGATTTGTAGGACTTTTATGAATTTTACCGGAAATTTGGGAAGCGGGATTGGTAGGATTTACGGCATTTTACAGGATTTGGGAAAGAAAAAAAAGGATTTATAAGATCAGGTATTTTACAAGATTTTGGAAAAAAAGAGGATTTATAAGATTATAAGGTATTCAGCGGGATTTTGGGGGAGAAAATAAGATTCGGAGGATTTCCAAAGGTTTCACAGGACTTTGGGGAGAGGGGGATTTAATCGGATTTTAAGGTCTTTTTATAGGATTTTAAGGAATTTTATAGGATTTTGGGGGACGGAGAGGGGGGGTTAAAAGATTATATCCACTAAAAGAGCTAAACCCTTAAAGGTTCATTAAGACACTAACATCAGCAGCCTCGATCACTATATACTCTACCATTGAAATCTCCTCACATAAATTTTTTCTTGTAAATCTTTCTGTATTTAAATCTTTTAATATAAATTTGTCCATGTAAATCATTCCGTATAAATCTCTCAAATTATATATCTTCATATAAATAATTCCATATAAATCTTTCCGTATAAATCTTTCCATATAAATCTTTCTATATAAATATTTTTATATAAATCTTTCCATATAAATCTTTTCATATAAATCTTTCTATATAAATAATTTCATATAAATCTTTCGATATAAATTTTTCACACCTCACCACATAAATTTCTTCATATAAAGCTCTCCATATGTCTTCATAAATCCCTCCATATAAATTCCTGCATACAAATTAATTCATATAAACTGGGAATAAAGCTGCTTTAATTTCTATTAAAAATATGAAGAACATTTTCCTATATTTAATTTCTCTCTCTCTCTCTCTCTCTCTCTCTCTCTCTCTCTCTCTCTCTTGACTCTCTCTGTCTTAAACCTTCTATGTACATTAGTTTCTATGTTAGTCTCTGGTATGATACTGCTTCAAAAATATAATAATAATAATAATCATAATAATAATAATAATAATAATAATAATAATAATAATAATAATAATAATAATAAGAAGAAGAATATTATCCCCCAGAACCTGATGTTTGAGCATACACCAAATTATTATTTTGAATGATGATAGAGGCAAGGAGAGGAGAGAGGTGGTGACTCCAGTTCCTCGGAGCAAGATCCCTCTCCTAAGAAAATAAACATGCCTCGGCATTTCGTAGCCATCTTGATAGGCATAAATTAATTAATGAATCTCAACACGGTTTTACAAAGGGACGTTCCTGCCTTACGAGTTTGCTAACTTTTTTCACTAAAGTATCTAAGGAGGTAGATCCTGGTAATGAATATGATATTGTGTACATGGACTTCAGTAAGGTTTTCGATAGAGTTCCACATCAGTGGCTATTGAAGAAACTTAAGGCACACGGAATAGGACAAGTTTTTTCCTGGGTGGAGGCATGGTTGACAAATAGGCAGCAGAGAGTTGGCATAAATGGGGAGAAATCAGAGTGGGGAAGCGTCACGAGCGGTGTTCCTCAGTGTTGGGCCCTTTGTTGTTCACAATTTACATAAACGATATAGATAAGGGAATAAATATCGACATAAGCAAATTTGCTGATGACACCGATCTAGCTAGTCCAAGAAGATTTGAACAGACTGATACAGTGGTCGGAGAAGTGGCAGATGCAGTTTAATCTAAACAAATGCAAAGTTATAAATGTTGGACAGGAATAACCATGCCACGTATACACTAAACAATGTAGATATTAATATTACTGATTGCGAAAAGGATTTAGGAGTTCTGGTTAGCAGAAATTTGAAACCAAGACAACAGTGCATAAGCGTTCGCGATAAAGCGAACAGAATCCTTGGCTTCATATCAAGAAGCATAAATAATAGAAGTCCTCAGGTTGTTCTTCAACTCTATATATCTTTGGTTAGGCCTCATTTAGATTATGCTGCATATATCTGGTCACCGTATTACAGAATGGATATAAAATTCTGGAAAAAGTACAGAGAAGGATGACAAAGATGATCCCATGTATCAAAAATCTTTCCTATGAGGATAGACTAAGGGCCCTGAATCTGCACTCTCTAGAAAGGCGTAGAATTAGGGGGGATATGATTGAGGTGTATAAATGGAAAACAGGAATAAATAAAGGGAATGAAAATAGTGTACTAAAAATATCTAGCCAAGACAGGACTCGCGGCAATGGTTTCAAGTTGGAAAAATTTAGATTCAGGAAGGATATAGGAAAGCACTGGTTTGGTAACAAAGTTGTGGATGAGTGGAACAAACTCCCGAGTACCGTCATAGAAGCTAAAACATTGTGTAGTTTTAAAAATAGGCTAGATAAATACATGAGTGGGTGTGGGTGGGTGTGATTTTGACCTGATTAGCTTGTGCTAGTAGGTCTGATGCCGTGCTTCTTCCTTAAGTGGATGTGACCTGGAGTTGACTAGGTTGGAGTCAGTGGCATAAGCCCGTAGGCGACTTGGACCTGCCTCGCATGGGCCGGTAGGTCTGACGCAGTGTTCTTTCTTTCTTATGCTGTTATGTTAGTGGCTTGTGTCATGTTGTCAGTGGCAGGCGTCATGTCAGTGGCTTGTGTCATGTTGTCAATGGCAGGTGTCATGTTGTCAATGGCAGGTGCCATGTTGTCACTGGCAGGTATCATATTGTCTCGGTCAACACTTGAGTAGCCGTTTTCGGGGCGAGGGTGAGGAGATGGAGTGTGTGTTGTGTGTGTGTGTGTGTGTGTGTGTGTGTGTGTGTGTGTGTGTGTGTGTGTGTGTGTGTGTGTGTGTACTCACCTAGTTGAGGTTGCAGGGGTCGAGTCCTAGCTCCTGGCCTCGCCTCTTCACTGGTCGCTACTAGGTCACTCTCCCTGAACCGTGAACTTTATTATACGTGTGTGTGTGTGTGTGTGTGTGTATGTGCTTGCTGGCAAAGCTGAAACAGAAAACAAAACATTAAATACAATGTTTACGTACAAATTAACGCAGCCTGTAAGAACTAACACAAATAGATGACGTAATTACCTGCCGGTACTTTCTGGACATCTACATAAAAGAAGACGTATTAATAAAAAATGTTTACAATTATAACCATAATTTTTAAAGGGGTGAAAGGGTAAGCCAGTGGAAGGCCTCGGTCAGATGACCAAAAGCTCCAACTGCGGGTCATTATCTGACTAAAACCCTAACCTAACCGAAGACGTATCGAAGAATTAGACACATGTGCTACATGTTGCTATCTTCAAGTTGCATATTGTTCAAGACTACGGTGCTGACCAACCCCTCCAAGGCTGAGGGACTGATTACCTCATATTTTATATATACTTAAACAGTCTTCACATCATGTCCCAGTATTGTACTGATAAAGTCAATGGATGGCGAAACATCTACAATAAAGATACCCAGATTTTGCACATGTATCTAATTGCTCATCTTGTCGGTATTATATACCATTCATATACAGCAGACGTATTAATGCAGACACTAATTATCGTAATTACTGCTCGAATATCACATCTAAAACTCATAAACCCATAAAAATTAGTTTTGAAAGGTAAGGTTATATAACATCCGGGAAATTGCCTTCTTGACAGGTGTATAATCGCCATCCATCAATCATATGTTTACACATGACCCATAATGTTGATGGATGGATGTGAGGCTCCTTCTATATTAAGTCAGAGTAATTACCTTGTAAAGAATATTTGTAATATGGTTTAAAATATTAATATATTAACCGAGGTGTGCTGTAAAATAAACTGCGGCTAAGATAAATTTTAACTGTGTTTAAACTGTGTTTAAACCGTGTTCCTACACCCGCCATGTGTCAGTGTTCCTGAAATCCTGTGTCTTGAAATTTGCGTTTTATACCGTAAATTGTGTATATATGTCCTGCCGGGGAACTACTGAATAAGACTCTCGTTACTTTTGTTTCCTGACGAACAAAACAAGAATAATATATAAGGAGTCGACCCACCATAATACATAGCAAGTGGAAATGATGGTGGTCTACCTGGAGGGTATTCCGGGGGAACAACGCCCCCGCGGCCCGGTCCTCGACCAGGCCTCCCGGTGTATCAGGGCTTGATCAACCAGGCTGTTACTGCTGGCCGTGCATAGTCCAACGTACGAACCACAGCCCGGCTAATCCGGCACCGACTTTTAAGTATCAGCTGAACAGATACTTTAAAGTCGGTGCCGGATCAGCGGGTTGTGGTTCGTACGTTGAACTACGTGCGGCCAGCAGTAACAGCCTGGTTGATCAGGTGGTGATCCACCGGGAGGCCTGATCGTGGACCAGGCCGCGGGGGCGTTGTTCCCCGGAATACCCTGCAGGTAGACCACCATCAT
This sequence comes from Cherax quadricarinatus, assembly GCF_026875155.1. Classification (NCBI taxonomy): domain Eukaryota; kingdom Metazoa; phylum Arthropoda; class Malacostraca; order Decapoda; family Parastacidae; genus Cherax; species Cherax quadricarinatus. The sequence continues at coordinate 13,260,356 of NC_069474.1, read as the reverse complement.
TTCCATTTTTGTCCTTATCAGCCCCAGCCATTAACACCAGCCTGTCCACCTCATCACTATTACAGAGTATCTTGTATGCTGTGACCACATCTCCTTAATAAATCTGCTATCTAGAATTTATCTGGAGTCGCTTCCAGTGATTACTACCTTGGTTGCTGGCCTCGGCAATCAAGCTGTTAGTACCTGCCGCCTGCAGTCCAACGTATGCACCACAACTTGGCTGATCAGGAACTGTTTTGAGAAATCTGTCGAATGTTTCTTCTTGAAGATAACTCTTCGGATGCTGGTGATAACCTTCATGAAGGTTATTGAAGAATTGTGGTCCCTTAAGGAGAGACTCATGTTGTAACTTGTGTCTTATTTATGTCTGAATTGGCTGAGCTTATGATAACTTATCGTGTTTATTCTGTGTTATCTTGTGTTATCGTCTTGACTCTCTCATTGTGTGTTATCTTGTGTTATCTTCTAGACTCTCTTGTCGTGTGTTATATTGTATCTCTGATCCCTCCTTGTGTTTCTCACTTCTCTCCTACCACTCCTCCACCACTGCTTCCTCCACCACTGCTTCCTCCACCACTGCTTCCTCCACCACTGCTTCTTCCACCACTGCTTCCTCCACCACTGCTTCCTCCACCACTGCTTCTTCCACCACTGCTTCCTCCACCACTGTTTCCTCCACCGTTGCTTCCTCCACCACTACACGTTCCATCACTACCCCCTTCCCCGCCAACACCACTACCAACCTCCACCACAAACATGCCCTCCACCACCCCGTGTCTCCTCTCCACCATCCCCACCCACCATCGCAACCCCCACCATCCCCACCCCCACCAGTCAATGCTTTAATAGAGACATGTGTGGTTGTTGTCTGCGAACCTTTGTCTTACCTCACGTCCTTCTGAGAGCCACATGGAACTATCCCTCCACCCCTTAACCCCACCCAAAACTCACCTCTACACCCCACCTCCTCAGAGGTCAAAAGACCGAGAGGTTGGGGCGTGGGATGCACCCCAACACCACTTCCTTCAGCGAATTGATAAATCCTAAACGCCTACCTCTCAGTGCAGGTTACTCTGTGCATTATTACTACCCCACATTGAGGTCAGTTTTAGCCACTTTTGGGGAGGCTAGGGAGGCCCTTCTTTCACTCGCAAGAGCAGCATTCAATAAAAAAAATGAATGAACAGCGATCTTTCAGCGATAAGATGCGCAGGGGGTTCCAAACCTGCGCTTGTTGATGTTATCTGCGCAAATCCTCATCAAAGACCCATACAAAATCCTATACAAACCCCGCATATACACTCACGGGATATATACACCTTGGAGATCCATACAAAGACCTATACACGACGTATATATGCACATTGTCCCCTACTATGCGTCTATGTATTTATATACACACACAGAGAAGGGAGAATGTTGTAAATTACCGTGAAAGCTGTGAATCACCGTGAAAGTTGTAAATCACCGTGAAAGCTGTGAATCACCGTGAAAGCTGTGAATCACCGTGAAAGCTGTGAATCACCGTGAAAGCTGTGAATCACCGTGAAAGCTGTGAATCACCGTGAAAGCTGTGAATCACCCTGAAAGCCGTGGATCGCCGTGAAAGTCCACTTCAGATAGGTCAAGAATCAGCCATCTTGCTTCCAGCGTCCCGATCCTCGCCTCTGACTCTGGCTTCCACCACTTTATTTCCCATTCCTTAAGCTTCGTCCTCTTACCTGCTCCAGCTCCACCAGACAAATCCATACTATTTTACCGACAGCAAACGTGCGTTTTTACTACCAAAATGGAGCAAAACAATAACTAATTCCCTGGTGAAATAAGCAACGAAGTCGGCTTTTGGCGAAACGAACACCACCTTTTGACGAAACCAAAAGAGTGAAGCTTCAAAATCATTCGTGCAAATTAGTGCTTAGAAGGTATATAAATATGATTAATTTTACCCACATGATATTTTTACACGCACGTAAACTAGTCAAGCTCTATTCATTTCAGCTTAAGCTTAATTATTGTTGATAGTGTGCAAGAGTGCAAGACAAAATAAATATCGTAAGAAGGGAAGAATGCATAAACGGGGAACAAGGTAGACGTTCGCTCTTGTTGATGCTGGGAGAGATGAGGGTACTTCTACAGAGTTATCTTGCTTCAACACAGGTGGGCAGCCTCCTATATAGAGTTGTCTTGGTTCAACATAGATGGGCAGCCTCATATATAGTTATCTTGGTTCAACACAGATGCGCAGCCTCCTATATAGAGTTGTCTTGGTTCAACACAGACGGGCAGCCTCCTATATAGAGTTATCTTGGTTCAACACAGATGGGCAGCCTCCTATATAGAGTTGTATTGGTTCAACACAGACGGGGAGCCTCCTATATAGAGTTATCTTGGTTCAACACAGACGGGCAGCCTCATATATAGTTATCTTGGTTCAACACAGATGCGCAGCCTCCTATATAGAGTTGTCTTGGTTCAACACAGACGGGCAGCCTCCTATATAGAGTTGTCTTGGTTCAACACAGATGCGCAGCCTCCTATATAGAGTTGTCTTGGTTCAACACAGACGGGCAGCCTCATATATAGTTATCTTGGTTCAACACAGATGCGCAGCCTCCTATATAGAGTTGTCTTGGTTCAACACAGACGGGCAGCCTCCTATATAGAGTTATCTTGGTTCAACACAGATGGGCAGCCTCCTATATAGAGTTATCTTGGTTCAACATAGATGGGCAGCCTCATATATAGAGTTATCTTGGTTCAACACAGATGGGCAGCCTCCTATATAGAGTTACCTTGGTTCTACACAGATGGCAGCCTCATATATAGAGATATCTTCGTTCAACACAGATGGGCAGCCTCCTATATAGAGTTATCTTGGTTCAACACAGATGGGCAGCCTCCTATATAGAGTTATCTTGGTTCAACACAGGTGAGCAGCCTCCTATATAGAGTTATCTTGGCTCAACGTAGGTGGGCAGCCTCCTATGTAGAGTTATCTTGCTTCAACACAGGTGGGCAGCTGCCTATATAGATATCTTGTGCTGACATCGTTTCGCCCACACAGGCTTTTTCAAGTCAGATGGTATTTATATACAGGAAATGTAGTGAGGTGCGGAGTCAGGGTAAAAACGGTTACATAAGTGAACGATGGAGGAAGGTTGGCTTTGAGGAAAACCTGTCTATCAAGGGTGAGTAGGCCTATCTGCAAAGGCCTGTAGGCCTACTGCAGCACTGCACACTGTTACTATGTGGGAAACCTCTCTAGAAACTTGCTAGCAAGAACATTAGCTATGTTGTAGGTGTTGTTCTGGTTGATGTTGTTTGGTGGGCCGGTGAATGTTGATTACAGTGTGCGTGAGTTGTGCGCCGTTGTAATTGATGGAGTGGCTGTTGGATTTCGTGAAACACGGGCGTTGTTCAAGCGGTCCATTCTGTTGGTGCATTGGTGTTCAAATGTGCGTTGTGTGTGGAGGTCTCGTGTTGTTTCTCCCACGTACCTTTTGGTCACAGTACACAAATAACCCTCTCATAGGAGAGAGGAGCTTACGACGACATTTCGGTCCAACTTGGAGCATTCACAAAGTCAGACTTTGACTGGTCTAAGTCGGACCGAAACGTCGTGATAAGCTCCTTTCTCTCCTATGTGCGGGTATTATGCCTTTTTGTTCTTCTTTGGTCACAGTCGTTGAAAGGAATGGTGTATACCCCTGCCATGGTTTAGACTTCTGTGAAACCCATTTCATCTGGAATTAGCAGCGCCCCTCTACAAAATATCAGGGATTCTAGCCAACACTTAGCTAAACTCTTGGGAGCTATCAGCCAAGCATATTGAAAACATTACAGTGACCTCTCAACCGCAATATTAATATCACGAACAAGAAACTTTCCAGCCACGATGTGACATCCTTATTTATTAAAGTACCAAGAGCAGATAATACACATCCCTTCTCTCGTGACAGAGCGAATTCATCCTGTGTGTATGTGTGTGTGTTTTGATGATATCCTTCTCGTGTAACTCGGGATATATGCAGATGTCGCCTGCAATCTGATATTGAACCCACGACAAAAGACAATATTAAACCAACGACACAGACATTATTAAACTCACAGCACAGACATTATTAAACCCACAGTACAGACATTATTGAACCCACAGCACAGGCATTTCTGAACCCACGATACAGACATTATTGAACCGAAAGCAACTTAAAGATAAAGCTCTCTAAATGTCAGTTCCTCAAATCAAAAATAAAATTCCTTGGTCATGTAGTCACAGAGGGGTTACGACTGACCAAAATAAAGTAACTACGATACAAAATTATTCTACATTAAAAACTTCTGATGCCGGAAGATCACTTGTAGGCTTAGTAGGTTTCTATAGAGCATTTATTGCATTTTTTCTTTTATTGCAGCTCCTCTAACTGAAATGTTTAAGAAGGATGCTTCTTTCACTTGGACCTTCCGTCAAGAACATTCCAGACATTGGGAGAGATACACTAACTTCTGCGAACTCCAGCGCCGGGTTAGGGGGAATCCGCGCAAGCCTGTGAGAACGTTTGATTGTGACAGTAACGGATACTCAGTACTTCATCCCCATACAGAATTCTTTTGATGCCTTAAGCAGTCTCGAGGCTTCAGAGTCTTTCGGTGACGAAGCTGCGTCTCACGTCGTTCTCGAAGACAATTTTAGGGATGAAGCTGAACAAGTCGAAGGAACTGCCTTGTATGGGCCAGTAGGCCTGCCGCAGTGTTCCTCCATTCTTATGTTAAGTCTTTACTGACGGTGATGTCTCTGCCTGTTTGCACGTACCCTCCATTGCAACCATAGGTCCTCTTGCCTAAGCCTCCGTGTGCTCGATGCGCCCGTCCAAGTATTTATAGAGTCTGGAGCGCAAGTGAACATTGCTCGTTCTAGCCTCTTCAAGGCTAAGCAAATTCGTCATGTCCTTCTTGTAGACCCTACTTGTATAACCATCCATCATCAGACGCAGTACGACAAATCTCGGATCCGAGCTGGTAGCCTTAGAATGGTACGACCAATTCGCCAATTCGGGAATACCATTGGAATGGGTTAAACACAATATGTGGATCGTCCTGTCAAAGATGCCTTGTAATTTAGGCAGCCATGGATGCAACTTTCCCAGTGGGGTGTCCCATAGTTCAGTTGCTAGGAAACATTAGGACGTGTTTCCTTAAGATACCTGGTGTCCCTGTTCACCCATCAGTAAAACAGGTACCTGTTGCTAGCCGAATGGTGTGGGTCGCATCCTAGGGACAAAATTAACCTAATTTACCCGAAATCCTCTGCATAAGAAAGGGTTTTCTATATAGTAGTATGTCATTGAAATTAGCTAGACCTATATACCTTGTACATGTATTGGTAGAAAGAAAGATTATTATTATTATTATTATTATTATTATTATTATTATTATTATTATTATTATTATTATTATTATTAATTTACGAACCAGTGGCAAGCGAGTTCTGAAACTCACAGACTTACTCGTTTTGTGATTTGTTTTCGATCGTTTTATTGCGATATCGTTAGTCGAAATGCCTTAATGTTTCACCCATCAGCATCGTTCTATGTAGAGCTTTAATTAAGTCACGGAGCAGAACATGATAAAACTCTACACAGAGCAAAACGTACTATCTACGTAGAGCAAGGCATAACTGTGTAAAGCTTTACACAAAGCAAAACGTGACTTGCCACAGTACTACACAAAGAAAAACGTGACTTGGTAAAGCTCAACACAGAACGAAACATAATTTCATAAAGCTCTACACAGATCGAAACGTCGCCTTAAATAAAAAAAAAACTTCTTTCGGTTCATCGATGCATCAGCTGTCTTGTTCTAGTCGACTTTAACCTACATTTTTAACTTAATAAATTAGATTCCACTTCATTATTATTATGATCATAACGAAGCGCTAAACAGACGCTACCTTGTAAATAAATGATTTACAATACCGAGAAGATAAAGAATTAAACACCTGTCCAACATCTGGGTATCTTTATTGTACACGTTTCGCCAACCAGTGACTTTATCAAGACTGTAGAAGTGTATGCAAAAGGTAAGGTAATCAGTCCTTCAGTCTACAAATGATGTCACACATGTGTCTAAATTATTCATCTCGTCGGTGCTGTATATTATACATTAACATTATCATGATATTTAAAATTCAACACTAAAATTAAAATTTTGTTCATAAAAAAAATTATAAACCCAATACTAGGTAAATAAAACGTATAATAAACCACAAAACAGCCACATAGCATGTCTTATTTCCATCAGGATCGTCAAGTTGGAAGAAGCCATGAATTATGTGATTTTATTAGACATCTTCACATTCTCAGCCTCAGATAAGATCATGGCTTGGCCTCACAAATAACCAGACACTTTTTTTTCCCCCACATTTATTGAGAAATCACACCTGTCATGTAAGAATCCTGACGAGGTACTTGGGAGCGAGGACTGGCAGGGTTCCCGATGATACCTTGGAGACCCAGAACATACAACTGCAAAACAACCACGGGGTGGGGGGAGGGGAGCTGAAAGATAGCTATAGACCTTTCGTGTTGCAATCAATACTTCATCAAGAGCTTGTAATGTTGCGGAAAAAAGGATGAAATCCGAGAAAACAGGTTCAGAGTGAACGTTTATGCTAGGAAAAACGTTCACTCTGAACGTGAGCTGTGGTTGTTTTGCATCTTACTCAAACAACCACTGGTTGTTTTGCAAGATGCGAAACAACTTGTGGCTGTTTTGCATCTTGCATTGTTTGTTCTCGATTTTTTTTTCGTATAATATAGAGTAAGGCCGGGAGTGGCAGGGTAACACGTATCAGTAGGATATCTCCTTGTATTACGCTATACCCGATGGTTAATGCCTACCTCCAAACGTTACAGTCAAGCAAGCGTCGATTAAGAGGCCTTTCCTGATCTTGTGTTACAGGGCTACTGACAGGTTATATCGTACTGAGCCCTCTTCATGCCTTGCTGTTGTTGTGTTATAGGAGCGTTGACAAGTTATATACCGTATCGAGCCCTGCTCTCTCATTGTCCCCACGAATTCGATGGTAATTTGACGGGCTGGCCGGGTGGTTTGGTCGACCGGTTTGGCGGCTCCGGCGAAATTCTGGCGTTGACTTTGATGGATTCCCCGGTGATGGGTAGGGAATCTTACCCCTCTCCCGTACCCCCTACCACTAAACAAACCATCCACTGGCCACCTCGGCTGATGATCAAGCTGCCGCCACCACACTACCAACACTACCACTGTCTTGACTACCAATGCCATCAGGACAATACCCATCTATAACACCTGTATCACCAAGCCTACACTTTTATCACCACAGCCTACACTTGTATCAACCAAGCCTACACCCACCTACCATCCAACCGGTATCATTTACTGAAGACATTTTGCCAACCAGTGGGTTTTTCAATCAATACCAACAAATATACAAGACAGTGGAACACATAAAAGTAACTGTCCCTCAGCCTTAGGAACTAAACACAAACGACAATGAAACACAAGGTAATCCATCCCTCAGTATTGCGAACACTTACACAACCCACTACAATACAACCACTACCACCACACATACAACCACTACCACCACACTACAAACAACACCACACCAACCACACCACAACATACAACCACTACCACACACGTACAACCACACTACAACCCACACCTACAACCACTACCACCACACCTACAACCACTACCACCACACATACAACCACTACCACCACACCTACAACCACTACCACCACACCTACAACCACTACCACCACACCTACAACCACTACCACCGCTCCCTCTTCATAACTATTTCTACAAGACAAAGAGACGCGTCAACAAGGTATAATTTGTTGTATAACTTAGTGTCGTGTGTCACAAATAGGGGTGAGGGGTGGTAGTTGTGGTAGGGGTGGTAGTTGTGGTAGGGGTGGTAGTTGCGGTAGAGGGAAGGGGGAGGGGTTCGAACTATGGTCACTCAGCATTATGCAGCACGGTGCTGGTGTTACCAACTCTGCGTGACATCCATAATGAAAGTTTTCAAGTTGATTTGCAATCTGAAAAATGAGGAGGAGGAGGAAGAGGAGGAAGGAGGAGGAAGAAGAAGGAAGAGGCAGAAGGAGAAGGAGGAGGGTATTAGGAGGAAGAGACTATTTCATTTTTTTTTGATGTCAGAATGTGATGACCTCAGAAAGTGTTGACAATAGAATGTGTTAACTTCAGAATGTGTTAACTTCAGAATGTGTTAACTTCAGAATGTATTTACAATAAAATGTGTTTACGATAGAATGCGTTTACAGTAGAATGTGTTGACCTCAGAATGTGCAACACCTGGGTATCTTTACTCCTTATCATCAAGAAAGACACATAATTTCTCGGCCTTGCACACTATTCATTAACTGGTTGCGTCGTTAGGTTTAAATCCTATCTCCCGATTCTTTCCTTAGGGTTAAACTCTATCTACTACACGAGGTACATAAGGCTGCATTTCACCTGTATAACCTCAGTCACCAGAGAGAGAGAAAGAAGATAGATAGAGAGAGAGAGAGAGAGAGAGAGAGAGAGAGAGTCAGTCTCACAGCTCTCAGTTTTTCTTTGTACCCTATTTGTCAATGACAAATAGTACAAGAGATGGTACATGGGATGGTACAAGGGCTGAACCAAGGAACAAGAAATAGTGCAGCAGCTGCACGGAGGTACAAAGAATGGACGTAAACACAAGGGCTGGAACAGGAGCTAGGCAAGAGGTACTGGGGTTAGCATAAGGGCTCAACAGGGGCACAGGTGACGGTACAAGGGCTGCACGAACTCCACAGCACCCCGTACCTCAAGTACAAAGGCTCCTTTGGTACTAAATCGGCCGCTAGCGGGATAAAAATAAGGGGCGGGGCCGGGTGGAATTAGGAACGTCAAGCTAGGTAACGAATCCGGCTTTTCGGACCGGGAAAGTATACAATGTCCGGGGGAGTTACCCGTCCCAACCCATTACGGATAGAGTCGGGTCTCAGGCGCTCTGAGGTGGAAAGGGTTGAGTACACAGGAGTGGTAGGGTAAGGGTGAGTGGTGTTGGTAGGGGTGGCAGGAGGGTGGTGATTGTAGCAGTGGGGTGGTAGTGGTGGTAGGGTTAAACCTGACAGCCTACTCGAAAGGACTTGACTGAAATTGACTGAACCAATTACGGGTCAACGTGGTTAATGGAGAAGAGAGTATTCTTAAGAGTAACTAACCCAGGAAGGTTACTAACACATAAAGTGTAATGTGAGAGACCTGGGAGTGATAATGCCAGACGATCTCAAGTTTAAGATAATTAGGATAATTTAAGATAATTAGGATAATTAGAACCTTCAATAATGATAATCTTCAGGTCACTCGTTTTCTCTCTAGGCTGGAATATTTCTGTGTACTAATGGCCCCCTATAAAGTAGGCTAAATCATAGCTCGTATAAATTCAGTCAAGTACTCCTTAGCAGGTAGGCGAGAAAGAGACACGATTATCTTCACATCACCTGGGAGATTCTGAAGGATTGGTCCCAAACCCACACACCGAAATCATTTTATGTGAACACAAGAGACTTGACAGAAGCTGCAACATACCTCAGGTGAATAACAGGAAAGCGATGAGTACACAGAGAGAACTCAATAAGTGTGAGGGGACCACGACTCTTCAACACCCCCTCCCTTCCTGCATAAGAGAAATTAGCAAGGGACCCCTAGCTGTCTTTAAGAGGGAACTTTATAAATTCCTCAAATCAGCTCCTGATTAGCCGGACTGTAGTGCACATGTTGGACTGGGAGTAGGGGATGGGGGCACCACCAGTCTGAACGATCAGGGAGTCCTGGTTTGGGACCGAGCTGCGGGGGCGGTGACCCCCAGAAATGCCTACAGGTAACTACAGGTAACTACAGGTAACTACAGGTAACTACAGGTATGTTTTTTTTTAACCTATTAGCATGCATCCCCAGGATGCGACACATAACATTCAACCAGCTCTTATGTACCTATTAAACACTAGATGAACATAGTATGTGCGAGTCCCCTTTCCTATTAAGACATAGGACGTAATCTATGCTCTGGAGGTCCTAACATGAACGTAGGAGGCAGTAAATCAAGACTCAGGACACCTGCAAGTCCAGGTCCCTCATTTATTTATACATCTGTTTATGCTATACACTCACAACCAGGCGATCTTAACAATGCAGAACAAGACACATGGGGATGGAAAACTTTAATTTTTAGATCTTTCGCGCTCTCGTGCGTCATCAGGAGCTATGCAACGTTGCAAGACAACAGATAGGAGGGGTAATTCTCTGAGGCACGGCAGAAGGTATCAGTGGCAGTCCATGACACAGACGCACTCTGGTGTGAAAGATCTAAAACTAAAGATCTCCATCCCCATGTGTCTTGCTCTGCACATCTGTTTATATATAAACATAAGATAAGGCATGATGAACGCCTCTCATAAGTAACCAGGATAATGAACAGGGACTCTAACCGTGGTCCTGGCATGTAGCAGACCCAGCACTGACATAGACAAGTCACAGAAGTACTGCCTGTAAAGTTATAAACCATACCACGAGTTCAATCCCCACCCGTGGTATGGTTCGTTTGCAGTCGTGTCATTACGATTTCGTGAGTCACTTCCTATTATAAGCTTCTTGGCTCAGTGGTACGGCGGTGAATCTGCTACGTGCCAGGAACCTGGTTCGAGTCCCCGTCCATTCTTCTACTTATATAAAAGTGGAGATTTTATAAGTGGGACTGCGGGCCACCAACAGCAACAGCTTGGTTGACCAGGCCAGCAAAAGACGAGCTTGGCCTATCCGGGAGTAGAAGGACTCTCGGGAGTCATCAAAGGCATATCAAAGGTAGACATCTCAACATCTACGTACAGTGCCACGATGGAACTGGTTACGATTCTCAATCAACTCAAACGATAGATAAATCTCAAAATTGTTCTTTGACAGACCTGAATAAGAATTAAAAATCAGGAAATTTATACTAAAGATACGGTATTTTTTTTCACATCTATTATCATCTCATGTAATTATTTAATAATGTTGTCGTTATCAAACGTCAGATTAATACAGTGTAGGTCTCGGTTTATCAGCTCTAACAGTGGTTAAACATTTATACATTTGAGTGAAGTCAACAGGAGTTTTAATTTTTTTATAAGTGGTGACATAAAACATGGTTTAAGTTTTATTTCTGTACTTCTTTAAAGAGGAGTTATAATCATGTGGTGAAAAATCGAAGGAAACTTCTTCAGTTCGTCTATCTCTGTCTATTTCTTTCCCTCCTCCTCTGCCTCCTCCCTTGCCTTCTTCCCTACCTTCTTTCCTGCCTCCTCCCTTGCCTTCTTCCCTACCTTCTTCCCTGCCTCCTCCCTTGCCTTCTTCCCTACCTTCTTCCCTGCCTCCTCCCTTGCCTTCTTCCCTGCCTCCTCCCTTGCCTTCTTCCCTACCTTCTTTCCTGCCTCCTCCCTTGCCTTCTTCCCTACCTTCTTCCCTGCCTCCTCCCTTGCCTTCTTCCCTACCTTCTTCCCTGCCTCCTCCCTTGCCTTCTTCCCTACCTTCTTTCCTGCCTCCTCCCTTGCCTTCTTCCCTACCTTCTTCCCTGCCTCCTCCCTTGCCTTCTTCCCTACCTTCTTCCCTGCCTCCTCCCTTGCCTTCTTCCCTACCTTCTTCCCTGCCTCCTCCCTTGCCTTCTTCCCTACCTTCTTTCCTGCCTCCTCCCTTGCCTCCTTCCCTACCTTCTTCCCTGCCTCCTCCCTTGCCTTCTTCCCTACCTTCTTCCCTGCCTCCTCCCTTGCCTTCTTCCCTACCTTCTTTCCTGCCTCCTCCCTTGCCTTCTTCCCTACCTTCTTCCCTGCCTCCTCCCTTGCCTTCTTCCCTACCTTCTTCCCTGCCTCCTCCCTTGCCTTCTTCCCTACCTTCTTTCCTGCCTCCTCCCTTGCCTCCTTCCCTACCTTCTTCCCTGCCTCCTCCCTTGCCTTCTTCCCTACCTTCTTCCCTGCCTCCTCCCTTGCCTTCTTCCCTACCTTCTTTCCTGCCTCCTCCCTTGCCTTCTTCCCTGCCTCCTCCTCTCTCTCTCTCTCTCCGCACATCTTCCCCTAATTAATTTACCTTCCCTGCCTCTTCCACTCCCTCCATCCCTTCATCGCCTTTCCTTCCCGTCCTCCTTTTCTCATTTTTTCCTACTTTCATCCAACCCTTAATCCCTTTCCTCTTTCTCTTTCTCCTTTCCCTCTTCCATCCCTGCCTTTCTTCCTCCCAGGTAAGATCTGTTGCCTGCCACCTGCCTAGACTTATCTGCCAGATAATCCCAGCATACTTATGCTACTCGGCATCTCGCTCCACCAAGATATACAAATCTTGAAAGCATGTAGAAATGTAGTAGAAATTAAACCACGGAACGGGTGGAACTTGAACCTACAGCAGGTGAGTCATAAAACTCACTCACCATGGGTTCAAATCCCACCGGCTCCGTGAGTTGTTTGCAATCGTGTTACGGCGCTTCCCTCAGTCAAATGTAAGAAGTACATGCTAGCTGGGGAGAATTTAATTCTGGAGATACATTAGCAATGGAAAATTAAACCCCAGTGGCACACTAAGAACCTAAGAGGGTTTATTATAAGTATTATATTTAAACTAAACTACGAGGGTTTATTACAAGTATTATGTTCTTGAAATCGTAAAGACACGATTGCAAACAAACCATACCACGGGTGGGGTTTGAACCCTCGGTCAGAGAGTCTCAAAACTCCAGACCGTCGCGTTAGCCACTGGACCAGCTAGCTTTAATAAGATTCGTCCAATTAGATACATTTCTACACCATAGGAAGGTTAGCATAGGCACCACTGTGTCCACATATGCAAGTTTTTACAGACGAATCTCCCGCTAGCGTGGCCGTGACGAACTCTAGCTCAAGTCCCCTCAAAGCCGTCAACATGACTCACGAAATCGTAATGACACGATTGCATACAAACCATACCATACCGTCGCCAACGCGACGGTCTGGAGTTTTGAGACTCTCTGACCGCGGGTTCAAACCCCACCCGTGGTATGGTAAGTATTATATTCAAAGTAAACCACGAGGGTTTTGATATACATCAGTGACACTGTATATCCATAAATATATTGACACAATGTGTGGTTTATAAAATTTTATTGAGAAAACGTTTCGCCGCTGAATAAGACATGTGTGCAACACGTGTGTCTCAGTTGTCAACTTGTGAGTATTGTGTTATCATTACTGATACTAAGACGTCTCGTCCACCGGAGACTTTAACAGTTCTCACAGAAATGAGTAGGAAGAGAGAGCATATAAACATGGTGTAGGACGATGAGGTGTAGAGACTGACTAGTAATGTCACACAAATAACCCACACCTAGGAGAGGGGAGCTTACGACGACGTTTCGGTCCGACTTCGACCATTTACAAAGTTACACTAACGTCGTCATAAGCTCCTCTTTCCAATGTGAGGGTTATTTGTGTAGTATTTCAGTCAGGGTATTGTGCCTTTTTGTTATTTAGTAAAGTCACCTTTAGTAATGTGTTTAGCCAAGTGTAAACTTCGATGTTTACAATTAGGCGGGTTAGTCGGTCGACTTCAGTACTTCCCCCCACATAGTTTACGCATTAACAGCGTCCCATCCGTTGAGAATAAGTCCGGCCAGTGCTTGAGAAATTAAGAATGAACTTGATTTCTGAGTGATGGTGTTAGTGGCGGCAATCAGACAAGATTCTAAACAAAGTTAGTTCGCCTGTTTGCTTCTTTAATGGTTGAACATTGAACATCAAAATGGTATACAATACCGACAGGTTGGTAGGTAAGACACATAGGCAACAGTTAGGCAACTTTATTCCGAAACGTTTCGCCTACACAGTAGGCTTCTTCTGTACTCGGCTGAAGAAGCCTACTGTGTAGGCGAAACGTTTCGGAATAAAGTTGCCTAACTGTTGCCTATGTGTCTTACCTACCAACCTGTCGGTATTGTATACCATTTTGATGTTCAATGTTCAATCTGTCAGACACTGCAACACAAGGGTATCTTGGTACAGACCTGCAATCAACTTCGACAACCTCCACTAGTGAGAACGGCTGGATTTGAGAGGGACCTGACCTCCCAACACCTGAGTTCTTACCTCTTCTAGTGACCTACGTCTCACCTCTTGGCGCTATATAAGGCTCCATCCTGTCACTTCATCTCCATATTGTTTCATACTATGGAACAATGCTCTTCTCCAGACTGAGGGACTGACCACCTCAAAACTTTAAGGGTGATGGACTGATTACATCGTCTTCAAGTATCTTCTGCTTCTATCAACTTTTCTGTACTCGACTGAAAAGCCTACTGTGTAGGCGAAACGTTTCGGAATAAAGTTGCCTAATTTTTCCTAGCTACCTACCAATTCTTTAATGTTCTCTTGAGCCCTTAATACTATAGGGCTGGAAACTGACACCTTCCAACACTTGGTATCTTTTTTTGGGGAAACTTTTCCACAAAAAAATTTCCCAAAGTTGCAAAAAAATGATTCTTCAACCCTTCGTTTTGTAAATCTTTCATCACTAAAGTGTTGTTTCGTTTGTATCTCTGCAGGCAGTTTTGGCTCCCCCGTATCCGTTCCAACACGTTCCCCCAATTTAAAAACTTGCAAAAATTTTCACATACGTCTTTGGGGGCCCCAGCAGTGGTGCACTGGTGCTGTTTTCTTTCTTTTTAATTCCTTTTATTGTTTGGGGCTAAGCGGGAACCCTGACGTTGGGTTTGACAGGTTAAACTGTGTTTTTGACATTAAACTAAATTTAGGCTGGAACTTGTTAGGCCTTGCAGCATCTTCTCTCTTCTCCTGCATCCGGGGAAATGTTGTGAAAGCAAAGGTTTGTTTGTTTTTGGGAATGTAAAAATAATACCGACAAATGGGGTAAACACTTTTGCAACTCTGGTATCTTTATTGTAGACGTTTCCCATCCATCTTTATCATACAAATTCCAGGGCATAACTTGAAAACATAGAAATATGTACAGAAGATAGGGAATCGCCAATTTTTTCTTTTGCTTGAACTCCACACTAGGTCTGTTCCACCCATCCTAGGGTTGGGGACTGATTCCTCACTTCTGACAATTTTACTGTCTTTTAATTATTTCCAGAATTTTTATTAAAAGCCACTGTTTGGGGAAACGTCTACAATAAAGAACCCAAAGTTGCACAAGGGCTTACTCTCAGATTGTTTTATTATGTGGGAAAGTAATGATGAACGTTTCCCCTGGCCTTAAAAAGAAAACAATAAAACTCCGTTTTGTCCCGTTTTTTGTGGAAACAGAGCCCTTTATGTATACCGGAAAATTAATTTATCTCCCTTCTTTTTAGATTTTGATGTCCACAAGAGCATCTACCATCTTTTTTTTCTTCAGGGGGAAAATTTTTTTTTAAAATTCAACAGTATGGTTAAGAAGGATAAAACAATTTTCAGGATGCTATCGACGTATCTTAGCCATATTACTGTATTGTCTTGGGGATGTGGACTTTTAATCTGTCCTCCTTTAAGTACTCTATGTACAGTTGACCATGTCAGCTCTTAGTGGGGAGCAAAATGACTGTATATCACTAGTATTCAGTATCGATAAGATGAAGAATAAGACACTGGAGCAGCATCTGGGTATCTTTACTTGTAGACGTTTCGCCAATATATACATGGACATAATATGAAGTTTATAAAATAAATATCACTGTCTGCTGTATATATTTCTGCAATTTTCATATCATGTCCGCATACGTATTGATAAAGCCACTGGATGGCGAAATGTCTACAAGTAAAGATACACAGATGTTGCACAAGCGTCTTATTCATTAGCAAAATGACTGTGAGTTATACATAGATCACACGACAGGTAAACCAAACTTCACACACATCTCAATAGCTTCCAGCAAGTCTCTGGCAGGAACTGGGAAGTTGTAACCTTCGTGACTTTTCTCGGTGAAGTAAGTTCATGCGTTGTGTAATAAGCACCTTAGTGAATAATGATCTGACGTCGAAGCTGCATTTTTTCTTATTTCTGATGCGTGTGTCTTTTATCATGTTAATGATATCCCAGAATATCTAAGATCTGTTCTGATGGGTCTGAGTAGCTGTGAGAGGCGTTTTGCCTAAAGACCTGCTAGTTAGTATAGGTCACTGTGTATGTCCTGGGTATGCCTAGCTTGTGAACCTTGAGCACACAGATCAAGCATACCCACGAGACGTGAGCATATGAGCGTTTAAAAAAATAAGTGACTTATTTTTTCCAGGTATTGTTTATTAACAAAATCTTTTACATAAACTGAGAGTTTGGCTGCGCTGTTCTGAAGATACACCGGAGAGGTGTTCGGAGTTCTTGAGCTTTCAAGGCTTGGACTTCGGGACGACTTTCTCTTCTAGGCAGCAAACCATGCAGGAACGTCTGTTCCTTAAGTTGTGTGTCTTAGGTAGAAGATCAAGATTTTCTCTGTGTAAAGTATCCATAATGCCTCTTGTGTAAGAATGTACTACTATTTTATACCATTAATATAGGACTGAAATTCCCCACTGAAATTCACAACCAGAAAATTCACTTGAATACCACAATCAAAAAGTACATATTCGAAGACAGCGATTTCCAGAAAGGCTTTAAGCAAGGCCTACCTATCTGGAGTCTACCCGCAAGGTATTCCAGGGGCCAATGCCCCCGCAATCCAGTCCTTGATCACGGTATCTATTTCTGAAACTCCATCCCTCTCAGGCACATTACTGCCTTGAAAGATCCCACTAATGGTCAAATTATAAACATCACCACCGCAGACAGAGGAGGAGAGTCATGATCATGAATGGATTCCACGGACTGCAGAAGATGAACTTGCCACTAGAAGACAGCCAAGGAAACATACGAACCTGTTCCCGTGAACATTTAAGAGCAAAGCAAGATTTTCTTACTAGAGATCTGTTCAGTTTTGAACATTCGGTTCTCTGACGAGAACTGAACACGGCATACGTCTTCTGCATATGACAGACTTTAATTCAAGATCCGCATACATATATGGACTATTTATGTCCATAGTAACACATACTGTTTACCTTAGTAACACATAGTTAACCTCAGTAACACATAGTTAACCTCAGTAACACATAGTTAACCTCAGTAACACATACAGTAATATAATCTATAATAAATGTTATCATACCTTAGACCGCATGTAAGTTATCATAACTTGGACATAAAAGTTATCATAACTTGGACATAAAAGTTATCATAACTTGGACATAAAAGTTATCATAACTTGGACATAAAAGTTATCATAACTTGGACATAAAAGCTATAATTTAGACGGGATGAAAGTTATCATTTCTTAACAGAATGAGCTATCCCGCCACCCACTGCACTGCACCACTGTAACTACCACCACGTCAGTCGCCCATCCACTGTAAATACCACCACGTTAGCCGCTCACCCACTGTAACTACCACCACGTCAGCCGCCCACCCACTGCACCGCCCACTCACTGCACCGCCCACCCACTACACCGCCCACCCACCCAGTCTCCTGAGTTATGTGTTATCACAAAAGTCATCTTAACTAATTCAGTCAAGGTAACTCCGCACTTACACACCGCCCTTATCTCTCTCTCTCTCTCTCTCTCTTCCTCTCTCTTTCTCTCCCCCCTCTCTCTCTCTCTTCCTCTCTGATTATCTTTCTATAATTCTTTTCATTATTATAATTATGTATTTATTATCTCACTGCATAGTATTTTGAAAAGAGAGACGTAAACCCGTATGGACCACACAGCCTTGATGCCGGTAAACTCTCGATCCAAGTTAATTATTTTATTCAATAGGTCAGACTTCATTTCCTCTCGTTAACCAAGCTGAATGACCCTTACAGGTCTAGCGCTTCCAAATGACTATACTCCTACTACTAATAATAATAATAGTAAGAAGAAATAATTAAAATAATAATAATAAAATAATAATAATAATAATAATAAATAAAGGCTAATGGTAGAGTGACAGCGGTGAGAGCCCCATGTGTGGTATAACTGACACTGGTGACAGTGCCATCTTGTTGTATACACACATGGTGACAGTTGCCATCTTGTGGTATAAAGCACATGGTGACAGCTGCAGTTTGGGTTTATAAACAATGGGACAGCTGCAAAAGCTTAGTGTATACGACACTGGTGAGCTGCCAGTTTGTGGTTTTAACAGCACATGGTAAGCTGCCAGTCTGTGGTATAACAGCACACTGTGACAGCTGCCAGTACTTGTGGTATACACACCACTGGTACAGTGCCAGTCTTGTGGTATAACAGCACACTGGTGACAGCTGCCCAGTCTTGTGGTAACAGCACACGTGACAGCTCGCCCAGTCTTGTGGTATAACAGCACACTGGGACAGCTGCCAGTCTTGTGGTAAACAGCACACTGGTGACAGCTGCCAGCTTGTGGTATAACACCCACACTGGTGACAGCTGCCAGTCTTGTGGTATAACAGCAACTGGTGACAGCTCCCAGTCTTGTGCGTAATACAGCACAGGTGACAGCTGCCAGTCTTGTGATAACAGCACACTGGTGACAGTTTGCCAGTCTTGTGTTAACAGCCACTGGTGACAGCTCCGTCTTGTGTTACAGCACACTGGTGACAGCTCCATCTTGTGGTATAACAGCACACTGGGACAGCTGCCTCTTGTGGTATACAGATCACTGGTGACAGCTGCAGTCTTGTTGATATAACAGCACATGGTGACACTGCAGTCTTGTGGTATAACAGCTCACGGTGACAGCTGCCAGTCTTGTGTATAACAGACATGGTACAGCTGCCGTCTTGTGTACAACAGCCCTGGTGACAGCTGCCGTCTTGTGTATACAGCACACTGGTGAGAGTGCAGTCTTGTGTATAACACACACTGGTGACACTGCCAGTCTGTGGTATAACAGCACACTGGTGACAGCTGCCAGTCTTGTGGTTAACAGCTCACTGGTGACAGCTCCAGCTTTATAACGCACATGGTGACAGCTGCCATCTTGTGTATAAAGCACACAGTTGAAAAGCTGCCATTTGTGGTATAACGCACACAGGTGACAGCTGCCAGTCTCGTGGTATAACAGCACACAGGTGATAGCTGCCAGTCTTGTGGTATAACAGCACATAGTTGATAGCTGCCAGTCTTGTGGCATAACAGCACACAGGTGATAGCTGACAGTCTTGTGGCATAACAGCACACAGGTGATAGCTGCCAGTCTTGTGGCATAACAGCACACAGGTGATAGCTGCCAGTCTTGTGGCATAATAGCACACTAGGTGATAGCTGACAGTCTTGTGGCATAACAGCACACAGGTGATAGCTGCCAGTCTTGTGGCATAATAGCACACAGGTGATAGCTGACAGTCTTGTGGCATAACAGCACACAAGTGATAGCTGCCAGTCTTGTGGTATAACAGCACACAGGTGATAGCTGCCAGTCTTGTGGTATAACAGCACACTGGTGACAGCTGCCAGTCTTGTGGTACAACAACACACTGGTGATAACTGCCAGTCTTGTGGTATAACGGCACACAGCTGATAGTTGACAGTCTTGTGGTATAACAGCACACAGGTGGCAGCTGCCCGTCTGGTGGTATAATAGCACACTGGTGACAGCTGCCAGTCTTGTGGTATAACAGCACACTGGTGACAGCTGCCAGTCTTGTTGTATAACAGCACACAGGTGACAGCTGCCAGTCTTGTGGTATAACAGCACACAAGTAATAGCTGCCAGTCTTGTGGTATAATAGCACACTGGTGACAGCTGCCAGTCTTGTGGTATAACAGCACACTGGTGACAGCTGCCAGTCTTGTGGTATAACAGCACACTGGTGACAGCTGCCAGTCTTGTGGTATAACAGCACACTGGTGACAGCTGCCAGTCTTGTGGTATAACAGCACACTGGTGACAGCTGCCAGTCTTGTGGTATAACAGCACACTGGTGACAGCTGCCAGTCTTGTGGTATAACAACACACTGGTGATAACTGCCAGTCTTGTGGTATAACAGCACACAGCTGATAGTTGACAGTCTTGTGGTATAACAGCACACAGGTGGCAGCTGCCCGTCTGGTGGTATAATAGCACACTGGTGACAGCCGCTACATGGTACATACTGAGGAATTATTTGATATGACGTCTGTGGTAAGACAAGACTCTGGAAGCTCGGTGGGTGGCTGGGTGGGCGAGAGATACAGTGGGTGGGCAATACAGTGGGTGGGAGATACAGTAGGTGGGATATACAGTGGGTGGGTGATACAGTGGGTGGGCAATACAGTGGGTGGGCAATACAGTGGGTGGGAGATACAGTAGGTGGGATATACAGTTTGTGGGTGATATAGTGAGAGATACAGTGGGTGGGCAATACAGTGGGTGGGAGATACAGTAGGTGGGATATACAGTGGGTGGATGATATAGAGATACAGTGGGTGTTTGATAACGTATATTAGGGGCGGCATTTCGTGTAGAGCTTCGGAAAGCTTTATCAAGCTTTATCAAGCTTTATAAAGCTAATGTAAATTATTAAGAAATTCAATTAAGCTCTCTTCATCTTCTTTACTTCTCATTTCCCTTCTTTTTCTTTATTTATTTCCCTTTTGTTTTTCCTTCTTAATCTCCTTACTTCTTTCCTTCTCTTTACTTTGATTTAACACTTACTCCTTCTCTCCCTCCCTTCCTAATTCCCTTCCTCTCTTCCTCCCTCCCTTACTACATACGCTGATTTCCCTGATATGTAGTGACATCTGGGAAGTCAGAGGAAGGGAGGGAGATAGATAGATAGATAGATAGATAGATAGATAGATAGATAGATAGATAGAGAGAGAGAGAGAGAGAGAGAGAGAGAGAGAGAGAGAGAGAGAGAGAGAGAGGGAGATGTACATCTCTCTGTGTATATACATTAACAGTTTAAGGTATTAAAGTATTCCTCTCTGGTGGTAAACTTGTACACAGTCTTCATGACCCTCGTGTAGTTGATAGGATTTAAACCCCATTAACCAATCAACCGTATTTGTGTGTGTACTCACCTATTTATAGTTGCAGGGGGTCGAGTCATAGCTCCTTGACCCGCCTCTTCGCTGGCCGGTACAAGGTCCACTCTCCCTGCTCCATGAGCTTTATCGTGTGTGTGTGTGTGTGTGTGTGTGTGTGTGTGTGTGTGTGTGTTTACCGTCACAACAAACAGAAAAAACGCCAACACATTAGTAATTATCAGTAGGTCCAATAATTTGAGTCTGGGTCGAGGCGCAGCCGCCCCTCGTACATAGGCCGTGGAATATGAAAGTAAACAGTACGGACAAGTTGATAAGTAAGACATATTGGCAACAGTTAGCTATCTTTATTAGGAAACGTTTTCGCCTACACAGTAGGCTTCTTCAGTCGAGTAGAGGAGGCAGTAGAAACAGCAGAAATGTAAAGACGCTGTAATCAGTCCCTCACCCTCGAAGACATAGGTTTAAGCTACTTTAAGCCTCTTGTATATAAGTCTGCAGCGAGAAACTCATTAATGCGTCTTATACCATAACACCAGTAACCACCACCGCCGCCACTACCACAATCACCACCGTCCACCACCCACATCACCACCACGACAACTACTATCATCTACCACCACCTCCCCACAACATTACCACCGGCAGCCACAACTATTTTGATACGTAAAGAAAGAATAAAAAGACACAATACCGTGACTGGAACAATACACAAAGAACTCGCACATAGAATGAAACACGACGTATCGGTCCGACGGACCATTAATAAATCACAGTTATTAGTCCAACTTATTTGGGTTACTTTTGCACTGATGTTTATTGTGTAAGATACAGTGTCAGTCCCAGTACTATATTGTGTAAGATACAGTGTCAGCCCCAGTACAGTGTCAACCCCAGCACAGTGTCAGCCTCAGTACTGTATTGTGTAAGATACAGTGTCAACACCAGTACAGTATTACGTAAGATACAGTGTCAACACCAGTGCTGTATTGTGTAAGGCACGGTCTCAGCACCAGTACTGTATTGTGTAAGATAGTGTCAACAACGATACAGTACCTACTAAGTATGTACTCACTGAGTCGCACTGTATTCATTGAGTGTTCTCTACCTAATTGTACCGTTCTGAGTTGCACCGTACTCACTAGGTTGTACTGTACCCAGTTGTATTGTACCCACTTGTACTGTACCCAATTATATTGTACCCAGTTGTACTGTACCCAATTGTATTGTACCAAGTTGTACTGTACCCAGCTGTATTGTACCCAGATGTACTGTACCCAGATGTACTGTACGTACCCAGTTGTATTATACCCACCTGTACTGTACCCAGTTGTATTGTACCCAGTTGTACTGTACGCAGCTGTACTGTGCCCAGTTGTACTGTACCCAGTGAGAGCAGAGAAAACGACCATTACCTCCGGGGAGAGACGAGAATCCTAACATAGCGTGTGACATCGTTTGGTCGAGGTTCGAACCGGCGGTATTTACGGTCTTGCCCGTAACTAAAGGGGCCACCGCCATCTTTCCAGTATTTCCCGGAAATTATAAGTTCTCTCATAACAACGTAGTTGAACTGGGCTTTCCCGTGGGTTCAACAAGTTGGTATACACAGCTGGGCACTGATTGGCAAGGTATAGACTGGTATGTTTTTAGCAATATTTGTATATGTGTATATTTAGGGCTGACTCGGATTCTAACCATAACGAATCCGGATGGTCCGATTTCTTAAGTCGACGAATTAGATCGGCTTATCCCACTCAATCACCGCTGACACCTCTGCTACCACTACTACCATTGTTGCTACCAGTTCCCAGTTCCACCACTGCTAGTGGTACTACCAGTGCTACCTATACTCTACTACCACAATTGCTGTTACTACTACCACCAGTGTTACCTTCAGCACTGCAGGTAGCACTGGTGGTGCTGTAACTTGAACTAGTAAATAAGATAGTTAATTACATGTATATATATATATATATATATATAATATATATATATATATATATATATATATATCATATAATATATATATATATATATATATACAGTCCAGGTTAAGAAACACACACAACACACACCACACACACACAACACACACAAAACAACACACACACACACCCACAACACACACAACCACACACACACAACACACACACACACACACACACACACACACCACACAAACACAACACAACACACACACACACACAACACACACACACACACACACACACACACCACACACACACACAACCACACACACACACACCACACACACACACACACACACACACACACACACAACACACACACCACACACACACACACCACACACACACAACACACACACACACACAACACACAACACACACAACACACACAACACACACACAACACACACAACACACACACACACACACACACACACACACACACACACACACACACACACACACACACACCACACACACACACACACAACACACACCAACACAACACACACACACACACACACACACACACACCACAACACACACACACCACACACACACACACACACACACACACACACACACGACACACAACACACACACACACACACACACACACACACTACGCACACACACACACACACACCACACACACACACACACACACACAACACACACACCTACAATCCCAGAGCTTTTAGAACACAAATCATGAGACAATAAAAGTCATGTTTATAACCCAGTTGACAAATGTTGCTGCGGGCGTCCAGAGCATCCCAAGTGAGGCACTCCAGCCTTCACGAGACACAAGTAACCTTCATGCTTCTTCCTGCTGCACGGCTCTTCTTCCAGGGAAATGGAGCTAGTCCCCCTTCCTTTCCACGAATCAAATCTGATTGCCTCCAGTTGCCCATGGTCGTTATAGAACCCAAATGGGGTCATATTTTGGTCATCTGATCAAGAACTTCCCCTGGCTTACCCCTCCACCCCTTTAAAAAGTTTAAAGGGCTTAAAGCCTTTTACAAATTCCTTACATTATATACATGTTAGAAACTATATAAATTATATATTATTATATAATCGATAATTTTATAATAAAAGTTATAATAATTTTCAACTTCCAAGAAAGTTAAAAAATATTAAAAAAAAGCCTTTAAAAATGCATAATTTTACTTTTGTTTTTTGTTTTTTTTGGGGGGGAGCGCTAAACTGGTAGGAGTCGTAGAGTGTGGGTAAAGAGAGATAAACAGATTTGACCAGAGGAAGGGGAGGGCTTGCTCCATTTCATCGGATCAAGAGGTTGCTATTTTCGTTTTTTTTAGAAATGACAGAGTCATAAGTAACAGAGTTTCGAACCCACAGATTTTGAACCCACAGATTTTGAACCCACAGATTATAAATTCATAGATTTCGAACCCACAGATTTTGAACCCACGATTTTGAACCCACAGATTTTGAACCCACAGATTTTGAACCCACAGATTATAAATTCATAGATTTCGAACCCACAGATTTTGAACCCACAGATTATAAACTCATAGATTTCGAACCCACAGATTTTGAACCCACAGATTTTGAACCCACAGATTATAAATTCATAGATTTCGAACCCACAGATTTTGAACTCACAGATTTTGAACCCACAGATTATAAATTCATAGATTTCGAACCCACAGATTTTGAACCCACAGATTATAAACCCATAGATTTTGAACCCACAGATTTTGAACCCACAGATTATAAACCCACAGATAATGAACCCACAGGTTTCGAGCCCACAGATTTACAGGCAGTTTTTAGATAATGTAATTTACGGATTTAAAAGTCAACGGATTTAACAACAGTTGATGTTGCACGACCAGTAACTTCCACTTCTGGTTTAGCGCTCTCCCATGACGCTAATCAGGACCCCCGAGATGGCTAATTGGTTCATTAAAGAGGAGTTTAAATCTTATCTACTACACGAGGGTCATTAGAGCTTCATGTCACCTGTTCATCACCAGTCAAGAATACTTTAATACCTAAGGTAAACTCCCGGTGTATACACACTGAGAGACATACACCTCATGGTGTATATATCCTCAGACATACACCTCTCAGTGTATATACACAGACATACAATTCTCAGTATACATATACACAGACATACAACTCTCAGTGTATATACACAGACATACACCCCTCAGTATACATGCACAGACATACACCCATCGGTGTATACAGAGTGTATTAATGAAGCAATTAGTGCCATAATTAGTATTACTGTGTGGCATAGTGATGGGAGAAGTTACTAATTAAGGATTAGGTGAACACACACACACTAATTAGGTCATTAGTGGCCTAAGGTGCAGATGAGTCAAGGCTCAGGCGACTTAAAAACCAGGTGAGTTAAGGTTCACGTGAATTTCTTAAGGTTCAGGTGAGTTCCTGAAAGTTCAGTTGATTTTTCAGGTTCAGGCGAGTTTCTGAAGGTTCATGTATGTTTATAAAGGTTCAAGTGAGCTTCTGAAGGCTCAGCTGAGCTTATAAAGGTTCAGATGAGATTCTCAAGGCTGAAAAAGAGTTTATTTTAAGTGTAGACGATTCTCTCAATACTTAGTGAAGTTCCCCGTAAGTTCACTACCGGGGTTCTGAACCTCACGTCCTGTGATTCCTGCTCGTTGCGTCTCGCAAGATAATTAAGGTCAAAACCAGCATGAATCTAATCTGTAAATCTTTTTCAAATGACAGTTATAGCCGGAGGACACCCATAATTGACATCTATAACTTTCTATGACATCTATTAATTGATATCGGTTTGATTATATATCCATAATTGAATCCTCATGATATTAAATTAAATTCTTATGATTACAAATCTCTGATAACTTACCATACCTCTCGAAAACACGTGTTTATCTTAGGTTATGAGATCGATTCTCTCTATACTCTAAATATCAGAAGTTGCAAACAGGTTAGACACGAACGGTTCCTGGTAGTCGCAGATTATATATGTCACAGCTGTTAGTAAATACTAATAAAGTTAACTTTACCGGAGTGCACTTATAATTATTATATATGTATTAACATTGACTTATTGTGTAATTACTAGACCAAGTCATGTACATCGTAGCTTATTAATTACTATTCGTGTTGTCATCGTGTAATTTATGTACACCTGTGATCGTGTTATGTGAGGTATTGTACATCGTATTTAATCCTGAATATAGGTATTAAGGATAATGTGTATGTGATGTGTATGTACATCGTCTCGTTATGTTATATAGTTATTATTAATGCTCTGATATTTATATCTGTTTATTGATGTTTCGGTAGTATGTATTACATGTAGTATTATGTCCATGTGTGTTGTGTATGTATATTTGATGTATTGTATGTGTATTGTATGTGTATTTATTGTATTGTAATTTATTTGTATTAGATTGTGTAGTATATTTTATGATTATTGTGTAGGATTTGTTATGTATTGTTTTGATTCACGTGTGTGTATTTGTATCATATGTGTAACTTGTTATGTGTATTGTGTATGTGTTATATTTCTGATAGTATTGTGACATGTTATTGTGTACTCTGAATTCGTTTTGATTATTGTTAGTGTATTGTCATGTGTATTGTACATGGAATGTGTTGTATTGTAGTATGATGTGCATGTGATGTACAGTTATTGTGATTATGTGTATTGTATTGTATGTTATTGTGCTATGTGTATTGTGTATGTGTATTGTGATGTGTATTGTACATGTGTATGTGGTATTGTGTATGTGTATTGTGTATGTGTATTGTGTATGTGTATTGTGTATGTGTATTGTGTATGTGTATTGTGTATGTGTATTGTGTATGTGTATTGTGTATGTGTATTGTGCATGTGTATTGTACATGTGTATTGTGTATGTGTATTGTGTATGTGTATTGTGCATGTGTATTGTGTATGTGTATTGTGTATGTGTATTGTGCATGTGTATTGTACATGTGTATTGTGTATGTGTATTGTGTATGTGTATTGTGATGTGATGTATGTGTATTGTGTATGTGTATTGTGTATGTGTATTGTGCATGTGTATTGTACATGTGTATTGTGTATGTGTATTGTGTATGTGTATTGTACATGTGTATTGTGTATGTGTATTGTGTATGTGTATTGTGCATGTGTATTGTGATGTGTATTGTGTATTGTATGTGGTATTGTGATGTGATTGTACATGTGTATTGTGTATGTGTATTGTGTATGTGTATTGTACATGTGTATTGTGTATGTGTATTGTGTATGTATATTGTGTATGTATATTGTGCTATGTGTATTGTGTATGGTATTGTGAACGGTATGTATATTGTCTATGTGTATTGTGTATGTGGTATAGGTGATGTGATTGTGGCAATGGACATGTGATTGATAGAGCATTGGATTGTGGTACTGTGTATTGTGTATGTGTATTGTGATGTGTATTGTAGCATGTGTAGGGGTATGTGTATTGGTATGTGATATTGTGACAGGAGTGTATGTCATGTGTATTGGTGTTGTGTATTGTGTATGTGATTGGAACATGTGTATGTGTATGTGTATTGTGTATGTGAGTGTAATGTGTATTGTATGGTGTAGTGATGCAGTGTATGGTACTATTGTAAGGTATTGTGTAGTTATTGTAGATGTGATGTATGTGATGTAACTGTGATGTGAGTGAAACTGTGAGGAGAGGGAATGTATCACTGTCAAGAATGGAGATGAAACACTGCAGAGAAGTGGTGGACATCTGCGAGAGGAATGGAACACTGTGAGAGGAGTGGAAGCACTCTGAGGGAGTGGCAGACACTTGAGAGGAGTGGAACACTGCGAGAGGAGTGAAACACTGTGAGAGGAGTGGAACACTGCGAGGAGGGAGCACTGGAAGGATGAACACTGTGAGAGGAGTGGAACACTGCGAGAAGTGAACCTGTGAGTGAAGTGAACCTGCGAGAGGAGTGGAACACTGCGAGAGGAGTGGAACACTGCTGAGAGAGTGGAACACTGTGAGGAGTGGAACCTGCGAGAGGAGTGGAACACTGTGAGAGGAGTGGAACACTGCGAGAGGAGTGGAACACTGCGAGAGGAGTGGAACACTGCGAGAGGAGTGGAACACTGTGAGAGGAGTGGAACACTGTGAGTGGAGTGGAACACTGTGAGTGGAGTTGAACACTGTGAGAGGAGTGAAACACTGTGAGTGGAGTGGAACACTGTGAGAGGAGTGGAACATGGGTTCAGAGAGGGCAGGATCCTCCCTCACAAACCTACTGGAGTTCCACCACACAGTAACAGATGTGAGGCAGCTGAGAGAACAGGTGTACCGCGTATTCTTGGACTGCAATAAGGCATTTAACACTACATCTCACAAAAACTAGCGTGGGTGATCTGACATGACGTGGGAGACAGTCTGTTTTGAATATTGATACAGAAGGTTATAGGGAAGTAATGGCTTGGCAATAGAGTTGTAGATGAGTGGAACAAACTCCCAGGAAGCGTCACTGAGGCGAGAACTTGTGAGTGGGTGTGAGTTGGACCTGCCTAGCATGGATCAATAGGCCTACTGCAATGTTTCTTCATTCCTATGTTATATGATATACATTATATACATTAAAGATGTATATTATAAAATAGTTAAACTACTTACCTATCCTTATGTGCCACTATGAAAATCCATCTATCTAAGGTGTACAAATGAGTACGGTGTACAGAGCCCGCAGTATTAACCGTGGTGTACATAAACAATCGCAGCGAGAAAGCTCTTTGTAAGTGCCGTGTAATGAGCGTGTTCAGATTTATCACAGGCTGAGTATGTGAGGTCAGTCTTAGAGTGGCACTTAACATCTTCTAAACTTGTAACATGGGCTTATACATGCTGAATTGTGACTCTGAGTGAGGAGCCAATATGTGTGTGTGTGGGTGGGAGAATGTGCGTGTAGAGGGGATGTGTGAGTGGGGGGAAGTAGATATATATCTACGGGACATGTGTATTTGGTGGGGTAATGTGTATGTGGGTGGGGGAATATGTGTGTGTTTAGGGGACACATGTGTTTGGGGGTAATGTATACGTATGGGGTAAGGCGTACTGCTGCTACTACTACTACTACTACTACACCACCACCACCACTACTACTACTAACTACTACTACTACTACTACTACTACTGCTGCTACTACTACTGCTACTACTATTACTACTACCACTACTACTACTACTGCCACCACTACCACCACCACACTACTACTACTACTGCTCCTAGTACTACTACTACTGTTACTATTGCTACCACCACTACTACTACTACTACTACCACTACTACTACTACTACTACCACTACTACTACTACTACTGCTGCTACTGCCACTACTACTACTAATACTGCTCCTACTACTACTACCACCACTACTACTGCTCCTACTACTACTACTACTACTACTACTATTGATACTACTACTACTGCTCTTACTACTGCTACTGATACGACACTACTACTGTTGTTATTGCAAACTTTCTCATCTGCATTACCATTTCCACATCATCTCCGGCAGCAGCAGCATCCATCAACCCCTCCCAGTGTCTCCAGATCTTACGCCCATCACAACAACCGGTCCTACAAAGTACAGCTCCTGAATGCCCTGACATCTGTCCTTGATTGCCCTCCAGGGAATGCCACTCGGACATTAGGCCCGCAAGGGAGAACGGGCGATTACCTGAACCTACACACACACAACACACACACACACACACACACACACACACACACACACACACACAATGATGCATAGAGGACAAACAGATGACTGCTCAAAAATCATTTAATTATCAAAGGCAAAAACTGTAGTTTAAGAAGCGGGGCCAGGAGCTAAGTCTCGACTCCGGCAAATACAAATCGCGACACACACACACATACCACCCACCAGCAGACTCTATTCAAGTGCCTTTGACAACTAGTAACTTCTACTACACTCACCAAAATGATATGAACCCAGAAGACTCGGAGAGGGCGAGAGAGTGAGGAAGAGGAGGGAGAATAGGGAGAGGAAGTCGATGGAGGAATGTAAAGTTCATTTGATCATGATTCGTTACACCTCCATTCATCCCTTTCTTCCTTCCTTCTTTCATTTCTTCTTTTATTCCCTCTTTTCTTCCCTCCTTCCCTCCCCCCGTCTCTCCCTCGCCTCTATGACATCTAATCTTGACAGAAAATACATCATTTAAACCCATAAATCATCTCCTTTCTCTCTCTCTCTTCTCTCTACTCCTCTCTCTCTCTCCTTTCTCTTCTCTCTCTCTTTTCCCCATCTTCTCTCTTTTCTCTTTCTCACCAGTTAATTAGAGATGTTATCTGGGAGTAGAAGTAGATGAGGATAGATGAGGGTAAGTGAGGGCAGATGAAGGTATGTGATGTTGACGAGGGTAGTTGAGTATGTCTGACATCATCTACTCTGCTAACATTTAAGTTTTCCTAATTGTCAGTTATCTTGGTGCTATCACCGTTTTCCATCACCCACCACCACCAGTCTCCATCACCCCACCACAGTCTCCCATCACCCACCACCACCAGTCTCCCATCACCCCACCCCAGTCTCCCATCACCCACCACCACCAGTCTCCCATCACCCACCACCACCAGTCTCCCATCACCCACCACCACCAGTCTCCCATCACCCACCACCACCAGTCTCCCATCACCCACCACCACCAGTCCCCCATCCCCCACCACACAGTCTCCCATCACCACACACCACCAGTCTCCATCACCCACCAACCTCCCATCACCCACCAAACTCCCATCATCCACCAACCAGAATACTGACTGGTTTTGAAAGTCAATTAGAGACTTTCAAAGTGATTTTGAGGCTACAAGAACCACAACAGCGTCCATCTTCAACCTTCTTCGCCCTCTTCATCTTCATGATCCTTCGCCCTCTTCACCCTCTTATCATGCATGCTTTCCTCTTAGTCTTGTAAGAGACAAGAGGCGCTTCCCTTTTTGATCCGTTCATCTCCTTTTTAAATCACCTCAAAAGGCACATCAAGCCACGTTTCCATGGCGTCACAAGCCGCCCACCCGTAACCTCCGGACGATTTACCGTTTTTTTTAATAAAATACTTTAGAAAACCCAAAAGTTGATAAATAAGACACTTGTGCAAGATTGAAACGATTCGCCAAGGGCTGGCGATCGACACGGTTACAGCGGCGTGCGGATAATTCCGGTGTTTCCGCTTCTAGTTTGGATAGGAACAACCGCATGCGGTTAAGCAGAATCTGGAGGCTGTACAAGGCTTCTCTGGGCTCTAAGTCGTTATCTACGGATGTTGGAGGCGAGGTTAATGAATCAATCAATGGAGATGCTGAGGGTAATTAGGGAGATAATGCTTCACTGTGAATACTGGTGATGGAAGGACTGGTTTTTGAGGTTATCTGAGTGTCACTGCCCATCAGGAACCGGTGATGGAGGGACTGGTTTTTGAGGTCATCTGATTGCAACATGCCTATCAGGAACCGGTGATGGAGGGACTGGTTTTTGAGGTTGTCTGAGTGTCACTGACCATCAGGAACATTATGGAGGGACTGATTTTTTCTGCTGGCCATCATGAATCACACGCGTTCAGCCTGTGGCACAGCTCAACGTTTAACTGGCATACCTGTGTGTCACAGCTGGTGTTTCACAGTCGGTATCATTCACACTGTGTTCCCACACACAGTGTGGAGGATACCACAAGTGTCCCCCACACAGTGTTCCCCACACACAGGGCCCACACACAGTGACCCACACATAGTGTCCCTACACATAGTGTTCCCGCACACAGTGTTACCAAACACAAAGTTCCCACACACAATGTTCCCACAAACAGTGTTCCACAGTCAGTTTTCCTACTCTCCTACAACACACATGTATCATGTGTACTCACCTAAACTAGGTATCATCCACAAGTAGAGTAGAGAGGACACAGGGCACTTAAGACACCGGAATAATGATATAACACTAATATTTCAGATGAGTAAGACACATGTACAGCAGTTACGTATCTTATTTACGAAACGTTTCGCCCACGCATCGTCTTTGCCACTCCACTGCTGTTTCTCTCTCTTCATAGTAATCACCTCTGTAGTCGACTGAAAAAGCCTGCTTTGCAGGCGAAACCATTCGGAAATGAAGATATCTACTGTACACGTGTCTTATCTGCTTAGGACATCTGTTTCAGCTTCCTAAATGCTCCTTTGATATTTGCTAGTCTGGTTAGAACTTCTGTCTTAAGTTTTTAAATTCTCCTTTGAGATTTGCCAGTGTTACACACGACGCTGAAGTTATACAATTTCTGTGTACCACTAATGACTTGCTACTCTAGTGTTATCTTTTGGACTTTTCTCTGACAGTAATTTTCGTCTGTTTCCGATGTTAGAGGAAAAAACAAGAGAGGTGTCAACTGGAAGTTAGGAGAAATGGAAGACAGATGATTAAGACAGAGATAATGAGGGTTATTAGAGAGGCAGGAAAGATGAGGAATATCCTAGTGTAGCAAATGAAGGCTGTACTGCTTCTATGATCCTGCCTCTCCTCCTCCAGCACGTTACCTCTGCACGTGTCAGAGTTTCTCTGGATTGAATTCCAGCAGCCATTTGTTAGACCGTCAACAACCTGTTGATGTCTCCCAGGAGCCTATCTCTCTAAATCTTCTATCCGTATCATTAATCTGACGGCGTATGTAAGTATATAGAGTATATAGAAGTTTTTTATATATATATATATATTATATATATATATATATATATATAAAATATATATATATATATATTATATATATATATATTTTATATTTATCCCGGTGAGGGGGTCTAGGTAGTTAAGAACCAGCGATCAGTCTAGTTAGTATGTCTCGGTCGCTTTAAGCGGACGTAAGACTGCTCACACCTCTCACTGTGCAGAATAACACACAGCATCTAGCAATTCAAAGTATAACAATCCTCTTAGTTATCAGCTCGGGGGGCATTTTAATGAAGCCCTTTCTTCTGCCATCACAGGGCCTTTTAATGAGGCCTATGATCAGATGGGCTTTTAATGAGGCTCTTCTAGCAGCAGAGGGTATTTTAAGGAAGACTTTCTACCATTAGAGGGCCTTTTAATGAGGCCCTTCCACCAGGAAGGAACTCTTTAAGCAAACACAGAAAACGGTGGAAAATTTCTTTTATTTCTGTGGTAAACCACGGACTGGGTTGCCGCTCGTCGCGAGATGCTACAACTCTTGCAAGATTTAAACCTTCAGTTGCTCTTAGTTTGGCATTAATTTCTATTTTTTAATCTGTGGAGTTTTTTTCTGGCAGTAAAGTCGCTTGTAGCCCCAGCTGCG
This sequence comes from Cherax quadricarinatus, assembly GCF_026875155.1. NCBI lineage: Eukaryota > Metazoa > Arthropoda > Malacostraca > Decapoda > Parastacidae > Cherax > Cherax quadricarinatus. Next base: position 13,226,958 of record NC_069474.1, on the reverse strand, counting down.
CCATTAACATTGTCGCCACCTAATATTATTAATTAAGGTTTTAATGAGCTTATTTACGGTGAAGAACGTAAGCGCCGTAGTTCATAACAGGCCGAAGTTCTAATTTCGCTTTTTAATCGAATTTCCTTTCGTAACGAGCGGGGAAAATTTTTGGAGGTGACCATCCCCCCTCCCCTCCATTTTAATTTTCCAGACTGTGAAGATAATGTGATATTTATATACGTTTTCCGTCTCATTTCTCTGGCTGCCCTATAACCTGTTCACCACCGTCATGAATATATCGTGCGATTAGGTAAAACTGGTCAAATTTTTAACAAGAGCCCCATTTAAAATTAAGTCCTTTCTAAAATTTTCTCATATTTCAGAAATACATATTTTTTCAATTATGTTTTAAAGTAAAATAAATAATTTTGTACCAAAGAACTTTAGGTAAAACTTACTAACCTTTTATTATAAAAATTTTAATTTTAGTTTGGCTTTCAATTTAATTTTGCTTAATCCAACTACATATATTTCAGATAAGTTTAAATAATTTTTTAATAAACAAACACAAAAGAAATACATTTTTTCGTAGGTCAGAATTATTTTGAGAAAATTATTGGTTTTGAGAAATTTATATTATATATATATATATTTTAATTTATATATATTTTATATATATATATATATATAATATATATATATATTAAAAGAATTGATAAATTAAAGTTTATGGATTTAAAGAAGTGATTGTCCGAGCTTTTAAGCGAAAAAAAGCTGTGAAGAGGGTAGGAGAATGTCCCGTGGGGAGAAAGTAAATGGGATTAGGCGAGGTAAACCAACAAATTTTATTGAGAATAAATACAAAGCTTTGGACTGAGATGAATAAAATGAACAGAACCCAGTGAACAGATGGATTATATTAAGGTAAGGAACTTTTCGCTGAATTTATAGATTTAGAAAAGGCATATGATAAAATTGATAGGGAATCAATGTGGCAGACGTTGCAAGAGTAAGGGATAGGTGGTAGGTTACTTTAAATAATTAGGATTTTTTATGAGAATAATGAGGCTCAGGTTAAGGTATGTAGGAGAGAGGGAGATTATTTTCCAGCAACAGTAGAACTTAGACAGGGATACGTGATGTTACTATGGTTGTTCAACATATTTATAGATGAAAATGTAAAAGTGAATGCTAAGATGCAGGGGAGACGCGTGGTTTTTAAAAAAATAATGATTTAGTTTAAGGGGAGTTGTTATTTTTTATGCCAAAAATTGATACTTTGGGGAGATTCTTTAGAAAATTAATAGGTCGTGGAGAAAATTTTTGGGGGATATGTAAAAAGGGAAGAAATTAAAAGTGCAGGAAAAAAGGGGATGAATGTAAAAAATGTAGGAACTGAAAGACTGGTTTTAGATGGAAGGAGTATTGCAGAAGCGAATGTGTTTAGCGGTCGAGTCTATGAAAGACCAGGAATTTTAGTCTGATGAGGAGAAACAAAGGGGGGTGGTGATTGATAAGTCTTTGGGGACAAAAACGTTATCCACGAGGCAAAAAAAATGGATGTATAAAAGTATAGTGATTGTAACGTTCTTATATGGTGTTGAAGCTTTGGGTTGTGAATGTTGACAGCGATAAAAAAACTGAGTATTGGGTGTCGAGGGTTTTAAAGGGATTTCGGTTTTAAATATTATGAAGTACTTTGGAAACTGGAAGGGTTACGGGGTTCTAAAAATTAATCTCAGAGGGTTGACGAGGGGGGTTTTTAGGTGGTTTGGACATTAGAGAAGTGGAGCAAATAGGATTAAAGGAAGGCGTTAAATCGTCTAGGAAAGGCTGGGAGGAAAGGGGTTAAGGAAGTTTTGTGCTAAGGGGCCTAGACAATTAGCTTGGATGGTGTGAGCGGTTCGATAGGAATGGAGGTAGTTTTATGTTTGGATTGTGCTGTTGGGGTAGCAATTCGTAGATTTATTTAATCAATTCAGGAAACCGGGTTAGCAGATTAAGTCCTGGAGTGTGAAGTACAGTTTCCGGCACTCTGAAGAAGAGCGAGGATTGCTCAGTTTGGGAGTCATCAAAAAAAAACTGTGAATGCCAGCAAGTAGATAATTGAATGAAGTGATGGTGAAAGTGCTCCTCTATTTCCAGAATCAAACTACCTTAGTGGGAGAGACCGGGGAGTTAAAATAAAATATATATAATATATATTAATATATAATTTTAAATTTTATATATATATATATATATATATATAGGTAGTAGGTGGTAGACAGAAAACCCCAGGGGGTACTACGTCCTGCCAATGAGTGTTTAAAACGAAAGGGCCTGTAATTTTTTACATGATGGGGAGGATTTTGGTGTCCTTTTTTTTTGTCTCATGAACAGCAAGATTTCAGGTACGTCTGCTTTCTTCTACTTTTCCTTAGGTCACATACACATTAATGTCAACACATTTTACACCCCCCCTTGGTTTTCTTCTATTTTCTTTCTAGTTTTTTATCTTGTTTATTTCCCCTTATCTCCATGGGAAGTTGGAACAGAATTCTTCTCCGTAAAGCCATGCGTGTGTAAGAGGCAACTAAAAAGCCGGGAGCAAGGGGTAGTAAACCTCTCTCTGTATTATTACAAATGTAAAAGGGAAACTTTCGTTTTTCCTTTTGGGCCACCCCGCCTCGGTTGGGATAGGCGGTGTGTTGAAAGAGAAAGATATTATATATTTTATAAATATATTTATAATATTATATATATATATATACATAATCCTTACATACATACTACATACATACAAACATACAACACACACCCACACCCACACCCACCCCACCCACACACACACACACACACCACACACACACACCCCACAACAAATAGAATAAACCGCAAAACAAAACAACTATCTGAAGAAATGCATAATCAAACTACGAAGTGGCTAACAAAGAGTATCTCCAAGGGATATATTAACCAGACCGGGCCACTAATTCAACCTTCCCCCCCTATACAAGCAGCACAAATGGACAGTAACACCTCGTGGCCTTAACGGTTAATTTTGACCTGTGTCGGGGAAAAAACTCGATTGGTTAAAAAAAAATTCCAAAATTTTTTCTCTCTCTCTCTCTCAGGGGTTTTCAAGGTTAGGTTTAAAGGTTCCCAACTTTATTTACAAGCTAAAGATGTTCTAACATCTCCTCTCTCTCTCTCTTCTCTCTCTTCTCTTCCCTATCACCCCCTCATTTCACTATCCCTCCCCACTATTATGCCATGGCAGATTTCAACTGTATTGATCCCTCCGTGTAATGGAATTGACAGGGAAAACCCATCGTGTGTGGAATAGCAGGGAAAACCCCCCTTTGTATGGAATAAATGAAAACCCTCTTTTGTCGATATGACCAGGTAACCATCCTTGTGTGTAATTTCAGGAACCCATCTTTGTGATGAATCAGGGAAAGACCATGCGTTGTGATGATATGACGGGAAAATCCTGTGTGATGGAATATGACAGGGAAACCCATCCTTTGTGATGGAATATGACAGGGAACCCATCTGCGGTAGAATAATGAAGGGAAACCATCCTGTGTGATGATTGACAGGAAACAACCATCCTTGTGATGGAATATGACAGGAAACCCATCTTGTGATGAAATGGGGAAACCCTCCTTTGTGATGGAATATGACAGGGAAACCCATCATGTGGTATACGGGAATTGTGACAGGGAAACCCATCCTGTTGAAGGAATATAAGGGAACCCATCATTTGATTTGGAATTACAGGAACCTCTGATGATAATAGAGCAGGCCAACATCTAGTCTTTGCCTTCACTAGCATACTCTCCACCATCCTTTAAAATTATGGTCATTTTTCTATTTTCATTCATTGTGAGCAACGTTATTTTCGTCTTGTTTGGAAGGAAGAACTAGGTCTCCGGAGACCTGAGTTGCCCATCCAACTTTCAGTAAATTTTTAAATCCGTTTTAATCTAACGGAGGGAATTTTTTTTTTCAATTTGCACGCTAACAAGACTTTACGTCTTAAGGTTTGGAAGTCCCAGCCTATGGTGACACCACACACACACACACACAACGATCAGACGCTGCATGTCTCACAAACTGCTTGACTCAGCTGCAACACAGAGTGAGGCAGTAAATAATAGATAGAGAATTGCATTTTCTGTGAGAGGCTTTGACACGTACCACACAAGCTGCACCAAATGGAAGAGGATCTCCCAAGGAATATCTAAAGACTGGAGTGAATAAGAGTCCTAAAGGGAAATAAGACAAAAGTTTTAACAGGAAGAGCATCAAGAGGGGAAGAGAAACGAGAAGGACTCACAAGAAGGATACCAATGTAATGTTTCTGATATATGTGAGCAACATACAGGATGGGATGGAGTCAGACGTACAATCAGTTCGTTTATAAACCTCCTCTATACACGACCCTTTTTTTAAATACTTGTGAAAAAGTGCATTACACATATAACCCGCACATCGGAGAAAGAAGCTTGTGACGACGTTTCGGTCCATGTCAGACCGAAACGTCGTTATAAACTTCTCAGTTACGGTACTGTGCCTTTTTGTTCTTTCTGAAATAAAACATTAAAAATTGAATGCCAGGTGAAAAGGACTTCACAGTGGTATTCAATTTTCCACGATTTTTTTCAACTGCTTTTTAAAAAAAAAACTCCCATTACAGAGAGAAGCTTTATAAAAGCTGACTGTTACTCTGAGCTTTACAAAAGTTGACTGTAACTCTGAGCTTTATAAAAGCGACTGTACTCTGAGCTTTAAAAAGCTGACTGTAACTCTGAGCTTTATAAAAGCTGACTGTAACTCTGAGCTTTATAAAAGCTGACTGTAACTCTGAGCTTTATAAAAGCTGACTGTAACTCTGAGCTTTATAAAAGCTGACTGTAACTCTGAGCTTTATAAAAGCTGACTGTTACTCTGAGCTTTATAAAAGCTGACTGTAACTCTGAGCTTTATAAAAGCTGACTGTAACTCTGAGCTTTATAAAAGCTGACTGTAACTCTGAGCTTTATAAAAGCCGACTGTTACTCTGAGCTTTATAAAAGCTGACTGTAACTCTGAGCTTTACAAAAGCTGACTGTAACTCTGAGCTTTACAAAAGCTGACTGTAACTCTGAGCTTTACAAAAGCTGACTGTAACTCTGAGCTTTACAAAAGCTGACTGTAACTCTGAGCTTTATAAAAGCTGACTGTAACTCTGAGCTTTATAAAGCGACTGTTACTCTGAGCTTTACAAAAGCTGACTGTAACTCTGAGGTTTTTAATAGGCTGATGTTCTCTGAGCTTTACAAGCTGACTGTAACTCTGAGCTTTTAAAAGGCTGACTCTGAGCATAGAGCTGATTCAACAGCTTTACAGCTGGACTGTAAACGAGCAACCAAAGCGACTGATCATCGAGAAAAAGCTAAAAGACTGTAACTCTGAGATTACACCAGTGGATGTATGAGCTTTCAAGCTGTGTAACTCTGAGCTTTATGAAAACCAATGTTACTCGGCTATTTAAAGCTAGACTGTCCCCGTGCTGTTACAAAGCTGGACTGTAACTCTGAGCTCGAACCAGCTGATGGTAGATCTACAAAACTGACAACTGAGTACAAAAGTACTGTCAACTTAAGTTACAAACATGTTTAGCTTTAAAGCACTCGAACTAGACTTTAAAGCTGATTATCTGAGTTAAACAAAATTTGATCTAGTAAAATCTGGCACAAAAAGTATAACATCACACAAAGCTACGAACTTACGTTATAAACCGGGAAAAGTTTCAAGCACAAAGGCACTGAGTATCTCCAGAATCCATCAATCATTGTTCAATTTTATGACAAATTCGAGAAAACAGAAAAAATTAGCCAAATCAAGTTAACAGCTGATGGATTCATGTATCTGAGAGAGGGGGTCAAAAGCACATCCATTTGAGACATTGTGTGAAGTTTGACATACAATGGCGTACTTGGCCTCCACGTTAAATGCAATCGGACCACCCAGCCTACATACATACAGACCAAATTTTAAGCAATTGGATGACATGCGTTGGGTTTGAGCCATCGGATTAGCATCTCGAGCTGTATGCTGCATTTATTTCCGGCAATTCCACTCATTCACTTTCGTTTATAACAGGGGTAATGTCAAGCCGGCCAGACAATATGCTCCCAAAACTCCGAGTCCAATATAAACATTATTTGTGCAACAGAGTAATTAATTATCCAGCCACTCAGACTAAATATGTATTCAAGAATTAGCAGCCTGTATATATATTTGAATTCAAAATTTCTCACTAAAACTGAATTTGACCTCCACACAGTTACTGTTTACGGTTAGGTAAGAAATGAATTTGAAGACGATAACGACATTCAAGTTATGGACCATTAAATTTTTTTTTAGGACGAACTTAAAATGCATACATAAAACACACATAATAAAAAATAAGACTAAATGTGATTAGGATCAAACCATACAACTTAATCGACACACACACGCACCAATAGTCTCCCACTACCAATTAAGGGGCCCCCAACCCCCAACATTAACCCAACAATCCCAGTGGACTAAAGTGGCTCTGGGGCCCTTCCGGATTAGGGGATCCTCGAGCGTCAGCTTCATAGTCTTCACAGCAGACCGTCCCTGCCATATCACCTGAGTTTCGTTCTCCAGTAATCTAGGCCGGGTCCACCAAATGACAGACCCGGCCAAGACAATACCGGCCAACCACATCAAGTCTTCTCCGACGTCGTCGAATAAATAACACCATTCCAAGGTTGATGCTACGCCACGAGGATTTTGAAGTTATCCCAGCACCACCAGATGCGTGAATGAGTCAACACTTTGGTCACTCACGGGCACCTTATATACCAATCGTTCCAAGAATCTGGTCTTTGTACCGTACAAAACCGTGGGAATTTGAAGCCCATCGCATGAGGCTCTCTCAAGTTTTGACTGGAGCTAAAATGGAAAGAGAAGAAAAAATGAAAATTTAGGTACCACTTAAGGTCTTCCTTTAGGACACTTTAAAAATACAAATAAAACAACAACAAAATAACAACAAATCAAACAAACATCCATCACAACACCTCACCCCCACTACCACCATCACACCACTACCACCACTACACCATCACTACCACCCACCCACCACTACCACCACACCCACCACTACCACCACACCCACCATCCCACCACCACTACCACCACACTACCACCATACCCACCACCCCACCACCACTACCACCATCCCCACCATTACCCCAAACCACCACACCACCACTACCACCACCCCCAGCACCACCCCCACCCCCAAAAAACCCACCACCACTCCCACTACCACCCCCAAACTACCAGCACACCCACACTACCAATACCCCACCCACCTACCCACTCCCACCAAAACCCATCACTACCACCACACTACACCACACCCCACTCCCACTATACGATCACCACTACTACCACCATTACACGATCACCACTACCAACTGCCCTTCCCACGACTTCACCAGTTCCATCATCAACAACACCACTACCACTACTATCACTACCACCACCACCACTACTACCACCACCGCCACTACTACCACCACTATCCCCACCACCACTACAACGCGACGCACATCCCTTCTAATCAGCATACCAGGGATGATTTGATGTCTCCCTCTCTCAACGCGACAAGCGCGACAAAATGTACCGTTGTCTGTAGAGGGCAAGAGATTTGTCGATACGACGTCTGTAAGAGGACTTCAACTCTACGATAGAGAATCCAACCCTCCGATAGGGAATCCAACTCTTCGATATTGAATCCAACCCTCCGATAAAGGATCCAGTTAGCCAAAACCTCCATGTCAACACGGCATAGCACGGCATCTCCCAGGCGAATTAAAAACCATTTGTCTAGACCAAGCTGTTTTAAGTTGCGGGACCAGGAGGTGTAGCCTGTTGGCTGTCAGGAAATACCGTGTACCTCTGTTGGGGGTACTGATACCGCCACCATCATGGGGTGTGACGCGAACCAACACCATCAACGGAGCTTCATGTGGGAAGAAGAATGGGGCTGGGGGATTCATGGGTATGCCAGGATAATGGGGCATGAGACTCTGTAGCCCCGTCAGCGAAGCTTAAATATCAGGACTGATATGGCTGGGGGCTTGAGATTATTATTATTATTATTATTATTATTATTATTATTATTATTATTTTCAAAGCACCGGCCGCATCCCACCCAGGCAAGGTGATCTAAAAAGAAAGAAAAAGAAAGTATTTCTTTTTAAATTTAGTAATATACACAGAAGAAGGGGTTACTACCCCCTTGCTCCCGGTATTTTAGTCGCCTCTCAAGACACGCATGGCTTACGGAGGAGAAATTCTGTTATTATTATTTTTATTATTATTATTACTAATGGGAGGTAAACGCGCTATATTTAAGGAAGGGGATAGATGGCTTCAGTTCCTTGGATCAAGAACCCTTCACCGGTATCAAGGCATCTCCTAAAAGTTCAGGTTTGAAATTATCTTAAATACCTTAAGAAAGAGCTTCTTGTATCTCTTTACTGAGGTTTGAGACGTGAGAGACGTATTTATACCAGCTGAGAGATCACACACAAACATACACACACACACAGCTGGAAGTTGAAAACTCAGATGAGTCACAGGAATGTTAGGAAGTATTTCTTCAGTCACAGCGTTTTTCAGGAAGTGGAACAATCCAGAGAGTGATGTAGTGGAGGCAGGATCCATACATAGCTTTCAGAAGAGGTACGATAAGGCTCTTGGAGGCGGTAAAAGGTGGATCCAGTAACGAACAGCGAAGAGGCGGGGCCAGCAGCTGTGAATCTACACCTGCAACCAACAGGTGAGCACACACACAAAAAACTAAGAGAAAATCTGTGAGGAGCTGAACAGTTTAAGGAAGTGTTCTCAGGTGCAGAGAGTCTGACAATAAGGGCACATCAACAGGTACTGGACACCATACACACAACAGGACCAGATTAGGTTGGGTTAGGTAAGGTTTGTTAGGAAACAGGACAAGTGTTTCTTGACGCGGGTTTTAGTAATACGATGATCAGCAGCTAGAGTTTTGGTCATCTTACAGAGGCCTTCTGCTAGCTTAACCGTCCATCCCGTTAAAAATTAAAGTTATAATTATAACCATTAAATTCTCACAGGGACAGAGACGATAAAACATGAGTGAGTTGGATACATCAAAAGCAAAGTGTCCCTCTGGATTCTGCCATGGGAGAAGAACCACTGTCTGAACCGCTAGCTAAACCGTACAAGTCACTGGATAACGGACAATTTCCAGAGATCAGAAAGGCAGCGGATGTAGTCCTTCTATTTAGGAATACAGACCGGAAGCATTAAACAATAAAAAACGGGTCGTATAAACGATTAAGATCCGTGTCAGGAGACACTTATCATAACTCTGACGAATAAAACAACATTAAACTACAGCCCAGTATCACTGGCACGTATACTTTGTAAGGTAACGTAGAAGATAATCAGAAGAGTGGTGAGGCACCTTGAGAGGATTACTTTCATAAACATTAACTAGCACGGGTTCAGATTCACAAACTTGCCGGAGTTCTATGGCAAAGCAACAGAAGTGAGGCAGGAGAGAGAGGAATGGGTGGACTGCATATTCTTGGACTACAAGAAGGCATGAGATATTGTACCTCACATAATACTGAGACAAAAGACCTATGCGAAGGAGACAGTGATTGTTCAAAAAGCGTCAGAATGGAAAAGTGTAAGAGGGGTTCCCAAACGATCGGCACTGTAACTGGTACAGTTTCTGGTACATGTGAATGACATACCAGAAGAGATAGAGTCAGCTGTATCCCTGTTTGCAGAAGTAAAATTACCCAGACTTAAAAACAAAAACGATGACGATAGGGAAACGCTGCAAATACATCTAGACAAACTGCAGCTTGCTCAGACATGTGGTTACTAGAATTTAACTCCAGCAAATGCAAGGTTTTGAAAATTGGGAAAGGACTAAGAAAACCAGACAATAAGTCTAGACTCGGGGACACTGGCTGTAGACCTCACTACCTATAAGTAGGGGTGGATACAGAAGGACGGGGCCAGGTACAGGTTCAGGGATTGTGCGAAGGATGAGGGGAAGAAGACATGGCTCTCCTGGGGCACTCTGAAAGGCGCTTAATTGTGCATTTGTAGTTAATACTCATTTTTTTTCACTATTACTGTAATTTTAACATTTCTTAACCTTTAAAACCCATGAATTAATATAAGAAATAGGTTCCCTTGAGGGTTATCACTACCACCTCCATTACAAGTCCTGGCTCCACCCCTTGCCTGAGGGTAAGCCTTGTACTCTATCTGTGGAGGCTCACGTCAAGCCAAAAACTTCTTCAGCAAATGCTAATTTGGCAAATCCAAGACTAGCGTTTAGGAAGCTCAACAAAGAATCATTCAGGGTCCTACATACGATACATTAAGAACATAAGAACATAAGAAAGAAGGAACACTGCAACATGCCTACTGACCCATGCGGAGCAGGTCCATGTCCCCCCCCCGGATAAGACCAATGACCCCACCCCGGATTAGCCCAATGACCCACTCAGTCTGGTCATCTCAACTCAAGGATGGAGCACTGCACCAGACCCAGCAGCACAAGCTAGTCAGGTCCAACTCACACCCACTCATGTATTTATCTAACCTATTTTTAAAACTACACAACGTTTGAGCCTGAATAACTGTACTCGGGAGTTTATTCCACTCATCCACAACTCTATTACCAAACCAGTGCTTTCCTATATCCTTCCTGAATCTGAATTTTTCCAACTTGAAACCATTGCTGCGAGTCCTGTCTTGGCTGGAAATTTTCAGCATGCTATTTACATCCCCCTTTTTTTATTCCTGTTTTCCATTTATACACCTCGATCATATCCCCCATAATTCTACGCCTTTCGAGGAGAGTGCAGATTCAGGGCCTTCAGTCTATCCTATAGGGAAGATTTCTGATACATGGGATCATCTTTGTCATCTCCCCTTTTAACGTTTTCCAGAGATTTATATCCATTCTGTATACGGTGACCAGAACTGAGCAGCATAGTTAAATGAGGCCTAACCAAAGATATATAGAGATGAGAACAAACTGAGGACTTTATTATTTTTTACTTCTAGATATTTAAGCCAAGAATTCTGTTAGCTTTATTGCGAACACTAATGCACTGTTGTCTTGTGAGAGTAAGGAACATTTGCAACATCTGGGTATCTTTATTGTAGACGTTTCGCATCAGTGGCTTTATCAATACAAATTCCAGACTATTGAAACAGTAGAACTATGTACAGAGATGAGGTAATCAGTCCTAAACCTAGGAGTAGGTGCGAACAGCACCCCTAGTGTGGAGATTCTGAAGCGAAGAAAGAATCCTGGGCTTTTATAGTAACGTCAGGTGAAGCAGACGAGGGCCCAAATTCATGGTGGGGGGATTCCCAGTGGAAATAGGTCTTCAAAGAGTGGGTTAGTTGTAGTAGTAGTAGTTGTTTCTACTGTCTTCAAGTTATGTCCGGAATTTGTATGATAAAGCCACTGAAAGGCGAAAACGTCTACAATAAAGATACCCGTGTTGCAAATGTGTCTTACTTACTTGTTCGGTATTATATACCATTCGTACACATTGTCAGACACTGCAACTCATGGATCTTAATTCTGAGGCATGTACATAACCTTCAAAACGACAACTACTACTACTAAATAACCCCTCTTTTGGGAAGGACCTACTTCCACTGGGGAATCCGCCCACCAGTGGGAAATTTTCCCTCGTTGCTTACCTGACGTTACTATATAAGCGCCCGGATTCTTTCTTCTGCTTCAGAATCTCCACGACTATGGTGTGTTGCACTATCCTGGTTGAGGGATGATTACCTCATCTTTGTACATAGTTCACTGTCTTTAAATTATGTCTGGAATTTGTATTGATAAAACCCTGGTGGCGAAACGTCTACAATAAAGTTACCCAGATGTTGCAAATGTGTCTTACCTCATCTTGTCGGTATTTTACCATTCGTACAAACTGTTGCTTGGTTTTAGATTACTGCTAACCCGAACTAAAAACCTTTTTGAATCAGTGTTAAGATTTCTTATTTAGTTTATATGTGGCATGGTTATTTTAACTGTCCAACATTTAGAACTTTACATTTTTTAAAATTAAAATCATCTGCACTTCCCGACCCTTGCTGTCTATTAAATTATCCTGGAGTGCTCTAGGTCCTCATTAGAATGAACTGGACGGGGCCCATTTTGGTGTCTCAGTAAATTTGCTTATGTCGTATTTTTTCCCCCATCTATGTATTTATGTAAATTTGAAAAACAACGGGCCCAACACTTCCCCCGAGGAACCCGCTTGTGACGTTCCCCATTATGTTTTCCCCATTTATGCAAACTCTTGCTGTTATTTGTCAGCCTGCCTTTCCCGGAAAAATTTTCCTCCATTCGTGTGCCTTAACTTTTCAAAGCCTCTGGTGAGGAACTCTATCGAAAGCCCTTTCTGAAGTCCATATAACAATATCATATTCATTACTGTGATTACCTCCCCAAACACCTTTGTAAAAGGTTAGTAAATTTGTAAGACAGGAAAGCCCCCTTTTTAAAACCGTGTTGAGATTCATTAATCAAAACTGTGCTGTCAAAAAAGGCTACGAATTGCTTCGGCAATTATTGACCCCAAAAATCTATTTTTTCAAGAATATCGCTAGGGGGGAAACTGAGGGAAGTGGGTATTTAGAATTTCACAATATCCTTATCACGTCAGGATTTTCCAGATTACTTTTAAGGGGGCCAATCTTGTCCCAAACTTACTTCTGTTACCTAAAAAACCCCTTTTGGTTAGTCTTTAAAACCCCCTTGCGACCTTAGCCCTAATCCCGTTTTGCTTTTCCTTTTCTTTCTTTTTTCTCCTTTAATTGAATAATTGATTTTTTAACTCCGACCCTCTTTTTAACGCCTTATATCCTCTCTTTTGAAAAAGAGATTTTTAACTATGTTCACCCTTTTTGGGGATATTTTGTTAGTCAATTTCCCACTCGGAAAAAAAATTGTTGGGCAGTAGAATTTTGTTCTAAAAAAACGTCATGGGGGCAAAAAAGATCACCTCCCCGACCATAGTCGGGACTCCTAATTTAGCCCATCCAGGTAATTTTTCGTCCCATGAAGTGCCAAAAGCGAAAAAATTGGGACAGAGTTTTTGTTTGAGTTATTTGGGTATTCCATGATATACTGAAACTAAGTGATTTGTGATCACTTTCCCCAAGCTCTCTTTAAACCCTGAAGATTATTAATTATGAATTTTTTTGTTGGCAAGAACCAAAGTCAAGAGATTTTTTCCCTAGTTGGTTTTTCCCAAAACCCTGTCTAAAAAAAAAATCTTAAAACCGTATCAAAAAAGTCACAGACTCAAGATTTCCTGTCAATTTTTCCAATAAATTTGAAAAATTTAAAATTCCCTTTACAACATTTTCATATCTAGATGCCTATGAATTTCGCCCATCGCTTAGCATCCCTATAAAGGTTTGGGGGCCTATAAACACACCCAAAATTAATTTGTCACGTCCTTCGAAAAAACTGTAGCCAGATTCTGTTTTCGTGTTTAAAAACTTATATCATGTTAAGACAAAAATTTTAAAATTTTCTCTGACAAACATCGCCACACCACCCCCCTTTCCTGTTGACCCATCGTGTGAAAATTTTTAAAACCCCTGTATGTTGCTTCAGAAGGCATTTCTCTTCTTTCATTTTGAACCAGGCTTGTTTTTCCAATAATATTATATTCCCCAAACTTGCAAAAATCTTAGTCATCTATCATTTCAAACTCCTCTTTTGTAAAATAAACCTTAAGGGAGCTAGTTACTGTTGCCCTCACTTCCCTCTTTGTTTGTTGATAAATGTTTTGTCTTTACTAGCAACTTTTTTTTTGAATTTATCTTTTAAACATATCCCGAGGTATCCCGGAAATAACTGCTGTTTTTAACCTAAGCTGCAGCCTGATTGTTTCCCACAAAACCCATACCTCTATAATCTACATTTTAAAATTTCCCTAGACAAGTTTAAATTACCCTCTAAATTAAATTTAGCAATAAACCACCCTCCCAGAGAGATGACCCCATCCCTTGCATACATATCACTTTTCCCAAAGAATAGGTTCATTTATCAATGAATGAGATCAATTTCCCTTTGCAGTACTGTCTAGCCGCAACTTATACCAATTCCCCGGGCATCCATTCTTTGCCCACCCCCTTCTAGGAAATGCTACATATGACGGGACCCTCCTTCCCAACATTCTATGATGCCCTGAACTTACCCACAGTCCTCTCTCCTGCCTTCCAATGTCTTTTCCCCCCAGCACTAAGACAGATAAGGGGCTTGTTCCATTCCCCTCCCCATAATTTACCCAACCCGCTGACTATTCCCCAAAACACCGGGCCCAGGAAGACACACTCTCTGTTGACCTTTCTGTCCTGTTCAAAATGCCGGCCCATATATCTTACCGAGAACGCCTACTATTAAAATTTCTTACCCCTTGATTGCAGGGAATCAGTGCCCCTTTTAACCCACTAACCACTGAATACACTCGTTTTGGAGAACAGAGAATCGTTTTCCTACCTTACATTTTCTCTTTTAATTTTTCTCATTTTCCCTTCTTCCGAACGTAAACCACGGCCACTTAAAGCGGCTCCCACTATCATGTGGTGACCATTCCTTCTTTCCCGTAAACCCTTCTCCCCCCCCAAACTATCTATGCGAACTTCGCCCCTATTTTCCTCCTGAAAAAAGTAAAATCCCCTTTCCCAACACTTGAACCTGAGATTCAAAAACATAAAACAAGCTTTTTGGGTTTGGGGAAACACCCCCCCCTAACCCCCAAGATCTTAGGATATGACCGCAGGGACCCTCCCTCAGCGACATTAGGTTAGGTTAGGTAAGTTTTGTGAGGAAAAAAACAAGTGTTTCCGGGCGGGTTTTAGTCAAATGATCCCCTAGCGGGAGTTTTTTGGTCATCTGACGGGGCCTTCCCCTGGCTTACTCCTCCACTCCATTAAAAAATTTAAAAAGTATTACATACGAACTCCCATCTTTGGGCAAAGAATAGCCCAAAATGGGGTATGCTTTGGGACTAGACATCTTGGGGCCCTGCTTGGAAACCCCCCTTTTGGGTTTTTTTTTTTTTTTATTTTTTATATTACCACTTTTCCAACACAACCAACCCACCCCCCACCCCCCCTTGGGACTATGACCATCTTGGGCCCTGCTTGGGACAACCATCTTGGTCCATGCTTTTGGGATTGAATCTGGTCCATGCTTGGGCTAGCCTCTTGGTCTTTTCTTGGTACTTGACATTTTTGGGCCCTGCTTTTTTTACTTTACCCCTTGGCCTGCTTGGGACTAGCCCCCCATTTTAATGCACTTGGGTCCATGCTTGTTTTTGACCTCTGGCCATGCTTGGTACTTTACATCTGGGCCATGTTGGTATGTCCATCTTGGGCCATCTTTGGGACATACCATCTTGGGCATGCTTGGTACTATGACATCATGGTTCCCTGTTGGTACATGAAATCGGGGCCATGCTTGGTACTATGGGCATTTGGTCCATGCTGGGACTTGACCATCTTGGGCCCGCTTGGACTATGACCATCTTGGGCCCTTTTCTTGGACATCTTGGACCATGTGGGGGGCCCTGCTTATCCAAAATCTCTAGTAATAAGTGAAGTTTCAGCCCTGAAATGTCTATTGTATTTCCCATACGGGAACAATGCCGAGTCGAAGCAATGATTCCGGTTTTCCCCAACATGGGGTTTTTTTTTTGTTAATGCCTCCTGAAAAAGGGTTTTAATTTGTCATGCCTCTTGAATCAGGGTTACGTCACTGCCTCTTGAAAACATGGGTTTGTCACTGCCCCTTTTAATCATGGGTTACGTCTAGCCTCTTGAATCATGGGTTTTTTAAATTTGTCAGCTACCTCAAATTGTTGGGATTAATTTGTCAAATTTTTGAATCATGGGTTTTTTGTCAACTGCTTCTTGAATATGGGTTTAAATAGTCATCTGCCCTTTTAAATCATGGGTTTCAGGTATTTTAAAAGGCTTTTAGTTTGGGATATTTATATGGCTGAACTATCACGAGAAAATAAATTCACCCTGACAACTGAGAAGCAATATTCTTCAAAATTTTTCAAGATACACAATCAGGGTTTAATTTTCTGTCATTTTCAGTGTGTACCTTCCTCTTCAACCCTAAAGAGAGACGGTAAAGGAAAAAAACAGTCAAAAACCAAAACCCTTCCAAGGTTTCATTTTCCCCTTGAATTATCCCCCCTTTTCGCGCAAAAAAAGTTTCCCGGGTTATTATTTTTTTCTTGTGGGAGCTTTTTTATTTTTAATTTTGTGGCTGGTGTTGTGTGTTTTTATGCCGCGATGTGCTGTGTTTGTGTGTGTTTTTTTATTACATTTTTTTCTCTTTTGCTGAGATTATATTTTTTTGTCCGTTTTACTCCTGCTAATTCAGTGTTCTTTAGTGTTCTGTGTGCGTGGTGGGTATGTGTGTGTGTACTTTCACACACACACACACACACACCCCCCACACACATAAAAAACACACAAGGTTCAGGGAAAGGGGACCTAGTACGCCAGTGAAAAAGGGGGGGGCCAGGACTTGGGCTCACCCCTGCAACCTCAATAGGTGATACACACACACCCCACACACACACAAAACAAGGTTCAGGGGAGTGACCTGTAGGACCCGGAAGGGCGGGGGCCAGGGCTTGGGATCGCCCCTGCAACCTCAATTAGGTGGTACACACACATACACCACACAAACACACACAACCACACCACCACACACACACACCACAACACACAAAAACCAACACCACCCAACCCCAAATACAAAAAACCCAAAGGGTTTGGGGGGTGACCTAGTAGCGACCAGTGAAGAGGCGGGGCCCGGAGCTTGGGCTCGACCCCCGCAACCCTCAACTGGTGGTACACACACCCCACACACACACACACACACACACACACAAACCAAACCAAACCCAAATTATATATAATTATATAAAAATAAAAAAAAAAACCAAAAAAAAAAAACACATAACCAAAAAAAAAGGGCGGGGCAGGGTGACTGAACCCCGAAAAAATTTTGGGGGAAAAAGGGATAAAGGGCAGGGGGGGGCCAGGGCCGGGAAGAGGGCCGGGGCCCAGGAGGGGTGGGGGTTTGGGGACCCTTTTAATTTCCCAAAAGGGGGGTAAACATACCCAAAAAAAAACCCCCAAAAAAAATATTTTTTTTATTAAAAATTTAAATTTTATATTAATATATATATATATTATTTTATATTATTATTATATATATTTTAAAAAAATTTTTTTTAATTTTTAAAATTCGGGCCTGGGAACTTCGAGGTTAAATTTAAAACTTGTTGGGGCTTGGGGGGCAAAGGCATAAAAAAAAAAAAGAAGCGCGAAAGAAAAAAAAGGAGAAAAAAGGGAAAAACAAAGACTAGAAAAAAAAATAATGGGGTCGGGGAAAAAAATTTGTAACTTAATGAATTTAATGTGGAAATAATGCCTTCCGTATAAAAAAAGTCATTTTCAAAAATTTTAAAAAATATTTTTTACTAATAAAAAAGAAAATATATTTTTAAATATATAAAAATTTAAAAATTAATTTAAATATTTCCTTGGGGAAATGCCAGGTTTTTCCCCCTTTTCCCCCCTTTGAAGGGGCAAATACCATCATCTTAAATACAAGTTTTGCCAATAAAGGGAAAAAAAGGGCAAAATTTTCAAAATTGAAGTAGAAAAAAAATTTTATTGTGTTTGTTTATTATTAAATTACTGCAAACTTATATAAAATATATTTAGTTGGATTGAGCTAAATTAAATTGCTCTTGTTATAATAAGGTTAGGTCAGTTTTCTAAGGTTCTTTTGGTACAAAATTATTAATTTTTACTTGAACTTAAATGAAAAAATATTTTTTTAAACGTATATGAGGAAATTTTAGAAAGGACTTAATTTTAAATGAGTTCTTGCTAAATGTCCAGTTTTACCTATTCGACACCACATATATGAAGGAGATATAATCACAGCATGCAAAATACTTAAATACAAAGTGGTTTAGACACTTAAATGAGGTAAATAAAGAAGAGAAGGGAGGTGGAGGTGATGCGAGGAGGGGTTAGATATGGGGAGGGAGGGGTGGAGGAGGGGTGAGGGAGGGGTTAGGGTGATCAACGTTCAAACCTGCAAATTAAATACCCACACCCACAAACTCTATGCCCACGCCCACTAACTCTACGCCCACCCCCACTAACTCCACGCCCACGCCAACTTTATCCACACCAACATCCGACAGTCAGATCGCACTTTCCCAGATCATACCCCCATCCCACCCACACCCACTAATTTCACTCCCGCCCACACCACCAATACTCACCTTCCCCCAGACCCGCTCACACCACCCATTCCAGATACTGGTCACCCTCACACCACCCATTCCAGACACTGGTTCCGCCCACACTACCCATTCCAGACACTGGTCCCGCCCACACCACCCATTCCAGACACTGCTCCCGTCCACATCATCCAAGGCAGGCACTGTTCCCGCCCATACCACCCAAAACAGACATTATGCCCGCCCACACCACCCAGGCAAGAGCTCGTCCCGCCCACCATTAATGGAGCCCACGACCTGATCACGGAACCCACGACCTGCTAATGGGCCCAATAATTAGGACACTTTCATTTCTCCTCGTATGGTCACGTGTGTGGGAGGAGGGAGAATGAGGAGGGGGAATGAGGGTGGGAGAATGGGGAAGGAAGACTGGGGAGAAAGAATGGGGGAGGGAGAATGGGGAAGAATGAGGGAGAAAGAATGACGGAGGAAGAACGGGGGAGGAAGAATGAGGGAAGAAGAATGAGGGAGGAAGAATGAGGGAGGAAGAATGGGGAGGGAGAATAGGGAGAGAGATAATGGGGAAGAGAAGAAGAGAAGAGGGAGAACGGGAGAGAAATAGGGTGGAGAACGGAGTAAGGGAGGTGAACAAGGAGAGTTAGAAGGGGAGGGGAGGAAGGAGGAGGGAGGAGGAGGAAGAGAAGAGGGAAGGGAGGGAATAAAAAAAGGGGTCAAAAAGAAAGGGAGATAAAAACGTGTCTATTTCTGGCAGAAGACAACAAATAAGAATAGAAAAGGGCGAGGGGATAAAAGCAAAAGATTTAGAAAAAGGGATTAGAAAAGGGAAGAGGTATAAGAGAGACGAAACGGATTAGAAAAGGGAAACAAAGATGTTAGAAAGGAAAAGAAATGGAATTAGAACGGTTGATGGAGATAGCTAAAAGAAGAAAGGGATTGAGAAGGAGAGAAAGGAATTAGAAAGAGGAAAGGGATAAGAAAGGAAAGGAAGTGAAAGAAAGAAGAATAAGCTACAAAGAAAAGTGGTTAAAAATGAAAACAATAATAACCAATAAAATAATAAAAATTAATAATAATATAATAATAATAATAATAATAATAATAATAATAATAATAATAATAAAAATAATAATAATAATAATAATAATAATGTTTGTAGTAAGAGTAATTTCACATATGAAAATGAAATAGATGACTAGAGAGAGAGAGAGAGAGAGAGAGTCTAGCCAGCTACCAAGGTCTGCTCTGGGATATGAGTGGGTTTAAAGAGCGGCCATCTTGACGGTCATCTCTGGTCAACGGGTGTCTTGAATATGTTTATTACTGTCTGTATATATTATACTGGTGTGTGTGTGTGTGTGTGTGTGTGTACTCACCTAGTTGAGGTTACTCACCTAGTTGAGGTTGCGGGGGTCGAGTCCGAGCTCCTGGCCCCGCCTCTTCACTGATCGCTACTAGGTCACTCTCCCTGAGCCGTGAGCTTTATCATACCTCTGCTTAAAGCTATGTATGGATCCTGCCTCCACTACATCACTTCCCAAACTATTCCACTTACTGACTACTCTGTGGCTGAAGAAATACTTCCTAACATCCCTGTGATTCATCTGTGTCTTCAGCTTAAAACTGTGTCCCCTTGTTACTGTGTCCAATCTCTGGAACATCCTGTCTTTGTCCACCTTGTCAATTCCTCTCAGTATTTTGTATGTCGTTATCATGTCCCCCCTATCTCTCCTGTCCTCCAGTGTCGTCAGGTTGATTTCCCTTAACCTCTCCTCGCAGGACATACCTCTTAGCTCTGGGACTAGTCTTGTTTCAAACCTTTGCACTTTCTCTAGTTTCTTTACGTGCTTGGCTAGGTGTGGGTTCCAAACTGGTGCCGCATACTCCAATATGGGCCTAACATACACGGTGTACAGGGTCCTGAATGATTCCTTATTAAGATGTCGGAATGCTGTTCTGAGGTTTGTCTTAACTATGTCACTCTGTGGGTTATCACTCTCTTAACTATGTCACTCTGTGGGTTATCACTCTCTTAACTATGTCACTCTGTGGGTTATCACTCTCTTAACTATGTCACTCTGTGGGATATCACTCTCTTAACTATGTCACTCTGTGGGTTATCACTCTCTTAACTATGTCACTCTGTGGGATATCACTCTCTTAACTATGTCACTCTGTGGGTTATCACTCTCTTAACTATGTCACTCTGTGGGATATCACTCTCTTAACTATGTCACTCTGTGGGTTATCACTCTCTTAACTATGTCACTCTGTGGGTTATCACTCTCTTAACTATGTCACTCTGTGGGATATCACTCTCTTTACTATGTCACTCTGTGGGATATCACTCTCTTAACTATGTCACTCTGTGGGATATCACTCTCTTAACTATGTCACTCTGTGGGTTATCACTCTCTTAACTATGTCACTCTGTGGGATATCACTCTCTTAACTATGTCACTCTGTGGGATATCACTCTCTTAACTGTGTGTGTGTGTGTTGTTGTTGTTGTTGTTGTTGTGACGGTACCTCCACCACCACCATCATTACTATTACTACCACTACTCCTACTACTAATACCACTACAACTATCACAATCACCTCAATCACAAAGACTAATACTACCCCCTCCCTTCCACAACTAATATCACCACCAGCACCACCACCAGTACCAACACCACACCACCAGCACCATCACCAGTACCAACACCACACCACCAGCACCATCACCAGCACCAACACCACACCACCCACCATCACCAGCACCAACACCACACCACCAGCACCATCACCAGCACCAACACCACACCACCAGCACCATCACCAGCACCAACACCACACCACCAGCACCATCACCAGCACCAACACCACACCACCAGCACCATCACCAGCACCACAACACCACCACACACACCAGCACCCAACACCAGCACCAACACCGCACCACCCACCAGCACCATCACCAGCACCAACACCACACCACCAGCACCATCACCAGCACCAACACCACACCACCAGCACCATCACCAGCACCAACACCACACCACCAGCACCATCACCAGCACCAACACCACACCACCAGCACCATCACCAGCACCAACACCACACCACCAGCACCATCACCAGCACACACCAACACCAGCACCACACCAGCACCAACACCACACACCAGCACCATCACCACACCAACACACCACCAGCACCATCACCAGCACCAACACCACACCACCAGCACCATCACCAGCACCAACACCACACCACAGCACCATCACCAGCACCAACACCACACCACCAGCACCATCACCAGCACCAACACCACACCACCAGCACCATCACCAGCACCAACACCACACCACCAGCACCATCACCAGCACCAAACCACCCCACCAGCCCCCCCACCCCAAAAACCCACACCACCCACCAACCCACCCACACCACCAGCACCTCACCACACCAACACCACACCCCGCAACACCAGCACCAACCCCACACCCCCACCACACCATCCCCAACCACCACCCCACCCACCACCCACACCACCCCAACCCCACCACACCTAAACCACCTCAACCAACCAACCCACCGCCCACCAAGAAATCAAAAAAAACCCAACCCCCCCCCCCAACCCCCCCCCCCACCCCCCAACCCACCACCCCCAAAAAGAACCCCAAACCATCAACCCTGAAAACCACCCCCTGGGAGTCATCCCCACCCCCCCCCCGAAAAAAAGAAAATATTTTTGTATAAAAAATGTTCTTGTTTTTTAGTCTTTTCTCCCTTAAACCCCCCCCCCCTTTTTCCCCCCCCCTTCTCCTGACCCCCCCATACCCCTTTTAAAGGGCGGGCCAGGGTTTAATAAACCCTGAACCACCTGTGGTACCCCCCAACACACAAACACTTTTTAAAACTAGTACTCGGGTTTAAAAAACCCCTGCTCCTGGTAATTTCTCTTTTCCAGCCCCCTTGGGGTTTTAATCAATCCCTAACTTGTCCCCGGAACAACTTTTCTTACAGCCATCTTTTTAAAATCATACTTTTCCCTGTGGGTTAACTCTCTTAATATGTCACTCTGGGTTATCACTCTCTTAACTATGCCCCTCTGGGGGTACACCCCTTTAACTATGTAATCTGTGGTTTTATTTCCCTTAACATGCCTCTGTGGGTTATCACTCTCTTAACTTGTCACCTGGGGGTTATCACTCTCTTAACTAGTCCCCTTTGGGGTTATCCTCTTTTAAAACTATTCCTCTGTGGAATTACCCTTAACAAGCCCTGGGGGGTTATCACTCTTTTAAACTATCACTCGGGGGTCCCATCTCTTAAATATTCACCCCTGTGGATATTACTCCCCCATTAATATTTCACTCGTGGTTATACTTCTTAACAGCACTCTGGGGGTTATCACTCTTTAACTTGTCAAGTGGGTTATCATTTTCCAAAAACTATTCACTCTGGGTTTACTCTCTTAATATGCCCTTTGTGGTATCACCTTTTAACTATGCACTTGTGGGTACACTCTTTAAACATGCCCCCTGTGGGTTTTAATCTTTTAACTATGTCACTCTGGGGGTTATCACTCCTTAACTAGTCATTCTGTGGGTTACCCCCTTTAACTAGTCATCTGGGGGTTATCACTCCTTATTTGTCCTCTTGGGTTACACTCTTTTTTAACTATGTCACTTCGTGGGTTAACCCTTTTAAAAACTATGTCATCTGTGGGTTTCCACTTTTAAACTTGCCTCGGGGGTTATCACTTTTCTATGCACTCTGGGGGTTTACTCTTTTTAAACTTTACCCTGGGGGTTTCCTCTTTAAACTTGTACCGGGGGGAAACCCTCCTTAAAACTTTGCATCTGTGGGTTTCACTTCTTACTTGTCCCGTGGATCCACTCTTTAACTAGTATTGTGGGATACCTTTTTAACTGATGGGGGGGTATATTTAATACCTTTTGGGTAAATTTTAATCCCCGGGGGGGACATTAAAACGCCCGGGGAAATTTTAAAAGTACTGGGGGGGGTTTTTCCAATGTCATCTGGGGGGGGTACATCCCAATAGCCCTTGGGGGTTTTCTTTTTTAAACAGTTGGGGGGTTCCTTCTTAATTGCATTTTGGTTTCCTTTTTTTCCTTTTTTTTCATTCTTAAAACTTTTTTATTTGGAAAATTTTTTAAATTTCACTTTTTATCTCTCAAAATTTGTCACTTGTGGGATATTACTCGATATGGAGATAGGCCAGTAGGCCCTTTTGCAGTGTTCCTTCTTCTTATTTTCTTAACTATCACTCTGTGGGTTATCACTCCTTAACTATGTCACTTTTTGGGGGAAATCCCCTTTTAAAACTATGTCCTCTGTGGTTATCTCTTTTTAAACTATGTCCTTTTTAATTTAGTCACCTGGGGGTTTCCCCCTTTAAACTAGTCTCTCTTTTGAATTAACCCCCAACAAGTGAAATAATGAAAATTGAACGAAAAAGAAGACTAAAAACGGGTACAAGCCGGGAGGACAAAGACTAAAAACCTTCCCAAAAAGGAAGAGCATATTCCCTAAGGCGCACAAGACGAAATAACCCGCGATATACGCGACTGATTACGTAAAGGTTTAAATTTAATCGTTCATAAAATTCAACGACTTTTTCTTGCATTTGAAATATCAGCAAAACACAAATCCCACTTAACATGTTTAGAAATGGAAAAAATATAGAGATTTGCAATAGATTGTCCCAGGATAAAGGTTAGAACAGCAGGACTACGAACAAATCTGAATACCGAATAGAGGGACCAGGGGAAAACATGATAACGTCGAAAAAAAGCCCGGGAGGGGATAGGGGGACTCAACAGGTTATTTGGGGACAAAAAAATAAAACACAGGGGACCCTTAAATTTTAACCACAAATCACGAGAAAGTCAGGAAGATTTCTTGTTTCAGGTGATCAAAGGGAAAACTTAGACAAAAAGAAGTGGGAAGACGGGTCAATTTACCTTTGGGTTAAAAGCAGGGGGAGTAAAAAACCTCAGTTTTCAAGTTTAAGGGCGAGCCCAGGGCTGAGACATATTTAAAACTAAGAAGGGGAATAAACCCCAAAACAATTCCCGTGGGGGAAACATCAGCACCCTCCGGCTGGCAACAATATATGAGCCAAATAGAGGAACTTTGGGCCACTGACCTTTTTACATACAATAAGGCCAACCAAATCTCGCCTCTGTTTCAAGAATTTGCAACCAAACCAACCAAAAGCACTGCATATTAACCTTATCTAATCTTCTTCCCCCAAAAAAAAACACAAACCCCAAATCCCTTTAATCCTACCCTCAAAAATTTAAAAAGAAGATCCCAAATTTCCCTGTTGGAAACTTTATTCCTTCAGAGCTCACCCCTTCTGGCGGCTGAAAGATGATACACCACAGCCTCAAATCCTGATTTTGCTTCAACGTATATTAAAACGTGTACTATCTATATTGAAAAATGAGACCTTTTCAACTCTTGGGAAACGTTACTTAGAAAAGTTTCGCCATGGGAAACTTTCCAAAATAAGATTCCAAAAGTGGCACAAATATCTCACTCTTCACCTATCGGTATTCTAAAGAAATTAATCCCTACTGTATATTACATATTAATATTATTATAAATTATTATTATTATTTAATTATTATTAATTATTAAATTATTATCAAGGGGAAAGCGCTATATATTACAACAGATTAACCTAGTTTGTTGATTTGTAAAAGATTATGGTAGTAGGAAAGAAGTGAATATTTAACAACTTAACTGAAAAATTTTACAAATATATCCCCCAAAGCTTTCGCTTTCCACACCTCCCAGCTGAGTCCACACCTTTTTCCAGGCTGAGTCCACAACCTCCCAGGCTGATCAACACGTCAGAGGCTGATCCACACATCAGAGTCGGCTACACCTCCCAGGCGAGTCCAACACGTCAGAGGCGAGTCCACACATCAGAGGCTTGAGCCTACACCCCAGGCTGTCCACACACTCCCAGGCTGAGTAAACACTTTCGAGGCTGAGTCCACACTCCGAGGCTGGGGTCCACACTTCCGAGGCTGATCCACACCTCCAGAATGAGCCCACACTTCCCGAGGCTGAGTCCACACCTCCGAGGCTGAGTTCACACTTCCGAGGTTGATCCACACCTCCGAGCTGAGTCCACACTTCCGAGGCTGATCCACCCTCCGAGGCTGAGTTTCACACCTCCGAGGATGATCCACACTCGGGAGGCTGAGTCCACACCTCCGGGGTTTGAGTCCACACCTCCGAGGCTGAGTCCACACCCCCAGCCTAAATCCACACCTCCGAGGCTGAGTTCCACACCTCCGAGGATGAGTCCACACCTCAGGGGCTGAGCCACACCTCCGAGCTGATCCACACCTCCGAGGAATTTCCACACTCAAGCGAGTCCACACCTCCGAGTTGAGTCCACACCTCCGGGGCTGAGTCCACACCTCCCACCTGAACCCCACACCTCCGAGCGATTCCACACCTCCGAGGTGAGTCCACACCTCCGAGGTTGAGTCCACACCTCCTCAAGTGGACACATATGAGGGGACAAAGAACAAGGACCAAGAAGAAGACAGGGGAAAAGGGAAAACCAAGAAGAAGACAGGGGACAAGGAACCAAGAAACAGGGGACAAGGAACCAAGAAGAAGACAGGGGACAAGGACCAAGAAGACGGGGGAAAAGGGAACCAAGAAGAAAGCGGGAAAAAAGAACCAATAAGAAGACGGGAAAGGAGCCAAGAAGAGGACAGGAAACACGGAAATAAGGGTGGACTCTAAGAACTGAAGTCACCAATGATGTCAGGAAGTACTTCTTCAGCCTGGTTGTTGGGAAGTGGAAAGATCTTTACGGGTCCACACAAAAGGACATTCAGCCCCCAGCAACCTGAAGTAAGTGAGTGATGAATGGTTTTGAAGACTGAGACACTTATGCAGCACATGGGAATCTTTATTCAGGAAACGTTTTCGCCACACAGTGCTTCCCTCAGTCCCCAAAACAAGTCAAGTAAGTGAGTACACGGGATGGAAGAGTCCCACCTACACCAGCTGTTCTTCCACCTGCGTCCCCACATCACTTGTTCTTCCACTTGCGTCACACATCACTTGTTCTTCCACCTGCGTCACACATCACTTGTTCTTCCACCTGCGTCACACATCACTTGTTCTTCCACCTGCGTCACACATCACTTGTTCTTCCACTTGCGTCACACATCACTTGTTCTTCCACCTGCGTCACACATCACTTGTTCTACCAACTGCGTCACACATCACTTGTTCTTCCACCTGCGTCACACATCACTTGTTCTTCCACCTGCGTCACACACTCATGTTTTCTTCCACCTGCGTCACACATCACTTGTTCTTCCACCTACGTCACACATCACTTGTTCTTCCACCTGCGTCACACATCACTTGTTCTTCCACCTGCGTCACACATCACTTGTTCTTCCACTTGCGTCACACATCACTTGTTCTTCCACTTGCGTCACACATTACTTGTTCTATCCACTTGCGTCACACATCACTTGTTCTTCCACCTGCGTCACACATCACTTGTTCTTCCACCTGCGTCACACATCATTTGTTCTTCCACCTGCGTCACACATCACTTGTTCTTCCACCTGCGTCACACATCACTTGTTCTTCACTTGCGTCACACATCACTTGTTCTTCCACTTGCGTCACATATCACTTGTTCTTCCATTTGGGTCACACATCACTTGTTCTTCCACTTGCGTCACACATCACTTGTTCTTCCACTTGCGTCACACATCACTTGCTCTACTTGCGTCACACATCACTTGTTCTTCCACTTGCGTCACACATCACTTGTTCTTCCACTTGCGTCACACATCACTTGTTCTTCCACCTGCGTCACACATCACTTGTTTTTTTACTTGCGTCACATATCACTTTTTTCTTCCACTTGCGTCACACATCATTTGTTCTCCACTTGCGTCACACATCACTTGTTCTTCCACTTGCGTCACACATCACTTGTTCTTCCACCTGCGTCACACATCACTTGTTCTTCTACTTGCGTCACATATCACTTGTTCTTCCACTTGCGTCACACATCACTTGTTCTTCCACTTGCGTCACACATCACTTGTTCTTCCACTTGCGTCACACATCACTTGTTCTCCCACTTGCGTCACACATCACTTGTCCTTTCATTTGTGTCACACACAAGCTGTTCTTCTTCCCTGCGTCACTCTTCCACTCGCATGCGTCACTCTTCCACTCGCATGCGTCACACGACTACACTCCTAGCTTTGCTATTTAACAGATCACAGATCAAACAAACCAACTCATCACGGATCATCATGCATAACTTGTTGAGATGTGTTCTCCCTCCCTCTCTTACTCCTGTGGCTACAGAGAGGGGAGAGAGGAAAGAGAGAGAGAGGAGAGAGAAGGAGAAGAGAGAGAGAGAGAAGAGAGAGAGAGAGAGAGAGGAGAGAGAGAAGAGAGAGAAGAAAGAGAGACACTTTAATGGATCTCCAGCCAAGAGGAAGAAATCAAATTAGATCCCTTACCCCTAGATTAATCCCTTTCGACCTTCATTCCCTTTCACTCTCTCTCTCCCTCTCACTTTTCTTTTTCTTTACACTTCCAATTATTTGTTGCTCTAATCTATTTTCTTATTTTTTATAAACACACACACACACACACACACAGTTTTAAGAAGAGGTAAAACACAAGGCTCTTTGGGGCAGGAAGAGAGCGGACCTAGTAGCGACCAACGAAGAGGCGAAGCCAGTAGCTGTGAATCAACCCCTGCAAACCAAATATAGGTGAATACAGACATGCACAGTATGGAGAAAATTGTCAGAAGAGTGGTGGAAAGGAGTGGGCTCACACATGACAACCAGCAAGACTTTAAAGAAGGAAACCCTCTCTCATAAACCTAACGGAGCTCTACAAGGTAACTATAGAAAGGAAGGAGAGAGAGAGAGAGAGAAAGGATGGATAGATTGCATATTCTGGACTATAAGAAGACACAGTACCGCACAAAAGACTGGGACAAAAGCTAGAGAGGGGGGAATAACAGTGAAGCCACTACGGTGTAATAAGGAATTTTTAACAGGAAGGTAACGAGTGATGGTCCATGAAGCAGTGTCGGAATGGACGCATGTGACGATGGGGTTGAAAAAAGGATCAGTACTTTGGACCGGTACTATATTCTTGTGCCGTCAAAGACCCATCGGAGTTTCGCCTACTGTGTAAGCGAAACATCTCATCAATAAAGATACCCAACTGCTGCACATGTGTCTTAATCATCAACTTGTCAATATTTTCTACCATTTTCAACACTTCTGACCAGTGTTGCAGTGTTTCAGACAGCGGTCAGCCTTTAGTGGCAAATTCACACCATACTCAGGTTCCACCTCCTCCCCGCCAGGGTTTGAAGTGATTACATCGAGAAGAGAACCTGACAGAGATGAGAGTGATACTGAAAACGAATCTTCGGGAGAAACCATTGGGAGTAAGACCAAAAAATCGCATATACAGTTGTTCGACACAGAGTAGCTGGCTAGTGTGCAGAGGAAACACTGGCCGGGCCCGGCACGACGATCTTACACACCAGAATACATTTCGCAAAATGTGCAACTGTACTCTGCAACCAAAGTTGTCTGCGCTGCGATGCTACGTTAAAGAGACATGAGGCACTGGCAATCCCAACACAGGGAAACAATGAGGAAGGTTGGATTCAAACTTGATTTTATTTTTTAAGGTGGTACGTGATCCTACTGAAGAAAGTTAACTGTCAGACTACTAGGTCTATCCAATTAAGGTAAATAACACTACAACTAGGCCTAGGATCATGTTTATTTTTTCACCAATTAGAAACCAACGGGGATAATGAAGCCTAATTATGTTGAAGATGGAATTTGAAATAATTAAAGCCTATAAAAGGCTTAGACAACAGAAGTCTTTTTTTTTTATCTACAAATAAAGAACAAGACGGCACAATGCGGTGACTGGAATAATACACAAATAAGACAGAAACTTACGACGTTTTGGGAATCTTTATTGTGGAAAAGTTTCGCCAGCCAGTGACTTCTTCAGTCCAGTACAGAAACGAGCGGTGGAAGATGAGGAGTTTGAGGTAATCAGTCCCTCACTGTGGATAGGTTACAAATTTTAGCTCATACTGTGGATGGTTGCAGTTTTTAGCTCATACTGGGAATAGGTTTCAGTTTATAGCTCATACTGTGGATAGGCTGTATTTTTTTTAGCTCATACGTAGATAGGTTGTAATCTTCTTGTTTTTTTATAGTCAACTTTCTAAATTACACTTATATTTCTACTTTCAATACTTGAAATATTTTCTTTCAATGATTGACCAATTTAATGTCATTTTTCTAAAGCCTCGATACAATGGTTCATGGTGTTGTCAAGGATTGCAATCAGTTAAATATTCAGATCCTCAGCTGCTTCATAAATCCACTACTTATGAACTCCACTAAGCAACAAGAGTAAGCAATTAATATTGATCCCCGAGACCTGATCGACCATCTCCCCGCAACTCAGGTATATGTTGGAGGTCACCTTACGTTTGCCACACTGTTGGCTCAGTGGACTAGGGCGTCGAGGATTTTGAGAGGAAAGGGGAGCATCTGTTAAAGCCGACAGTCCATAAAATCCAAAAGAAGAAATTGCTGGAGTCAAATTTACTGGGTTGCTTAAGAGTGCTTCTCACCAGAGGGCAGATCAGAGCACAGGTAACATGTATTCACCTAATTCTCATCTAATTGTGGTTGCAGGGGGTCAAGTCACAGCTCCTGGCCCCGCCTCTTCGTGGTTGCTACTAGGACCACTCTCTCCTTGCTCCATGAGCTTTATCATACCTCTTCTTAAACCTATGTAATGGATCCTGCTTCCACTACATCACTTTCCAGACAATTCCACTTCCTGATTATATGACTGAAGAAATGCTTCCTAACGTCCACGTTAGGAACGTTCCCTGTTGTGAACGCCTCATGTTTCTGGAAGAAGTGACACTGTAGTTACACTGTACAATCCATTCCACTAAATATCCTGATTATCGTAGGTTCTGTTCTTGATCCTGCAGGTATCGTAGGAAGTGAGAAACAATCCACTGGTGAACTTCCCTCAAAATCTCACTTATGCAATGCACAGAATCAACAACGAGAGTTGGACTTTGTTAAAAAAGTAGTGACATTGTTTTTCGAGTCACAGGACACCAACATTAAGTTACTTGAGTCTAAGGATTTATTAAGTAAAGAATCATCATATCCTCTCCCAGTCTGTTACATCCCTTCTTAGTGTTCCAGCCTCAAAAGCTGGATCAGTCTTTAGTCAACTTCGTAAAGGTGAAAAGTTAATCAGACTTTCCAACTTTCTCTGACAAATGAGCTGTTATGCGCTCACCTTCATGTTGTAAGAACATAAGAAAGGAGGAACACTGCAGCAGGCCTGTTGGCCCATACTTGGCAGGTCCTTCACAATCCATCCCACTAACAAAACACTTGCCCAACCCAATTTTCAATGCCACCCAAGAAATAAGTTCTGATAACTCTGTCCACTCTCATATGCAAGTCCCACTCAAATCCAACCCCTCTCACTCATGTATTTATCCAACCTAAATTTGAAACAACCCAAGGTTTTAGCCTCAATAACCAAACTAGGTACACTGTTCCAGTCATCAACTACCAAGGGGTCGAGTCACAGCTCCTGGAGAAGGCATAAAGAAAGCAGGTGATTACATTGAAGAGGACTATCGTCTGATATTTTACCACCCTCCTCTCCTCTCTATCCTATCTCTCCCCCACCGTCTCTCTCTCCCCTTCATCTCTCTCCCCCACCTGATAAAGGAAACTAACCACCCCCTAATCCCTCCCTCTCAGCCAGGAATTAACGCTAGGAATCAGATGACTGAGAGAGATAGCAATAGGCAATCCAGACGAGAATGTGCGGGCAGCAATGGGCGGTGGGCAGAAGGCAGTTATTGGGAGCGAAAGAGACAGGGCATGGAGCGGGTGGGCAGGCTAAGGCAGTGTTTTGGGGCATAGTCAGCAGTGGAGGCAGCAGGCAGGCAGGAGAGGCTGTGGAGGAGCAGCAGCAGGCAGGCAGCTGCAGCGTGGCAGGCCTGTGGGGCAGACAGGCAGCAGTCAATGCAGGCAGGCAGGCAGGCAGGCAGGCAGGCAGGCAGGCAGGCAGGCAGGCAGGCAGGTAGGCAGGCAGGAAGGCAGGCTGGCAGGCTGGCAGACAGGCAGACAGGCAGGCAGACAGGCAGGTTTGCAGACAGGAGGTTGGGGAGGCAGGCTGGCAGGGTGGCAGGACGTAGACACCTGTTTATTACCGTAAAATTTATATTTTAATAATAAAAAAATTCTCCTGAACCAGCTGCAAATTGTTGACCCAGATCAAATTGGTCACGATTTTATATATATATAATATATTATAATATATTATATATATATATATTATATATATATATATAAATATATATATATAATAATATAAATATATACATAATAAATTTATTATACAACACACAAACTCTCTCTCCTCTCTCACACAGACCAAAACTCTCCCTCTCTCTCTCTCTCTCTCTCACTACCAACTCCTTACACCATCTCTCTCTCTCTCTTCTCTCTCTCTCTCTCTCTCCTCTCCCACAAACTCTCTCGCACACACATCTCACTCACACAAACTCTCTCACACACACATCTTTCTCACACACAAACTCTCTCTCTCTCCCTCTCTCTCACGCCCACAAACCCTCTCTCTCACACACACAAACTCTTTTTCTCACACACACAAACTCCACACACACATCTCTCTCACACACACACAAACTCTCTCATACATACATCTGTCTCACACACACAAACTCTCACACACACAAACTCTCTCTCACACAAACTCACTCTCTCTCACACACCAAACTCTCTCACACAAACACAATCTCTCTCACACACACAAACTCTCTCAAACATACATCTGTCTCACGCACACAAACTCTCACACACACAAACTCTCTCTCTCACACCAACTCTCTCCACACACACACACAAACTCTCTCTCACACACACAAACTCTCTCCTCACACACAACAAACTCTCTCTCACACACACAAATCTCTCTCTCTCTCACACACACAAACTCTCTCCTCTCTCTCTCTCTCTCTCTCCTCTCTCTCCCCTCTCGCTACTCTATCTCTCTCTCTCGTTCTCTCACTCTCTCCTCTCTCTCTCTCTCTCTCTCTCTCTCTCATCTCTCTCTCCTCTCTCACACCCATAAAAATCTCTCTCTCACCACACACACAACTCTCTCCACAATCTCACACACACAACTCTCATCACACACACAAACTCTCACACACACAACTTTCTCACACAAAAACTCTCTCTCTCTCTCTCTCTCTCTCTCTCTCTCTCTCCCACTCTCTCTCTCTCCTCTCTCCTCTCAGCAATCCTCTCTCTACACACACCTAAACTCTCTCAACACAAATCTCCCCCACTCTCTCTCAACACACAAACTCTCTCAACATACATCTCTCTCACACACAAATCTCTCACGCACACAAACTCTCTCTCACACACACACTCTCTCTCACACACACATCTTCTCTCACACACAAAACTCTCTCACACACACACAATCTCTCTCACACAACAAACTCTCTCAAACATACATCTGTCTCACGCACACAAACTCTCACACACACAAACTCTCTCTCACACAAACTCTCTCTCTACACACAAAACTCACATCTCTCTCACACACACAAACTCTCTCTCACACACACACAATCTCTCTCACACATACAAACTCTCTCAAACATACATCTGTCTCACGCACACAAACTCTCACACAACACAACTCTCTCACAACACAAACTCTCTCTCTCACACACAAACTCCCTCTCACACACAAAACTCTCTCACACACAAACCTCTCTCACAACAAATCTCTCTCACACATACAAACTCTCACAAACATACATCTGTCTCCGCACACAAAACTCTCTCACACACACAAACTCTCTCACAACACAAACTCTCTCTCACACACACAAACTCTCTCTCACACACACAAACTCTCTCACACACACAAACTCTCACTCAACACACACATCTCTCTCACACATACAAACTCTCTCAAAACTACATCTGTCTCTCACACACAAACTCCTCACACACAAACTCTCTCTCACAACACACACAAACACTCTCTCTCTCACACACAAACTCCTCTCACTCACCCACACAACTCTCTCTCACACACAAAACTCTCTCCTCTCACACACAAACTCTCTCTCCACACAAATCTCTCTCACACAAAACACTCTCTCTCACACAAACCACCTACACAAACTCTCTCTCACACACAAACTCTCCCACTCTCACACACAAACTCTCTCACACACAAACTCTCTCTCTCACACAAACTCTCTCTCTCCACACAAACTCTCTCTCACACAAAACCTCTCTCTCACACAAACTCTCTCACACACAAACCTCTCTCCACACAAACTCTCTCATACACACAAACTCTCTCTCACACAAACTCTCTCTCTCTCACACACAAACTCTCTCTCACACAAACCTCTCTCTCACACACACTCTCTCCTCACACAAAACTCTCTCTCACACAAACTCTCTCTCTCACACACAAACTCTCTCTCACACAAACTCTCTCTCCACACACAAACTCTCTACACAAACTCTCTCACACAAACATCTCTCTCAACACAAACCTCTCTCCACACAAACTCTCCTCTCCACACAAACTCTCTCTCTCACACACAAACTCTCCTCTCACACAAACTCTCTCTCCACAACCACAAACTCTCTTCTCCACACAAACCTCTCCACACAAACTCTCTCACACACACAAACTCTCTTCTCACACAAACTCTCTCACACCACAAACCTCTCTCAACAAACTCTCTCTCCACAAACTCTCTCTCCACACACAAACTCTCCTCTCACACAAAACTCTCTCTCTCCACACAAACTCTCTCTACACAAACTCTCTCTCACCACAAACCTCTCTCTCACACAAACTCTCTCTCACACAACTCTCTCTCACACACAAACTCTCTCTCACACAAACTCTCTCTCACACAAATCTCTCTCCCTCTCATCTCACACAAACTCTCTCTCTCACACAAACTCTCTCTCACACACAAACTCTTCTCACACAACATCCCTCTCACACAAACTCTCTCTCACACACAAACTCTCTCTCACACAAACTCTCTCTCACACAAACTCTCTCTCACACAAACTCTCTCTCTCACACAAACTCTCTCTCCCCTCACCACACAAACTCTCTCTCACACAAACTCTCTCTCACACACAAACTCTCTCTCACACAAACTCTCTCTCACACAAACTCTCTCTCACACAAACTCTCTCTTCACACAAACCTCTCTCACACAAACTCTCTCTCCACAACCCACAAACTCTCTCTCACACAAACTCTCTCTCACACAAACCTCTCTCACACAAACTCTCTCCTCACACAAACTCTCTCTCTCACACAAAACTCTCTCTCACACAAACTCTCTCTCACACAAACTCTCTCCACACAAACTCCTCTCACACAAACTCTCTCTCTCACACACAAACTCTCTCTCCACACAAACTCTTCTCTCACCACAAACTCTCTCTCACACAAACTCTCTCTCCACACAAACTCTCTCTCTCACAACAAACTCTCTCTCACCACACAAACCTCTCTCTCACACAAACTCTTCTCTCACACAAACTCCTCTCTCACACACAAACTCTCTCTCACACAAACTCTCTCTCACACAAACACTCTCTCACACAAACTCTCTCTCACACACAAACTCTTCTCTCACACAAACTCTCTCACACAAACTCTCTCTCACACAAACTCTCTCTCACACAAACTCTCACCACAAACTCTCTCACACACAAACTCCTCTCTCACACAAACTCTCTCACACACACAACTCTTCTCACACACAACTCTCTCTCACACACAAACTCTCTCTCTCACACAAACCCTCACACAAACTCTCTCTCACACAAACTCTCACTCTCACACAAACTCTCTCTCACACACAAATCTCACTACCTCTCTACCACAAACTCTCTCTACCTCTCTCTCACTCAAACTCTCTCTCTCACACACAAACTCTCTCTCACACAAACTCCTCTCAACGTCTCTCACACACCAAACTCTCTCTCACACAAACTCCTCTCTCACCCACAAACTCTCTCTCACACACAAACTCTCTCTCTCACCCATCAAACTCCTCTCTCACCCCACAAACTCCATCACCACACACAAACTCTCCTCACACACTTCTCTCACACAATCCTCACACAAACTCTCTCTACACACAAACACTCTCTCTCACACCCAAAACTCTTCTCACAACAAACTCTCTCTCACACAAACTCTCTCTCACACAAACACTCTATCACCACGTTCTCCTCACACAAAACTCACCTCTCCCTCACACAAACTCCTCTCTCACCACAAACTCTCTCTCACACAAATCTCTTCCAACAAACTCTCACATCCACCACTACTCCTCTCTCTCACACAAACTCTCCACACACAAACTCTCTCTCACACAAACTCTCTCACTCTCCCCACACAAACACTCTCTCACACAAACTCTTCTCTCCCTTTTTCTTAACACAAAATCTCTCTCACACAAACTCCTCTCAACACAAACTCCTCTACACACAAATTTTAACAACTCCTCTCACACAAACTCTCCTCACAAACCCCTCTCTCACAAAACTCTCACACACAAAACTTTTCTCACACACAAAACTCTCTCACAAAAAACTCTCAACACACCAACCTCTTGCCCTTCCATTAACTTCGATTAATTAACGACGTTTATCGTAAAAATCTTGCAAGCACAATCCCCTTTAACAAATTATCATTACAATAATCCAAAAATTATCTAGTTAACCATTTCCCTTAATTTTAATTTTCTTACCAAACTTTATTCCAAAAATCTTTTCCACCAACTTTACAGTGAAGAAACCAAACCCCTAAGGGCCGGAAACCTGATCATTTACCGAGCTCCACCTCGGAACAATACCCGTCATCATAAGGCACAACCTTCCTAAAAATCCAAAATCGTACGATACCCCAACAAAATACCCGTGTACGATTACCCCAACATTATCCCGCCGTACATACCCAAATTATCCCGGGAAAAGTAACCCCCAAAATACCTAAACCCCAACTTTTTGTGTACGAAAACCCCCCAACATTATCCGGGGTACGAAACCCCAACATTATCCAGCCGTACGATACCCCAACATTATCCAGGTGTACAAATAACCAAATTATCCAGCGTACGATACACCAACATCATCCAGGTGTACGATAACCCCAACATTAACAGCCGTACATTACCCAACATTATCCAGCCGAAAACGAAAAAACCCCAACATTATCCAGTGTAACGATAACCCCAACATTATCCAGGTGAACGATAACCCCAACATAATCCAGCCGTACGATACCCAACAATTATCCAGGTGTAACGAAACCCCAACATATCCAGCCGTACGATACCCCAACATCATCTAGGTGAAACGATAACCCCAACATTATCCAACCGAAACGATACCCCAACATTATCCAGCCGTACAAACACCCCAACATTATCCAGGTGTACGATAACCCCAAAAATTATCCAGCGTACGAATACCCCA
Source organism: Cherax quadricarinatus (assembly GCF_026875155.1). Classification (NCBI taxonomy): domain Eukaryota; kingdom Metazoa; phylum Arthropoda; class Malacostraca; order Decapoda; family Parastacidae; genus Cherax; species Cherax quadricarinatus. The sequence goes on along the minus strand of NC_069474.1, from coordinate 13,189,841 downwards.
ACATTATCCAGCCGTACGATACCCCAACATTATCCAGCCGTACGACACCCCAACATTATCCAGCCGTACGATACCCCAACATTATCCAGCCGTACGACACCCCAACATTATCCAGGTGTACGATAACCCCAACATTATCCAGCCGTACGATACCCCAACATTATCCAGCCGTACGACACCCCAACATTATCCAGGTACGATAACCCCAACATTATCCAGCCGTACGATACCTCAACATTATCCAGGTGTACGATAACCGCAACATTATCCAGCCGTACGACACCCCAACATTATCCAGGTGTACGATAACTTTCATTTTCATTTTTTGAATAGTTTCCAAAATCGTTTAGACTATTTTCTTGCTTTTCGTCCAGTTTATTTTTTTTCTTTCCTCCTCCACGATAAATACCAGTCTTAATTAACTGCTGCGTTACCCTTACGGTTTTAGCGCATCCCCGTAAACATCATTATTTTAATAATTACGACAATCATATTTCTTTTAATTAAAAAAATCGTAGAGTAGTTAAGAGGCAAGTTCCAGATAATTTTAATCAGTGGGAAGCACTAAACCCGTATGGCCCTTAGGAGTAGAAGGTAATCAGGTTTGATAAGAGGGAGGTGAAGCTTAATTCCTTGGATCAAGAGCCCTCCTCACGTCCCTTGCGAGGCATGAACTCTGAAGAGAGGCGATAGGAACTGAACCTAACGGGGCTAGAGGACAAAAAAAAATTGAGGAGATGTGATAACAACATACAAAATACTCAATTGAATTGATAGGATAGACAAAGGTAGGTTGACTGAGAGGCGAGAAAACGGAACTCGGAAGCAAAGCTGCAAATCAAAGACGTAGATGAGAAACAGGGATGTCAGGAAGTATTTCTTCAGTCACAGACTGACTGGGATGTGAAATGATCTCGATGTGTCAGGCGGTTGAGGCAAGTTTCCGATCACAGTTTTAAGAGCAGGTACGATACCTGGGGTATACCTGGAGGGGAGTCGGGGTCAACGCCCCCGCCGCCCGGTCCGTGACCAGGCCTCGCGGTGGATCAAGACCTGATCAACCAGGTTGTTGCTGCTGGCCTCACGTCAGGAACTGACTCCAAGTGCCTGTCCAGCTCCTTCTTGAAGACAGGATGACAGTGCACACCAGGCCACTAGGGACTGAATCTGGGAATAGCAAGAGTCGGGGCCACGAGCTGAGAATCGACGCCTGCAGCCACAAGTAGGCAAGCGCGTGCGCGCGCACACACACACGACCAGCGAAGAGGTGGGGGAAAAGATAATATATAAAATTGTTCTTCTGGGAGTGGTTGACGCGTGGAATGTATTAGAGGAGGAATTTGTAAATACTGCAACCATCAGAAAGTTTAAAAAAATGTATGACCAGGGTATTGAAGACGAAACACCACGAGTATAACTCTGCTGCTGTCGCTACAAATAGGTAACCTCTCTCACTCTCTCTCCTTCTCTCTCTCTGTCTCTGTCTCTCTCTGTCTCTCTCTTCTCTCTCTCTCTCTCTCTCTCTCTCTCTCTCTCTCTCTCACACACACACAAACAAACACCACGTTAACAGCTCGTCAAAGGCCTCATTCCAGTACTCTGCCAATCCACTGTAAGTCAGTGATTTCAACGCGCCATTATACACTAATCTCACAGTCGACCGAGTCCAATAATCTCACTGGGATAATCCTCTCGCCTCTAAGATGAAATAATCGCCAAATTATAGGGGTAGCTGATTCTGCGGGGAATTATACTGTCATAGTATATAATACTCCTGAGTTAACAGTAGGATTATCAAGGAAAGAGAGGGGGATTAACATTGGAGGAAGGGGATTAACACGGAGGGAATTAGCAATAGAAGGGAAATTAACAAAGGGAGGGAGGGGAATTAACAATCACAGGAAGGGGATTAACAATTAGAGAGAGGGGGATTAAGAGCGAGATGTAGGAGAATTAATGAGAGGGAAGGGATTAACAATGAGGAAGGGGATAATACAACTACAGATATTATGAACATTTTAGCCATATACTTGCTTGATCTCACTTGACTCAGCGCCTTTAAACCAGTACTTTAATTAAGGTGAAGCGCTAAACCCGCAGGGGTTATATATCCCCCTGGGGAAATGGCCAGGAATTCGGGTTCAATCCAACGAAAGGGAGAATAAGCCCAATTCCTTCAAGCAAGAACTTTTCACTGGAGTTTAGAACCTACACACCAGAGGTGGGCAAGTTCTTCCATAAGAAGAATCACATATAACACATTATTGAATGTTCAAAAACCATATAAATTATTTTAAAATTGTATTTATAAATAAAAAAAATACAACTATACAGTATTTGTAGATGAATGGTTCAGAGAACCGACATGTTGATAAATTAGACACATGTGTCTAATTTATCAACTATACAGTAGTCGTACTCACCAAAGCAAAATATATTTAATCTCTGGTCGTTGAAGACTTTGACTGAATTTTTATTTTTGCAGTTAATAGTTTAAAATCTGGCTGGTAGGCTGTCAAATCTGTTCTAAAAGGTTCAGTGAGGTGGCTGTTAGCGAGGACAGCACCATGTTTTGGCTTGATCATTTTATTACAGAAAGAGAGATTCACACAGTAAGTTGTCCCAAAAACAGAGAGTAAATGGGTAAACCAGTTTTCTGAAGATTTGGATACTTGCTGCCTTCTGGTTGTTTTATTGCATTTAAAATACATCGACTACACGAGGGTTATTAATGCCACATGTAACCTTTCACCACTACACACAACTATACTTTAATGCCTAAAGTAGGGATTAAAGTAAGATTTTACTGTTTATACACCAAGACATCCACAATCACACACTGTGTATACATGCTAGCCCGGGCTAGTGCTGGTAAACACAGCGGGGTTCAAATGCTCGTGCACTCAGGTTTCAAGTTCTGCTGATTCGAGGAATCTCATCGCCTGGTGCATACAACCACAAGCAGAAACAACCGTTAAAAACCAGCAACATTAAGGTGTGTGGTAAACATCAAGTTTACTTGAATTCGTATTGTAAGAACTGAGTATTATTAATTAGTGGTTTACAGGCTTGAAGGGGTCCATAATGACCCTCGAGCTAACTTTAAGTATAACCAAACATTGACTTGTTAGTAAATTCGTTCTAGTACACTTAAGATTCGTTTAAAAACCTCCCCCTGAGCCTGGGAGTTACCACACGAATATTCACAAATACCACACGACTACCAGAAGCGTTGTTGACTACTCGAAGCATTTGTGGACTACTCGAAGCATTCATGAACAACCCAAAGCGTTCGTGAGCTAACCGAAGCATTCGTGGACTATCCAAAGCCTTACCCCTACAACGGAGACAGTGGTAAGACGACGTGAAAGATTACACATGTTGATTAACGCGACAAGTGTGTTAGAGACACAAGAACAAGTACATTGCATAAAGGAAATGTTTCGCCCCCTCAGTACCTTTATCAGTCCAGTTTCCTGGTTACACGCACGTTTCTTACCCAAGCTGTCTACAGTTGAAACAAAAAAACAGCAGCAGTGCAGGAATCTCTTTTAAAGCTTTTTTTTATAAGGAGCGATTTTGATTAAAAAAAAGCATTAAATAACATGTACTATAACGGCTTGTAAAGAGCTATTCAATTTTGGATGTACTTTATTCAATCGTATTTCAAAAAAATACTGCCTGTTTTTAAAAACAGCTTTCTAAGCTTAAATTCTTATATCTGAAACTACGTTTTCGCCCAGTACGTTTCATACAAGTGATAATGTTTGTGCGTGTCCTAAGAGCGAGTCAGCAATTTTAAGTGTTGGTCTAGAGACCAAGTGAGTCTCGAGGGTCGCATCACGACCTGCCTAAGTTCTACACATTCTCTCACTGCTTATATCCAAGAAGGAATTAATCCTCTCACTGTTTTAATCCAAGCAGGAATTACACACGAGGCAAATGAGTATCTTTGGCGGATTTATCGAGGGAAATTGCTCGCGAGGGAGACCATCCAACTCTGCGAAGTGACTCTCAGCTTGGTAGATTGGTAAGGTAGGGACGGAGGACATCGTCAGGATTTCTAATGGATTCAGAGTCTTACTGGCGAGCTGTTGTATTGTTCAACACAAGGATTGACAAGTCATGACTGTGCTCATGAACTCACTCTCTGAACTCCATTTTAAAAAGCGAATATGAGGCAGAAATCTTTAAAATAAAAAAAAAAAGGTATATTCCGATATTTTCACTTTTTAGCATTTTCAAAATTGTAATTTTTTCCGAATAAATTTAAGAATTTTTTTGTTTAAAAGCCTTGCAGTGTACAACAGTGCGGAATCTTATCACTTGAGCGAACTTTTCACTTTTTTAGAAATGAGAAGCCTTGAATTTCGCAATGTTTTCACTTTTTTATGCTTCCATTCATTTTTAGGAGACTGAAGCTTAGAGTCACGGTTATAATCGTAGCTCCGACGCACTACTCTGCTAATATTATTTGATCTTATTCAAACATATTTAGAAGACTGGGGCTTCGACAGTCGACCCACACAGACAGTCGACCCACACAGACAGCCGACCCACACGACAGCCGACCAACACAGACACCATGACACACACGACAGCCGACCCACACAGACAGCCGACCCACACAGACAGCCGACCCACACAGACAGCCGACCCACACAGACAGCCGACCCACACAGACAGCTGACCCACACAGACAGCTGACCCACACACTATTATTATTCAAGTATTTTTCAATCATTATAAGAGGAATGAAGCTACGATTAATGACTATGAGCTTGGTGGCCACCTCCTCTGGCAATGATTTTATTTGTGTCTGTCACGTGATGCTATCACCCATATAGTGTTGCTGTCTTGTTGCAAACCTTTGCACTTTCTCTAATTCTTGACTTGCTTGACCAGGTGTGGGTTCCAAACTGATGCTGCATACTCCAGTATGGGCCTGACGTACACAGTATACAATGTCTTGAACGATTCCTTACTGAGGTGTCGAAACGCTATGCTTAGGTTTGCAATGCGCCCATATGCTGTAGCAGTTATGTGGTTGATGTGAGCAGCATTGTCACGTGCACAACGCCAGGCCGGGAGCTGTGTACTGACCAATGCAAACATTAAGAGAAGTGGATACAACATGTGAGGACATTTAAGATACAAAGAATCTAAATGTCTTAACTGGCGAAATTTTAACCCCAGAATACATCACGAGGGAGAATCTAACCATACCTTTGTGTCTGGCATCTCGAGTACAGGTGGTGGAGAGACGCGCTTATTTCTGAGTACATTTACAAAAGCACTAGGGAAGAAAAAGACAAAATCATAATTTCCATCCCCATAAGGGCATTGAGGCGTTTATTTACGACGGGAATTAAAAAAAAACGATAAGTAGACAGGAAATGTAGGTAGGTAGGGAGGAGAATGTTGACAATATGCTGAGTCACAGCAGTTAAATTGATCATTGAGGCTAGGACTTTGGTAGTTTAAATTTAGGTTGGATAAGTACATAAGTGGGAGGGTTGGATTTGAGTGGGACTTGCACATCAGAGCTTATTTCTTGGGTAGCATATGAAAATTTTGGGTTTGGGCAAATGTTTGTTAGTGGGATGAATTGTAAAGGACCTGCCTATATGGACCAACAGGCCAGCTGCATGTTCCTCCTTTCTTATGTTCTTATGTTCTTATGAGATTGCTGAGTCACAGCAAGTTAAATTGATCAAATTTTTAACTCCCCCCAACCTTCTTACCCTTGTAATTGTTGTAAATAGGGAAGTAGGAGGTTAGGAGTACCTTTGTTATTCTTGTAAGTCTTGTAAGTCACCTCACCCCCGGAATCCCATCTCTTCTGACTGACTACACGTACTTAAATCAATGAAATTTCGTTCTTTCTAACTCCTGCCTCTTGTCGTTGTATATTCTAGTGCTTTCCTCTGACTGTTAAGCTGTTAATTATGCCGACTCTCTGTTACTCCAACTTACAACTCCTGCTGCCTCTGTTACATGCAAGTCTTTTAGCAACATCTACAAACACACATCTCTATGATACTTTTGTTACGTCATACACACTAAAGAAATATTACTATATAAGAAAAATTTTAAATTTCTTACTAATTATGTTAAAACCTCAGCAAGAGCCTATTAACATAGAGGAACCGCCATATAATCACAAGACCAGGAGAATAACAACCACAAGAAGTTATTATCAATTAAAATGTGTGAGTGCGTGCGAGTGTAGCAGTCGGTATAAATAGAAGTACCATAGTTATAACTAGCATTTTCTGCTGCTTGGTGTGTTCAGTATTACAAATGGTTATAACTGTGATGATAATTTTAAAAGGGTGGACCGGTAAGCCAGTGGAAGGTCTCGGTCAGATGACTAAAAGCTCCAACGGCGGGTCATTTGACTAAGACCCGCGTCAGGAAACACTTGTCCTGTTTCCTGACGAACCTTACCTAACCTAACCTGCTTGGTGTGTTCAGTGAGGTGGAGGGGTAAGCCAGTGGAAGGCCTCTTCACATGACCAAAAACTCCAGCTGTGAGTCATCACATGACCGAGACCCGCGTCAGAAAACACTTGCCCAGTTTCCTGACAAACATTAATTACCCTCGTGTGTTTGTAATGTGGGAGACGAGACGAGAGTTGTCTTTGCCTTACTGCTCGAACCAACTTTTTATTTAATTAAAACCAAAAGCGTCTGTGGCCTACTGCAACTGCCTCTATATCCTGCATTTTTTTTTTTTAATTTTCATTTTGATATAAAAGCATAATTTAGATTGGAAATGAAGGAATAACTTACATCTAAATAAGCTGACTTTCACAAGGTGGAAATTTTCCCGGCAAAA
>NC_069474.1:13165172-13182500 GCF_026875155.1 Cherax quadricarinatus | reverse complement strand
CCAAACCCCCTCCCATCACCCACCAACCAGTCTCACCCCCCCACCAACCAGTCCCCCATCACCCACCCCACCACCCTCCTTTCACCCACCACCACAGCCCCCATCACCCCCACCACCATCTCCCATCACCCACCACCACCAGTTTTCCCATCCCCACCCCACCATTTTCCATCCCCCACCCCACCATCCCCAACACCCACCCACCAGTCTCCCATCACCCACCCCACCAGTCCCCTCACCCACCACACCAGTCTCCCACACCCCCACCCCCCCCCCCCCCCCCCCCATCCCCATCCCCACCACCACCATCTCCATCCCCACCACCACCATCCCCATCACCCACCACCACATCTCCCTCACCCACACCCCCAGTCTCCCATCACCCACCACCACCAGTCTCCCATCCCCACCACCACATCTCTCAATCACCCACCAACCCCCAGTCTCCTTTACCCACCACCACCAGTCTCCATCACCCCCCAAACCTCCATCACCCACCAACCTCCATCACCCCCCAAACCCTCCCATCACCCACCAAACTCCATCACCCACCAACCTCTCATCATCCACCAACCAGAATACTGACTGGTTCTGAAAGTCAATTAGAGACTTTCAAAGTGATTTTGAGGCTACAAGAACTACAACAGAGTCCATCTTCAACCTTCTTCGCCCTCTTCATCTTCAAGATCCTTCGCCCTCTTCACCCTCTTATCATGCATGCTTTCCTCTTAGTCTTGTAAGAGACAAGAGGCGCTTACCTTTGATCCGTCTCATCTCCCTATTAAATCCAGCTCAAAAGCCACATCAAGCCACGTCTCCATGGCGTCACAAGCCGCCCACCCGTAACCTCCGGACGATTTACCGTTTTTTTTTAATAAAATACTTTAGAAAACCCAAAAGTTGATAAATAAGACACTTGTGCAAGATTGAAACGATTCGCCAAGGCTGGGGTCGCACGGTTACAGGGGGCGTCGGATAAAATTTCCGGTGTTTTCCCCTTCTATTTGGATAGGAACAACCGCATGCTGGTTAAGCAGAATCTGGAGGCTGTACAAGGCTTCTCTGGGCTCTAAGTCGTTATCTACGGATGTTAGAGGCGAGGTTAATGAATCAATCAATGGAGATGCTGAGGGTAATTAGGGAGATAATTTCTTCATGGAATACTGGTGATGGAAGGACTGGTTTTTGAGGTTATACTGAGTGTCACTGGCCCTCAGGAACCGGTGTGGAGGGACTGGTTTTGAGGTCATCTGATTGCAACATGCCTATCAGGAACCGGTGATGGAGGGACTGGTTTTTGAGGTTGTCTGAGTGTCACTGACCATCAGGAACATTATGGAGGGACTGATTTTTTCTGCTGGCCATCATGAATCACACGCGTTCAGCCTGTGGCACAGCTCAACGTTTAACTGGCATACCTGTGTTTCACAACTGGTGTTTCACAGTCGGTATCATTCACACTGTGTTCCCACACCAGTGTGGAGGATACCACAAGTGTCCCCCACACAGTGTTCCCCACACACAGGGCCCACACACAGTGACCCACACATAGTGTCCCTACACATAGTGTTCCCGCACACAGTGTTACCAATCACAAAGTTCCCAACACCAATGTTCCCACAAACAGTGTTCCCAGTCGTTTTCCTACTCTCCTACAACACACATGATCATGTGTACTCACCTAAACTAAGTACATCCACAAGTAGGAGAGAGGACACAGGGCATTAAGACCCGGAATAATGATATAACCCTAAATTTCAGATGAGTAAGACACATGTACAGCAGTTACGTATCTTATTTACGAAACGTTTCGCCCACGCATCGTCTTTGCCACTCCACTGCTGTTTCTCTCTCTTCATAGTATCACCTCTGTAGTCGACTGAAAAAAACCTGCTTTGCAGGCGAAACCATTCGGAAATGAAGATATCTACTGTACACGTGTCTTATCTGCTTAGGACATCTGTTTCAGCTTCCTAAATGCTCCTTTGATATTTGCTAGTCTGGTTAGAACTTCTGTCTTAAGTTTTTAAATTCTCCTTTGAGATTTGCCAGTGTTACACACGACGCTGAAGTTATACAATTTCTGTGTACCACTAATGACTTGCTACTCTAGTGTTATCTTTTGGACTTTTCTCTGATAGTAATTTTCGTCTGTTTCCGATGTTAGAGGAAAAAACAAGAGAGGTGTCAACTGGAAGTTAGGAGAAATGGAAGACAGATTGATAAAGACAGAGATAATGAGGGTTTTTTAGAGAGGCAGGAAAGATGAGGAATAATCTAGTGTAGTAAATGAAGGCTGGACTGCATCTATGGATCCCTGCCTATCCTCCCCACACGTTTACCTCTGCACGTGTCAAGTTTTCTCTGGAATGAATCCAGCACCAGTTGGTTAGAAAGAAGCGTCAACACCTGTTGATGGTCTCCCATGAGCCCATCTCTCTAAATCTTCTATCCGTATCATTAATCTGACGCGTATGTTAAGTATATAGAAGAATATATATATATATAATATACAAATATATAATATATATATAAATATATATATATATATATATATATATATACCGGTGATAGGTCTAGGTATTAAGAACCAGCGATCAGTCTAGTTTAGATATGTCTCGGCTCTTAAAGCGACGTAAGACGCTCACGAACACCTCTCACTGTGCATATAACACACAGCCATCTAGCAATTCAAAGTATAACAATTCCTCTAGTTCTCAGCTCGGGGGCATTTAAATGAACCCTTTTCTTCTGCCATCACAGGGCCTTTTAATGAGGCCTATGATCAGATGGGCTTTTAATGAGGCTCTTCTAGCAGCAGAGGGTATTTTAAGGAAGACTTTCTACCATTAGAGGGCCTTTTAATGAGGCCCTTCCACCAGGAAGGAACTCTTTAAGCAAACACAGAAAACGGTGGAAAATTTCTTTTATTTACTAGGTGGTAAACACCGGACTGGGTTGCCGCTCGTCGCGAGATGCTACAACTCTTGCCAAGATTTATCCTTCAGATTGCTCTTAGTTTGCCTCTTAATTTCTATTTTTTTAATCTGGAGTTTTTATCTAGGCAGTAAAGTCGCTTGTACGACCCTCAGCTGCGCACATTAACATTGTCCGCCACGCTAATATTAGTTAATTAAGGTTTTAATGAGCCTTATTTACGGTGAAGAACGTAAGCGCCGTAGTTCATAACAGGCGCCGACACGTTCTAATTTCGCATATTAATCAGAATTTCGCTTTCGTAACGAGCGGGGAAATTCTTGGAGGTGACCACTCCCCATCCCCTCACATTTTATTTTCCAGACTGATGAAAGCATAATGTGATATTTATATACGTTTCTCCGTCTCATTCTCCTGGCTGTGTATAACCTGTTCACCACCAGTCATGAATATATCGTGCCGATTAGGTAAAACTGGTCATTTAACAAGAGCTCATTTAAAATTAAGTCCTTTCTAAAATTTTCTCATATTTTCAGAAATACATATTTTTCAATTATATTAATATAAAAAATAATAATTTTGTACCCAAAGAACCTTAGAAAACTTACCTAACCTTATTATAACAATTTAATTTAGTTTGGCTTAACAATTTAATTTAGCTTAATCCAACTAAATATATTTTAGATAAGTTTACAATAATTTAATAATAAACAAACACAATAAAATACATTTTTTTCGTTAGTTCAGAATAGCCTTTTGAGAAATTCTTTATATATATATATATATATATATATATATATATTAGTGGGGGTGGGTGTGTTGTGTGTGTGTGTGTGTGTGTGTTGTGTGTGCACGTGTGTGTGGTGTGTGTGGTGTGTGTGTGTGTGTGTGTGGTGCTGTATTTATATATGGCAAACAACCACCAAGAAAGAGTCATGAAATTCCAAGCGCTTTCGTGACTACTCAATGTGATCAGTCACGAAAGCCTTGGATTTTCACCTGCTCCTTTCATAGTGGTTGTTTTGCATATATAAATATAATAAATAATATATATATATAAATATATATATATAATTATATATATTATATAGATATATATATATATATATTATATATATATATATATTTATATAAGAAAGATTGATTATTAATGTTATGGATGAAAAGAAGCTGGATGTCCGAGCTCTAAGCGAAACAAAGCTGCTGAAGAGGGTAGGAGAATGTCAGTGGGGAGAAGTAAATGGGATTAGGCGAGGTAAACCAACAAATTTTATTGAGAATAAATACAAAGCTTTGGACTGAGATGAATAAAATGAACAGAACCCAGTGAACAGATGGATTATATTAAGGTAAGGAACTTTTCGCTGAATTTATAGATTTAGAAAAGGCATATGATAAAATTGATAGGGAATCAATGTGGCAGACGTTGCAAGAGTAAGGGATAGGTGGTAGGTTACTTTAAATAATTAGGATTTTTTATGAGAATAATGAGGCTCAGGTTAAGGTATGTAAGAGAGAGGGAGATTATTTTCCAGCAACAGTAGAACTTAGACAGGGATACGTAAAAAAAGAGATTTACTAAGGTTTTCAACATATTTATAGATGAAAATGTAAAAGTGAATGCTAAGATGCAGGGGAGACGCGTGGGATTAAAATATAATGAATTTAGTATTAAGTGGGAGTTGTTATTTTCTTTATGCCCTAAGACATGATACTTTGGGGAGATTCTGAGGAAAAGTTGCATAGGTCGGTGGATGAATTTTGGAGGATATGTAAAAGAAAGAAATTAAAAGTGAGTGCAGGAAAGGTGATGAATGTAAAAAATGTAGGAACTGAAAGACTGGATATTAGAATGGAAGGAGTATTGCAGAAGCGAATGTGTTTAGCGGTCGAGTCTATGAAAGACGAGGTGAATCTTAGTACTGATGAGGAGAAACAAAGGTGGGTGGTGGATTGACTAAGTCATCTGTGGAGACAAACAACGTTATCCACGAAGGCAAAAAAAATGAGATGTATAAAAGTATAGTGATAGTAACGTTCTTATATGGGTGTGAAGCTTGGGTTGTGAATGTTGCAGCGATAAAAAACTGGAGTCATTGGAGATGTCGAGTCTGAAGGCAATATTCGGTGTAAATATTATGAAGTACTTTGGAAACTGGAAGGAGGTACGGGGTTACTAAAATTATTACTCAGAGGGTTGACGAGGGGGTTATTAAGGTGGTTTTGACATTTTAGAGAATACGAGCAAAATAGGATTTAAAATGGAAGGCGTTAAATCGACCAAGGAAAGGCTGGGAGAAAGGGGTAAAAGGAAGTTTTTGTGCTAAGGGCCTAGAACAAATAGCTTGATTGTTGTGAGCGTGTTCGAAGATTGAGGTAGTTTTATGATTAGATGTGGCTGGGGTTGGAGTGTCACAACGAGCATTTATGAAGAATTTAGGGGGGAAACCGGTTAGCAGTGACTTAAGTCCTGGAGGTGTGAATTACAGTGCCGCACTCTGAAGAAGGACGATGGAGCTGCAGTTTGGAGAGTCATCATGAACTGATGCCACAAGTAGATAATTGAATGAGTGATGTGAAAGTGCCTCCCTTCTATTTCCAGATCAACTACCTTAGTGGGAGACGACCGGTAGTTAAATATATATATATATATTATAGTATATATATATATATATATATATATAAATATATTATAATAAAATATATATATATATATATATATAATATATACATAACATACATACATACATACATACATACATACATACACATACACACACACACCACTACCCACACCCACACCCACCCCACACACACACACCACACACACACACACATACACACACACACACACACACACACACATAGAAATAAACCCGACAGACAAAACAAACTATCTGAAAGAAAATGTCAATAAATCAAACTACAGAAGTGGCTAACAAAAGAGATATCTCCACAGAGATATATTAACCAGCCGGGGCCACATAAATATAAACCCTTCCCCCCCTAATACAAGCAGCACAAATGGACAGTAACATCCCTCGTGGCCTTACACGGTTAATTTTGACCTCAGTGTCGGGGAAACACTCGATTGGTTAAGAAACATTCACAAATTTCTTCTCTCTCTCTCTCTCAGGGTTTTACAAGGTTAGGTTAAGGATTCCTAACTTTATTTACAAGCTAAAAGATGTTACTAACATCTCTCTCTCTCTCTCTCTCTCTCTCTCTCTCTCTCTCTCTCTCTCTCTCCCATATCACCGCCATCATTTTCACTATCCCCTCCCCCACTATTATGACCATGGCAGATTTCAACTGTATATGATCCATCCTGTGTAATGGAATATGACAGGGAAACCCATCCTGTGTGATGGAATATGACAGGGAAACCCATCCTTTGTGATGGAATATGACAGGGAAACCCATCCTGTGTGATGGAATGTGACAGGGAAACCCATCCTGTGTGATGGAATATGACAGAGAAACCCATCCTGTGTGATGGAATATTGACAGAGAAACCCATCCTGTGTGATGAAATGTGACAGGGAAACCCATCCTGTGTGATGGAATATGACAGGAAAACCTACAGTGATGGAAATATGACAGGGGAACATCTAGTCTGCTTTCAACTAGCGTACCCCTCCACCCCCTTAAAAATTATGGTGATTTATTCTATTCATTCATGTGAGTAACGTTATTAGTTGCTCTTGTGAAGGTCAGGATAGGAAGTTCAGGTCTCCGGAGACCTGAGTTGCCCAGTTCCACTTTCAGTAAATTTTTAATCCGTTTTTAATCTAACGGGAGGGACATCTTTTTTTTTCAATTTGCCACGCAACAAGACTTTTACGTCTTAAGGTTTGGAAGCCCCAAGCCAACTATGGAGACACACACACACACACCACACACACACGCACACACACACACACTCACACAACACACACACACACACACACACACACACACACACGGTATCAGGGACGCTGCATCGTCTCACAAACCTGCTTGACTTCAGCTGCAAGACAACAGAAGTGAGGCAGTAAATAAATAGATAGATGAATTGCATTTTCTCAGACTGCAAGAAGGCATTTGACACGGTACCACACAAGAGGCTGCACCAAATGGAAGAGGATCACGAAGGGATATCTGCAAAGGCACTGGAGTGAATCAAAGAGTCCTAAGAGGAATAAGACAAAGATTGATCACCAGGGAAGAGGCATCAGAGAGGGGAAGAGTAACAAGGAAGGACTCACAAAGATGGATACCAGTAATGTTTCTGATATATGTGAGCAACATACAGGATGGGATGGAGTCAGACGTAACAATCAGTTCGACGCCTTATAAACTGCTCACTCCTATACACGACCCTTTTTTTAAATACTTGTGAAAAAGTGCATTACACATATAACCCGCACATCGGAGAAAGAAGCTTGTGACGACGTTTCGGTCCAAGTCAGACCGAAACGTCGTTATAAACTTCTCAGTTACGGTACTGTGCCTTTTTGTTCTTTCTGAAATAAAACATTAAAAATTGAATGCCAGGTGAAAAGGACTTCACAGTGGTATTCATTTTCCCACGATTTTTTTCAACTGCTTTTTAAAAAAAAAAAAACTCCCATTACAGAGAGAAGCTTTATAAAAGCTGACTGTAACTCTGAGCTTTACAAAAGCTGACTGTAACTCTGATCTTATAAAAGCTGACTGAAACTCAGAGCTTTACAAAAGCTGACTGAAACTCTGAGCTTTATAAAAGCTGACTGTAACTCTGACTTTACAAAAGCTGAACTTAACTCGAGCTTTATAAAAGCTTTATTTTGTTGAAAAACTGGGTAACTCTGAGCTTTATAAAAGCTGACTGTAACTCTGAGTTTATAAAAGCCCGACTGTTACTCTGACCTTTTATAAAAGCTGACTGTAACTCTGAGCTTTATAAAAGCCGACTGTTACCTGAGCATTATAAAAGCTGACTGTAACTCTTGAGACTTTATAAAAGCTGACTGTTACTCTTGAGCTTTATAAATTAGCTGACTGTAACTCACTGAGCTTTATAAAAAGCTGACTGTAACACAGACTTATAAAAGCCGACTGTTAATCTGACTTTAAAAAAGCTTACTGGTACTCTAGCTTTACAAAAGCTGACTGGTAACTACTGAGCTTTATAAAAGGCCGAACTGTTACCGAGCCTTTAATAAAAGCCGACTGTTACTCCTGAGCTTTTACAAAAGCTGACTGTAACTCTGAGCTTTAATAAAAGCTACTGTTACACTGAGCTTTATAAAAGCTGACGTAACACCTGAGTCGTTATAAAAGCCGACTGTTACACTTGAGCTTTATAAAAAGGCCCCCTGACTGTAATTCTGACTTTACAAAAGCCTGACAGTACTCTGAGCTTACAAAAGCTGACCTGTACCTCTGAGCTTTTATAAAAGCCTGACTTAACCTGAGCTTTAACAAAAGCTGACTGTAACTCTGAGCTTTAACAAAAGCTGCCTGTAACTCTGAGCTTTAAAAAAGACGACTGTTACTCTGAGCTTTATAAAGCAGAACTGTAAATCTGAGCTTTAAACAAAAGCTGACTGTAACTCTGAGCTTTAAACAAAAGCGACTGTACTCTGAGCTTTAGAACAAAAGCAGACTGTAACCTGAGCTTTACAAAAGCTGACTGTAACCTGACTTACAAAGCTGACTGTAACTCAAGCTTTACAAAAGCAGACTGTAACTCTGACTTTACAAAAGCTGACAGTAACCTGAGCTTTACAAAAGCTGACATGTAACTACTCAGAGCTTTACAAAAGCTGACTGTAACTCTGAGCTTTACAAAAGCTGACTGTAACTCTGAGCTTTATAAAAGCCGACTGTTACTCTGAGCTTTACAAAAGCTGACTGTAACTCTGAGGGAAGATGATGCAACATTGTCGAGGAGAATAAACATGAGAGAGAACAAGGAAAAATTACAAATCAACTTGAACAGGCTGATGGATTGGTTTACCTGGAGAGAGTTTTCGGGGTCAACCCTCCGGCCGACCCGTCTGAGACCAGGCCTCGGCTGTATAAGGGTCTGATCAACCAGGCTGTTACTGCTGGCCCACGTTAACCGACGTACGAACCACAGCCAGGCTGATCATACAAAACCAACATAAAAAGTACGTCCAATTAAGATACACCAGCGTTTAGGGTTTGAAGCCAGTCGGAATAAGCATTCTCTAGCTATTATATGGAAAAACAATTTATCTATTAAAATCGGCAAAATAAAATTCACACAGCTCAACTTTCCCCGTTGATGAAACGGGGAAAGTTTCAAGCCGACCAGCGAAGGTATTCTCCAGAAACTGACCTGAGTCCAATAAATTCATATTTTCAACAAGTTCAGTTAAAATTTCAAATTTTGCAGCCACTCAGACTAAACTTATGTGGCATCATTCTTCTCAGAGAATACACCATCCATAATATTTTGAAGTGACAGTAAGTATTCTCCACTAAAATCAATGCCACATATGACCCACAACAACAGTCAGAATCTTACGTTCAGGTAAGCACACCAGTTGTGAAAATTTGAAGCCGATCAGACGAGTCATTCTGCAGTTATGGCCCGAATTCCAACAATTCCACTTTGTTTTTAATAACAATTTTATTGTGTTGACAAATATAGCTGCACGAAAAAACTTAATGGTTGCTATCCATAATAAGCATCAGTCAAAAATATTAGACTAAGTAAGTTGATTTAACGGAACAAAAGTTCCATTATTATGCAAACAATAGTGAAAATGTACATACACACGTGGCGACCTCAATTTTTAGGTCTCTCCACCTTGAATTGTAATGGGCCCCTTCGCAACACCCCTTCTCATACATTAAGCCCGAAATTTTTATCAATGTGGACTAAAGTGGCTTCTGGGGCCCTTCCGGTATTAGGGGCTCCTCGAGCGTCAGCTTCATTAGTTTCACAGCAGATCCGTCCCTGCATATACACCTGAGTTTCGTTCTCCAGTAATCTAGGCCGGGTCACCAACTGGACAAGACCCGGGCCAAGACAATACCGGCCAACCACATCAAGTCTTCTCCGACGTCGTCGAATTAAATAACACCATTTCCGAAGGTTTGATGCTACGCCACAGAGGATTTTGGAAGTTATCCCAGCCACTTCAGGATGCTGTGAATGAGTTCAACAACTTTGGTCACGGGGCACCTGTATATACCAATTGTTCCAAGAATCTGGTCTTTGGTACCGTACACAACCGTTGGGAATTTGAAGCCGATCGCATGAGGCGTTCTCAAGTTTTGACTGGAGTAAAAATGGAATGTGAAGAGAAAAATGAAAATTTAGGTACCACTTAAAGGTCTTCCTTTAGGACCACTTTAAAAATAGCATAAATAAAACAACAACAATTAATAACAACAAATACAAACAAACAATTCCATCATCAACACCATCACCACCACTACCACCATCACCACCACTACCACCACTACCACCATCACAACCACCACACCCAACCACTACCACACAACCCACCACTACCACCACACCCACCACTACCCCACCACTACCACCACCACCACTACCCCCATACCCACCACTACCACACCACTACCACCATACCCACCATTACCAATACCAAAACCACCACCACCACCACTACAACCACCACCAGCACCACCACCACCAACTACCAAAAACCACCACCACTACCACTACCAACCACCACTACCAGCACAGCCACCACTACCACAAACCACACCACTAACCACCAACAACCACCACACCCTCACTAACCACCACCACGACCACCACACCCACCACTACCACTTACTACGATCGAACCACGACTACCACCATTACTTATCGATCACCACTACCACCCTGCCCTTACCACACTATCAACCAGTTCCTCATCAACAACACCACTACCACTACTATCACTACCACCACCACCACTACTACCACCACCGCCACTACTACCACCACTATCCCCCCACCACCACTACAACGCACGCACATCCTCTAAATCAGCATACCAGGGATGATTTAATGTCCTCCCTCTCTCAAACGCGCAAAGCGCGACAAAATGTACCGTTGTCTGTAAGGCAATAGATATTGTCGATACACTTCTGTAAAGGACTTCAACTCTACGATAGAGAATCCAACCCTCTCGATAGGGAATCCAACTCTTCGATATTGAATCCAACCCTCCATAAAGGATCCAGTTAGCCAAAAACCTCCATGTCAACACGGCATAGCACGGCATCTCCCAGCGAATTAAAAACCATTTGTCTAGACCAAGCTTGTTTTAAGTTGCGGGACCAGGAGTGTAGCCTTTTGCTGTCAGACATAACCGTGTACCTCCTTGTTGGGGGTACTTGATACCGCCACCATCATGGTGTGACCGAACCAACACCATCAACACTTCATGGTGGGAAGAAAATTGGGCCTGGGGGATTCAGGGTAATGCCATATAATGGGGCATGAGACTTCTGTAGCCCCGTCAGCGAAGCTTAAATTATCAGGACAGATATGGCTGGGGCTTGAGATATTATTATTATTATAATTTATTATTATTATTAATTTTTATTTATTTTCAACACCGGCCCGCATCCCACCCAGGCAAGGTGATCTAAAAAGAAAAAGAAAGTATTTCTTTTTAAATTTAGTAATATACACAGAAGAATGGGGTTTACTACCCCCTTCTCTCACCGTATTTTAGTCCGCCTCTTTCAATACAACACGCAATGGCGTACGGAGGAGAAATTCTGTTATTATTATATTTATTATTATTAATACTAATGGGAGGTAAACGCGCTTTATTTAAGGAAGGGGATATATGGCTTCAGTTCCTTGGATCAAGAACCCTTCACCGGTATCAAGGCATCTCCTAAAAGTTCAGTTGAAATTAACTTAAATACCTTAAAAGAGCTTCATTGTATCTCTTTACTGAGGTTTGAGACGGTGAGAGACGTATTTTATATATACCAGCTGAGAGACACACACCAACATACACACACACACAGCTGGAAGTTGAAAACTCAGATAGTCACAGGAATGTTAGGAAGTATATCTTCAGCACAGCGTTATCAGGAAGTGAACAACCATAGATGATGTATGGGAGGCAGGATCCATACATAGCTTTCATGAAGAGGTACGATAAGCTCCTTGGAGAGCGGTAAAAGGTGGATCCAGTAACGAACACGAAGAGGCGGGGCCAGCAGCTTTGAATCTAACACCTCAACCAACAGGTGACACACACCACAAAAAACTAAGAAAAATCTGTGAGGACTGAACAGTTTAAGAAGGTACTCAGTCAGAAGGTCTGACAATAAGGGCACATCAACCGGTAACTGGACACCATACACACAACATGACCACAGATTAGGTTGGGTTAGTGTACGGTTTGTTAGGAAAAGGACAAGTGTTTCTGTCGCCGGGTTTTAGTAATACCGAATGATCAGTAGCAAGAGTTTTGGTCATCTTACAGAGGCCTTCTGCTAGCTTATACCCGACCAATCCCGTTAAAAATTAAAGTTATAATTAATAACCATTAGAATCTCACAGGTGACAGAGACATAAAACATGATGAGTTGGATACATGCAAAAGCAAAGTGTCCCTCTGGATCTGCCATGGGAGAAAACCACTGTCTAGAACCGCTACTAACCGTACAATCACGGATAACGGACATTTCCAGAGATCAAAAGGCAGCGGATGTTCCTTCTATTTAGGGAATACAGACCGAAGCATTAAACAATAAAAAACGGGTCTATAAACGATTAAGATCCGTGTCAGGAGACACTTATCATAACTCTGACGAATAAAACAACATTAAACACACAGCCCAGTACACTGGCACGTATACTTTTGTAAGGTAACGTAGAAGATAATAAGAAGAGTGGTGAGGCAACCTTGAAGGATTATATCATAAACATTAACTACAAGGGTTCAGATCACATACTTGCCGGAGTTCTTAATGGCACAAGCAACAGAAGTGAGGCAGAGAGAGAGGAATGGGTGGACTGCATATCTTGACTACAAGAAGGCATGAATATTGTACCTCACGATAATACTGAGACAAAAGCCTATGGCCTAAGGAGACAGTGGATTGTTCAAAAAGCGTTCAGAAAATGGAAAAGTGTAAGAGGGGTATCCCAAACGTTCGCACTGTAACTGGTACAGTTTCTGGACATGTGAATGACATACCGAAGAGAAAGATCAGCTGTATCCCTGTTTGCAGGAAGTAAAATTACCCCGCAGACTTAAAAACAAAAAACGAAATGACTATAGGGAAACGCTGCAAATACATCTAAGACAAAGCAGCTTGCTCAGACATGTGGTTACTTATAAATTTCAACTCCACAAATGCAAGGTTTTGAAAATTGGGAAAGGACTAAGAAAACCAACAATAAGTCTAGACTCGGGGACACTGGCTGTAGACCTCACTACCTATAATAGGGGTGATACAGAAGGACGGGGCCAGGTACCGGTTCAGGGATTGTGCGAAGGATGAGGGAAGAAGACATTGCTCTCCTGGCACTCGAAAGGCGCTTAATTGTGCATTGTAGTTAATACTCATTTTTGTTTCACTAATACTGTAATTTAAAATTTCTTAACCTTTAAAAAAACCCATGAATTAATATAAGAAAATAGTTGCACTGAGGGTTAACACTACGACCGGTCCATTATACAAGTCCTGGCTCCACCCCTTGCCTGAGGGTAAGCCTTGTACTCTATCTGGAGGCTCCCACGTCAAGCCAAAAACTTCTTCACAAATGCTAATTGCAAATCCAAGACTAGCGATAGAAAGCTCAACAAAGAATCATTCAGGTCCTACATACGATACATTACGAACATAAGAACATAAGAAAGAAGGAACACTGCATCATGCTACTGACACCCCATGGCGAGCAGGTCCAGGTCCCCCCCGCCGGATAGACCATGACCCCACCGCGCCCGGATGTAGCTGCAAGACCCACTCCGTCTGGGACATCTCAACTCAAGGATGGAGCAACTGCACCTAGACTCCAGCAGCGGCAACTAGTCAGTTTCCAACTCACATCCTCAACATTCATTGTTATTATATCTAACCTATTTTTAAAACTACAACAACCCGGGGGTTTATTTTTTTGAGCCTGAATAAACTGTACGCAGGAGTATTATTCAACGGCAGCAAAACAGCTATTACATTAATCGGCGGTAACGCATTCCTAATTCCTCCCTGAATCTGAATATTTTCCAACTTTAAACCATTGCGCGAGTCCTGTCTTGTCTGAAATTTTCAGCATGCTATTTACATCCCCTTTTTTTATTCCTGTTTTCCATTTATACCCCCTCGATCTTTTCCCCCAAATTCTACGCCTTTGGGGAGAGTGCGATTCGGGGCCTTCAGTTTCCCTCATAGGGAAAGATTTCTGTCGGGATCATCTTTGTCATCCTCCTCTGTGGGGTTTTCCAGAGATTTATTCCTTTCTGAAATACGGTGACCAGAATGAGCAGCATGTTAAATGAGGCCTAACCAAAGATATATGGATAAGACAACCTGGGGATTTATTATTTTATTCTAGATATGAAGCCAAAATTGTTAGCTTTAGCAAAAACCTAATGCACGTTGTCTTGATGAGGTAAGACACATTTTGCAACATCTGGGTATCTTTATTGTAGACGTTTCGCCATCCAGTGGCTTTATCAATACAAATTCCAGGACATAACTTGAAGACAGTAAAAACTATGTACAGAAGATGAGGTAATCAGTCCCTCAACCTAGGAGGTAGGTGCAAAACAGCACCATAGTCGTGGAGATTCTGAAAGCAGAAGAAAGAATCCTGGCGCCTTATATAGTAACGTCAGGTGAAGCAGACGAGGGCAAATTCACTGGTGGGCGGGATTCCCCAGTGGAAGTAGGTCCTTCCCAAAGAGATGGGTTAGTTGTAGTAGTAGTAGTTGTCTTCTACTGTCTTCAAGTTATGTCCTGGAATTTGTATTGATAAAGCCACTGAATGGCGAAACGTCTACAATAAAGATACCCAGATGTTCCCAAATGTGTCTTACTCTCATCTTGTCGGTATTATATACCATTCGTACACAACTTGTCAGACACTGCAACATCATGGAATTTTAAATTCTGAGGACATGTACATAACCTTCACAACTCGACAACTACTACTACTACAACTAACCCATCTCTTTGGGAAGGACCTACTTCCACTGGGGAATCCCGCCCACCAGTGAATTTGCCCTCGTCTGCTTCACCTGACGTTAATATATAAGCGCCAGGATTCTTTCTTCTGCTTCAGAATCTCCACGACTATGGTGCTGTTCGCACCTACTCCTAGGTTGAGGGACTGATTACCTCATCTTCTGTACATAGTTCTACTGTCTTCAAGTTATGTCCTGGAATTTGTATTGATAAAGCCACTGGATGGCGAAACGTCTACAATAAAGATACCCAGATGTTGCAAATGTGTCTTACTCTCATCTTGTCGGTATTATATACCATTCGTACACAACTGTTGTCTTGGTTTTAGATTACTGCTAACCAGAACTCCTAAATCCTTTTCGCAATCAGTAGTATTAAGATTTACATTATTTAGTTTATATGTGGCATGGTTATTTAACTGTCCAACATTTAGAACTTTACATTTGTTAATATTAAACTTCATCTGCCACTTCTCCGACCATTGCATCAGTCTATTCAAATCATCCTGGAGTGCTCTAGTGTCCTCATTAGAATGAACTGGACGGCCTATTTTGGTGTCATCAGTAAATTTGCTTATGTCGCTATTTATTCCCTCATCTATGTCATTTATGTAAATTGTGAAAAACAACGGGCCCAACACTTACCCTGAGGAACACCGCTTGTGACGTTCCCCCATTATGATTTCTCCCCATTTATGCAAACTCTCTGCTGTATATTTGTCAGCCATGCCTCTACCCAGGAAAAAATTTCTCCTCCTATTCCGTGTGCCTTAACTTTCCTCAATAGCCTCTGGTGAGGAACTCTATCGAAAGCCTTACTGAAGTCCATATACACAATATCATATTCATTACTGTGATCTACCTCCTCAAACACCTTAGTGAAAAGAGTTAGTAAATTCGTAAGACAGGAACGCCCCTTTGTAAAACCGTGTTGAGATTCATTAATCAATCTGTGCCTGTCAAAATGGCTACGAATTGCTTCGGCAATTATTGATTCCATAAATTTTCCCACTATGGAGGTAAGACTTATTGGTCTATAGTTCGAAGCCAAGGACCTGTCACCTGCCTTGTAAATAGGTATTACATTTGCCATTTTCCACTTATCAGGCACTATGCCAGTTTGTAGTGATATGTAAAAAGATTAGCCAAAGTATGCTAAGTTCCTTCTTTACATTCCTTTAAACCCCTTGCAAACAGTTCATCAGGACCTGGGGATTTGTTAGGTTTTAGTTTTCTATTTGTCTGAGGATCATGTCACTAGTTACCAAATCGTATAAAAGTTTATTCATCCTGTTCTACAAAAATCTATTATTTCAAGAAAACCCCTAGGGTGAAAACTGAGGGAAGTAGGTATTTAGAATTTCACACATATCCTTATCACTGTCAGTGATCTGACCAGAGTTTTCTCTTAAGTGGGCCAAATCTTGTCCCCCAATCTTACTTCTGTTATACCTGAAAACCCTTTGGGGTTAGTTTTGATTCCCTTGGCGACCTTAGCCTCATAATCCCGTTTTGCTTTTCTTATTCCTTTCTTTATTTCTCTCTTTAATTGAAATATTTATTTCTTAACTGCCGATCTCTTTTTGATTTCGCCTGTATATGCCTCTCTTTTGATCAAGAGATGTTTTAATCTATTGTTTCATCCATTTGGGATATTTTGTTAGATCAATTTCCCTACTCGGGGAAAAAAATTTTCTGGGCAAACTTAGAACTTGTTCTGAAAAACGTCATATTTGGGAACCCAAAATCACCTACCGACCATAGTCAGGACATCCTAATTTAAGCCCTCCAGGTTTTTTTTCAAGTCCCATGAAGTAGGCCAAGCGAAAATCTGGGACCAGAGAAATTTTATTGCAGTTATTTGGGTAATTCCAGATATACGAAATAATGATTTTGATCACTTTCCCCCAAGCTCATCTTAACCCGAAGATTATTAATTATGAATCTTTTGGTTTCATAAAGAGAGAGCCCGGGCCCAAAATGCAAAAAAAATTAACCTTGAAAGTCACTAACCGTTTTTCTTTTTTCCTTTTGAAAATTAAAAATTATTTTCCAAAATTTTATATTAGTGTTTAATTTCCCCAAACGCTTATCCCTTCCCCTAAGGGTTTCCTATAAAAAAAAAATTTTTTCATTTTAAAAAGTAGCCCGATTCTTTTTCTGGGTTTTTTTCAATTCCCCGTTAAAAAAATTTAAAAATTTTTAAACTGCCACAAAA
>NC_069474.1:13146912-13164672 GCF_026875155.1 Cherax quadricarinatus | reverse complement strand
GGATAGGATCAAGTGCTGCAGGACTAATAGGGTGGTGGTCTCAGTACTGTCGGCCAAGCAGGCGGTTAAGGTTGGTGCCGGAATATGGTGTCGCTCGCAGAGTAAATGTTGTGTAACTTATTGTTCTCTATACCCACCCACGCCTGCTTCACCCACGCCTGCTGCTCCCTCACCCACGCTGCCTCTCCCTCACCCGCGCCTGCTGCTCCCTCACCCGCGCCTGCCTCCCCTCACCCACGCCTGCCTCTCCCTCATCCACGCCTGCCTCTCCCTCACCCACGCCTGCCTCCCCCTCCCCACGCCTGCCTCTCCTTCACCCACGCCTGCTGCTCCCTCACCCACGCCTGCCTCTCCCTCACCCACGCCTGCCTCTCCCTCACCCACGCCTGCCTCTCCCTCACCCACGCCTGCTGCTCCCTCACCCACGCCTGCCTCTCCCTCACCCACGCCTGCTGCTCCCTCACCCACGCCTGCTGCTCCCTCATCCACGCCTGCTGCTCCCTCATCCACGCCTGCCTCTCCCTCACCCACCTCTCCCACCCGCGCCTGCCTCTCCCTCACCCGCGCCTGCCTCTCCCTCACCCGTGCCTGCCTCTCCCTCACACACGCCTGCCTCTCCCTCACCCACGCCTGCCTCTCCCTCACCCATGCTGCCTCCCTCACCCACGCCTGCTGCTCCCTCACCCACGCCTGCTGCTCCCTCACCCACGCCTGCCTCTCCCTCACCCACGCCTGCTACTCCCTCACCCACGCCTGCTGCTCCCTCACCCACGCCTGCCTCTCCCTCACCCACGCCTGCTACTCCCTCGCCCACGCCTGCAGCTCCCTCACCCACGCCTGCCTCTCCCTCACCCACGCCTGCTGCTCTCTCACCCACGCCTGCTGCTCTCTCACCCACGCCTGCTACACCCTCACCCACGCCTGCTACTCCCTCACCCTCGCTTTGCTACTCTCTCACCCACGCCTGCTACAACCCTCACCCACGCCTGCTACTCCCTCACCCACGCTTGCTACTCTCTCACCCACGCCTGCTACACCCTCACCCACGCCTGCTACTCCCTCACCCACGCTTGCTACTCTCTCACCCACGCCTGCTACACCCTCACCCTCGCTTGCTACTCTCTCACCCACGCCTGCTACACCCTCACCCCGCCTGCTACTCCCTCACCCTCGCTTGCTACTCTCTCACCCACGCCTGACTACAACCCTCACCCACGCCTGCTACTCCCTTACCCACGACTGCTACACCCTCACCCACGCCTGCTACACCCTCACCCACGCCTGCTACTCCCTCACCCTCGCTTGCTACTCTCTCACCGACGCCTGCTACAACCCTCACCCACGCCTGCTACACCCTCACCCACGCCTGCTACAACCCTCACCCACGCCTGCTACACCCTCAACCCACGCCTGCATAAACACCCTCACCCACGCCAAGCTACACCCATCACCCACGCTTGCTACTCCTCACCCACGCTTGCTACTCTCTCACCCACGCCTGCTACTCCTCACCCACGCCTGCAAACTCCCTCCCCACCGCCTGCTACAACCCTCACCCAACGCCTGCTACTAGCCTCACCCTCGCTTGCTACTCTCTCACCCACGCTGCTACACCCTCACCCCACGCCTGCTACACACCCTCACCCCACGCCTGCTACTCCCTCACCCTCGCTTGCTACCTCTCACCGACGCCTGCTACACCCTCACCCACGCCTGCTACACCCTCACCCACGCCTGCTACACCCCTCACCCACGCCTGCTACATCCCTCACCCACGCCAGCTACACCCTCACCCACGCTGCTACTCCTCACCCACCAGCTTGCTACTCTCTCACCCGCGCCTGCTACTCCCTCACCCACGCCTGCTTACTCCCTCACCCAGCCTGCTACTCCCTCACCCACGCCTGCTACTGCCTCACCCCGCTTGCTACTCTCTCACCCACGCCTGCTACACCCTCACCCACGCCTGCTACTCCCTCACCCTCGCTTTGCTACTCTCCCTCACCACGCCTGCTACACCTCACCCACGCCTCCCTACTCCCTCACCCTCGCTTCTACTCTCTCACGACGCCTGCTACACCCCACCCTCGCCTGCTACACCCTCACCCACGCCTGCTACACCCTCACCCACGCCTCCCTACTCCCTCACCCACGCCTGCTACTCCCTCACCCACGCCTGCTACCCCTCACCCACGGCCTGCTACACCCTCACCCACGCCTGCTACTCCCTCACCCACGCCTGCTACTCCCTCACCCACGCCTGCTACACCCTCACCCACGCCTGCTACATCCCTCACCCACGCCTGCTACATCCCCACTCACCCACGCTGTGGTGAATGACTCGTCGACATATAACATTGCGTACCTAGACTGGTGTGTTGATGCTTACCAGCACACTCACTGTTAACGTGACGTGATCAGACCTTAGCTGCCACTTACTACTGGGATGAGTAATCAGCCTCACCTTGGAGAAGAGGTGTCTCCCTCACCTGGGAGATGAAGTCCTCATCCCTCGTCTGCGAGATGAAGTATCAGGCATCCTCAGTCTGCGGAGATGAAGTAATCAGTCCCTCAGTCTGCAGAAGTGATCTCCCTCACCTGAGAAGATGAGTAATCATCCTCAGTCTGCGGAGATGAGTATCTCCCTCAGCCTGTGGAGATGAAGTAATCAGTCCCTCAGTCTGCGGAGATGAAGTAATCAGTCCCTCAGTCTGCGGAGATGAAGTAATCAGTCCCTCAGTCTGCGGAGATGAAGTGTTCAGCCCCAGCCTGTGGATGAGTAATCAGTCCCCAGTCCTGCGGAATGAAGTAATCAGCCCCTCCAGTCTCCCGAGAGAAGTAATCAGTCCCTCATCTGCGGATGAATGATCAGTCCCTCAGCACTGCGGAGATGAAGTTCATCCCTCAGTCTGCGAAATGAAGTAATCAGTCTCTCAGCCTGCGACATGAAGCTGATCATCCCCTCACCTGGAAGATGAAGTAATTCATCCTCATCTGCGGAGATGAATGATCATCCTCACCTGGGAGATGAGTAATCATCCCTCAGTCTGCGGACGACTGATACAGTCCCTCATCTGCGGAGATGAATAATCAGTCCCTCAGTCTGCAATGAAGTACATCCCTCATCTGCGAAGATGAAGTATCAGTCCCCAGTCTGTGGAGATGAAGTGATCATCCTCAGCTGTGAAATGTAAGTAAATCATCCTCAGTCTGCGAAGTTGAGTATCATCACCTCACTGCGGAGTGAAGTGATCAGTTCCCCTAGCTGTGAAGATGAATATCAGTCCCTCAGTCTGCGAAGATGAAGTAATCAGTCCCTCAGTCTGCGGAGATGAAGTGATCAGTCCCTCAGCCTGTGAAGATGAAGTAATCAGTCCCTCAGTCTGCGAAGATGAAGTAATCAGTCCCTCAGTCTGCGGAGATGAAGTGATCAGTCCCTCAGCCTGTGAAGATGAAGTGATCAGTCCCTCAGTCTGCGAAGATGAAGTAATCAGTCCCTCAGCCTATGAAGTCCGAGGGACTGAGGTAAGAAACCCATGTGTGCCACATTAAACATTGTACATCTTTCGAACAGCTGATGTAGCCATCCCTTGAAAACATTTTTTTCCTATGATGGACGCTTATTTACACAATGTGTTGCATGGTTAATATAACTAAGGTACGTGGCTTAACGTTTGCCTTGTAATATATGTGTTGTGAGCTAAAGTCCTGTAAATAACCCGTTTTTCCTTACTAGTATAAACGTTGACCTTTTTTGAGTTGGTGACATCCTAACAAGTAATCATTTTTAGTGAATATCTTCTCCAAATGATTATTAGCTTGCCAGTATAATGTTAGTCATTAAGTTAAAGGTCTATCGACTGCATGCGTGTTATTAAGGCTGCAGTTTACCTACTTAAACTTTTAGTGTTTATACACAGAAATTTATACACCACTGTGTACACGCCTCGTGATGAATATGTTCCTTGGTGTACACCTCTTGCTGTACACACATCTTAGAGTACATAGTACATGCCTCTTGGTGTAAACCCCCTCTTGGAGTATACAATTCTCTGTGTGCGCACCAAAGTGGAGTGGCACTTGTCTAGGAACCAGTGGAATTTATTCGAACCAAAAAATCTGAATGTAGGCGACTTTCGTGACTATATAATAGAAATATAATACCTGGAGAATATCCAATTTAAAAGGAGACATCTACACCCTTTGGCGCCGAACAACGGGAGACTAAAGTAGGAATATAAATAAAGCAACAGGTGACCTCTTATCAACAGGCACAAAGCAAGCAGCAGCTTTGCAAAATTATTAGCAGTAGATTAGAATCGATTGAGATACTTTTGCAATATATGGGAATCTTTATTGAAGAAACGTTTCGCCACCTGATGGCTTCATCAGTTCAGTACAAAGCAGAAAGGTGTAAGGAGAGGAATAGTTTGAGGTAATCAGTCCCTCAGCCTGGAATCAATGTGTTCAGAACCTAGGGCGATAGATGTTGCTAATTTAATACTTTGCTTACACAGCCAAGAAACTTTTTCCTTATGTTAACAATTTACTCTATGTAAAAATATCAGAGTATTTCTGTTCTTGAATATTAAGTTGCTATGCTTCCTTGTTCTCTTCCTGGCTCCTGCAGTCTGGAGTTATTAATTAATAATCAAGTACAATATCATTACAGTGACAAGAAATAACTCATAGGAGTGTAATTACTTAAGGACTTAATATTTTAAATGGCATCACATTGAAATATATATTTCCATTTTATTTTGGAGTCCTCCTCCTTTTTCAAAGCGTATTTCTAGGCCTGTTAAACTAGAGTTTAACAGGCCTAGAAACCTCCCCCGTATTCTAGCCCTGTTAAACTAGAGTTTAACAGGGCTAGAATACGGGGGAGGTTTCAGTTCAATGTGTATCGCTTAGCGTATAAACACTGAGAGGGGCGATATATCTCTCGTTGTCAATAAATTAAGAATTAATAAATCAATATTTTGTTCACAATGTTAGTCCAATGGAAATTTGAGGTCTTAATGACCCACATGAGTCGATAGGCTTTATTGAAGAAAGTGCTTTGATGTTTATTGAAGTTAGTTGTTTCCGGGAGTATACTGGAAAGGGTTTCGGGAGTCAGTGCCCTCGGGGCCCGGTCTGAAACCAGACCTCGTAGTGGATCAGGTCTGATCAACCAGGTTGTTACTGCTGGCCGCACGTAAACCGACGTAAGTACCACAGCCCTGCTGATCAGGCCTCGTGATCCACACACGACTTCGAGTGACCTCGGCACTCGGATACGCAGCTCTGGCGAGACTCCATAGTAAATTCGGATAGAAAAACAGCAGAGAGGTCGTGGTCGTGAGTGGTGGTTGGAGAGTAGTGTTATGGTATGATCGTGGCTTCTCACAGGAAAGAAATCCAACACTGAAATTAAGCAATGGATATTTCTTTTCCTGTTTCGTCATCCACGATTGCATAATTAATAATAACTTGGATTCAAAATGTTGAGGAAAAGAAATATCCTCATTGCCAGGTTAAAGAATAATATATCAGCATTAAATCAAGCACTTCGGTGTCTCTCGAGAAAAAAAATATATAAAAAATATATAACTGATGGTGTTTAATGTATTATTAATTCAGAGTGATGGTGTTTTGTTCGTCAGGAAAAAAAGTCTTCGGAAGCTACTCTTTAATTTGTATTAAAATATATCAAAGCTGTATGTATTTCAGTCATAAAAAAATTATTTTTATCCAGGAAGACGAATATATCAGATTGTTAGTTTCTAGTTAACAAAGGTACCTGTTAGTTGACACTGTACTGTTGTGTGTGTGTGTACTCACCTAGTTTTACTCACCTAGTAGAGTTGCGGGGGTCAAGTCCAAGCTCCGGCCCCGCCTCTTCACTGGTCGCTACTAAGTCACTCTCCCTGAACCGTGAGCTTTATCATACCTCTGCTTAAAGCTATGTATGGATTCTGCCTCCACTACATCGCTTCCTAAACTATTCCACTTTGTGTGTGGTGTGTGTGTGTGTGTGTGTGTGGTGTGTGTGTGGTGTGTGTGTGTGTCTGTGTGTGTGTGTGTGTGTGTGTGTGTGTGTGTGTGTGTTGACAAATGGTTTTCTTGCTAGTGACCTTAATAACCTATATTACGATAAATATTACTATCACTATAGACTCAGTTACTCCCAACAAACTCTTATTACTGTCCAACAACTACAAGTTGTCATACATCAGCTACATCCTTTCTATGCACTCCTACTACAAGTATTTCTTACTACTACTGAGGACTAAAGGAAAGACAGATATAGAACAAGCTGAAATTTTAACAGTAACATAGGAAATGTTGTCAAATTTAGATGTACTGTTGTCGATACGTGACAGCTTCTGTGGACCTAAAGGAAAGAAAGTTGTGGAAGAACCTCTAATCGTGACAATACTAAGAATTGTCACACCTAGACGTATTGTGGTCAATACGCGATCCGAGAACGATATTCCGGAATGCAATAAACCTCTTTCTCAACTCATGGCAGAGGAATTCTACTTGAACCTCTAAGAGGCAGAAGACTTGCATTTCAACTCCCTGGAGAGACCTCAACCCACCTGTTAGATACAAGAACAGGAGATCAAAATCTCCAACAATTTAGGGACCTTGATGTGGGTGAGTTGCTCAAGATCCAGGAATTGAAATATCTTCCCTTCTCTTGTATCGAATTTGAGTGCCTCTGTTTCATACTGGCGTGTTTAGCACCTTCCCACGAATGTAATAATAATAATAATATATATACAGAAGTACAGTGCCTGCACTCTGAAGGAGGGGTGTTAATGTTGCAGTTTAAAAACTGTAGTGTAAAGCACCCTTCTGGCAAGACAGTGATGGAGTGAATGATGGTGAAAGTTTTTCTTTTTCGGGCCACCCTGCCTTGGTGGGAATCGGCCAGTGTGTAATAAAAATAATAAAAAATAATAATAATTATACCTAAGATTTGAAGCCGATCAGATGAAGCATTCTTAATTTGTCTTAGAGAAAAAGTACCTTAAAAAATTTATGCAATAGTTCACTCTTTCTTTTAAGAATAGATATACTTAAGCTGAAAGTCTGAAGTAAATAAAAATGGGTATTTTCTCGTTATCTCATAGGAACCAATATTAAATTTGCTTGCCTAAAATTGGCAAATTACACCCATATAGACCATTCCTCTAATTAATATACACGAACTCAAGGTTGAGGCCGATTACAAGAGTCACTCATTATCACAAAGGCTCTCAGGCGAACAGCAAAGTGAGCCAAAGCCCTATATTAAATTACCGGCTCTAGCACAGCCGGGTAAAAGTGTAATAAACTTGGTTCTTGCGAGATTAAAGAGCATCGCCCGCCATAAAGGGACGGGTTTCCAGGGAAGGATGGTTCCCAGTTTGTATGAAGAAAAATAAAAAAAAACTGATCTTACTCTTATTCGAATTATTCCCTTGTATGTAACATATACTAGAAAATAACATTGTAAAAAAAAAATTAATTTTTTTTCATTCAAGCTTAATAATTAACATTTATTGTAGATTATAGATAACGATTCATATTTCCTAAACTATTAATGAAAAACATAAGAACATAAGAAACATAAGAAAGGAGGAACACTGAGGAGGCCTGTTGGCCCATACTAGGCAGGTCCTTTACAATTCATCCCACTAACAAAACATTTGACCAACCCAATTTTCAATGCCACCCAAGAAACAAGCTCCGATGTGCAAGTCCCACTCAAATCCAAACCCCCCCCACTCATGTACTTATCCAACCTAAATTTGAAAACTACCCAAACCTAAATTTGAAACTACCAATTTCGCAGTAAATGTTTAATGCAAATTGAAATGGTTTAAATTATTGTAATAATTTAAACCATTATATGTAAATGAATGTAATGACTTAAATCTAAATTTAAACCATTGTAATGTTTAAATATTTAACTTGAACGTAAAATATCTTAGTGACTCAGAAGGTATGATGCCCCCAGAGATTTTTGAAATACACTTGAAAATTGGAGTGTACGAAGTTCACATAAATTTTTCAACTTTCTTATTAGATAGGCTAAAAATATATCCAAGATTTTAACTGTGTACATTAGGAAATTTTCACCTATACATCCTATACTGCCCGAATTTCCTAGCCATGCTAGGTGTTCTAGTGGTACACTCTGTAATTATTATTTTACTACATGTAAACCACACAATAACCAAATTCCCGTAAATCAGCATTGTAATCCTTATAGAGAAAAAAACTTTGAATTTGAATAAAGTTTTATGAGTTTTGAGGTTTTGAAGCCGATCCAAAAAAGCATTCTCAAATTAGTGATGGAATTTATAATTTATTTTAAAAAAATTGACAAAATGGAACTTACACTGCCCCAGTATCACACGATCCAGCGATCTGAGCAAGACACACATGTACTTTAGGGGTTTGAAGTCAACCGGAAGAGGCATTCTCCAGTTATTTCAGGGTATACAGCAATTAATTTAGCTGTTTTTATTGAGAAATTTGCATCTACACATCTTAGTTTTATAAGTTACGATCCCTAAGATGCGTCAGCCATTTACGATTAAGTTGTTCTAATAAAACATTAAAAATACTTAAACTGAAAATACGGCATTTTCAAAATAAAAATGCAGATTGGCACCTACATATTTTAATAACTTTCTCATGTTAGCCAGAAGAAGTTTTTCAATAACACAAGAACCGTAACCGGAAAAAAAATCTATATAACTTCGACGAAATGGCATCTGTACCTGCAAATAGTTGTGTAATTTATTACCTAATGATAATACTTATGGGTAGAAAATTTGAAGCCAATAAGTGGAAATCAGAGAAGAAAAAAATAGACACCCACTACGGGTATGCCTAATGAAAAACCCTTTTTCGCACCTATGCCTTTCAATAATGTTTTATCTTACTATTGAAGAAATGGTAGTAGTCTGTAATTAGGTTCAATATAGGTTCCTTGGTGCAACAATGTCTTCAACGTATCAAGTGCCTTCTCTATATATTTCTATAGTCTTCAGATTATGTTTATTACATTGATAAAGCCACTGGATAGAGAAAAATCTACGAGAAAGATTCCCTGATTCACAGCTCATGAACTCATCTGCCTTGGAAGTATAGTATGTAAGGGGTTGAGCCAGTGACTCCAGTTAACTGGAGGGCCAGGACTCTGAAAGAACAGTCGTAACGGCTGAGGTTGAACGCTGATTGTTTGAGGTTGTAGGCTGGAGATTGTACATTGGGCGTCGGATGTTAGAGGTTGGAAAGGGACATCACTTGTACGTTTTCATATATTCCTTTTACTACCACTAAGCACTACTACCATCAATACCGCAGTCACAACTACAACTGCTACTGTTACTGCTACAATTAAAGCCATTACTAATGCCACCACTATTACCATAACTGCCATAACTACTAACAACACCGCTAATTTATTACCACTGAAAATGCTAAAATTAGTAT
Organism: Cherax quadricarinatus; assembly: GCF_026875155.1. Taxonomy (NCBI): domain Eukaryota; kingdom Metazoa; phylum Arthropoda; class Malacostraca; order Decapoda; family Parastacidae; genus Cherax; species Cherax quadricarinatus. The sequence goes on along the minus strand of NC_069474.1, from coordinate 13,155,192 downwards.
TATGACTACTACCCACTATACTCCTACCACAACCGCTGCAAACTACAGGTACATGCATATATTACGATAATATACTACCACAACTTACGATAACTACTGACACCACGAATACTATATATAACTACCACCACCGAAATTTCTTCAGTTATTACTACCACAACAACGATGATACCTATTACTCTTAATGCTACCATAATTACTACCATTATAACTACTGCGATAACTTCAACAACTATTACCAATATCATCAGGACTACCCCGACAACTCTCATCGTTAGCACCATAGCTACTACTACCCCAGCTAACACCACAATCACCACCACAACTACCACCACCACCACCAGAAACATCGCCACAAGCTACTCGCAACCCATTCAGCTCATTACCTCTATGAATTCTGTTCTGAAAAAGGTGAGAATGTAAACAAATGGCGCCATCTTTTCATAAGCTCCTCATTTAACTATAATACTCGCAGACAAATGGCCAGCAAAATAATTTCCTGCCCTTTAATCTTGCCTATAAATTACAATAAAATTACATTTGTACCCAGTTACATGAGAATGCAGGCTAGTTATTTTAATTGATGCCTGCGTAATAGACAATATATATAGACCATTATACTGATGTAGAAGCCCAGGTAATTGCAGTATATAATAGAAATATATTCAAATGATGATTGTTTTCTTCCTCTCAGGGGAAGGGGAAGTACCTTGATGCTGGCGCGGGGCTCTTGATCCAAAAAGTTGAAGTTACTATTCTCTCTCTTAAATAAAATCTAATTACCACTGAGGATAAGACAAGCAAATACATAGGATATTTTAAATGTGGATATGTTACTGTCTTAGGACCTTGATCGATCCTACATCCTGTCAGCCACCGCATCCGTCGTTGCCATCAAGGGTATTTGTAAACAGCGCCATCTATTTAGTTCTGGCTAACTGATGGCGAGTTGGACTTCCATTTCGTTAAGTGTACTACGGTGTGTCTATGGATCACGCGTTACTCTAGTCGTCTATGCTACAGCCACATTTATATTCTTTGAGCATTGTTGATGAACGTCTATCAGTTCCCTTACATGATATCAATCACAATGACCACATGGTGTAGACTTCGGCTGTAGACTCTGGGAAAATGGGGGAGTAGGCTGTTGCCTGTTCAGACTTTTTATGTACTTAGAAGTATGGTTGCCACAATGGTACTACTGACATGAGTGTTGTTGGCTGCGGCAACATACACAGACCAAGTACTTCTACTGGGTGTGCACTGAAGGTGTAGTATTTGGAACAAAAAGGGGTTCTGCATCTGCATATCCGGATGAAGGGCGCGTAAGTGCAAGACGTAGGTACATTTCATCTCAACAAAAAATAAAACTTGATAAGCGGAGGACTCTCAGTCAGTACTACGTTTTGGTATGTTCATTGTGGCGTGAGTAAAAATGCGTCAGGTTCTCCATAGGAATAAAAACACTGGTTAATACAACGTTTCGCCCAGTATTGGGCGAAATGTTGTATTAAAAGCACCCCTCTTGTTGGTTTCTGTCATTGTTTACCTAGGTTCTTGTTAGTGGACTTCTTGCATAATTTTAAAGAGCGTCATTGTCTGGTTTTCTGCAGATACTGACTCACTAAATCGTAATCACATGATTGCATACAAATTACGGAACGAGTTTGGGGTTGAATCCTAAGATTCACACGCCAGTGCGTTAACCACAACTCGGCAAGCTGGTTCAATAAGATTCCTGTAAGAACCTGTATTTGTAGTTACAGTGGGAACCATGATAACCTCCCTGTGGTGTACATGAGTATTAGGTAAGTGGACAATGATGCAACCAATGTGACATTTTATTGCGGCAACGTTTCGCTCTCTAGGAGCTTTGTCAAGCCGCAGCAGATTGACATAAATATACCCAACTGAATGAACCTTATTAGAGGCAGCTGGCCGAGTGGTTAACGCATTGACCCGTTAGTTTTAAGACTCACTTGCCATGGGTTCAATCCCCACCCGTTTGATACTGTCTGGTGAACCTTACTGAAATATTCAGTTTTGTGCTGCGTAGGTGCTAACTTGATATTTTTAAAGGAAAAAAACTGGAATTATATTCCATTCGATAACTTTCGAATGCCGGCTCTGATCAGCTGTAAATTATCAACGCTGATATTTAAATGGAATTAAAAATAAGTCGCACTCTGTACAGGAGGTGGGTTGGGTTTATGGGATCCAGTATATATTTTTCTTCGACAGAACAGCTCTCTAAAGAAGTCGAGATGCTTTAGTAAATGTTCTCTCGTTCAGTATTAGACTTGCATTGTCACGATACTGTTTCTGGGGACCGAATGTTCCGTGGCTAAGCCGTTAAATTAGACACATGTGCAACTCTTGGGTATCTTTATTGAGGAAACCTTCGCCACACAGTGGCTTCATCAGTCCAAACGTAGGAGAAACTTGAAGAACAGGAGGAGAATGAGGTAATCAGTCCCTCATCGACTCAAGGTGAGGACTTGTTACCTCATTCTCCTCCTGTTCTTCAAGTTTCTCCTACGTTTGGACTGATGAAGCCACTGTGTGGCGAAACGTTTCCTCAATAAAGATACCCAAGAGTTGCACATGTGTCTAATTTATCAACATGTCGGTTCTCTGAACCATTCATCTACGTGGCTAAGTCGTTATAGTCGACTATGACAAGAACACTGGTTCGAACCCCAGTGCTCCTGGGGTTTATGAAGATCATTTATTGAACCATAAACTTTTTTCTCATCGTACTCCTGTTTCCCTTCCTGTTATTCACCCTCTCCTTCCTTCCACCTTTTCCTTTTCAATCCTCCCCCTTTCCCCCTCTTCTCCCTCATCCTGTTCCTCCTTTTCTTCCATTCTTCTTTTTCTATTCCTCTTCCTCCTCCCCACCTCTCCCATCCCTCGGCTTCACATATTCATGGCAGGCAGCGTATCCGACACGACCAGCGGCTACACAACGCGAGTACCAATAGCCTTGTGGAATGAGTTTTCCCTTGCAAAGTGTGGGTAATGTTGATAGACGGGCGAGAGTGCACTCGCTGTTACCACACAGTTTCCTTCATATTATATTCACAAGGGAGAGAGGGTGCCTTTATGCTTGTGATCCGAGGAACTAAAGCTATTATCCCTCCTCCCCTTCCATGGATCAAAACTGATTACCTCCCATTCTCTACTAAGTGTGTTTCCATTAAGCAATAATAATAATTAAACAATTAAAATAGACTGAACAATGCGTGTTTTCAGCGGGCGTCAGCGGGTTTTCAGCTGGCGTCAGCGGGTGTCAGCTGGCGTCAGCTGGCGTCAGCTGGCGTCAGCGGGTGTCAGCGGGTGCCAGTGGGTGTCAGCGGGTGTTATTGGGTTTCAGGGAGAGTTAGTGAGAGGGAGTGTCAATGGGTGCCAACATTAGAGAAGGTGTGATCGGGAACTACCAGTGAAAGAGGATCAAACGAAATGCAAGACTGGACATTGTATTCACTCTGAGCAAATCTGCCATAGGGGAATATTGAATATGAAAGACATCATCTTGGTGCTAGTGACCACACAGGTCTGTGTTACGAGTACCTTTCGGAAGTATACTAGGAGAGACCACGGGAAGCATGAGAGAAGCCAAGCTTGAAAAGAGGAGACTACACCGGCATAAGGCTGTTCCTATATGAGATCCACTGGGAAGGTAACAGAGAGAAGACAGTAATGGGATGGGGGTATGTAGCTGGAAATGCGTGGAGGCAGCGGAAAAATTCGTATGCAGCAGCAAAAGAAGCAATGGAAAGAACAAAGTGACCCCTGGTTCACCAAGAGATGCAGAGAGGCAAAAATCTATGCTAGAGCATAGAAAAAATATAGAAGGCAAATAACGCGGGAAAACCCAAAAGAAGGATCAAACGAATATGCGTTCGTAAGAAAAGAGACCAAGGACCAATTTGAGAAAGAAATACCATCATAGACCAAATCTTGCCCATAGTTGCTACTCCGCCACATCAGGGTAAAGACTACAGCAAAGAACCAGGTGATCCAGTTAAAGAAGGGAAAACTCAGATTTAAAGAGGTATTTGTAGAGAAAATTGGGACGATGCTAGAGAATCAAAGTGGTAGTGTGCACCAATGAGTGCTAGACACAATACATACGGCAGGAGGAGCTAGTTAACTCGAGGACAATGAGATTAGATATCTTTCCGTTGGTCCTAAGAGAGGGAGTGGAAGCACTGTGTGAGCCACTAGCCATATTTTTCAAGCTAATCGACACAGGACAAATGTCCACAGTGTGAAATCGTCCAATGTAGTCCCAGTATATAAGAAAAGGGTTTAAGACATAGCATTTAACTTAACAGTGTCACACACATGCAAAGAATGCGAGAAGAGTGGAGGGGCTCCTGGGAAAAAAAAAGAGTGGATTTAAAACGACAATTATTGATGGTAAATCATGTCTTACGAAGCTACAAGGGGAAGATTAATAGTATAAAATACGGGCACGATGAAAAAATACACACACATACAATATACTACGATCTCTTATTGATTACGCTCGCCCACACAGTGGGCTTTATAAAATTTTACAAGAGTTCTACAAAAAAGGTAACGGAGAGGGAGGGGACGGGAGGTGAGGGGAGGGAAGAGGAGGGAGAGAGACTGCATGTTTTTAGACTCCGGGAAGGTTTTTGACACAGTATCACAAAATAGATTGGGACTACGGCTAGAGAAGCAAACAAGAATAATGGATAAGGCACTGCAATAGAGCACATATCTGGAAGGAAACAACGAGCAGTTGTCCGAGAAGTGGTATTAGAATGGGCACTGGTGACGAGAGAGGTTCCACAAAGATCAATACTAGGACTGTTACTATTTCTTATTTACGAGAACGACATTAAGGCAAGGATTAGAAGGTATCCCTGTTCAAAAATGTGAAACCGATGAGAACAAAAACAAGAGAGGACCAGGAAAATACTACAAATGAACATGGATGGGTTGCAGGCCTGGTCTAGGGTGTGGCTACTAGAATAAAACCCCAGCAAGTGCAAAGTTACGAGGCTTCGGGATGGGCACAAAAGACAGCAGATGGAGTACAGGTTCGGGAGGGAGGACGTAAAGAATTCAAACTTCACTCAAGGAGGTGGGGATAAAGAATGGTAAAGCATAATACCATGCCTGGAGTAATACACAGATAACCCACGTATATGAGAATGTAACAATGTATAGATCATGTCTTCTAGGGAGCACGTAAACCGAATTAACTCCTGGAGCAAAGGCGCTTAAGGCTAGCCTAAGATCAGCGTCAGGCCCATATTAGAGTATGCAGCACCAGTTTGGAGCCCTGCCTCATGTATAAAAAACACTAGAAAATACTGTGATTCGCGACGAGACTAGTCAGAATGTAAGAGGCATGTGCTATGAGGAGAGAGTATGGAAGCTAAACCTGAAGACATGAAGGGAAAGAATAACTAGGGGTTATATGATAACATGCAAATATAGAGAGGAATTGTAAGTTGGACAGGGACAGATTGTTCGATAGACGGGAAACAGGAACACGAGGGAACAGCTGGAAGTTGAAAACAACGGATAACCCTTAGAATGTTAGGAAGTATTTCTTCAATCTTAGATTAATTAGAAAGTGGAATGACCTGGACAGTAAAGTGATAGAGGTAGAATCTACGTTTAGTTCTAAGAAGTGGTATAACAACGCTCTCGAAGTAAGGAGTGAGCACAGCGAAGAGCCGTAGCCAGGAGCTGCGATTCGACCCCTACAACCACAAATAGGCGAATACATATAGGTGAGCTCACACACTCACTCACAAAATTAGTTTTGTAAAATTCACTGCCATTAGCCGACTCAATCATCCTTTTGTTTGGCTGCTGCGTAACTCTTCACTGTTAAGTCACAGAGGATGCATGTATTACCCTGACCTGGCACAGAAATATGCCAGGTTCTCAGAAAACCCATAACAGAGCATGAAATTAACCTGCGGTACGTGTTATTAACCTCAACTCTAAACTATTCTTTATTTAATTAAACGCTAAACACGTATGGGTCATTCAGCCCAAGAAGTGGAGGTGGTTCGGTCCTCCGTCCGCTAATTACCGATCGGTCTCTGACCAACTAGGATGTTGGTGATCCAACGTCAATAGTTTGAAAAGTGTGTATTACATCATGTATGTCAACGTACGAAAGCGTTATACCCGTGGGGATCATTCAGCGCGTAGTGGTGGAGACTCGATCCTTCGTCTAGTAAACGATGCTTGTTCTCAAATAAAAGATCAGGGATATTGGAGCTGTGAAATAGATGGATTGTCTTCCAAAAATTATCAAATGTATATTTAAATGTATTAATTTATTAATAAGAAATTTCATGTATAGATTGGAAAGGTCTCGTGTTTATAGTTTCTGTATGAAAGCTAAAGTAACAGGTGGTAGAGGACTGTCTTATTTCCATTGTGGTCCTCAATCTTGTCCCCCAGGATGCTACCCACACCAGTCGATTAACACCCAGGTACTTATTTGCTGCTAGGTGAACAGGACAACAGGTGTAAGGAAATACGTCTAAATGTTTCCACCCCGCCGGGAATCGAACCCGGGTCCTCCGTGTGTGAAGCGAGAGCTTTGCCAGCCAGGCCACGGGGTCACCACCAGGCCACGGTGGTGGTGGTGGTGGTAGTAGTTGTAGTATCAGAGTGGTGGTGGTGGTCGTAGCAGGAATAGTGTAGTGGGTGGGGCTGTCGTGGCGGTGGGAACAATGGTAACAAGGCCATTTGTAGTACCAGTTAGGGTGGTTGTTACAATATGTTAGTGATATTACAATCCCATTCTTTGTTAGTAATATTACAATCCCATTCTTTGTAATATTACAATCCCATTCTTTGTAATATTACAATCCCATTCTTTGTAATATTACAATCCCATTCTTTGTAATATTACAATCCCATTCTTTGTTATATATTACAATCCCATTCTTTGTAATATTACAATCCCACTCTTTGTAATATTACAATCCCATTCTTTGTAATATTACAATCCCATTCTTTGTTAGTAATATTACAATCCATTCTTTGTTAGTAATATTACAATCCCATTCTTTGTTAGTAATATTACAATCCCATTCTTTGTTAGTAATATTACAATCCCATTCTTTGTATATATTACAATCTCATTCTTTGTTAGTAATATTACAATCCATTCTGTTAGTATATTAGACCCATTCTTTGTTAGTAATATACAATCCATCTTTGTTATAATATACGATCCATTCTTTGTTAGTAATATTACAATCTCATTCTTTGTTAGTAATATTACAATCCATTCTTTGTTAGTAATATTACGATCCATTCTTTGTTAGTATATTACAATCTCATTCTTTGTTAGTAATATTACAATCCCATTCTTTGTTAGTAATATTACGATCCCATTCTTTGTTAGTAATATTACAATCCCATTCTTTGTTAGTAATATTACAATCTCATTCTTTGTTAGTAATATTACAATCCCATTCTTTGTTAGTAATATTACGATCCCATTCTTTGTTAGTAATATTACAATCCCATTCTTTGTTAGTAATATTACGATCCCATTCTTTGTTAGTAATATTACATCCCATTCTTTGTTAGTAATATTACATCCCATTCTTTGTTAGTATATTACAATCCCATTCTTTGTTAGTAATATTACGATCCCATTCTTTGTTAGTAATATTACAATCCCATTCTTTGTTAGTAATATTACGATCCCATTCTTTGTTAGTAATATTACGATCCCATTCTTTGTTAGTAATATTACGATCCCATTCTTTGTTAGTAATATTACAATCTCATTCTTGATATTACAATCCCATTCTTTGTTTTAATATTACAATCCCATTCTTTGTGAGTAATATTACAATTTCCATTCTTTGTTAGTAATATACAATCCCATTCTTTGTTAGTATATTACGATCCCATTCTTTGTTAGTAATATTACAATCCCCTTTTTGTTAGTAATATTACGATCTCATTCTTTGTTAGTAATATTACAATCCCATTCTTTGTTAGTAATATTACCCAATCTCATTCTTTGTTAGATAATTTACAAACCCCTTCTTTGTTAGTAATTTAAATCCCCTTCTTTGTTTTTAATATTCAATCCCATTCTTTGTTTGTAATATTACGATCCCACTCTTGGGAAGTTTGTTATTTTAACCCCCTTGTTACACTGAATGGTTTTCCAGAAAACTAACGGGGGAGGAGGGGCACGGGAAGAACCCTTTTGCTTCACTTTCCTGACCTCAAATAGCAAATTATCTGGCA
>NC_069474.1:13119781-13146412 GCF_026875155.1 Cherax quadricarinatus | reverse complement strand
AGGGCCTTTCTAGAGAGTGCAGAGTCAAAGCCCTCTATTCTTCGCCTCCATTTATTGCATCCTTTCAGTATTCACATTCAAAATTTAACATGCTTAAATATGCATCACCATATTCACACTGTTCACCCCTTTTATTCTACCACCTTCCGAGGTTGAAGTGGTTCACGTCTGCTCGTCTTGTTCTCCATAAATGATGTCTCACATTTTGCAGATACTACACTCATCCAAAGGTACTTCAGCAAGACATCCATTATTTTCACAGCACCGCAACCCTGTACTTGCTTACTTGTTGGAGTTTCAGACTCTGAAAGTTAAAAGCAATCTTGAGCTTCGATTTTCCTCATCCCATCGTGACAACATTTGTGTCTCATCATTAGACGCGGACGGATCGCCTTCTGTCCAGTTTCCGGACATTGTAATATACTGGGCAATAAGCTGATCTTTCAGTTTCTCACAATTTGAGTTCTTTTTTAGTACTTTCTCAGAATTACCGCTGACAAAATCGACAGTCTGAGACAAAAATTACATTAATTGTACAGCACTCCAACCGTGCTTTCACGTATTACTAATAACACATAGTCGATAACATTGAATTACAAGTAAATGGAGCACTAACACTACCAGTTGTAACCACTTGAGCTAAGGTAATGAAACAGTAGAAGAAACAGAACCACAAGGAAAGAAAAAAATACAGTCACAGTCCAAGACTCCGGCGTTACATCACTTGCAGATGACAGCGTGGTAGCTGCAGTGAGAAGAGGCAAAGATGGCACCACCGACGGCAGAATCGACAATGGCAACATATGCAGTGGTGGCATAAGCCCGTGTATCGTATTCCGAACGAAAACAAAAGTTGTTCCAAGTCAGTGGCCATAAACTGCACTATGTAGGCATTAGGTTCCGCAGGGGTGGCGTCTGCAGGGGTGGCGTCTGCAGTGATGGCGCCAGCAGTAGCGGCGGTGTCAGTGTTGATGTCTTCAGGCTTTCAACTGCAGTCCAAACCACAATTAGAAATCGTTCCAAATTATAGGTGATAAGCCACAACAAATTTGGAGAACAATGTTAATTTCTCTTCCAGTTAGACTGAAAAACAAGGGAGGATGCATGCTTGGTTCTTGACCAGGCAAAGCATCTCGACCGGCCTCCTCTGTAAGCTACCCCAGCATGGAGAGGTCTGAGTCAATAACCAGCAAAGTGCTTCTTATCAAGTTACAGTAGCATTCTTGGGCATCTTCCTGTCAATGTTATCGGTTTTGGAAGTAGTCTAGTGAGTACGTATTGGATACACGAGACTCGCACAGATATCAATGAGAGATACTTGGCACCTCTCTTTGAGAAGTGTCAGGGCGAGTTGACTTTTAGTTATTTAAGGGAACCAGTAAACCCAAAGAGGTCATACAACACCTTTGGGGTCAGAGGCAATCGGACTCAAATGAAATGAGAATAAGTCAAGTTTCTTGTGCCAAGAGCCGTCACCAGCATCAAGGAATCTCCTTATGAGGGCGCTAACAGCCCAGCGTTTATTGAATGACCCACCTACTTTTCTAAATAGTACACAGATCTAAATCCATGTACGCAAAGGATGATGTTTTGACTTCATGGACCTTTCAAAAAATTTAACAATGATACAATTTTATTCTTGGCAAATAGACTATATTTGAATTCAGGGGGGAAAATGAGCAGCCGATAAATGATACAGGAAGGTATAAAAAGAATGAAAGCCAGAGAAAGAATGGCCAACCGAAGAGAGGAAGGGAAGTGTGAGGGGAGAGGAAGGGAAGAGTGAGGGGAGAGGAAGGGAAGAGTGAGGTGAGAGGAAGGGAAGAGTGAGGGGAGAGGAAGGGAAGAGTGAGGGGAGAGGAAGGAAAGAGTGAGGGGAGACGAGGTAAAGAGAAAGCAGTGCGTCGTATCACATGTCACCAGTCATCCCCAGAGAAATGCAGCATTCAACATATTTACAAAAACCTAGAATACCAAAATTGGCTGGAAGTACCTCCGGTCTTTGGTAACTGAACTAATATCGAAATACACAAAGTCACTGTGTAAACAATGACGAAATAATTTCACAGTGATACTATCGTTCTAAACCATACTTAGATGGAAACTAAACAGTAATTTGTTAGAATAAATTCCTCATATCTAGATACAATATACTCACTAATACAAAAAACATAAAACGAAGAGTACTATTTTTCTTACACAGTTGAATTTAAAGCCCAGGAGCTGTTATAATTTATCCTCTCCGGATAAAACACGGGTACCTATTATCGGCAGGATAATGAAAAGGTGTAATGAGACGTGTCTTTGCGTTTCTCTTTTTCCATAATTAAACGCAGGTCATTCGGCTGTGATAAGATGTTATCACAAATGACCAAGTAAATGGGAGGAGAGACGGGTTCATTTTCACGCTGTGTTGGAGCAAAACTTAAGTTCAGGTCTGAATTTAGCATCCCCAAATTAGAAATACATGTTTTCAACGTGAACTGAAACTCTGGTGACCATTGCTCATCTTCACTCAATTGTTCACTGTGGCAGTATGGCTCAAGTGAGTGGAGGGTAGGGTGAGAGCCTTCTGCTATACTATGCTCTTATCTGTCTCGACACAAGCAGCAGTTAAACCGAAGTTTAGTCCCCAGCAGATAAACTCAATATGCACTGTAAGGCCATTTATATTTCATCTGCACATGTACTCTTCTCAGCTGCTGCATCGGAGTTTCCTTACTCCTTCCTGTTGAGATACAGTTTCCAAAAGTATTATTGAGTTCTTCGTAGACTTTCTTGTCCTCCTCTGTGAATAAGTTCCTTACCTCCTTTAATCTTATTACCTAGACGTTGACCATCGGTTTCTTTTGATGTGCCTCTGGGTAGTCTTGGTTGTGCACACTTTCTGCTGCGCTATTCCAGAACCACCTCTTCCAATTCAGCCTGATCCCCAATGCATTTATTTCTTGCTCTCCTGCAAGTTTTTTTTTTTTCCTTGCGTTTTCCGTTTCTCGACTCTACCTTTCAAACTTTTCCAATTGTCTTTCATTTCTTATTTTCGTTTCCCCACTTCGCTGCTTGAGTTACGGGTTCTTATTATGTCTTTTGCTTGTCGGCCGGGAATGTCGCTTCTCCTCTCTTCCCAACATCTTGATGCGAGACACAAGGCTAAATGTGTTGTTTACCTCAGTGAGTTTTGCATTTCATTGCGTTTCGTTCATTTTTTTTCACCTGTCTTAAGTTCTTTGTACATTATTTTATTTCCTTATATCTTTCCTCAGGCTTGTATTTCCATCCCTGCGAAACAGTCAAATGTTAGTACATAACTTATTATCATAACTTGTATAGTTATTTAAATCCAAAACAACAGTGCATGAACGTTGGCAATAAAACTAATAAAATTCTTACCTACATATCAAGAAATGTAAATAAGAGAATCCCCAAGGTTATTCATCTCTAAATATATCCTCGGTAAGGCCGTAATTAGATTAAGTGTTGAAAAACATGAAGAGAAGGATGACTAATCTAATCTCACGTATTAAAAATCCTTCTAACGAAGATAGACTGAAGTCACTGAATTTGCCCTCTAGAAAAGCGTCGAATAAGAGTGGAACATGAGTGAAGTGTGCAATGAAGGTTATAAATAGCGTGCTGAAAATATCTAACCTAGAAATGACTCTCAGCAATTGGTTCCAGCTGGAAAAATTTAGGTTTAAGGATATAGGAAAGCATTGTTTGGCAGTATAGTTGTGGATGAGTGGAACTCCCAAAAAGCGTTCGGACACTATTATGTACCTTTAAAAATAGGTTAGACAAGTACACGAGTGTGGGGAGGAGCGTTTGAATTTGACCTTCTTAGCATGGGCTAATAGGCCTATGCAGTGCTCCTCTTCCCTACGTTGTGTGTGAATGAGTTTCTCGTAAATCGAAGATTCAACTTTGTTCTGTTGCTGCTCGCATTTAGAAATGGAAGTTACCCACGAGCCGTTTACTATATTCAGACAATTACCATCAACATGCAGACTTAATGGAACAATTTTCCATGTATGATAATAGAAGCTAAAACCTTGGGTACCTTTCCCCCCAAAATTAGATATTCGAATGGAAAGGGTTGGGTTTGATTTGTATCTGAGGTACTGAAGCAATTTCTTGGGATACTTTGGAAAAGGGATGGAAAAATACGTGAGTAGGAATAGTTGGTTTTGTGTAAGATTTTTCTTAGATGAATGGTTCAGAGAACCGACAAGTTGATAAATTAGACACATGTGCAACACTTGGGTATCTTTAATGAGGAAACGTTTCGCCACACAGTGGCTTCATCAGTCCATACAAAGGAGAATGGTGAAGAACAGGAGGAGTTTGAGGTAGTCAGTCGCTCAGCCATGAGTCGATGTGATCAGTCCATCAGTCCTGAAAAGAATTTGGATTGGACAAATGTGATACCACCTACGACTGCTGCACCTCTCCTGCCTACAGTATATAAGCTACTTCTTCGCACATATGCTGTATTTTTTTCAAGATTGATGGACTGACTACATCGATTCAAGGCTGAGGGACTGATTACCTCAAACTCCTGTTCTTCACTATTCTCCTTTGTATGGACTGGTGAAGCCACTGTGTGGCGAAACGTTTCCTCATTAAAGATACCCAAGTGTTGCACATGTGTCTAATTTATCAAGACTTTTCTTGTATGGGCCAGTAAGCCTGCTGCAGTGTGCCTCAATTATTATGGCTTATCTGCAATGCATCATATCGGCTAATTTGATTCTTTTAATAACAATTTCGAAATATATATATATATATATATATATTTAATATATATAATATAATATATATATATTATAATATATAATATATATATTTAATATATATAATATATATATATATATATTATATATATATATATATATATATATATATATATATATATATATATATATATATATATTTTATATAGGATGGGGTCCACCTCTGGTGTAAATTGTGGGACCCATAGCCTCGGAGAAGTGGATAAAAAGGCTTCAAGGAAGAATATTTGGATTTCTTCCTGAAGCCGTTTGAATATTCCACTTCCCCTACCACCCCATCTTTTGATATATATTTTTTTTTTTACTAATGGAATATTTTATTACAAAATTATGGTACAGAAGATTTAAGAGATACATTGTTGATATAAAGGTGGCATATACGGTACATGTTGTTACGTGTGTATCACCTATTATAAGGCGAAAATCTCATCCAGCTCCTCAGAGCTGGGGGCGTGTGCCCAAAATACAGCAGGCATTACCCCTTTGAACAGCCGCACTGAGCCGCTGGAACAGAAAAACTAGCTGCCCTGGGATCCCTACTTACCCTGATGAGTCTTTTTCCAGCTCCTTAAGGAATTTAGATGCACTCTTTCCCCATGAGCCAAGGGTCTCTGAGCCTATGGGAACAAACATATAATGATGGGCAAGTTCTCCATATTTTCTAGATTTTTGGGGACTCCCTGAAGCTGGCAGCTGCCCCTCCTTCTTCCCTGGTGTATTGGAGATAGGTATCAGCCAAGGTAGATGCACATGTATAGTCCCACACCACCTGCTTCCCATCTGTCCAGGCTTGAAGGGTGATACCATCTGGACGCTTCTGGCTGCCATCAGATCTGCATAGTTGGGGTGGCTCCCTTACTGCTGGGCATCCAGCTGTTGTGAGGCTCCTCTTGATAATGTTATTAACCTCCTCATGTCTTGCAATCTTTCCCTCGGATCTACGGCACACAAGACCATGGTGCCCGAATCGGTTTGCTGCTTCACTGCCACAAATACACCTGTGTTCGGCGAAAATAGGGGCGGCAAGTCGAAGGGCAACACCGATGCGGATGGTCTGTGGGTCGAGACGTGTGCCCAGGCTGGAGTTGGGAACAGCCAACAGAAAGTCCCCAGCATGAGGGGCTCTCACTGCCAGGAGGCGGGCTCTATCCTTCCCTGACACACTCTGGAGCTTTGTTGAGGCAACATTTTCCACTATTGGACCATCCCAGTGCGATTGTTTGTAGTTGTTGGGGGGAGCAGGTCTGGTTTCAGAGCCCGTTAGATTATCCCAGATCATTGCTCCGTCAATGAATTTTTGGTCCTGGACTCCAATCTTGTCCCTAAGATGTTCAGGGAGAATCGCTGCTACAAGCTCTCTGGATGCAATACACGAGGACAGAAAAGCAGGTAACGCAATCTGTGATGACTTGCGGACACCAATGCCTCCTAATCTGACTGGAAGTGTAGCTTGGTTCCACTGCCTGTCTTCTAGAGTAAGGTTAAGTACTTTCGTAAAAATCTGCCTCAGAATACTGTCATATTCGTGCAGTATAGGGTTATCATATGAAGGTGCACATCTTATGAAATATGTCAACCTGGGCAGACTCAAGCACTTTGTGAGAAGGTACAAGGCATCGTGGGTGTCCAGATTGCCTATTCGTTGTTCCATTCTCCTTAACACTTCCAATTTCTTCCTGAAAATTGTGTCAATGGCATTGCTTCCCAGAGGTGCTCCTAGCAAGACACTATTTGTGGGGGCAATGACTGCTGCTCCTGGTAGTTTTGATCTCACTGCATTTATCACTTGTTGACTGACTGAGATGATTTCACATTTGGATGGATTCAGGATGAGACCCATTTCCTGTCCCCGTGTCATTACCTGTGTAAGGTCATGTAGGAGGGACTCTTTTGTACCTGCTAGTGTGCCATCATCTAGGAACCAGATGTTTAGCTCGCTGGTCAGTCTGACTGTGATTTCCCTAACTGCTATACAGAAGAGAAATGGTGCAAGAGGATCTCCTTGTTGGACACCCTCCGATGATGTGATTTCATGCTCTCCAAAGAGAAGCATTGATTCCTTGCTATACCCAGCTGAAACAAAAGGGAAGAGACCAGGGAAATGTTCTTGTACTGCTGCTAATACCACGTCTCTTTTCAGGAGATTGAACGCATTCTTGAAATCTAATTTTACCACTGCATTGTCCTCAGGCAGGTTGTTGATATACGCCCTTGTTGCATGAACCGCTGCTTCACTTCCTTGAGAGACCCCAAAGCCAAGCTGTGTGTGTGTGTTTTATGTGTGTGTGTGTGTGTTTTGTGTGTGTGTGTTGTGTGTGTGTTTTGTGTGTGTGTTTTGTGTGTGTGTGTGTTTTGTGTGTGTGTTTTGTGTGTGTGTGTTTTGTGTGTGTGTGTTGTGTGTGTGTTTTGTGTGTGTGTTTGTGTGTGTGTTTGTGTGTGTGTGTTTTGTGTGTTTGTGTGTTGTGTGTGTGTGTGTGTGTGTGTGTGTGTGTCGTGCATAACAGGCAAAACTTGCGATTTTCGCTTAAATAAGAACGCTCTTCTTGCCGAATAAGGCAAGCGAAAAATTATGTATGCAATAATTTCGCAAAAATCATTCTGAACCCAAGAAAAAAAAAAAAAAATCTGTGTTTTATTAAATTATTGTAACTTATCTAAAACATATTTAGTTGGATTAGGCTAAATTAAAGTGCGCTTGTTATAAAAGGTCAGGTAAGTTCTCTGAGCTTCATTTGGTACAAAATTATTAATTCTGACATTAACATAAATGAAAAATACATATCAACAAACGTATAACGGGAATTTTTAAAAGAACTTAATTTTTAAAAACGGTTCTTGCTAATTGACCAAATTTTACATTTTATCTAGTCGGCACGACATATAAATAAAATATATATATAATAAATATATATATATATATATAATTATATATTAAAATTTTTTTTTTAATTAACAAAATGAAAATATATCTTTAAACGTGCAACGGGAAATTTAGAAAGGATTTTTTTTTTTTTAAATTTTTAAATTATATATATTATTGGAGAATGAAAGCAGACTGAGCTTCTAATACAGTTGTAAAATTTCTGTTGAAAGAATTCATTGTCGAAAAAGAAAGCATAAATAATAATCCATAACGAAAATCATAGCCCTTATAAATTAGTGTGTGAATGCAATTTTCCTGAAATAAAAATTTCTTCACACAAAATTTTTTGGCTACCTCGCAATGGCTCTCTGATATGAATTGTCTAGTTTACGGATTATTACGATAATTCATGTTATTTCGACATTCTTTCGAAAACTTAACTGTTTTTTAATGTGCTCGTCGCTATAAATAAACTTTAAATTAAGCTATCGATTTGCAGAAAATCGGCACACATGATCAAATATATTTTCTATAGTCACTATTCATCTCAAGTTTAAAAGAATACTGTCTCAAGATTTAGCTTACCAGAAAATGACTGTTAAGTCGAATACAGAAGAGGCAGCAGAAGCAGTAGAGATTTGAAAATATAATCAGTCCATCACTCTCGAAGATGTAATTTGAGATGGTCAGTCTTTACATCTCTACTTCCTCCTTTGTATTCGACTGAAGAAGAATATGTTTAAAAAAAAATTGACGGGGAAATGTATGGAAATACTGACCCCATGAAGATAAAGCACCAGAACATTTCAGTTTTTTATTGAGAAAAAGTTTCGCCCCCCAAATGAAATTTTTCAGTTTCAACAAAAAAAAAAGTCGTGCAAAAAAAAAGGTTTAAAAAACCGACGATATAAAGTTAAGACACAGTGCAACATCTGGATATCTTTATTGCAGACACTGCAACATCATGGAATTTTGGTTCAAGGACTCTACAAGACCTTCTTCACGGCTGCTGCAATAAAACCCACTCTTTGGAAGGACCTACTTCCACTGGGGAATCCCGCCTACCAGTGACTATGCCCTCGCTCTGCCCGTCCCTAACCACTGACGCCATATAAACTCGTCTTCTTGCCTTTCTCCAGATTCTTTCCCCCACCACGATGCTGTGAAACTAACTCCAAGGCCCAGGATGATTACCTCACTTTTGTATTATTCTACTGTCTTTCCCATTATGTCCTAGAATCTGTATTGATAAAGCCACTGGATGGCGAAACGTCTACAATAAAGATATCCAGATGTTGCACATGTGTCTTAACTTTCAAGAAAAATGTCAACACTGCAGAGGAAACACCAACCCACTGTGTTGCCTATCACTGTAAAGACATTTAATGAGGAACAAACTGGCAACACATCCACCAGTGCAGGGATCTTGTTACATTTTGTGGTAGTAAGAATACTTGTTAAATGATACATTTTGGAAACGTTTCGCCAGCAAGTGGCAACTTCAGTCGAATACAGAGAAGAACGGTGGAATATAAGGAGTATGAGGTAATCAGTCCTCACAAACTCCAGGCTGAGAGACGGATTACCTCAAACTCCTCTTCAACTTCCACCAGTCTTGACAGCTTTGGACTGTAGAAGCCACTGTCTGGCGAAACTTTTCCAAAATGAAGATACCCAAATATTGCACAAGTGTCTCACATATGAATTTCTCGGTTTTTCGAAACCTTTTATACAAAGAATACGTGAACATAAAAATGGGTGTTGCCGTGGCGACAAGATAAATGGCTGTGTACAACGCAAAGCAAGCAGGGACACCTCATGAAATTCAGAGAGGTTTAATTAAACGTAAAAATAACCTACACCTACAGCGTTTAAAGGCCACCTTGAGAGCAGTAACTAGCACCATCCCTCATAATTTCAGTTTCTATAACATTTGTAAAGTCTTAGGAAAATGCTTCCTACCCAACCTGAACACTGCCATTAGATGACACGAACCATCGACGTCACGTCTGCAACAGGGAGCACTCTACTATGTCACTCTATATAGTGAACTCTGCATATGTGTACCTATATACCAGCCCATGTTGCTCTTTGATTTCTGTTTAAATGCCGGTAAGATTGGAAGACAATTCCTTCCCTCAAGTGTTCTTGACCAATATCATGACACTACCTTTGTAGAGTGTAATGGTGGTGAATACAGGGAGAAAATGAGACGGTTTCAAACATTGACCTGATGGGAAGGAAAGGGGCGGGGAGTTAGGGGAAAGCATCCATTGGTTGCAGCGTTTTTGGGGGGTCTCCTTTCGCTGTGTGTATAAAACTTTATCAAGTCAGAGCAAAACGCTTTCATAATAAAGGCTAGGTTTTCTAACTAACTGCAGGGTTTTCAGAGATACTTATTTTTTCTTCCTGAGATCATGCGAGTTTCATTTCCTTTTTTTTCTATTCAACTTTAAATTTTAGAGCACAATTGGTTAGAGGGTTTTGATACAAGTACAATGATGTGCTTGAAATATATATCAAATATTGCAACTAGTTTCTGAAGAACTATGGCATGTGCCCTACTGTAAGCATTCAGATGAACGTGCAGATTCTTATGTACATGAATGGTTCAGAGAACCAACAAGTTGATAAATTAGACACATGTGAACCATACCCCCGGCCGGGATTGAACCCGCGGTCATAGAGTCTCAAAACTCCAGCCCGTCGCGCTAACCACTAGACGATTTCTTAAGTCATGTAGACACATGTGCATCACTTGGGTATCTTTAATGAGGAAACGTTTCGCCACACAGTGGCTTCATCAGTTCATATAAAGGACAATGATGAAGAACAGGAGGATTTGTCAGGTGTGATACCACCTACGACTGCTGTACCTCACCTGCCTACAGTATATAAGCCACTTCTTCGCACATATGCTGTATCCTTTTCAAGATTGATGGACTGATTACATCGACTCAAGGCTGAGAGGCTGATTACCTCAAACTACTCCTGTTCTTCACCATTCTCCTTTGTCCAGTGTTCAGTGGTCAGTCGTCACGTGAGGTCACAGACCCTGAGCTGCTTTGGGGATTAGCGTGGACGGTTACAAAGCATGGCTTGCTTCTGCAGTGTTTTAAAAATTGAGGTTGGAGAGTTGAAGGAGGTCTTGCTTCTCCAGGAGGAGATTAGGAGGCTGAAGGTCCACCTCAATGGGTCTGGGAGAGAGTGTGAGGTGGCTGGAGTTGTGGGGAATGAGGCTTCTAGCAGTGAGGTGCAGTCTGTCTCTCGCTGTGAGGAGGCTGTAGGTGGGGAGGTAGCAACGGCTACCAGCAGTGAGGTGCAGTCCAGCACCTGCTACAAGTGGCGAGTGGTAACCAATAATGGGAGGAGAATCAGAATAAGGAAAGTTAAGAGCGAAGATCTGAAGGTAGGAAATCGCTTCTCTGTTCTTCAGGATGTATGTACTTCAGTGGCCAGTGAAGGTAAGGGTACTACTGCCCCTGCTAACAGAGGTAAGCGCATTCTTGTGGTTGGTGACTCTCAGGTAAGATATATTGACCGTGCTTTTTGTAATAGGAATAAGAAGATGAGAAATAGAGTGTGCTTCCCTGGAGCTGGTGTTGGGGACATAGTTAACAGGCTGGATAATATCACGTCAGGTAATGGGAACAAGCCCATTATTTGTCTCAGTGCTGGTGGAAATGATATTGGGAAGGGTAGGAGAGAAGAGCTGCTAGGTAACTACAGGTCAGCTATAGATTTCATTAAGTCTAAGGGAGGGGTCCCAATCATATGTAGCATCTTGCCTAGAAGGGGAGTAGGAAATGAATGGTTGTCTAGGGCAATTGGTGTAAATTGCTGGCTAGACAGATACTGCAAGGAACTTGCAATCCCATTCATTGACAACTGGAACAACTTTTATGGCAAACATGATATGTATGCAAGGGATGGGGTACATCTCTCTGGAGCTGGGGTGGTAGCACTTGCAAACTCAATTGAGAAGGCCATTGGTGAAATGCCTATGATTTTAAACTGATAGAAGATAGAGGTATGGGTGTGTGGGGGAAACAAGCAGGTTGCAACACTAGGGTTGGAATCAGTAAATGTATAAAAGGCATTCAGCATGAAGTTATAAATAAAGACAATAGATCAGGTCAGCAAACAAAGGGGGACAGCAGAGGACAGCAAGGGACTAGCTCCCTTAAGGTTTACTATACTAATAGCAGGAGTGTAAGAAATAAGATAGATGAGCTAAGATTAATTGCAAGTGCAGGAAACATAGATATTATTGCTATAACAGAGACCTGGCTCAATCTGAAAGATAGAGAGATGCCCTCTGAATGTCACATACAAGGCTATAAATTATTCCACACTGACAGGGTCAACAGGAAGGGTGGTGGAGTAGTGATGTATGTCAGAGACAATTTAAATTGTTGTGTTAGACAAGATATAAAAGTAGAGGCGTCAGCCACTGAATCTGTTTGGTTACAGCTTCTCGAGGGCCGAGAAAAACTAATTTTGGGTGTGATTTACAGGGCCCCAAATCTTGAAAGGGAGTCCAGTAAACTTCTATGGGACGAAATTCGTAAGGCATCTACATACGAAAATGTTGTGGTAATGGGAGATTTCAACTATAGACAGATTGACTGGAGCAATTTGACAGGAAATTTAGAGTCAGGTGACTTTCTTGATACGATCCAGGATTGTTTTTTAAAACAGTTTGTGACAGAGCCAACTAGAGGAAATAACCTCCTTGACTTGGTTCTTGCCAGTAGGGAAACACTAATTAATAATCTTGAGGTTAATGATGAGCTTGGGGAAAGTGATCACAAATCACTCAGTTTTAATATATCATGGAATTCCCCTAATAATGGCAATCAAGTCTCCGTCCCTGACTTTCGCTTGGCTGATTTCATAGGACTGAAAAATTACTTAGGTGGGCTGAACTGGAATGACCTGACTAAGGGTCAGGTAGGTGGTGATGGTTGCCGATATGATGCTTTCCAGGGCATAGTTCTAGCTGCTCAGTCAAATTATGTTCCAAATAGGGAAATCAGATCAAACAAAAATGATCCTAAATGGATGAACAATAGATTAAAATATCTGATTGGTCAAAAGAGAGGCATATATAGGCAAATCAAAAGAGGAGAGGGGCAATTAAGAAACCGATATATTCAGTTAAAGAGAGAAATAAAAAAGGGAATTAAAAAAAGCAAAAAGAGATTATGAGGTTAAAGTTGCAAGAGAATCGAAGACTAACCCAAAAGGATTCTTTCAGGTATACAGAAGTAAGATCAGGGACAAGATAGGCCCACTCAAAAGTTCCTCGGGTCAGCTCACTGACAGTGATAAGGAAATGTATAGAATTTTTAACACATACTTCCTCTCAGTTTTTACACAGGAGGATACCAACGATATTCCAGTAATGATAAATTATGTAGAACAGGACGATAATAAACTGTGCACGATTAGGGTCACAAGTGACATGGTTCTTAGGCAAATAGATAAATTGAAACCTAACAAATCCCCAGGCCCTGATGAACTGTATGCAAGGGTTCTAAAGGAATGTAAAGAGGAGCTTAGCACACCTTTGGCTAATCTTTTCAACATATCACTACAAACTGGCATGGTGCCAGATAAGTGGAAAATGGCAAATGTGATACCTATTTTCAAAGCAGGTGACGGGTCCTTAGCTTCGAACTATAGACCAGTAAGCCTAACCTCCATAGTGGGAAAATTTGTGGAATCAATAATTGCCGAGGCAGTTCGTAGCCACCTTGAAAAGCATAAATTGATCAACGAATCTCAGCATGGTTTTACAAAGGGGCGTTCCTGCCTTACGAATTTATTAACTTTTTTCACTAAGGTATTTGAGGAGGTAGATCATGGTAATGAATATGATATTGTGTATATGGACTTCAGTAAGGCTTTTGACAGGGTCCCACATCAGAGACTATTGAGGAAAATTAAGGCACATGGAATAGGAGGAGAAATTTTTTCCTGGATAGAGGCATGGTTGACAAATAGGCAGCAGAGAGTTTGAATAAATGGGGAGAAATCAGAGTGGGGAAGCGTCACGAGCGGTTTTCCTCAGGGGTCAGTGTTGGGCCCCCTGCTGTTCACAATCTACATAAACGACATAGATGAGGGCATGTCATCGGCCGATGACACCAAAATAGGCCGTCGAATTCATTCTGACGAGGACATTCGAGCACTCCAGGAAGATTTGAATAGACTGATGCAGTGGTCGGAGAAGTGGCAGATGCAGTTTAATATAGACAAATGCAAAGTTCTAAATGTTGGACAGGACAATAACCATGCCACATATAAACTAAATAATGTAGATCTTAATATTACGGATTGCGAAAAAGATTTAGGAGTTCTGGTTAGCAATAATCTGAAACCAAGACAACAGTGCATAAGTGTTCGCAATAAAGCTAATAGAATCCTTGGCTTCATATCAAGAAGCATAAATAATAGGAGTCCTCAGGTTATTCTTCAACTCTATACATCCTTGGTTAGGCCTCATTTAGATTATGCTAAACAGTTTTGGTGACCGTATTACAGAATGGATATAAATTCTCTGGAAAATGTACAAAGGAGGATGACAAAGTTGATCCCATGTATCAGAAACCTTCCCTATGAGGATAGACTAAGGGCCCTGAATCTGCACTCTCTAGAAAGACGTAGAATTAGGGGGGATATGATTGAGGTGTATAAATGGAAGACAGGAATAAATAAAGGGGATGTAAATAGTGTGCTGAAAATATCTAACCTAGACAGGACTCGCAGCAATGGTTTTTAAGTTGGAAAAATTCAGATCAGGAAGGATATAGGAAAGTACTGGTTTGGTAATAGAGTTGTGGATGAGTGGAACAAACTCCCAAGTACAGTGATAGAGGCCAGAACGTTGTGTAGCTTTAAAAATAGGTTGGATAAATACATGAGTGGATGTGGGTGGGTGTGAGTTAGACCTGATAGCTTGTGCTACCAGGTCGGTTGCCGTGTTCCTCCCTTAAGTCAATGTGACCTGACCTGACTAGGTTGGGTGCATTGGCTTAAGCCGGTAGGAGACTTGGACCTGCCTCGCATGGGCCAGTAGGCCTTCTGCAGTGTTCCTTCGTTCTTATGTTCTTATGTATGGACTGACGAAACCACTGTGTGGCGAAACGTTTCCTCATTGAAGATACCCAAGTGTTGCACATGTTTCTATTTATCAACCATTCAGATGTATACGTACGATCAAGACTCTTTTAACTAAACATTTCGTCACTATTATTCTTTCCAGTCTATAGAATGAAAAGGCTACAAGTGGCGAAGCGTCTTCAAAAAATGTCTTCACTCTCCTTATGTGTTTTTACGCAAATAACTCGCACATAGGGAAAAATAGTTGATGGTCCATGTCGGACCGCAACGTAGGTATAAGTTCTCTTCTATGTGTGGGTTATTGGTCATTGTTCCAGTCACGGTACTGTGACTTTTTGTTCCTTAGGTGACTTTGTTCCCACTATCTATCGATTTACCTCTACTGGAACGATATCCATTCACTAAGTTCCAAGAACTAAAGAAGTCACCTATTAAGTTCAAGAGGCAAAAATAAATATTGTATTCTCAGGACTGAAGATGACTCTGTCATCGTCTTTCTGAGTTTCATGAGAAACCAAGAGATTTAAGAATGGCGTTTTCCACTAACTTTCCAATCTTCACTTTTGGAATCGCATCAGGATTCCGGGGGGAAAAATATCTCAGTTCTTCTATATGCATATAGAGAAAATATCCAATCAATATTTTATTGTTATTCTGTTAACAGGATTTACAGTATATTAAAGCAATATTATTTGATTATTCTGTTAGCAGGATTTACAGTATATTAAAGCAATATTATTTGATTATTATTCTGTTAACAGGATTTACAATATTTTAAAGCAATATTATTTGATTATTATTCTGTTAACAGGATTTACAATATATTAAAGCAATATTTGATTATTATTCTGTTAGCAGGATTTACAATATATTAAAGCAACATTATTTGATTATTATTCTGTTAATAGGATTTACAGTAAAGCAATATTATTTATTATTCTGTTAACAGGATTTACAGTATATTAAAGCAATATTATTTGATTCCGTTAACAGGATTTACAGTATATTAAAGCAAAATTATTTGATTATTCTGTTAACAGGATTTACAATATCAATAATTTATACATCATATAGGTTTCCTACGTTCATATAAAGGTAATGCATATTTGTAATTTTTTCCTCAGATAAAATTATAGAAAACTGAGAAATAACAGATTTAGTAGAGAGCATAAAAGGTAATGTATATAAGAAGAGTGTAAAAAATACTAGGGAATATCTATCGAGTCGACCACGTCAGAATCAGGTGGCATCATGCCAACAATAGTGAACAAAACATACAAATGGCTGAATAAGCTTTTTATTTTTTAATGTTTTGTATTGTGTTTATCACTCTGTCATATACAGTGATAAACTGTCATGGTATTGTGCTTTTTTTCTGTTATTGTCACAGGAAAAGTTTGTTATGCAACGCATGTAATTTCTACCATGTAGGTTTAGTGTATGTCAGAATTGTTATCGAATCTCTAGGCTGGAATATTGCTGCAAACTAACCGCCTCTTTCAAAGCAAGTGAAATTGCAGACCTGGAGAATGTACCGAGAACTTTCACGGCACATGTACGATAAAGCATATAAATTACTGGGAATGGTTGAAGTCCCTTGATTTGTATTCCCTGGAACGCAGACGACAAAGATGCGTGATAATATACACTTGGAAAATCACTTCCTACGAAAGCAAAAGACTGGGCAGGAGATGCAACATCCCCCCAATGAAAAGCAGGGGCGCCACAAGTACACTAAGAGACAACGCAGTAAGTGTCAGGGGCCCATGACTGTTCAACTGTCTCCCAGCATGCATAAGGGGGATTACAAATAGATCCCTGGTTATTTTCAAGAAGGAGGTGGACAGACACCTTAAGTCAGTACCCGACCAGCCGGGCTGTGGTTCGTACGTCGGTTTGGGTGTGCGACCAACAGTAACGACCTGGTTGATAAGGCTCTGATCCACCACGAGGCCTAGTCACAGACAGGGCCGCGGGGGGGTCGATTCCCGAAATCCTCTCCAGGTATACTCCAGGAATGACTAGAGAAATTGACAAGGTGCAGAACAGATTAAAAAAACTGAACATGATGTTGAGCTCATGAGTTTGCATCATGCACATTAAAATATTGCAAAAGCTATTTTAGTAGAGCAGACATGGACGGAATGTTGAATGTATTATAAATATACGTAAAAGATAGTAAGATAGTGAAATCTATAGAGATTTTTTGAGGTAAGAGACGCCCTGCTTAGGGATTTTTGGAATGACGTGATATATTTTCCAGTGAAAGCCGGTCTTTGAAAAAAATATGTAATGTGACCATACTTGTTGTAAAATGTTTATTGATGGTATTGTAAAAGGGGTGACTGTCAGTGAGATACTGAATCTTACATAAAATAAGGACTGAACCCGCGCCCTTACGTTGTGAGGTGAGGGAGCTGGCAATGACACACCAGCCTCCAGAAAGTCAATGTTTGAGCATGTACGGATATTCTTACTAATACCGATAACTACCGCCATACATCTAAGCCCATTCCGTGTTGACTCCCCATCCTACGATATTGGTAAGACCTTCACAGCTACTGAAAGTTACTCTAACCCCCCAGGGCTGATGTAACAAGTTACTCTGGCTACCGGGGCTGCTGCAACAAGTTACTCTGGTCCCCAGGGGATGCTCCAGCAATTACTCTGCCCTCAGGGGCTACTGCAGCAGTTACTCTTCGGCACTGAAATATTTTCTTAACACTGCCAAATTTGGCCGTCGTATGCAGCAGCCTAAGATGGTGTCTCCAATATATGCCCGTGATGGCCACCTCCTTCCTCTGCGTCTGTGTTTTATGGCCTGTGTGAACGGTGTATTAAGCGGGATGTATGGAGCAGGAGGCACAGGAAGACGACGAGAACAAGGATGAGGAGGACGAGAAGGATTAAGAGGAGGAGGAAAACAAGAAAGTGGAGGAAAAGGAATAGAGGAAGGTGGGAGAGGAAAGAGGAGGAGAAAGAAGGATGAAGAAAAAGAGGAAGAGAAGGAGGATGAAGAGGAGAAAGAGGATGGAGAATCTAAGTAACAGGAGAAGAAGGGTAATAAAATACGAGGAAGGGGAGTGGATGAGGGAAGTAAATGTAGGTGTGGCTAGTGTGTTTGAACGAGAGAGAGAAATAATTATAATTAAATTTTTAATACATAAAGTAAAACACAGTTCAATTTACTAAACCTAACAAAATTCTTTAGGTTGTCATCTAAGTTAATAAAAAAAATCAGAATGCAGTTAATGTTAAAAAAATGACGCTGGGAGCTGCATAAAAAACAAAAGCTGTAAAAAGAAGTTAGCTTGAGCAAAAACAAGCTTTGACAGGGGTAACGTTTTTACCGCGCCTCCTAATCCCTAATATACGAATTCTATAATATTCACACCACATATTGACATCAGACACTACATCTCCACTGCCTCTAGCTTCCTCCTTATTTCAACATTTACCACCTCTGCTTCACACCCATATAAGAGTGTTGGTATAACTATACTCTCATACATTCCCCTACTTCCATGTAAAAATTTCTTTGTCTCCACAGACTCCTCAGTGCACTACTCACCTTTTTCTCCTCGTCAATTCTATGATTCATCTCATCTTTCATAGACCCATCTGCTGACACGTTCACTCCTAAATATCTGAATACATTCATCTCCTCCATACTCTCTCCCTCCAATCTGATATCCAATCTTTCGTTACCTATTTTTTTTATCCTCATCACCTTACTCTTTCCTACATTCACTTTCAATTTTCTTCTTTTACATACCCTACCAAACTCATCCACCAACCTCTGCAACTTCTCTTTAGAATCTCCCAAAAGCACAGTGTCATCAGCAAAGAGCAACTGCGACAACTCCCACTTTGTGTTAGATTCTTTATCTTTTAACCTCACACCTCTCGCCAATACCCGAGTATTCACGTCTCTTACAACCACATCTATTTATTGAACAACCATGGTGATATCACACATCCTTGTCTAAGGCCTACTTGTGTATGCATATATATATATATATATATATATATATATATATTAATATATATTATATTATATATATATATATATATAATATATATATTATATATATATATATATATATATATATATAGTGTGTGTGTGTTTAGTTATTTTCTATGCTTCTCTCTTTTCTAAATTTCCAATTTTTAATGTTTTTCTATGTTTTGTTCTGCTCTAAAAGTTTCTGTGTAACTAAACAGTCAACATCGCCTTAATTTTTTAATATACCAACAATAATAATCACCATCCTTATCTTAATTTTCATCACAACCCCCATTTATCTTCACCATTATTACCCTCAACGCCATCATCATCATCAGGCAGTAATGACCATCTCTAAACAGCACATACTTAAGCTTCAGGCAGGATATTTTCTCGCAAAATTACTCTCATTATCCTCTTCCTCTCCTCGGCTATATCACGCGAATTTTAGGTAAACAATGCCCTTCTTCAGATAGATTTATGGACCGTCTGATGTATGACACACCCTCCTCTGTGTACACTGTTGCGTATCACATCCTTATGCCCATAAATGACTTATACACTTTCTCAGTTAACTGAAAGTATGTTACGTTTTGTTTACCACAAAAGTTTGTATTTCGATGTATATTCCAGATGTATCATAGACATTGACAGGTCTGTTATACACTGTATTTGATATGAAAGTTTAATTAAATCCTTTTTTTTTTAGATTAACATATTGTTGGTGTTAGTGTATATGTGTACTATAGCGTTATGACACACGTACTGTCACAGGTCAGTGTGTCAACGCACTGGTCTGCGAGTATTAGGACTCACTTGCAACTGGTTCAATCCCCATCCATTCCAAGACCAAAATGGCACTGAACCACGCAGTAGGCAAATAATAACATATGAAATCTATACATTTTTTAAGCGATATCTATAGTTACTAGCAAATGTTACAAAATCACAATACCTTGACTTGAACAATTCATAATATCCTAACTGGTAATACATACTTAAGGCTATGTATTGGCACGACATACTAGCACAATGGTAATGATGTGAAACATCAATACGATGGTATAGAAATACAGAAACTGTGTGTGGCTTTGAAAGAAACGTTGTCAATATATCTGAGTATGTCTCCTAATTAATATATACCCTGACGAGTAACAGTCCGTCCTGAAGCATTATTAAGTCAAGAAATTAATGAAATTTTGTCTAAATAACATTTCAAAAATGTGTTAGTTATAAACTACAGAAAAAAATCCTAAGAATCACAAGGAGAGCATCCACGGCAGCAGAAATAACAGCAACATCAACAACAGCAATAACATCAGTCTAGAACAAGCCAGCCGCACAGCATCACAAGAACATTATTAGCACATGAGAGGTTCCCTTTACCTCACGCTCCAGGTCACGCTCTCCAACGCCTCCGTGGGTTGTTTCAGTAATTGTTCAGCGAGGTGGTAAGTATTAATCAATCACTGAAGGATTGAATTCACCGCCGATCCACATTTGAAGTCATGACAACAGTTGAATATTTACGTGGAAGCAATTTGCGCCTGCCAAAGCATCATATTAATATGGAACAGCACTGTCTGTGTCGGCAGGAATTGTGTTTCATAATAAGCGCTTCAGAATGGTATGTGAATGGCTGATAAATTTTTAGTGACTAATTTAAAATACAGAGTGATTATGAATTAAATATTTCCCCTAGATTCTGCATATGCATTGAGAAAATACTGTCAGAGACAACTTTAATTAATTTAAGATATGCAGATTAACGTCAAGATGTACATGTTTTTTTTTTTTTTTTTTTTTTTTTTTTTTTTTTTTTTTTTTTTTTTTTTTTTTTTTTTTTGTGTGTGTGTGTGTGTGTGTGTGTGTGTGTGTGTGTGTGTGTATTCTCAACATTTCCCGAGTGTTTAAACAATCTCGAGTTTTCTTATAAAATGCATATTAGTAATAAAGGTAAAAGT
Source organism: Cherax quadricarinatus (assembly GCF_026875155.1). Lineage (NCBI taxonomy): Eukaryota > Metazoa > Arthropoda > Malacostraca > Decapoda > Parastacidae > Cherax > Cherax quadricarinatus. Next base: position 13,125,661 of record NC_069474.1, on the reverse strand, counting down.
ACAGACAATATGTTAGGTAAAATAACCCATGTGCAACTAATGTGACATTTTATTATGGAAACGTTTCGCTCTCCAGAAGCTTTTTCACCTCAGGTGGAACCCGTGTAAACATTTTATCCTTATATTGTTTGTAACAGCTTGACAAAACTCCTAGAGAGCGAAACGTTGCAACAATAAAAAGTCAGATGCACACGTGTCCTTTTATCTAATAAAATGAAAACTGATACAAAAAAGATTTCATATTCAATAATATATTCACGAAAATTAACATGACATGCAATATTTATTTCGCACTAAAACTAAATTTGCAATATGATGTACTCTTGCTAGAATTTAAGTGAATTGTAAAGCTTAACTGTAACTTATAACTAGTCAGCTTCCTTAGCATTAACAATATATCAAATATATTAATTTCGAGATATTCACACAGATTTTCGCAGTTCCACTAAAAGATATATACACGTCTGGATTTTTTTAGCCTGATGATCATTGCTTCAGAAGATTAAATGAGAAATTCTTGATATATTGAATTGGAAAACAATACCCACAAGTTCTTTATTGAGACATGTGCAACATTTAGGAATCTTTATAGACGTAACATGTATCCTGAGGAGGAGGATTTATCAGACGAATACAGAGGTGATTACAATAGAAGAAATGAGGAAATAGTTTGAGATGAATAGCCCCTGAGTCTTGATGGATGAAACCAGAGACTTGTTTGATGGAACCGGATGCAGCAGCTTGGAGATGTGTCACAGGTGAACAGGGCTCACTAGCAGAAGTTGTTCATGCAGAAGAGTTGTTAGCAATAGAATTGTTGAAGGCATTAGCTAATCCATCCGTCATCAAGCTGAGGGACTGATCACCTCAGCGTACCTCTCCACTTCTACTGTAATCGACTCTGTATTCGACTGACGGAGTTGCTGTACATGGGACTGTTAGGTCAATTCAGTTATTATATTGCAGGCTAGAATTTGCGAAATAAGTAGTGGTCTAAATTAAGGAAAAGAGGCATGTTGATGCAAACATTCTCCTGTGTGGCAGCAAAAGCCAGCTAACTGGCGATTCAAAGAGAAATGAAACGACGTCATTCTTTAATCTTCAATCCGGACCAGTGTATACTGTTGGCATAAATATTTACACTCTACCTGACTCCCCACTACATTTATAGGGTAATGCTACTTGCTTTTCTTAAAGCAGACACAGAAGTTCCCCTGTTTATCTGGAGTTTATCTGGAGAGAGTTCCGGGGGTCAACGCCCCCGCGGCCCGGTCTGTGACCAGGCCTCCTTAGGTCAGAGTCCCAGGATGCGACCCACACCAGTCGACTAACACCCAGGTACCCATTTTACTGATGGGGAACATAGACAACAGGTGGAAAGAAACACGTCCAATGTTTCTACTCTGGCTGGGAATCGAACCCAGGCCCTCACCGTGTGAAGCGAGAGCGTTAACCACCAGGCCACCAGAGCCCTTGTACATATTAATTCCGGATATCCTCACGTCAATAATAAATAATTGACAAATTAGTGAATAAGACGTGCTTAGCAACGGGTATCTATTTTATGAAAACCTTCAGAAAACTAGTGGCATTTTCAGCTCAAAACATAAATTATATACTGGAGATAATGTAACAACTACTATAGTACTATGTATTAGCTAGAGCGTTGCTGAGGATCACTGTCAGTGGTGAAAAAAAAATTAGGGAAGCACGTGTCACTGATAATTATGTTAGTTTCTTTAAAATAAACCATAAAAGGATTCAGCATCAAAAGTGGGGCTTTCGGCTTGGAAGCCGAAGTCAAAGTCAATGGGGCTAAGTACTGAAGATGTCAAACGTTAATCTTGTGGTCAATGATTAAAGCGACCCAGCAGTCATGTCGTAGTACTGGGTGTCTTGTGATATCAATGTTCAAATCATCCGAGGACAGTTTTCCATGTCTGACAGCAATGAAAAAATGACTGCCAGGGACTTTAATAGGGATTTATTTAAAATATTTTTTCCCCCAACTCGGACGATCATTGCCGGCGTGTCTTGTGTGTCTTCGGTAGAACTGGGAAAACATTTGCGATACAAGGACTCCCAGTGTATGAGGTTGGTAGATAGTAGATAGCGGCTTGAGTGGTTTTCACTGAATATTCATTAACATAGATACCTCTGTCTAGCAAATCAGCATAAAAAGACCTATTTGTATTTACTAGAAATTCTACATAACCAGTATAGTAGACGGAGCAAGACATGGTGAGGAGTTTTATTTCAGAAGAGCCTGTAATGCATTTTGAGAATTTGAAAATACAGCAATGAACAGCAGTTGGTATGCTTGCAGAGTGTATGATGTTAATGAAGCGACATATATTTATGCTGTAAAAATGCTCGCCGAGTTCGGTAAATGTCGTTTAATTACATTATTCTTAAACTTAGCCTCTTACCTGGCACCATCCAAGGCTGTGTGCATTGCCATAGCCTTGGATGGTGTCAGGTAAGCGACACCATCCAAATATATTGAAGTTAGAACATGGAAGGGAATGGGAGTAAACGCGAATCTCAGGAACATCCTAGTAAGGTTACGGTATGGGATGAAAGTAAACGGGATGAGAGAGACGTTATAGAGAGTTTTTGTGTGTAAGTACTATACAAGACATTTACTGAGAATTCTACGAATTTTGATACAGGTATGGTAGGGGATGTTGGCTCATAAGCCTTGAATGCAGAGTCTTGTCTTAGCATATACACATTGTTGTATATACAGTATTTATACATAAAAACTTCCACTTTAATTAAACATACAAATACTGAAATATAATTACCTCTGTATATTTACACAAATATACATTTCTCCGGTGCTGAGGCAGATAATAAGGATGTTCCTCTTACCAATAAATATTTCCTAATCTGCTACGAAGGAAAATTCATTTCTGCCTCTTCTTCCCAATACAAATAACAAAAAAAGTCCTTATACCTAATGTTGGACTCACCAGTATCTTCAACATTGATACGTTCAAGAGTAGCTTTCCTCGTGCTTTGAGTCACCAACTCACGGGAACACAGCGAAGGAATCTCCTTAATTTTTTTCTCAGTCACTTCGACTTCAGATCTAAGTCTTCTTTACTTACAAATTTTCATTCATTGTAAAGATATACTTTTCCTTGTACATGGAATGATTATTTTTGTTTAACTTTCTAAGCCATGTTACTTTATTTTCCCTGTATCTGTGTCTTCGTCCTAAGGTATAGCAACTTTACAGCACAGGATAAGTTATTTAAAAAGATTTTAATAAACCGGACTTCACTGATCTCTGCAAACTCGAAACAGGGAAAAAAATTTGTTACTGGTATTGGGTTACATGAGATTCCAATTGTATAGCGTATAATCTATAAAGGCATTTAATTTCCCAACAATAACGATACTAATAGGATCCCTTTTCTCATTAAAAGGTTCAGAATTTGGAGATGGGCAGCTGCTGTGTTATGCCTACACACCTTTAAACCTTTTTTTTTTACATAAAACTTACAAAAAATGGGACGAATATTTTCTTGTTCTCGAAATGTTACTCAGTATTTCCGACGCTCACGGCTATAGAAATATTTGTGGATACTTTTTAATTTACGCCACAACTAACTCTGCAGTTTTTCGTAACCTTAGCAAAAGTTATGTGAGATACACATGAATATAGTTAAAAATCTTTACATACAAATATACACACTTGAGTGGGTGTATGCATTTTTTTTCCATAACTTCCGACTCAGCTTATTTATCAATGATGTTTTTGCAAAACAACTCTAGCACATATTGTCTGGGTAAGCTAAACCTCTTAAAAAAATAAATAATTATGAGCTATATTCATGTATCATCATCATCACAAGGAATCACTAAATTATTAATCAGGCCTCTCAGGTAATTGCCAGGAACCACATCTGTGACTCGTATACCTTCAGTACCTATAATTTCAGCAGCAGTGACTAATGTTCTTTCAGTGCCCAGAGCTACAGTGATCACTGTATCTTCAGTGCCCAGAGCTACAAGTCCTGGTTTATCAGGTTTTAATCCTAATGACTTTGCTAGGACCATTAAATCTGCATTCCACTTTTGCACCAACAATCAGGAATATTTTTACTCCATAAATTTTGGTAAACTCTTAGCGTCTTACACAAAGTTATATACACATTGTTGCATATATAGTATTTATACATAAAAACTCCCTTGAATTAAACACATACTGAAATGTAATTACCTCTCTGTATTTACACAAATATACACTTCTCCAGTGCTGAGGCAGATAATAAGGATGCTCCTCTTACTAATAAATGTTTCCTAATCTGCTAGGAAGGAAAATGCATTTCTGCCTCTTCTTCACAACACAAATTACAAAAAGTCCATAAATTTAATGTGGGACTCCCCAGTATTCACAACATTCGTAAATTTACCAGCTACTTTCCTAGCGCCCTACGGCACTACAAGGCGAGAATTTCCTTTCTCGACTTTTTTTTTCCCCAGTCATTTCGACTTCAAATCTAAGGGTTCTATACCTACCATTTTTCATTAGTTGTAACTGATATACTTTTCCTTGTTCCAATACAGAATCTTCTTGTTAAACTTTCTAAGACTTTACATTTTTATTTTCTCTCTGTGCTTTCATCTGAAGATATAGAAACTTTACATCAAAGGATAAGTTATTTAATTAATGCATAAACTGGATCATCCATTATTTAACGAACTGGATTTCATTGATCTCTACAAACTCGAAATAGGAAAAAAATTTTTTTTTACTAATATTTGGTTACGTTAGATTCCAATTGTATTGCGTATAATCTATAATTTCCCGACAGTAACGATACTAATAGGATGCCTTCCATTTGGGGAGTTCATGGTGTATACGATTTAAAGAATGCATTTCCTCATTAAAAGGTTCAGAATTTTGAGAGTGGGCAGCTGGTGTGTTACACCTACACACTTCTAAAGCTTTTTTTTTTTCATAAAACTTACAAAAAATGTGATTAATATCTTCTTCCTCCCGAAAGGTTACTATAGAAATATTTACGGATTCTTTTTAATTTACACTCCTAATTTTTCGTAACTTTAGTGAAAGTTATATAAGATACGCACGAATTTGGCTAAAAATCTTTATATACAAATACACACACGTGAGTGGGTGTTTGCATTTTGTGTTTTTTATCCATACCTTCCGACTTTACTTAGTCATCAAGTGTGTTTTAGTAAAACAAGTCCAGCATATATTGTCCGTCTCAGCTATACCCCGTAAAAAAAAACAAAAAAATAATTATGATCTCTATTCGTTTATCATCATCACGTGGAATCACTGTATCATTAATCAAGCCTCTCAGATCATTGCCCGGAACTACGTCTGTGACTCGTATACCTTCAGTGCCTATAACTCCAGCAACAGTAATTAATGTTCTTTCAGTGCCCAGAACTACAAGTCCTGGTTTGTCAGGTTTAAAGCCTAACGACTTCGCTAGGACCACTTTACTTGTATACCAACAAGAAGAATATTTTAATTCAATAAATAATGATTATGGCAAACTCGCAGTGTATTTATCTAAAGTTATATACACACCGGTGTATACACAGCAAAAAAAATATTCACCACCCTGAATACTGACACAAAAAATTTTTTCAGTGAATTAAATCTACAGAGACATACTGATAATTACATCTCTGTGTATATACACAGATATACACTTCTCGGTGTATATACCCTGTAATTGCTCAGGTCTTGCTTGAGTCTGGTGAGTTGTTAGCAACAATCACACTCTCTAACTGCCTCTTAACCATGGCAATTACAGACGCAGCAAGCGACATTAGGTGTAAATTGACTCTAGTATTATTCCTACTTCTCTGTTTGACCTCTCTCTCTCTGTA
>NC_069474.1:13057281-13117281 GCF_026875155.1 Cherax quadricarinatus | reverse complement strand
AAAGATCCCACCTTAGCAATAGCTAAGAACTATAGACCAATAGCTTTAACGTCCCATATAATAAAAATCTTTGAAAGAATTTTAAGAAGCAAGATAGCAAACCACCTACTCCCGAAAATTGCACAACCCAGGGCAACATGGTTTCAGAGCAGGTCGTTCCTTCTCTCAACTGCTAGATCACTATGATATGGTCTTAGATGCACTGGAAAACAAACAGAATGCAGATGTAGTATACACACATTTTGTAAAAGCCTTTGACAAGTGCGACCATGGTGTAATAGCACACAAAATGCGCACTATAGGGATAACTGGTAGATGGATCTTCAACTTTCTAACCAATCGAACACAGAGTAGTGGTAAACAGAGTTAAATCGGATGCAGCCATAGTGAAGAGCTCTGTTCCACAAGGCACAGTACTCGCACCTATCCTGTTCCTCAGGCATAGACAGAGATGTAAACCATAGCACTGGATCATCCTTTGCAGACGATACCAGGATCTGCATGAGAGTGTCATCCATTGAGAACACGGCAAAGCTCCAAGAAGATATAAACCAAGTTTTCCAATGAGCAACAGAGAACAATATGAAGTTCAATGAAGACAAATTCCAACTACTCTGTTATGGAAAACTGGAGGAAATAATAGCTAGGACTGAGTATACTACAAACTCTAATCACACAACAGAGAGGAAAAGTAATGTGAAGGACCTGGGTGTGGTAATGTCCGAAGATCTCACCTTCAAGGACCACAACAGTGCCACTATCACATCTGCGAGGAAACTGATAGGATGGATAACGAGAACATTCAAGACAAGAGATGCTAAGCCAATGATAATCCTTTTTAAATCACTTGTTCTCTCTAGGCTAGAATACTGCTGTACACTAACATGCCCATTCAAGGCAGGTGAAATTGCAGATGTAGAGAATGTACAGAGAACCTTTACTTCACGTATAAGTTCCATCAAACACCTAAACTACTGGGAACGCCTGGAAGCACTTGACTTGTGCTCGCTGCAGCGCAAGCGAGAGAGATATATCGTAATCTACACCTGGAAGATTCTGGAGGGACTGGTTCCTAATATGCACACAGAAATCACTCCATACGAAAGCAAAAGACTTGGCAGGCGATGCAACATACCCCCAGTGAAAAGTAGGGGCGTCACTGGTATACTAAGAGAAAATGCAATAAGTGTCCGGGGCCCAAGACTGTTCAACAGCCTCCCACCAACAATAATGGGCATTACTAGTAGACCCCTGGTTGTCTTCAAGAGGAAGTTGGACAGATACCTAAAGTCAGTTCCGAATCTGCCGGGCTGTGGTTCATATGTTTAACTGCATGCGGCCAGTAGTAACACCCTCGTTGATCAGGCCCTGATCCACCGAGAAGCCTGGTCGTGGACCGGGCCGTGAGGGCGTTGATCCCCGGAATACCCTCCAGGTAGACTCCAGGTGGAGTAGTTGGTGCTTTTATTTAATAAATGTATGGAAGAGGATAAAGTACCTAGGGACTGGAAGAGAGCATGCATACTCCTCTTGTATCAAGGCTAAGGAGACAAAAAGAGTGCAAAAATTATAGGAGAATAAGTCTGTTGAGTATACCTGGTAAAGTGTATGGTAGAGTTATTATTGAAACAATTAAGAGTAAGACGGAGAATAGGATAGCAGATGAACAAGGAGGCTTTAGGAAAGGTAGGGGATGTGTGGACCAGGTGTTTACGGTGAAACATATAAGTGAACAATATTTAGATAAGGGTACAGATTTTGTAATATTTATGGATTTGAAAAAGGCGTATGACAGGGTGCATAGGAAAGGGGGTCAATGTGGCAGATGTTCCAAATGTGTGGAATAGGAAGTAGGTTATTGAAGGCAGTGAATCATTTTTACGAGGAAAGTGAGGCTCAGGTTAATGTAGGACATACTCTAACCTGAGTATGGTGACATCACACATCCTTAGACAAGGATGTGTGATGTCACCATTCTTGTTCAATATATTTATAGATGGGGAGATAGAGAAGTGAACGCTCGGGTGTTGGCAAGAGGTGTGGAGTTACAAGATAATCTAACACAAATTGGGAGTTGTCACAGTTGCTCTTTGCTGATGACACTGTGCTTTTGGCAGATTCTGAAGAGAAGTTGCAGAGGTTGGTGGATGAGTTTGGTAGGGTATGTAAAAGAAGAAAATTGAAAGTGAGTATAGGAAAGAGTAAGGTTATGAGGATAAAAAAAAAATAGGTAACAAAAGATTGGATACCAGGTTGGAGGGAGAGAGTATGGAGGAGGTGAAAACATTTTAGATAAGTTTACAATAATTTAATAATAAACAAACATAATGAAATATATATTTATCGTTAGATTCGGAATGAATCTTGCGAAATTATTGTATACAGAAGTTTTCGCTTGACTCATTCGGCAAGTAGAACGTTGCTATTTAAACCTAAATCGCAAGTTTTACCTGTGTGGCACGACATTAATATATATATATATATTATATATATATATATAAAATATATATATATATATAAAAATATATATATATTATATTTTTATATATATATATAAATGCATATAAATGCAATATAAATGCATATAAATGCAATAAATGCATTCCCAAGGGATGACAACCTCGTCCGTCTCCCCCCTAGGGCGACAAACACCCGCCGGGCAAATGCCAACAACAGGACACCCGAAAACCTCAAAAATCAGAGCCCAAATTAGCAAAAAAATAGAAGAGGGGAAATACTACCAATCGCTCCCAAGGACGTCAGCACGGCGCAAGCTCTGAAGGACAAACATCCACCCAGGGCTCCCAGTACCAACATTGACATCCCTGACATTGCAGCAGGCGAAGAACATCTAACCTTACGATCTGATGTGTATAAAGCTGCTATGTCATTTCCAACAGGTTTCAGCGGGAGGTTTCACCGGTTTAAGGGCCTCAACACTTAAAACAAATACTCAATCCAGCACTTGGTGAGGTTTCAGAGAGGCTGCTGTCTGAACTCACCAAATTTTCCAACCTGTGCCTGGCTGGCGGTGGTCCAGAGGCCATCGACCCTTTTCTTTGTTGCCTCATTGTGTGCCCTCCGGAAAAAGGATGGCGGAATCCAGGCCCATTGCAGTGGGAAACCCACCCTTCGGCGCCTAGTCGCCAAGGCTGCAGTAAGAAGGGTGAGTCAAGAGGCTGCTGCAATGCTGAAACCAACTCAGCTCGGTTTCGGCGTTCAACAGGGCTGTGAAGCAGCTGCCTACGCAGCCGAGTATATATCAAAAACATGTCCTATGAAAAACCCTTTGGTCAAATTGACTTTACCAATGCTTTCAACTCAGTCAGAAGGGATGCTGCTCTCCAAGCAGTTTATAGAAACTTCCCTTCCCTTTACCTTCATAGAATCGTGTTATAGTGTGACTTCCAAACTATTGTTTGGGGACCATGAAATTGACTCGTGTGAGGGCGTTTCAAACAGGGGGACCCCCTCGCCCCCTTTCTATTTTGTTTTGGTCATCAAGGAAGTCACAGAAGCACTCTCCAGCGAGCTCAATATCTGGTTCCTGACGACGGTACCCTAGCTGGCACAACAGAATCTCTCCTGGAGGGACATCAGTAAAATTAAAGACATGGGAGAAAGCCTGGGCCTTTTTTTTAAACCCCACCAAATGTGAAATAGTTTCTACCAATCAACAGATGATCCAGATATTAGTACCGTTTTACCAGGACACGAGCCATTGATCCAGCCAATAGCACTCTCCTCGGTGCTCCTCTTTTTGGGCCAATGCCATCGATCTGATCCTAGGAAAAAAAATCTCAGACCTCCGGACGATGGAAAGCAGGAGGAAAGACATTGCAAACCCCGATGCCTTCTACCTACTCACCAGGTGCCTGTCAACCCCAAAACTTACCTATTTTCGAGATGCTCCCCAGCCTTCAGCAGTCCCCAAAAATCAAGGAATATGACTCTCTCCTGAAGGCCATGCTTAGAGAGTGTATTGAATCTTTCCCTTGACGATGGACAGTGGTTGCAAGCCTCACTTCCGGTCAGGGTAGGAGGGCTAGGAGTACGCAGATCCTCCCAGATTGCTCTACCAGCTTTCCTATCCTCTTCCATTGCATCAAAAGAGTTTTATAAGACAAATTCTCCTGACACCCTCAGTGACTCAGCAGGAATAAAGACCCTAGCTATGTCAGTGCCATCACCGAATGGGAGACTCTTGCTGCTCCAGCACCAAACCCTAGTGCAGCACTGGGTCACAAACAGTCAAGCTGGGATAGCCCAATGCTGAAAAGGTGCTTGCCAACATGCTCAGGGCTGCAACATCGATAGGGAGATTGCCCCCTCTCCAGGCTGTGAGTGCACCTCACTCCGGGAACTTCCTCCAAACAGTTCCCATATCGGCAATGGGAACGCGACTCGACCCTAAGACCCTCCGTATTGCAGTGGCTCTGCGCCTTGCTGCCCCAATTCACACAGAATATATGTGTATTTGCGGCGAAGTGCAAGCAGACCAATACGGTCTACATGGTCTTAACTGTTCCAAAACCAAGGGCTGGGGATGCAAGACACAATGAGGGCAACGACATCATTTAAAAGAACCCTTGCTACAGCTGGATGCCCTGCCGAGAGGGAGCCAAGATCACTTGCAGCAAACAATACTCACAACCCAGCAAACCGCCCCGACGGGGTCACCATCTATCCTTGGAAGAATGGCAAGCTCTTAGCATGGGACTATACCTGTGTGTCCACACTGGCTGACACCTATATCCATCACAAGTGTGGGGCGACAGGGATGAGCTTTATGACCACAGGGAGGAGTACAAGATCAACAAGTACAGGGACATAAGCGCCAACAGTATAAATTTGTCCCAGTGGGATCAGAGACCTGGGAATCAGGGGAAAAAATGCCACACGTTTCCTTAAAGAATTGGGTTCCAGACTCATCGATCACCACCAGGGACCAAAGGGCAGGCCACTTTTCATGTTCCGCAGCGCCTCAGCGTCGACCATCCAGAGGGAAATGCTTGCTGCATACTTGGCTCACGGTCCCAGCACCTCGCGGAGCTGGAGGAAATTCTCATCTTTGAATACATTTGCCATTGTATTTATGTTTATGTTTTTTCTGTAAATTATTTGTTTATTAATAAATGTTCACATAAATAAAATAATATATAGGGGGTGTAGTAGAAGAAAATATTTCAAACAGCTCCGGGGAGAACTTGAGTTTTCTCTTGAGGTACGTTTTTATTGTTCCTTCTCAGACGATGAGGGGTCCCCATTCCAGCTATAGAGTGGTACTTCCCCTAATATATATATATATATTATATAGTATAATATAATGTTCGTGCCGAAATAGGCAGAACTGCATCTTGGCTTAAAATAACGCAACGCTCATCTGCCATATAGACAAGTGAAAGATTGTGTATGCAACATTTCGTCGGCAAATCATTCTGAACCTAAACGAAAAACATATATTTCACTGTGTTTGTTTAGTATTAAAATATTGTAAACAAATCTAAAATATATTTGTTGGGTTAGGCTAAAATAAATTGGTTCTTGTTATAATAAGGTTAGGTAAGTTTTTTCTAAGATTCCTTTTGGTGCAAAATTAAAATTTTTACATTAACATTAATGAAAAAATATATCTTTAAACTTATAAGAGAAAATTTTTAGAAAGGACTTAATTTTTAAATAGTTCTTGCTAATTGGTCATATTACATATTCAGGCACGACATATATATATATAAATAATATAGTATATATATATATATAATATATATATATATATATATTATATATATATATATATTATTATATATATATAATATTATATATATATATATTATATATATATATATATATAATATATATATAATAATATATAATATATATATAATATATATAAATAATATGGAATAATAAACTTAATTAAACTGTTACTGGCTCACCCCCCCCCCTTGAAGGGGAAAGGGTTATTGCTACATGGAATTGGAACTACGTTTGATTTTGCTGTCTACCTCATATAGTCGAAGCTAAAAGACCTCGAAGGATACAAGGCTTCCTTAACAACACACAACAGTAGCAACAACCACAACAACAGCCATAACTAAAACAACTGCCACCACAATTACCACCATAATCATCACAACAGTAACCACAACAAGTACAGTTACTGAGGCTAAAACGTTGTGTAGTTTTAAAAATAGGTTAGATAAATACATGAGTGGGTGTGGGTGGTTGGGTAAGACACATATGCAACAGTTAGACAACTTTATTCCGAAACGTTTCGCCTACACAGTAGGCTTCTTCAGTCGAATACAGAAAGTAGGCAGGAACAGTAGAGATGTGAAGACGATGTAATCAGTCCATCACCCTTAAAGTCGTAGAATTTGAGGTTGTCAGTCCCTCGGCCTGGAGAGTTCAGTTCCATAGTCAGGGTGTGGGTGGGTGTGAGTTGGACCTGACTAGCTTGTGCTGCTGGGTCTGGTACAGTGCTCCATCCTTGAGTGGGGATGACCAGACTGGGTGGGTCATTGGGATAATCCGGGGGGTGGGTCATTGGTCTAATCCGGGGGGAGGGACATGGACCTGCTCCGCATGGGTCAGTAGGCCTGTTGCAGTGTTCCTTCTTTCTTATATTCTTATGTTCTTAATTAAGACAAAACTATATTGTATATGTAGCCTAATATATTAAACAAAATCGGCTATATTAAGTGAATGATGATTTCGCTTATTCCATTGATTTTGGACATAAATGGTATAAAATACCGACACAATGGAAATATAAACACAAATGCAGTATAATGTGATCCTTTACTCCCTAAATTAGTGGCCACACCCTTACGTTTCGCATACACAGTGTGGCTTTTTCATGACACAACGATCTAAACCTGGGGTGGAAAGGGACTATAAATACTCGCGTCCTTCCACCCCAGGTAGATCTGTTTGTGACTTGAAAAATCCCACTGTGTGGGCGAAACGTAGTCAATAAAGGATCACATTATACTGCATATGTGTTTATATTTCCATTCCACTGATTTTATTTTCACTTAACAGGTACGCGAGATAGAATGCATTTCAATTTCAATGTCAATGTCTACGGAGTCGTAGTACTGCCGATAATGAAGCCTGGAATCGAGTGATGGACTGAACACATCGATTCCAGGCTGAGGGACTGATTACCTAAACTCCGCTCCCTTAAATACCTTGCATGGGCTTTGTATTGGATGATGAAGTCCATGTGTGGCGAAACGTTTCTTCAGTAAAGATTCCCATATGTTGCATAAGTGTCTCAAGTCTTCAACTTGTCGGTTTTCAAAACCATTCATTACTGCCGATAATGTTATAGCAAAGACGAAAGCTGCAGAAAAAGCATTGTACCGTGATGACTTTTCGGTCATACGTGATAAGCTGCTTACAGAGCGAAACGTTTCATTGGGTACAGTAATGAAGAGAGAAGAAGAAAGAGAAGAGAGCGAGAGAGAGAGAGAGAGAGAGAGAGAGAGTGGGAGAGAAGAGAGAGAGAGAGAGAGAGAGAAGAGAGAGAGAGAGAGAGAAAGAGAGAGAGAGAGAGAGAGAGAGAGAGAGAGAGAGAGAGAGAGAGATAGAAGAGAGAGAGGTAGAGAGAGGAGAGAGAGAAGAGAGAGAGAGAGAGAGAGCCTTCTATCTTGAAAATGTGTCGGTTCAGTGAGCAGAGCTTTCACAAGCTTTTCAAATAAACCTTGAGAAAGCTGTATAAAGCCTATCTGTAAAGGTACTCCATCAGTGCGCTAGTAGTGCAAGTGCTGCAGGACCTAATTATGGGGTTGTGGCCTCATTACTTTTCGGCCAAGCAGGCTGTAAGGTGGTGACTCGGAATATTGTGTCGCTCGTAGAGTAAAATGTGTTTACTTATTGTTCTCTATCCCCTCACCCACGCCTGCTTTCACCCACGCCTGCTTCTTCCCTCACCCCACGCCTGCCTCTTCCCTCACCCACGCCTGCTGATTTTTTTTTCTCCCATCACCCCACGCCTGCTACTCCCTCACCCACGCCTTCTGCTCCACCGTCATCCAAGCCTGCCTCTCCCTCACTGCCACGCCTGCCTCTTTCTCCCCCACCCCACGCCTGCCGTCTCCCTCACACCGCGCCTGCCGTCTCCCTGCATCACAGCCACGCCTGCCTCTCCCACACCCGCGCCCTGCTCTCCACTCACAACACGCTGCCTCTCCCTCACCCGCCCTGCCTCTCCCTCACCCCGCCTGCGCTCTCCCTCACCCGCGCCTGCCTCTCCCTCAACCCGCGCCTGCCTCTGCCTCTCCCTCACTACACGCCTGCCCTCTCCCATCCTCCACGCGCCTCTCCCTCACCGGCCATGCCTGCCTCTCCTCACACCACGCCTGCTGCTCCCTCACCCCACAGCCTGCTGCTCCCCTCACACGCACCCTGCCTCTACTCCCTCACCCCCACGCCTGCTACTCCTCATGCCAACGCCTGCTGCTCCCTCACTCCACCCTGCCTCACCCTCACAGGGCCACCGCCTGCTACTCCCTCGACAACCACGCAACCTGCTGCTCCCTCACAGACCCACGCCTGCTACTCCCTCACATCCCACGCCTGCTGCTCCCGCCTCCCACGCCTGCCCTCTCCCTCACTACGGGGGGGGGGGGGCCACGTCCTGCTCGCTACTCCCTCACTTTGAGGGACGACCCACGCCTGCTGACTCTGCCCATCACCCACGCCTTCCTCTCCATCACAACACGCCTGCTGCTCCCTCACGTAGCCACGCCTGCCTACTCACCTCGACCCACGCCTGCTGCTCCCTTCACCCGCCCTGCTGCACCCCTCACTCCACGCCTGCTAACTCCCGTCATATGCCCACGCTGCTGCTCCCCTCATTCCACGCCTGCCGTGGTTCCTCACTCCACGCCTGCCTCTCCCTTCACATACACCACATGCCTGCCTCTCCTCACCCGCGCCCTGCCTCTTCTCTCCCTCACACACGCCTGCCGCTCCCTCACCCACGTTACCTGCCTCTCCCGTCACCCGCGCCTGCCTCTCCCTCAAACCCCGCGCCTGACCTCTTCTCCCTCACACGCCACGCCTGCCCACTCCCTCACAACGCCTGCACTCTGCCCCACCCTCGCCTGCCTCTCCCTCACCCATGCCTGCCTCTCCTCACGCCCACGCCTGCTGCACCCTTCAAACCCACGCCTGCTTGCACTCCCTCATCCCCCCCGCTCTGATGGCTCCCTCAACACCACGCCTGCCTCTCCCCGCCTCACCCACGCCTGCTATTCCTCATCCACGGCCTGCTGCTCACCCTCACAAGTGCCACGGCTGCCTCCCCCTGGCCCACCCGGGTCCTCCGGGTCCCTCCCTCAGCCCCACGCCTGCTACTCCCTCACCCACGCCTGCTACACCCTCACCCACGCCTGCTACACCCTCACCCACGCTTGCTACTCTCTCACCCACGCTTGTGGGTGAATGGACTCATACGACATTATAAACATTGACTGTACCTAGGACTAGTGTGTGTTGATGCTTACCAGCACACTCAACTGTTAACGTGACGTGATCAGACCTTAGCTGCCACTTTACTACTGGAGATGAATTGATCAGTCCCTCAGCCTGTGGAGAAGAGGTGATCAGTCCCTCAGCCTGCGAAGATGAAGTAATCAGTCCCTCAGTCTGCGGAGATGAAGTGATCAGTCCCTCAGCCTGTGGAGATGAAGTAATCAGTCTCTCAGTCTGCGGAGAAGAGGTGATCAGTCCCTCAGCCTGAGAAGATGAAGTAATCAGTCCCTCAGTCTGCGGAGATGAAGTGATCAGTCCCTCAGGCCTAGGAAGGCCGAGGGACTGAGGTAAGAGACCCATGGTGGCCACATTAAACATTGTACATCTTTCGAACAGCTGATGTAGCCATCCCTAAAACATTATTTTTTCCTATGATATGGACGCTTATTACACAATTGTTGCATGGTTAATATAACTAAGTTACGTGGCTTAAGGAAGATTAACGGTGTGCCTTGTAATATATGTGTGTGAGCCGAATCCCTGTAAATAACCCGTTTTTCCTTAACTAGTAAAAACGTTGACCTTTTTTTTGAGTTGGTGACATCCTAACAAGTAATCATGTTTTAGTGATATATCTACTCCCAATTATTATTAGCTTGCCAGTATAATGTTAGTCATTAAGTTAAAGGTCTATCGACTGCATGCGTGATATTAAGGCTGCAGTTTACCTACTTAAACTTTTAGTGTTTATACACAGAAATTTATACACCACTGTGTACACGCCTCGTGATGAATATGTTCCTTGGTGTACACCTCTTGCTGTACACACATCTTAGAGTACATAGTACATGCCTCTTGGTGTAAACCCCCTCTTGGAGTATACAATTCTCTGTGTGCGCACCAAAGTGGAGTGGCACTTGTCTAGGAACCAGTGGAATTTATTCGAACCAAAAAATCTGAATGTAGGCGACTTTCGTGACTATATAATAGAAATATAATACCTGGAGAATATCCAATTTAAAAGGAGACATCTACACCCTTTGGCGCCGAACAACGGGAGACTAAAGTAGGAATATAAATAAAGCAACAGGTGACCTCTTATCAACAGGCACAAAGCAAGCAGCAGCTTTGCAAAATTATTAGCAGTAGATTAGAATCGATTGAGATACTTTTGCAATATATGGGAATCTTTATTGAAGAAACGTTTCGCCACCTGATGGCTTCATCAGTTCAGTACAAAGCAGAAAGGTGTAAGGAGAGGAATAGTTTGAGGTAATCAGTCCCTCAGCCTGGAATCATGTGTTCAGAACCTAGGGCGATAGATGTTGCTAATTTAATACTTTGCTTACACAGCCAAGAAACTTTTTCCTTATGTTAACAATTTACTCTATGTAAAAATATCAGAGTATTTCTGTTCTTGAATATTAAGTTGCTATGCTTCCTTGTTCTCTTCCTGGCTCCTGCAGTCTGGAGTTATTAATTAATAATCAAGTACAATATCATTACAGTGACAAGAAATAACTCATAGGAGTGTAATTACTTAAGGACTTAATATTTTAAATGGCATCACATTGAAATATATATTTCCATTTTATTTTGGAGTCCTCCTCCTTTTTCAAAGCGTATTTCTAGGCCTGTTAAACTAGAGTTTAACAGGCCTAGAAACCTCCCCCGTATTCTAGCCCTGTTAAACTAGAGTTTAACAGGGCTAGAATACGGGGGAGGTTTCAGTTCAATGTGTATCGCTTAGCGTATAAACACTGAGAGGGGCGATATATCTCTCGTTGTCAATAAAATAAGAATTAATAAATCAATATTTTGTTCACAATGTTAGTCCAATGGAAATTTGAGGTCTTAATGACCCACATGAAGTCGATAGGCTTTATTGAAGAAAGTGCTTTGATGTTTATTGAAGTTAGTTGTTTCCGGGAGTATACCTGGAAAGGGTTTCGGGAGTCAGTGCCCTCGGGGCCCGGTCTGAAACCAGACCTCGTAGTGGATCAGGTCTGATCAACCAGGTTGTTACTGCTGGCCGCACGTAAACCGACGTAAGTACCACAGCCCTGCTGATCAGGCCTCGTGATCCACACGACTTCGAGTGACCTCGGGCACTCGGATACGCAGCTCTGGCGAGACTCCATAGTAAATTCGGATAGAAAACAGCAGAGAGGTCGTGGTCGTGAGTGGTGGTGGAGAGTAGTGTTATGGTATGATCGTGGCTTCTCACAGGAAAGAAATCCAACACTGAAATTAAGCAATGGATATTTCTTTTCCTGTTTCGTCATCCACGATTGCATAATTAATAATAACTTGGATTCAAAATGTTGAGGAAAAGAAATATCCTCATTGCCAGGTTAAAGAATAATATATCAGCCATTAAATCAAGCACTTCGGTGTCTCTCGAGAAAAAAAATATATAAAAAATATATAACTGATGGTGTTTAATGTATTATTAATTCAGAGTGATGGTGTTTTGTTCGTCAGGAAAAAAAGTCTTCGGAAGCTACTCTTTAATTTGTATTAAAATATATCAAAGCTGTATGTATTTCAGTCATAAAAAAATTATTTTTATCCAGGAAGACGAATATATCAGATTGTTAGTTTCTAGTTAACAAAGGTACCTGTTAGTTGACACCTGTACTGTTGTGTGTGTGTGTACTCACCTAGTTTTACTCACCTAGTTGAGGTTGCGGGGGTCAAGTCCAAGCTCCTGGCCCCGCCTCTTCACTGGTCGCTACTAAGTCACTCTCCCTGAACCGTGAGCTTTATCATACCTCTGCTTAAAGCTATGTATGGATTCTGCCTCCACTACATCGCTTCCTAAACTATTCCACTTGTGTGTGTGTGTGTGTGTGTGTGTGTGTGTGTGTGTGTGTGTGTGTGTGTGTGTGTGTGTGTGTGTGTGTGTGTGTGTGTGTGTGTGTGTGTTGACAAATGGTTTTCTTGCTAGTGACCTTAATAACCTATATTACGATAAATATTACTATCACTATAGACTCAGTTACTCCCAACAAACTCTTATTACTGTCCAACAACTACAAGTTGTCATACATCAGCTACATCCTTTCTATGCACTCCTACTACAAGTATTTCTTACTACTACTGAGGACTAAAGGAAAGACAGATACAGAACAAGCTGAAATTTTAACAGTAACATAGCGAAATGTTGTCAAATTTAGATGTACTGTTGTCGATACGTGACAGCTTCTGTGGACTAAAGGAAAGAAAGTTGTGGAAGAACCTCTAATCGTGACAATACTAAGAATTGTCACACCTAGACGTATTGTGGTCAATACGCGATCCGAGAACGATATTCCGGAATGCAATAAACCTCTTTCTCAACTCATGGCAGAGGAATTCTACTTGAACCTCTAAGAGGCAGAAGACTTGCATTTCAACTCCCTGGAGAGACCTCAACCCACCTGTTAGATACAAGAACAGGAGATCAAAATCTCCAACAATTTAGGGACCTTGATGTGGGTGAGTTGCTCAAGATCCCAGGAATTGAAAATATCTTCCCTTCTCTTGTATCGAATTTGAGTGCCTCTGTTTCATACTGGCGTGTTTAGCACCTTCCCACGAATGTAATAATAATAATAATATATATACAGAAGTACAGTGCCTGCACTCTGAAGGAGGGGTGTTAATGTTGCAGTTTAAAAACTGTAGTGTAAAGCACCCTTCTGGCAAGACAGTGATGGAGTGAATGATGGTGA
The DNA here is from genome assembly GCF_026875155.1 of Cherax quadricarinatus. Lineage (NCBI taxonomy): Eukaryota > Metazoa > Arthropoda > Malacostraca > Decapoda > Parastacidae > Cherax > Cherax quadricarinatus. The sequence goes on along the minus strand of NC_069474.1, from coordinate 13,104,082 downwards.
AAGTTTTTCTTTTTCGGGCCACCCTGCCTTGGTGGGAATCGGCCAGTGTGATAATAAAAATAATAAAAATAATAATAATTATACCTAAGATTTGAAGCCGATCAGATGAAGCATTCTTAATTTGTCTTAGAGAAAAAGTACCTTAAAAAATTTATGCAATAGTTCACTCTTTCTTTTAAGATAGATATACTTAAGCTGAAAGTCTGAAGTAAATAAAAATGGGTATTTTTTCGTTATCTCATAGGAACCAATATTAAATTTGCTTGCCTAAAATTGGCAAATTACACCCATATAGACCATTCCTCTAATTAATATGCACGAACTCAAGGTTGAGGCCGATTACAAGAGTCACTCATTATAACAAAGGCTCTCAGGCGAACAGCAAAGTGAGCCAAAGCCCTATATTAAATTACCGGCTCTAGCACAGCCGGGTAAAAGTGTAATAAACTTGGTTCTTGCGAGATTAAAGAGCATCGCCCGCCATGAAGACTGGTTTCCAGGGAAGGATGGTTCCCAGTTTGTATGAAGAAAAATAAAAAAAAACTGATCTTAAACACTCTTATTCGAATTATTCCCTTGTATGTAACATATACTAGAAAATAACATTGTAAAAAAAATTAAGTTTTTTTCACTCAAGCTTAATAATTAACATTTATTGTAGATTATAGATAACGATTCATATTTCCTAAACTATTAATGAGAACATAAGAACATAAGAACATAAGAAAGGAGGAACACTGCAGGAGGCCTGTTGGCCCATACTAGGCAGGTCCTTTACAATTCATCCCACTAACAAAACATTTGACCAACCCAATTTTCAATGCCACCCAAGAAACAAGCTCCGATGTGCAAGTCCCACTCAAATCCAACCCCTCCCACTCATGTACTTATCCAACCTAAATTTGAAACTACCCAAACCTAAATTTGAAACTACCCAATTTCGCAGTAAATGTTTAATGCAAATTGAAATGGTTTAAATTATTGTAATAATTTAAACCATTATATGTAAATGAATGTAATGACTTAAATCTAAATTTAAACCATTGTAATGTTTAAATATTTAACTTGACAGTAAAATATCTTAGTGACTCAGAAGGTATGATGCTCCAGAGATTTTAGAAATACACTTTGAAAATTGGAGTGTACGAAGTTCACATAAATTTTACAACTTTCTTATTAGATAGGCTAAAATATATCCAAGATTTTAACTGTGTACATTAGGAAATTTTCACCTATACATCCTATACTGCCCGAAATGCCTAGCCATGCTAGGTGTTCTAGTGGTACACTCTGTAATTATTATTTTACTACATGTAAACCACACAATAACCAAATTCTGTAAACTCAGCATTGTAATCCTTATAGAGAATAAACTTTGAATTTGAATAAAGTTCATGAGTTTTGAGGTTTTGAAGCCGATCCAAAAAAGCATTCTCAAATTAGTGAATGGAATTCATAATTTATTTAATAAAATTGTCAAATTGGAACTTACACTGCTCAGTATCAACACGATCCAGCGATCTGAGCAAGACACACATGTACTTTAGGTTTGAAGTCAACCGGAAGAGGCATTCTCCAGTTATTTCAGGGTATACAGCAATTAATTTAGCTGTTTTTATTGAGAAATTTGCATCTACACATCTTAGTTTTATAAGTTACGATCCCTAAGATGCGTCAGCCATTTACGATTAAAGTTGTTCTAATAAAACATTAAAAATACTTAAACTGAAAATACGGCATTTTCAAAATAAAAATGCCAGATTGGCACCTACATATTTTAATAACTTTCTCAATGTTAGCCAGAAGAAGTTTTTCAATAACACAAGAACCGTAACCGGAAAAAAAATCTATATAACTTCGACGAAATGGCATCTGTACCTGCAAATAGTTGTGTAATTTATTACCTAATGATAATACTTATGGGTAGAAAATTTGAAGCCAATAAGTGGAAATCAGAGAAGAAAAAAATAGACACCCACTACGGGTATGCCTAATGAAAACCTTTTGCGCACCTATGCCTTTCAATAATGTTTTATCTTACTATTGAAGAAATGGTAGTAGTCTGTAATTAGGTTCAATATAGGTTCCTTGGTGCAACAATGTCTTCAACGTATCAAGTGCCTTCTCTATATATTTCTATAGTCTTCAGATTATGTTTATTACATTGATAAAGCCACTGGATAGAGAAAAATCTACGAGAAAAGATTCCCTGATTCACAGCTCAGAACTCATCTGCCTTGGAAGTATAGTATGTAAGGGGTTGAGCCAGTGACTCCAGTTAACTGGAGGGCCAGGACTCTGAAAGAACAGTCGTAACGGCTGAGGTTGAACGCTGATTGTTTGAGGTTGTAGGCTGGAGATTGTACATTGGGCGTCGGATGTTAGAGGTTGGAAAGGGACATCACTTGTACGTTTTCATATATTCCTTTTACTACCACTAAGCACTACTACCATCAATACCGCAGTCACAACTACAACTGCTACTGTTACTGCTACAATTAAAGCCATTACTAATGCCACCACTATTACCATAACTGCCATAACTACTAACAACACCGCTAATTTATTACCACTGAAAATGCTAAAATTAGTATTATGACTACTACCCACTATACTCCTACCACAACCGCTGCAAACTACAGGTACATGCATATATTACGATAATATACTACACAACTTACAATAACTACTGACACCTCGAATACTATATATAACTAAAACCACACCGAAATTTCTTCAGTTATTACTACCACAACAACATCATACCCTAATACTCTTAATGCTACATAAATTACTAACCATTATACATACTGCATAACTCAACAACATATTACACAAAAATCTAATCAGGACTACACCCACAACTCTACCATCATACGCTGCAACCATATGCTAATACTATACTACCCACAACACACAATCACCACCACAACTATATAACTACCACCACCAAACTCAGTATAACATCCACAACAACATCGATACCTTATCAAGCTCCATTACTCCATTATAATTACTGCTGAAACAAGGAGATATTAAACAACATGGACCCTCCTCAAAACTCCTCATTTAACATACTATACTACCAGTACACAAATGACCAGCACAAATAATTCCTGCCCCAAAACTGCACAATATAAATTCAGCTCAATTACCATATTTGTTCCCATAATGAGAATGCAGGCGCATTTTATAATGCTGCGTATTAACTATAATATCGAGACCAAATACGATGCAAAAGCCCTTTAATTGCATAATATAAAAAATACATTTCATAATGATGAAGGGTGTTTTTATTATCCTGCTAGAAAGGAATAAAACCATATCTAAGAGCCGGTATTGGCAGTCATTATGAAATTTTAAAGATGATGTTTCTCCTAGAAGGGAAGTACCTTGATGCTGGCGACGGGGCTCTTGATCCAAAAAGTTGAAGTTACTATTCTCTCTCTTAAATAAAATCTAATTACCACTGAGGATAAGACAAGCAAATACATAGGATATTTTAAATGTGGATATGTTACTGTCTTAGGACCTTGATCGATCCTACATCCTGTCAGCCACCGCATCCGTCGTTGCCATCAAGGGTATTTGTAAACAGCACCATCTATTTAGTTCTGGCTAACTGATGGCGAGTTGGACTTCCATTTCGTTAAGTGTACTACGGTGTGTCTATGGATCACGCGTTACTCTAGTCGTCTATGCTACAGCCACATTTATATTCTTTGAGCATTGTTGATGAACGTCTATCAGTTCCCTTACATGATATTAATCACAATGACCACATGGTGTAGACTTCGGCTGTAGACTCTGGGAAAATGGGGGAGTAGGCTGTTGCCTGTTCAGACTTTTTATGTACTTAGAGGTATGGTTGCCACAATGGTACTACTGACATGAGTGTTGTTGACTGCGGCAACATACACAGACCAAGTACTTCTACTGGGTGTGCACTGAAGGTGTAGTATTTGGAACAAAAAGGGGTTCTGCATCTGCATATCCGGATGAAGGGCGCGTAAGTGCAAGACGTAGGTACATTCCATCTCATCAAAAAATAAAACTTGATAAGCTGAGGACTCTCAGTCAGTACTACGTTTTGGTATGTTCATTGTGGCGTGAGTAAAAATGCGTCAGGTTCTCCATAGGAATAAAGACACTGGTTAATACAACGTTTCGTCCAGTATTGGGCGAAATGTTGTATTAAAAGCACCCCTCTTGTTGGTTTCTGTCATTGTTTACCTAGGTTCTTGTTAGTGGACTTCTTGCATAATTTTAAAGAGTGTCATTGTCTGGTTTTCTGCAGATACTGACTCACTAAATCGTAATCACATGATTGCATACAAATTACGGAACGAGTTTGGGGTTGAATCCTAAGTTTCACACGCCAGTGCGTTAACCACAACTCGGCAAGCTGGTTCAATAAGATTCCTGTAAGAACCTGCATTTGTAGTTACAGTGGGAACCATGATAACCTCCCTATGGTGTACATGAGTATTAGGTAAGTGGACAATGATGTAACCAATGTGACATTTTATTGCGGCAACGTTTCGCTCTCTAGGAGCTTTGTCAAGCCGCAACAGATTGACATAAATATACCCAACTGAATGAACCTTATTAGAGGCAGCTGGCCGAGTGGTTAACGCACTGACCCGTTAGTTTTAAGACTCACTTGTCATGGGTTCAATCCCCACCCGTTTGATACTGTCTGGTGAACCTTACTGAAATATTCAGTTTTGTGCTGCGTAGGTGCTAACTTGATATTTTTAAAGGAAAAAAACTGGAATTATATTCCATTCGATAACTTTCGAATGCCGGCTCTGATCAGCTGTAAATTATCAACGCTGATATTTAAATGGAATTAAAAATAAGTCGCACTCTGTACAGGAGGTGGGTTGGGTTTATGGGATCCAGTATATATTTTTCTTCGACAGAACAGCTCTCTAAAGAAGTCGAGATGCATTAGTAAATGTTCTCTCGTTCAGTATTAGACTTGCATTGTCACGATAGCTGTTTCTGGGGACCGAATGTTCCGTGGCTAAGTCGATAAATTAGACACATGTGCAACTCTTGGGTATCTTTATTGAGGAAACCTTTCGCCACACAGTGGCTTCATCAGTCCAAACGTAGGAGAAACTTGAAGAACAGGAGGAGAATGAGGTAATCAGTCCCTCATCGACTCAAGGTGAGGGACTTGTTACCTCATTCTCCTCCTGTTCTTCAAGTTTCTCCTACGTTTGGACTGATGAAGCCACTGTGTGGCGAAACGTTTCCTCAATAAAGATACCCAAGAGTTGCACATGTGTCTAATTTATCAACATGTCGGTTCTCTGAACCATTCATCTACGTGGCTAAGTCGTTATAGTCGACTATGACAAGAACACTGGTTCGAACCCCAGTGCTCCTGGGGTTTATGAAGATCATTTTATTGAACCATAAACATTTTCTCATCGTACTCCTGTTTCCCTTCCTGTTATTCACCCTCTTCCTTCCCTTCCACTTTTCCTTTTCAATCCTCCCCCTTCCCCCTTCTTCTCCCTCATCCTGTTTCTCCTTTTCTTCCATTCTTCTTTTTCTATTCCTCTTCCTCCTCCCCACCTCTCCCATCCCTCGGCTTCACATATTCATGGCAGGCAGCGTATCCGACACGACCAGCGGCTACACAACGCGAGTACCAATAGCCTTGTGGAATGAGTTTTCCCTTGCAAAGTGTGGGTAATGTTGATAGACGGGCGAGAGTGCACTCGCTGTTACCACACAGTTTCCTTCATATTATATTCACAAGGGATGGAGGGTGCCTTTATGCTTGTGATCCGAGGAACTAAAGCTATTATCCCTCCTCCCCTTCCATGGATCAAAACTGATTACCTCCCATTCTCTACTAAGTGTGTTTCCATTAAGCAATAATAATAATTAAACAATTAAAATAGACTGAACAATGCGTGTTTTCAGCGGGCGTCAGCGGGTGTCAGCTGGCGTCAGCGGGTGTCAGCTGGCGTCAGCTGGCGTCAGCGGGTGTCAGCGGGTGTCAGCGGGTGCCAATGGGTGTCAGCGGGTGTTATTGGGTTTCAGGGAGAGTTAGTGAGAGGGAGTGTCAATGGGTGCCAACATTAGAGCAGGTGTGATCGGGAAACTACCAGTGAAAGAGGATCAAACGAAATGCAAGACTGGACATTGTATTCACTCTGAGCAAATCTGCCATAGGGGATATTGAATATGAAAGACATCATCTTGGTGCTAGTGACCACACAGGTCTGTGTTACGAGTACCTTTCGGAAGTATACTAGGAGAGACCACGGGAAGCATGAGAGAAGCCAAGCTTGAAAAGAGGAGACTACACCGGCATAAGGCTGTTCCTATATGAGATCCACTGGGAAAGGTAACAGAGAGAAGACAGTTAATGGGATGGGGTATGTAGCTGGAAATGCGTGGAGGCAGCGGAAAAATTCGTATGCAGCAGCAAAAGAAGCAATGGAAAGAACAAAGTGAGCCCTGGTTCACCAAGAGATGCAGAGAGGCAAAATCTATGCTAGAGCATAGAAAAAATATAGAAGGCAAATAACGCAGGAAACCAAAGAAGATCAAGCCAGAAACGAATATGCGTTCGTAAGAAAAGAGACCAAGGACCAATTTGAGAAAGAAATACCATCATAGACCAAATCTTGCCCATAGTTGCTACTCCGCCACATCAGGGTAAAGACTACAGCAAAGAACCAGGTGATCCAGTTAAAGAAGGGAGAACTCAAGATTTAAAGAGGTATTTGTAGAGAAAATTGGGACGATGCTAGAGAATCAAAGTGGTAGTGTGCACCAATGAGTGCTAGACACAATACATACGGCAGGAGGAGCTAGTTAACTCGAGGACAATGAGATTAGATATCTTTCCGTTGGTCCTAAGAGAGGGAGTGGAAGCACTGTGTGACCCACTAGCCATATTTTTCAAGCTAATCGACACAGGACAAATGTCCACAGTGTGAAATCGTCCAATGTAGTCCCAGTATATAAGAAAAGGGTTTAAGACATAGCATTTAACTTAACAGTGTCACACACATGCAAAGAATGCGAGAAGAGTGGAGGGGCTCCTGGGAAAAAAAAGAGTGGATTTACAAACGACAATTATTGATGGTAAATCATGTCTTACGAAGCTACAAGGGGAAGATTAATAGTATAAAATACGGGCACGATGAAAAAATACACACACATACAATATACTACGATCTCTTATTGATTACGCTCGCCCACACAGTGGGCTTTATCAAATTACAAGAGTTCTACAACAAGGTAACGGAGAGGGAGGGGACGGGAGGTGAGGGGAGGGAAGAGGAGGGAGAGAGACTGCATGTTTTTAGACTCCGGGAAGGTTTTTGACACAGTATCACAAACTAGATTGGGACTACGGCTAGAGAAGCAAACAAGAATAATGGATAAGGCACTGCAATAGAGCACATATCTGGAAGGAAACAACGAGCAGTTGTCCGAGAAGTGGTATTAGAATGGGCACTGGTGACGAGAGAGGTTCCACGAAGATCAGTACTAGGACTGTTACTATTTCTTGTTTACGAGAAAGACATTAAGGCAAGGATTAGAAGGTATCCCTGTTCAAAAATGTGAAACCGATGAGAACAAAAACAGGAGAGGACCAGGAAAATACTACAAATGAACATGGATGGGTTGCAGGCCTGGTCTAGGGTGTGGCTACTAGAATAAAACCCCAGCAAATGCAAAGTTACGAGGCTTCGGGATGGGCACAAAAGACAGCAGATGGAGTACAGGTTCGGGAGGGAGGACGTAAAGAATTCAAACTTCACTCAAGTAGGTGGGGATAAAGAATGGCAAAGCATAATACCATGCCTGGAGTAATACACAGATAACCCACGTATATGAGAATGTAACAATGTATAGATCATGTCTTCTAGGGAGCACGTAAACCGAATTAACTCCTGGAGCAAAGGCGCTTAAGGCTAGCCTAAGATCAGCGTCAGGCCCATATTAGAGTATGCAGCACCAGTTTGGAGCCCCTGCCTCTCATGTATAAAAAACACTAGAAAATACTGTGATTCGCGACGAGACTAGTCAGAATGTAAGAGGCATGTGCTATGAGGAGAGAGTATGGAAGCTAAACCTGAAGACATGAAGGGAAAGAATAACTAGGTGTTATATGATAACATGCAAGATATAGAGAGGAATTGATAAGTTGGACAGGGACAGATTGTTCGATAGACGGGAAACAGGAACACGAGGGAACAGCTGGAAGTTGAAAACACGGATAACCCTTAGGGATGTTAGGAAGTATTTCTTCAATCTTAGATTAATTAGAAAGTGGAATGACTTGGACAGTAAAGTGATAGAGGTAGAATCCACGTTTAGTTCTAAGAAGTGGTATAACAACGCTCTCGAAGTAAGGAGTGAGCACAGCGAAGAGCCGTAGCCAGGAGCTGCGATTCGACCCCTACAACCACAAATAGGCGAATACATATAGGTGAGCTCACACACTCACTCACAAAATTATTTTGTAAAATTCACTGCCATTAGCCGACTCAATCATCCTTTTGATTGGCTGCTGCGTAACTCTTCACTGTTAAGTCACAGAGGATGCATGTATTACGCTGACCTGGCACAGAAATATGCCAGGTTCTCAGAAACCCATAACAGAGCATGAAATTAACCTGGCGTACGTGTTATTAACCTCAACTCTAAACTATTCTTTATTTAATTAAACGCTAAACACGTATGGGTCATTCAGCCCAAGAAGTGGAGGTGGTTCGGTCCTCCGTCCGCTAATTACCGATCGGTCTCTGACCAACTAGGATGTTGGTGATCCAACGTCATTAGTTTGAAAAGTGTGTATTACATCATGTATGTCAACGTACGAAAGCGTTATACCCGTGGGGATCATTCAGCGCGTAGTGGTGGAGACTCGATCCTTCGTCTAGTAAACGATGTTTGTTCTCAAATAAAAGATCAGGGATATTGGAGCTGTGAAATAGATGGATTGTCTTCCAAAAATTATCAAATGTATATTTAAATGTATTAATTTATTAATAAGAAATTTCATGTATAGATTGGAAAGGTCTCGTGTTTATAGTTTCTGTAGAAAAGCTAAAGTAACAGGTGGTAGAGGACTGTCTTATTTCCATTGTGGTCCTCAATCTTGTCCCCCAGGATGCTACCCACACCAGTCGATTAACACCCAGGTACTTATTTGCTGCTAGGTGAACAGGACAACAGGTGTAAGGAAATACGTCTAAATGTTTCCACCCCGCCGGGAATCGAACCCGGGTCCTCCGTGTGTGAAGCGAGAGCTTTGCCAGCAAGGCCACGGGGTCACCACCAGGCCACGGTGGTGGTGGTGGTAGTAGTAGTTGTAGTATCAGAGTGGGTGGTGGTGGTCGTAACAGGAATAGTGTAGTGGGTGGGGCTGTCGTGGCGGTGGGAACAATGGTAACAAGGCCATTTGTAGTGCCAGTTAGGGTGGTTGTTACAATCTGTTAGTGATATACAATCCCATTCTTTGTTAGTAATATTACAATCCCATTCTTTGTAATATTACAATCCCATTCTTTGTAGTATTACAATCCCATTCTTTGTAATATTACAATCCCATTCTTTGCTAGTAATATTACAATCCCATTCTTTGTTAGTGATATTACAATCTCATTCTTGTTAGTAATATTACAATCCCATTCTTTGTAATATTACAATCCCATTCTTTGTAATATTACAATCACATTCTTTGTTAGCAATATTACAATCCCATTCTTTGCTAGTAATATTACAATCCCATTCTTTGTTAGTGATATTACAATCCCATTCTTTGTAATATTACAATCCCATTCTTTGTAATATTACAATCCCATTCTTTGTTAGTAATATTATAATCACATTCTTTGCTAGTAATATTACAATCACATTCTTTGTTAGTAATATTACAATCACATTCTTTGCTAGTAATATTACAATCACATTCTTTGTTAGTAATATTACAATCACATTCTTTGTTAGTATTATTACAATCCCATTCTTTGTTAGTAATATTACAATCCCATTCTTTGTTAGTAATATTACGATCCCATTCTTTGTTAGTAATATTACAATCTCATTCTTGATATTACAATCCCATTCTTTGTTTTAATATTACAATCCCATTCTTTGTTAGTAATATTACAATCCCATTCTTTGTTAGTAATATTACAATCCCATTCTTTGTTAGTAATATTACGATCCCATTCTTTGTTAGTAATATTACAATCCCATTCTTTGTTAGTAATATTACGATCTCATTCTTTGTTAGTAATATTACAATCCCATTCTTTGTTAGTAATATTACAATCCATTCTTTTTGTTATAATAGTAATATTACAATCCCATTCTTTGTTAGTAATATTACGATCCCATTCTTTGTTAGTAATATTACGATCCCACTCTATGGCAAGTTTGTTATTTTAACCCACTTGTTGACACTGAATGGTTAGCTGCAGAAAGCTACACGGTGGAGGGAGGGGACACTGGGAAGAGAACCTTCTGCTTCACTTTCCTGACCTCAAATAGCAAATTATCATGGCAGAATTATTTGCTTGATCATTTACCTCTTTATCTGAAGCTGCATTTAACATGGTAGAACTGCTAGATCATTTACTTCCTACAGTACGGTGAAGCTTTCAATGAAGAGCTTTTATGACGTTTGACCCACAATAGAGCTTTGTCAAGTACAGAAAAACATCATTTTATTTGACAATAGAAAGGACAAGTGTCTCCTGACACGGGTCTTCATGACATAGATGATGCATATTACAAAAAAAAAGTCATGCAGAAAATACCGTTTTACATTGTTTCAATCACCTTAAAGTGTCTTTAAATTACCACTTATGGGTTTTGGTCACTATCTGCCTGGCATAAAACAAAAATATACTCTGCAGCGCAGTTTTCCTAGCGCATAACTTTCATGTTCATAAAAGTAGTCATGCATTTTCTTTTTTTCCCATTAGCCTATTTTAATAGCCTTTATAATAGCCCTATCGGCAGAATTCTGAATAGCCCTATTAGCAAAATTCTGATTGTACATATTTAGCTTCCCTTCCCTTCCCTCTTACAATTTTCTCTCTTTACAAATCCATCATTCCTTTGACATTCCCCTTCCCTCTCATATTTCATCCCCTTTCCTTTCCAAACCTTCACTAATCTATCCTTCCCTCTATAACCGTCTGTAGTCCTCTATGACTTCCCTCGCCTCTTTCAAACCTCTCCTCTCTCTAATGTCCTCCTCTCTCAGATCTCCCCCTCTCTGACCTCAGCCTGCCTCTCGAGTGCCTCACAGGTAGCAGGTGGCTCAGGAGCCGTTAATGAGCTGCTGACGTTCTCATATGCTTGCTTAAGACGTGTACTTAGCTGCATATAAAAAATACTTATCCTCTTAAGAAAAATCCATACTGATTTTTCCCGCAACATTCTTTGTTAACCAGTGAAATTAGAGAAAAATATCTTGAGACAGAGGTACAATTATAAGCGGAAAGACAGGAGCATATACACGAGTATGTGTGTGTTTAATATATATATATATATATATATATATATATATATATATATATATATTATATATATATATATATATATATATATATATATAATATATTATATAAATAATATACATTTATAAATATTAACATATATACTGTATATATTATATAAATTAAGATAATATATATGATTATATCCTAACATATATGATATATAAATTTCTCTTTTACGATATACATGAGGGTCGTCTCTAGTGCAAATTGTAGACCATACTCGGAGAATGGATTAAAAAGGCTTCAAGGAAAAATATTTCGGATTTTGGCCTGAAGCCATGAATATTTCCCAACTTCCTACCACCCCCTCTTTTAATATATTTTGCTACTAATAGGTATATTTTATTACATAATATGGTACACATGACTTAAAGGATACATTGCTGGTACAAAAGAGACATATATAGTTCATGAGGTTTGAGGGATACATTTAAAGTACATAGTGTTACGTGTTGGGCATGCTGGGGCGCATGCCCAAGATACAGCATGCATTACTCTTCTGAACAGCAACGCTGAGTCGCTGGAACAGACAACCAGCTGTCCTGGGATCCCTAGTTACCCTGATGAGTTTGCCCTAACCATTTAATGAACTTAGATGCATTCTTTTCCCATGGGCGAAGGGTCTCTGTGCCTTTGGGAACAAACATATATTGATGGGCAGGTTCACCATATTTTCTAGACTTCTGGGAATCCCTGAAGCTGGTAGGTGCGCCTCCTTCCTCCCAGGTGTATTGGAGATGAGCACATGTGTAGTCCCACACTACCTGCTTGATGTCTGTCCAGGCTTGATGGGTGATGCCATCTGAATGTTTTGGGTTACCATTAGAGCTGCATTGTTAGAATGGCTACCTCATTGTTGGGTATCCGGCTGTTGTGAAGCTCCTCTTGATAATGTTATTAACCTCTTCATGCCGTGCAGTCTTTCCCTCGGATCTACGGCAAGCAAGACTATGGTACCCGTACCAGTCTGCTAATTCACTGCCGGCGAGAACAGGGGCGGCCCAGCAAAGGGCAATGCCAATACGTATGGTCCATGGGTTAAGACTTGTGCCAAGGGAGGAACTGTGAACAGCCAACAGGAAGGGCCCCTGAATGAGGAGCCACTAGGAGCCACTAGGAGCCACTTAAGCCACTAGGAGCCACTTAAGCCACTAGGAGCCGCTTAAGCCACTAGGCCACAGTGCTACAAACGTCATGTGCCTGGTAATTACACTGAACATCCTTCTCCTGACGCGAGCACATTTTTTTTGCAGTGGATAGCTGTAGGAGCTAATTTCATTCTACTCCCGATCGGGCTACCAGTCTCACGAGCAGTACACATATTAATGCATCCATGAAACATGTGTTTTTAAACCAAATAACAAACAGGATGCAAATGTAGAAATACTAATTGAATCCTTATCAGAGTTTAACATTTCACGAGAAAATTTCGAACAGTACTTGACCAAACATGCACTAATTAAAAGCACTTCCAGTACGAAGTACAATCAATTATACCTAGCATCAGGCTCAGCGCATTGCTTCCCAGGAACTTAACATAACCATATATGAAAAAGTTAATATGAAGTCTCCTCCCCCACAGCCTTAGAGAGAATACACACACACACACACCACACACACACACAGACACACACACACACACACACACACACACACACACACACAAGCCACTATACACAGGACTTTTGGTAACCAAGTTCGGGACCAAATTCCATGTTGGATACGTAAAAATTTTTGGTAGAAAAATCGAAAAATCTTACTAGTACGTTATGATAATATTGCAGCAAACCAGAAGCTTCTCGTTGTGTGCTGAAAGTTTGAAGCCAATCGTTAGAAGCGTTCTTCCGTAATCCATTCCTTTATTGGCGTATGCAAAATTGATAAAGTGGCACCAACAGTGCCCAGTAATTATGCACTCATCTATCAACTTAATAGACACTAGCACTAAAAAAGAATATGAGAACACCTCAGAAGAGGTGTTCTCATAATGTTGCATGGAAAGGCGCTTGGTCACATCTCAAAGTAAGCCAGAGTCCTATATTAAATTCTCAGCTTTAGCGCGGCAGAGCACCACAGTAATAAAGTTCACTCTTAAGGAACTCATCGCCTGTCGTGGAGACTGGTTTATACGTAGTTGGTATCCTGTTTATAGAGACTGATCTTCATGAAGCTCACCCAGATTATTCTCGTATTAGTGACACATTCTTTATAGCAGTAAAAAAATGTAAACTAAGTTGTAGATTTTAAATCTAATTCAGTGATGGGTCATTTGTATAACAAATTTAATTCTGAAGGTGTATCACCTTTATATACAAATAACTCACACAGAGAAACTTATGACTAGTTAATGATCTAAGTCGTACCAAAACGTCGTTTTAAATTTTCGTTTCCTTAGTGAGCGTTATTGTTCCAGCCAAGATATTGTGAAATTATATTCACCTTTAAAACTAAATTTCTTAGTTCTCCAGAAAAGAATGAGTCTTCAGGGGACCTGGACAGGCTGCAAGCATGGTCCGTCAAATGGCTCCTGGAGTTTAACCCCAGAAAGTGCAAATGTATTAAGGTTGGAGGAAGGACAAAGACGACCACAGACGGAGTACATCCTAAGAAGTCAGAGGCTGCAAAACTCACTCAAGGAAAAGACTCTTGAGGTGAGTATTATACCAAGCACATCTCCTGAGGTGCACATCTACCAAATAACTGCTCCAGCATACTTGCGCCTGGCAAACTTGAGAACAGCGTTCCGACATCTAAGTAAGAAGTCATTCATTACACTGTACACCGTGTGCGTCAGGCTCATATTGGAGTATGCAGCACCAGTATGGAACCCACACCTAATCAAACACGTCAAGAAATTAGAGAAAGTGCAAAGGTTTGCAAGAAGTCTAGTCCCAGAGTGAGGGGATTGTCCTACGAGGAGAGGTTAAGAGAACTCAACATGACAGGACTGGAGGACAAGAGGGATAGGGACAACATAATAACTACATATAAAATACTGAGAGGAATTGGCAGGATGAATAGGGACAGAATGTTTCACAGATGTGATACAGCAACAAAGGGTCACAACTGGAAGTTGAAAACTCAGATGAGTCACTGGGATGTTAAGAAGAACTTCTTCAGTCAGAGTTATCAGGAAGTGGAATAGTCTGGAGAGTGATGTGGTGGAGGCAGGATCCATACATAGCATTAAGAAGAAGTATGACAAATCTCATGGGGCAGGGAGAGAGTAAACCTAGTAGCGACCAGCGAAGAGGCTAAGCCACGAACTATGACTCCACCTCTGTAGCCACAATTAGGCGAGTACAATTAGACGAGAACACACATCTCTAGAGCAGAAAGTGTGTGGACCTAGTAGCAAACAGCAAAAAGGCGAGGCCAGGAGCTATTGTGGAAAATCTCATTCGAATTTTGCAGACTGATACAAATTCTCTCCAGTTATGGGAGAAGGAATGGGGAGTCGAGGTGCCCACCATGCCTATGGGGGTGCCTATAGGGGTGGCACATTTATTATACACTTTTAATTTGTAAGACTTAATTTGTAATGAAGCCCATAGGCTGTTACTACACTACCTTCCACTGCTTACACTAATAGCTAGGCACCACTATACCCTCCACTCCCCAAGAAGTGCCCATGGAGATGCAGGAGCAAGTTGTTTAAAAACTCAGTAAGCAGTGGGCGACTTACCCGTACGATGGACCTTGTATTAAAGTTTTATTTCCCTATACCACGAGAGAGTAGCAGGTGACTCACGCAGGCATCTCTAGGTGAACAATTAGGTTAGGTGTATGAGGGCTACCTACCTACCTTCACCAGAGATCTACAGCTGCCACCATCTATCACACAACATTGCCCAATGAAAGAATCGAAGTACATATGAGTTAATTCAGTATCTATAATGGGGTGGCAGATTCTAGTCTGGATTCCACAATGACTGGACATGGAATACTAACCTTACCAATAAATGAACCCACAGACACCCTCTGTTCTACACAGCTATGACTCGACCCCTGCAACCACTAACAAATAGGGAAGTATACACGTACATACGATTGGTCAGATAAATGGGTTCTAGAATTCAGCCCTATCAGTGAAAGGTAATGAAGCCTGGGTTATGGGTGAGACCGTACACGGAGTACAAGCGCGGCGTCTGAGACAGCAGATCTCTCTCAAAAAGACCTAGGGGACGAGCATAGTACCTGGTATATTGCCATGAGGTCTCAGCCGAATAACCTCTTCCGGCAAATCTACTAGTAGCCTTCAGGAATCTCTGTCATTCCAGGCTGTTTTTTTTTTAACATGCCAGTAATGAAATTGCACTTTAAGCATTTTAAGAAAATTAAAACGTGCAGAAGTATGCAACGAGGCTGATTCCAGAGCTAAAGGGTATAAGCTAAAAAGAGAGGGAAGCGTAACTGAATCTAAATGTCACTGGAGGACAGAAGATCCAGGAAAGACATGACAACATACAAAATACTCAGAGGAATTGAAATGGTAGAGAGCGACAGGATATTTAAGAGGCTGTAAACACGGACTCAGAGTCTTGATTAAAGAAAACAAAAGAGCTTCAAGAATAAAAGAAACATATTTCATCAATCTCAGTGTGTTCGGGAAGTGGAAAGATGTCCATGAACTGGAGGCAAGCTCGATACACAGTTGTATGAGAAGGTACGATTGGATCTAAGTTGTGTGGCTGAACCAGCAGTAAAGACCGGACCCTGTAACCACACACACACACACACACACAAATACACACACACATACACACACACACACACACACACACAACACACAAATATACACGAAGAAAAACATGTATACTCCAAAAATTTAGGGAAGGAATCCACGTCTGGTCCAATTTGAGACGAAGAACCACGTTTTACGAGAAGAAAAATGCGAGCAAATTAGGCCTTCTTTGAGGAGTGAAATTACACACAGGAAAATTCAACACCAGGTATGTAGAAGTTATGTGGAAAGTCTTTTTCCCTTTTACACAGAGTTCTTGGTCTGTGGGTGCAAGGAAGAGGTGGTATGTTGACTTGAATGTTGGGTATGCTAGAGTTATGTAGATAGCTTAAGTCGGCGTATGCACCGTGGGAGAAGGGGCCAAGACTTAGTACGTGGTTCACGTATTTGTGTAGCAAGTATGATAAACAGATTTGTTGAAATGGTATGTTGTGTAGGTGTGGTGAACGGGTATGCCGGATAGGTATGCAAGACGGGTATGCGGGAAAGGCTTGCTAGAGAGGCATACTGGAAAAATATGCTAGAGAGTTATACAGTAAATGCATGCTAGAGAGGTATACAGAAAAAAAATATGCTAGAAATTCATACAGGAAATCATGCTAGCCAGATACACAGCAAAACTATGGTAGCCAAATACACAGCAAAAGTATGGTAGCCAGATACACAGCAAAAGTATGGTAGCCAGATACACAGCAAAAGTATGGTAGCCAGATACACAGCAAAAGTATGGTAGCCAGATACACAGCAAAAGTATGGTAGCCAAATACACAGCAAAAGTATAGTAGCCAGATACACAGCAAAAGTATGGTAGCCAATACACAGCAAAAGTATGGTAGCCAAATACACAGCAAAAGTATGATAGCCAGATACACAGCAAAAGTATGCTAGAAAGGTATACAGGAAAAGCATGCTAGAGGAGTGCACAGGAAAAGTGTGTTAGACATGGATGTGTTAAGGTCAAAGAAGGAAAGGTGTGAGAGAGGAGTGTTCGGCGCAGATGTATAGGTCAGGTATGGTGTTAAGGTGGGAGGGACAAGTGTATATCTTGTGCGTAAAAGCCAGGTGAGCGGTCAGAAACATTAAGCAAGCATATTTGTCAGATTTGATTGGCGAGTATGTTAGGTACGTTGTGCAAGTATGCTGGAGACGTACGTAGGCTGTGTGTGAAGACAGGGATAGAGATTAGGCAAGTGCACCAATAAGAAAAATCCCTGATGCACTTAAGCTAACTATAAAGCTTCAGAGTCCTTCTTGGGATGCAGCAATCCCTGAACAGTGAACCATCAACTCTGCCCTAAATGTTACAATGGAAGTCTCACCGCATTATATTCTTTATGTTATTGATAAGTAACTCCCTTCTGAGCTGTTGTATTAGCCACTTACACCAAATTACAATGGTGACTATTTCTCTACCAGCACACGTAATGCTAAGTTTATCTTCAAGAAAGACAGAGAAGCTATTACATAATCTATCGCTGAATTCTCAAGGACATCGAATGCCCATGTCAAACCTAGTAAGATCAAGTTTGCTTCTGAGTAGTGTTGCTGAATTTCAATAAGTCTTTTACAGTGCCTAAAATGGCTAAGAAATTTTAGATTCCTAACGTGTCGTCGAGCATATTCGTTGAAGTAGGAAGCTGGCGGTGTAGCTACTAAGCAGTGTAGAAAGTGTCATTTAGATCAAATGAAACGAGTTAGTGATGATGTTGAACTGCTTTCTGACCTGCCGCTGACCAGCTGACTGACATGACACCAGCTGACTTGTCAGTATACCTTGAAGAACAGACACCAAAGATGTCACGTTTGTCACCAGAGAATTAGATGCAGCTTTACTGGGTGATAGTGTTCACTCTCATGGCAGAATTAGATATCAGTGCAACGACAATGCACTTTGGTAATTTTAAGTATTATTAAAAAGGCGTTTTATATATATATAATATATATATATATATATATATATATATATATATATATAATATATATATATATATATATATATATATAATAAAAGCAAATAAGTATAATTTAAGTCAGTCTCTGTGGCTCATGTCTAGACATGTCTCATACAATAACCATTACTTAGCGCGTTGCTGTTGCAGACTTCATATTTTTGCGTTTTTGTGTGATATTGTCCAGTGATTTTCATGAAGTTGTCTGTTGTGTCAGTTGTTAGAAGTGGGTATGCCATGTTCACTCTTATGTAGGAGATGGCATAATGAGCATCATATCCTGCTGTGAATAGGGTAAACTTACAGTCAGTTTGAATCTTGGAGTTTAATGGTTCAGATGTATCAGCTGTAGCTCAATTTCTTTTTTCTACAATTAACGGCAGAAATTAGTTTATCATTTTCCATCTATCTAGTGTAACCCACGATATGCCCAGACCAGGGCATAACACAAAAATATAAAGAAGCCTGGAGACAGGCATTGAAACAAGCATGTGTAGCAAATATAACGAATTAGAAGATATCAAGCTCTGATCATTCCGATGATTTGTGAACCCAGCCTCTTAATTCCCATAGGCACCTATGTGGATTTCTCGAATAAGGTTTGCAGCAGATTTCTCTGTTAGGGTCTCCTCTATGCAAAATTTTAACCAACAGTAACATGCCACAAAAGAGAAAATATAGTATCATTGGGATAAATAGTTCTGTCAGGCAAAACAGAAAACTGGCAGCGCCTGTGAGAGGCAGACATGACTGTCAGATTTTCACTTTTTAAAGTGTTTTCATCAGTTTTCTACCTGACTGTCTTTACTGGAGTGAAATGATGTTTGTGATTAAGAGGAAGTGAATTTGCTGGTAGTGGTAATGGTGAAAGTGAAGATGAAGGGTGAGAGATGAGATGAAGGTGGACGAAGATTTAGAGGAGGAGAGAAGGTGAGGAAGGGTGGAGAGGGTTAACAGTAAGAGGAGCAGCAATAGTAGGAGGAGGGAGGAGGCAACAACAGCAGCAGCAAGATCAGGAAGATGAGGAGTAACAACAGGAGCTGTATGGGTACAAGGAGGAGGTGGCGGGAAAAGGAGAGGAAGAGAGGGAGAAATAGGAAGAGTTAGAGAAAAATGACAAAAAAATAAATTCATTAGAATAATCTATACTTCGAATGGAATGATTATATAAAGATTTTTTTATGACATTTGGACAAACCAACGGACAGAGTACACAGGATCTGGTAAGAGAGTACAGACAAACTGACATAATGCTTAGATAATGACAAACCTCTTAACTACACACACCGTCCCCACACTAAATCACCATCTCTCTCTCTCTCTCGTTCCTTCCTATTCAAACTCGCTCATGGATTCCCACACACAATTCGACCTCCTACACAATACGCCACACGCTTGAACAGAATCTTCCCTTTCCTGCTTTCCCAACTCTCACAAGTCAAGGAGTATAAGCCTCTATAATTTCGCCAATAAACAGAGACAAGTCGCTTCTCTCTCCCGGGTATTAGCTAAATCCACAAGGAGAAATCGTCAGCAAACATTACTCCTTCCAGTATGACTATGTCTGTGTGTGTGTGTGTGTGTGTGTGTGTGTGTGTGTGTGTGTGTGTGTGTGTGTGTGTGTGTGTGTGTGTGTGTGTGTGTGTGTGTGTGTGTGTGTGTGTGTGTGCGCGCGCGCGCTGTGTGTGTGGGGGGGGAAGTCAGGGAAGGAGGAGGGGGAAGGGGTTAATTGAGTAATGGGGCATGAAGTCTAATTAGTATACAATTGTCATTAACGCTGCATATATAACCTGTACACCACCAGTCTAGAATATTTTAACTCCTAAAATATGGTTTAAAGTTGTATTAAAGTGCTTATACATTATACTTACACCTTTTCTTAGTATATATCCTGTATTTGGAAAAGGAGTGTACCCACCTATTTATACTCACCTGTTTGTTGAAGAGTAAGACACTGTTGGGTACTTTTATTGCTGATAAATTAGACACATGTGCAACTCTTGGGTATCTTTATTGAGGAATCCCAAGAAGTTGCAGTGTCTGACAGGTTTGTAGATGAATGTTTCAGAGAACCGACATGTTGATAAATTAGACACATGTGCAACTCTTGGGTATCCTCAATAAAGATACCCAAGAGTTGCACATGTGTCTAATTTATCAACATGTCGGTTCTCTGAACCATTCATCTACAAACTTTTATTGCTGACTCGGTCAATATAAAGATACCCAACTGCTGCACGTATGTCTTACTCTTCAGTTTATCGATATTATATACCATTATCAACATAACCTCTTTGTGGTTGAAGGAGTCGTCTCTCTAACTGTTCTTGCATCTGAATGAGCCATTTCCGGGTTTACTCCTTACAACCCTCGGTGACCTATCATGCAACATTGTTAAACCTAAAACGTACATAAATGTAATTTGTTTTTGTATTGTTTAGAAAAACACAAATTGTCAACTTTTAACGCAAACTCGCTTTGTAAACGGGATTTTAAGGGGAAAATTTAATACATACTTAACGTATATATCTGTGAACAATTTCTATCAGATCGCAGCCCGGCCGTTTTTATTTATTGCCTGTTCAACCAGGGTGTTGTTGAAGGCCCCTTATAGCCCACATACCCACAACAGACTGGTTGGAGGTGGCAATACAGTTTCTTCTGGGAAAGCTTTTATATATGGTACGGCAATATTTTTGACAACGGATGTTGGTTCTGTATTCTCTTATTGTGCCTGTGGAGTCCTTTAATGCCATTTACAATATTGTGTTCTCAAAATGATGTGTCCTTTAACATTATTATACTCAAGTTTCTCACACATTCCTTTAGTTTTATGGAATGATCCACCTGCGTTTTAATAAAGTACAGAACGCTTTTGTTACTATGTTCTATTCGTTAAAAAAAACAATATCCATTTTATTCGGTATTTTAAATAGAAAATAAAGGATCCCAAATGCTGAGATAACCTCGTTTAACAAAGGAAAAGTTTTTCACAAAATTACAAACTTTTAGGCTACAGCACCGTAATGACGCTGTTCAGCCTCATTTCTTTTTCATAAGATAATCTCAAGGTGATTCAGTCAAAAACAGCATCCAGAAAACCCTAATTGTAAATAATCACACACATTTAAACTAAATTTTCTAAGAGATAAGCACACCTTTATTTACAACGTATCGGTCTATGGACTTTGCTACAAATACCTAATGTATTGATGTATGTGAAAGATCAAGGTCAGATAAGGAAAATATTATCAGTAAAGGGTTTCTAATGACATGCATTCATTCCCATTTGCCTCATTACGTTCTAATTAACGAGTTGCAATTTAAAGCCTAGTTTATTTATATTTTAAAAATGTGTATGCTTTCTTTAATATGAAAAGATTATTAAACTTTTCTTTTCAGATATTATTATGGCGTTGCATATTGTTTTTCACGGAAACAATTTATGAATGAACAAATAAATTTCACGTTATTCAAGCTTATCTTTTTCCCGTAGAACTTAAACTATTATACAGCATAACAAAATTCTGCTGAAATATGTGAGTATATTGTTCTGTCTTTTTCAGACTGTTTAAAAAGCTATTTTTCACATCTGTACAAAGGAAAACGCTGCTGATAACACAAAAAGCAAGAAGTACCCGACCGACACAAGTTAGGCGACCACTACTCTACCTCATCAATGTTTCGCGATGTGGTTAGGTTAGGTAAGGTTCGTCAGGAAACAGGACAAATGTTTCCTGACGCGGGTCTTAGTCAGATGATGACCCGCCTTTGGAGCTTTTGGTCATCTGACCGAGGCCTTCCGCTGGCTTACCGGTCCACCCCTTTAAAAATTATGGTCATTTATAACCAGTCTTTCGCGATGTGTCACGGTTTGATTGAAGGTCAGAATGCGATACCTTTATCTCCTCTGACTTCTACAATTCATCATTCAGATTGTCTTATCTGATTTCCTTGGGTTAAAAGAAATACTTCCAGACATCCCTATTACTCGCCATTCTCTTTAATGTCCAACTGTACCGATTTCTGCTTCAAGAACAGTCAACTCATCCATAATACCAGGTGCACAGAGTATTTTATACGGCGTTATGTCTATCCTAGTCCCCTCCTCTGAGGGGACTAGGATAGACTAGGGACTAGGTCAGCATTACTGTTATGTAAGATATTTAGCATCAACCAGCAGCATCAGTCCAGCTGCAAGTACGGTACAGCTTTTCATTAAAACAAATCAAACGCATAAATATTTATTTAGTTTTTTTTTCAGATTATGCTCTTCCAAATTTGTCTAAAAATTTGCTGTCTCCAGCCCGAAGACTGGCGGTCCCCAGCCTGAAGACTGGCGGTCTCCAGCCTGAAGACTGGCGGTCCCAGCCTGAAGACTGGCGGTCTCCAGCCTGAACTGAGCACTGGACTGGGTCTCCAGCCCGAAGACAGGCGGTCTCAAGCCCGAAGACAGACGGTTTCAAACCCGAAGACAGGCGGTCTTCAGCTCGAAGACTGGCGGTCGCCAGCATGAAAACTGGCAAGTCTCCAGCCCGAAAACTGGCGGTCCCCAGCCTGACACAATGATTATATTAAAAAATAGAATAAATGAAAGGAAGACGAGTAAATTATAATAAATACTACTGCTAATAATAAGAAAGAAAATAAAAAATAAAAAAACCCAGAAGAAATAGGAATGGAATGAAAAGTAAAAAAAGAGAAGAGGAAGATTATCAGGAGGAAGAGGTAGAAGAACGAGGATAATGAGGACGAGGAGGAGCAGGAAGAGGAAGAGTAAAGGAGGAGGAGGAGGGGAAAAAGAAAGAAGAAGAAGTAACAATTATTGCAATAAGATAATTTCACACCCACACAACAAACGGAGAGGAGAGAGAGAGAGGAGAGAGAGAAAAAGAGAACAATACAAAGTTAAGTGCCAGACAATAACAATTCGTACCTTGCAATATAATTACCATGCCACGAGCATTATGTTAATTCTATTCACATTCCTATGGAGGACTTTTCCTCCACAAACTTTGTGTAAACAACTAAAACATTGAGCACTTCCTTCAAAGCTGTCATCTCAGCTGTTCAAGAATTATCCTGTTAAACTAGAATTTGCTGCTGAAGTGGATAGTGTACTGGTGACAGCGCGATGACTGGCCCTACTGTTCTTGACTTATTGGTATAGCCAGTCCGTAAACATTATACTTACTATTAAAAATGTAAGGTTTAATTCGTAAGGTATTTGAACAGATCACAAACGGATAGAGTATTGTGCATATTATATCTGTTTTGTAGCCTCTGGTGGCTGCTATATTGTGTGTGTCATATCTATACAGTACCTGGTTGCGGTCATTATATATTAAACATATTATCTATTCTTTGGCTTTTGGAGCCCAGTATATTGCTCGCATATCCGTCTGTTGGCGGCTACCCAACGGAGGGATATTATGCTCTAGGAACTAGACCCTAAAATTATAGAAATATTTTTAGGTAAATATTAGCCATGATTTTTTTTTGTCATTCATTTTAGGTAACCTGTGCATGCACAGGTTTCCACGCTGTTGTGTCACCTGTGGCTCTATAAATGTATTACGGTGCGAGACATTCAACAACGCCAAGCTCATTTTCCTGCGAGATTGTCAAATTCCAAATCTCGTTTCCTCTCCGCCTTTCTGCCTCACAGTACTGTTATTGGATTTTCGGGCGTGTTTACTTACCTGTCAGAACTCACTTGTTTATGGTACTAAAGGTCGAGTCTCAGCTCCTGGCCCTGCTTCTTTACTATTCACTGTCTGGGTATATTTTTCCTCTTCGTTGGCAAAGGCGTACCTTTCCTTAATACTATGTGGAGAGAATACCTTCACTCCTACCACATCCGTCCAGATATTTTCACTTCCTGACCTCTCTCAGGCTGAAGAAATGTGTCCAGACATTACTGTTGACTCACTAGTGTATTCTCGACTGTGCTCTCGTGTACCTTAAAGAGTATCCTCTCTACCCTATTAAGTTCTGTGTATTTTTGCTCTTTGCCATCAGATTCAGTTGTTTTAGCCAATCCTCACAGTTCGTTCATCTTATCACTGGGATTAGTCTAGTTGTATAGCTATTTAATTCCTCCAGTTTCTTAATATGCCATACCTGGTCTGGGTTCCATGCAGAAGTTACACCCAAGATGTGTCCTTTTTGTCATTTATAGGATGCATGCGAGTCTGCGTGCTTTCGTGCGTGCGTTCGTGTGTGCGTTCGCGTGTGTACTCACCTACCTGTACTCACCAATTTGTGGTTGCAGGGGTCGATTCATAGCTCCTGGCCCCGTCTCTTCACTGATTGCTACTAGGTCCTCTCACTCCCTGCTCCATGAGCTTTATCGAATCTCATCTTAAAACTTTGTATGGTTCCCGTCTCCACTACGACACTTTCCAGGCTATTTCACCTCCTGACAACTCTGTGACTGAAGAAATACCTAACATCTCTTTAACTCATCTGAGTCTTCAGCTTCCAATTGTGACCCCTTGTTCCTGTGTCCCATCTCTGGAACATCCTTTGTCCACCTCGTCTATTCCGCGCAGTATTTTATATATTGTCATGTCTCCCCTGACCTTCCTGTCTTCCAGTGTCGTCAGGTCAATTTCCCTTTACCTTTCTTCGTAGGACATTCCCCTTAGCTTTGGGACTAGTCTTGTTGCAAACCTTTGCACTTTCTCTAATTTCTTGACGTGCTTGACCAGGTGTGTGTGTGTGTGTGTGTGTGTGTGTGTGTGTGTGTGTGTGTGTGTGTGTGTACTCACCTAGTTGAGGTTGCAGGGGTCGAGTCCAAGCTCCTGGCCCCGCCTCTTCACTGTGTGTGTGTGTGTGTGTGTGTGTGCGCGCGCGCGCGCGCACACACACACACACACTCCACTCTAGTTGTGGTTGCTGGGGTCGAGTCACAGTTCCTAGCCCCGAGTCACAGCTCCTGGTCCCTGTGTGCGTTTCTCTAACACCACACCTCCAAATTAATAACACTAATTTTTACATCAAGAACCAAACCCTAATTACAACGACACAAATAATACATCCCCCCCAACAACCAGGACATCAACCGTGACCATCAACACAACTAAGCATGCCAGTATACTCTTACTTATCCGAGGTAGTTAAATGACTCGCATTCATCCTATTTCGTAAATGTGATTTATTATTGCAACTAGCTTTAACATAGCCAGGGTAAATTGGTGAGTATAGAAAAATAATTTATTCCTTAGATGAGAGCAGTTGAAATTTTTCTTCCCTAGAAACTAACAAAATACTCACGTTGATTTATTGAAATAATTTTCTACAGATATAGAGTATCTAATACTAATATTAGGCTTTGATCCCATGAAATTTCTAGTCCTGTCAGGCAGTGTGGTCAACATTTCCTCCAGTAAAGTTCCCAAAATTTGTTATGAATTTATTTGAATAAAATTTATTAATATGTATGCTTCAGCAATCATTTAAGTAAATAACTAATGATATTAGTTAAATTA
This sequence comes from Cherax quadricarinatus, assembly GCF_026875155.1. Lineage (NCBI taxonomy): Eukaryota > Metazoa > Arthropoda > Malacostraca > Decapoda > Parastacidae > Cherax > Cherax quadricarinatus. Next base: position 13,078,338 of record NC_069474.1, on the reverse strand, counting down.
TTATATTAATTCACTCACACAACTCTTTAACTAGTTTCATCGATTTTTTTTTTTTTGACGTGAGATAAATAAAAAAAATTGGGTCTATATGTACCGTAATTAACACATCAAGTATTAAGCACAACATAGGAGCTTTGTCCCAAGTTGTGATTTCCAGAAGTTGTTCCAGGATGTCATTTTCTGGAGCAACTTCTGGAATCGTCAATGGACTTAGTATAGAAGCTATTTCTTACGGTGAATTATTCTGTTATCGCACACTGTACAGCATCTGTGGCACGAGATTGACGATAACACACAAGGCAAACTAGGATTAGTTCATCTATTTACTAGGACCCTGGCACAGCCGTGCGTCCTTCATGCAGAATCTCAGTTGGCATTTCTCACTGCTTAGGAGCTTGCTATTAATATAGCAACAAAACAGAAGCAGGATGATACACTTCTGTGTGCTGGAGCCACAGTCCATCTCAGAAGCAAACACAGTCAGTATTTCGACAATAACTTAAATACATTTTGGAGTACTTAAGCGATATGGAAAAGGTTACACACAACAATCTAAATGGTGAGTTTCTTGGTGCTAAAATTAGCAAAAATTAGCTTAATTTTTTTTCTGGCCTAGCATGGCAATGGATGTTTCTGCTCAGGTTTAGATATGAGCCAGTTTTCACATAATGAGAAAACTTACTCATTTTATAAAACGAGCCACATTATTCCTAAAACCAGTATTTGGTGATCACTTCTCCAGACTTGTTAATGGTTCTTGTGGTCCTTTGTCTCTGACTCATACGGGTAATAAGTAACTCTTTACCATAATGTACATACCTATTTGCTTTCGCAAAGAAGTACCAATGCAGTGAATCAATGGACAGCCTCCTGAACGAGCTCTGTTTTTTTTGGCACAAATGGAGTGTCTGAGGAAATTAAATCAGGCGAGGGATCGTGCTTTACATCTTAACTATGGAGATCTTCATTTGTAGCTGGGAACAGTCAGTAGTCTTTCTCTCGTTAACATTCAGATTCCCTGGGTGTACTTGGAATATTTCTCCACATCCTCAAAATTCATTTCACAGGGATAAGTGTATGACTATATATATTAATATAATACACACATTTACCTGCAGGTCATAAATCAAGTAGATCCTGAATGTGATATTTATGATACATATAATGTACATAGGCATATTGTTCACGTATTAACACCTACAATGTACAAAACAAAGGTTAGTTTGTGTCTGATCTCACAAAAAAAGTAAAGCCAGTCTGGTGATAATATTGCATTATTTTCAACGTATTTTTCGGAATTAAACATGGTTATTTACACTGGGTTGGCCGAAGTAGGTGTGAATAATGCTGTGCCTATCGAACCTGTTTAAGCTGAGGGACATTTCCTTCTCGAGAACGATTTAAAAGAGTTTTCCGTCCTTGTTCCAAGCTAGAACAGCACAAAGTGGTGCCATTAACTAAATAATAACATTTCACTAACAAAAACTGGCATCACTGACCTGGTATTTGTCAAAGCTGGATCTAGTGATGGAATATGCCACAATTTTTAAAGGAGTGCACTGGTAAGCAAGAAGAAGGGATGAGCAAAGGCTCCAGTGGCGGGTCACTGTATGGCTAAGACCCGTGTCAGGAAACACTTGTCCTGTTTTTCTGACAAACCTTATCTAACCTAACATTGACGGGATACGATCAGATTTCAATACATTATTATTATTATTATAATCAAAAAGAAGCGCTAAGCCACAAGGACTATACAACATAGATTTCGATACACAGGGTCAAGATTTCTGCATTTACAATCAAAAGAGATTTAATAAGATAAGGACTTGTGGGATTCAAAACGTGCCTGCAATTTTATAATATATTATAAACAAGAATTATTTATTTCGAAAGTTGCATCAATACCCCTTTATGGTCAAACTGACAAAAACTGAGACATGAAGACAAGGAAGATTTTCCTGAAAACAAGTGTCAGCAGATGTGCTGCCTTCTATATAACACTCCATACTTATAAGTATTTTTTATATATAATTTATATTGCGTCTATCAGGTACATTTTACGTATAAAACACCAATTAAAAAAATAAATAACATTTACTACATACGTTTTAAATAGATTGATTGGTATAAACCTTGGTAATAAATACCGAGAAGTTGGTTTAGAAAGACACGTAAGCAAACACTATGACATATTTATTAGAAAACGTTTCGGTCCTGGGACCTTGATCACTTTTAACATACAGAGGTAGAAAGACATTATATATATAGGCGGAGAGTGAGGTGTGACGCACGTGACCTGAGGAATGTCATAAGAACATAAGAATGGAGGACACTGAAGAAGGCCTACTGGCCCATGCGAGGCAGGTCCTTATCAAAACAACCTCTACTTATGATGAGGACGGGTAGACGATGAAATCATGTGACTCCTGTGTAGTTTGGGGTTGTGTGTGCTTAAGTAAACATGTGCCAATGTTTTTTGAAATTTGTAGTTTCCAGTGTTGCGTTCTATAGTACGGTGACGGCGATTAGTGAGGCTTCTAGGCACCGTCGCGTCTGAGGTCTGGTTCGTGGGGAACGAGTTTGCCTCATTCCATTCAACAAATGCCCGTGTAGTCCCCTGTGGAGGACACAAGCGTACCTTACATCGTCTCTGTTAAGGCATTTCGATGCCAAATTTAGGCGGACTGCAAGATCCCCTGCCTGTCTCGCCTACAAAATTTCTTGGGGCAGAACCCACAGGGATAGTGTAGACGCCTGCTGTAGAAGTTAGAGGTGTTGGGCTGCGTTTTCGTAGTGAGGTCTTTGATAGATGATGTGTTTAAGGTGGAAACGTTGATGTTACTCATAGCAAGGCCCGGCGAGTATTCGTGGCAACATCACCACATGGGAGTACTATGAACAGCTTAGGGGGCTGTTCCATGGGCGGTTTGTTGAGGAGAGCTTGTGCCTTGAGTCTGCAATCTCGGATGAAGAAAGATGGGAACTGAAGACGTGTAAAGGCTTGTGTTATGTAAGTGCATTCTTCTTCTAGAAAACAAGGGCTGGAGATGCGAAGAACTCTCAAGAAGAAACCAATGAGGACTCCTCTCTTAGTGCGGGTGTCTTGGTGTGAATAAAAGTGTATAAGATCGTCCTTGTTGGTAGGTTTTCTATACACTTTGAAGAGAAGTTTGTCACTGTCGGGAGATCTGCACAGTAGAACGTCGAGGAAAGGAAGTTTGCCATCATTTTCGAGTTCAAGTGTAAACTTTATTGATGGTTCAACTGCATTGATCTTGTTGAGAAGGGCCTGGATATTGAGACGTCTCGGATAGAAAATCAATACATCATCAACAAACCGCCCATGGAACAGCCCCCTAAGCAGTTCATAGTACTCCCATGTGGTGATGTTGCCACGAATACTCGCCGGGCACTTGCTATGAGTAACATCAACGTTTCCACCATAAATACATCATCTATCAAAGACCTCACTACGAAACGCAGCCCCACACCTCTAACTTCTACAGCAGGCGTCTACACTATCCCCTGTGGGTTCTGTCCCAAGAAATATGTAGGCGAGACAGGCAGAGATCTTGCAGTCCGCCTGAATGACATCGAAATGCCTCTAACAGAGACGATGTAAGGTACGCCTGTGTCCTCCACAGAGACTCCACGGGACATTTGATGAACTGGAATGAGGCACAACTCGTTCTCACCGAACCAGACCTCAGACGCCGACGGTGCCTAGAAGCCTCACTAATCGCCGTCACCGACACTATAGAACGCAACACTGGAAACTACAAATTTTCAAAAACATTGGCACACATGATACTTAAGCACCACCAACCCAACAACACAGGAGTCACATGATTTCATCGTCTACCCGTCCTCATCATAAGCAGAGGTTGTTTTGATAAGGACCTGCCTCGCATGGGCCAGTAGGCCTTCTACAGTGTCCTCCATTCTTATGTTCTTATGACATTCCTCAGGTCACGTGCGTCACGCCTCACTCTCCGCCTGTATATATAATGTCTTTCTACCTCTGTATGTTAGAAGCGATCAAGGTCCCAGGACTGAAACGTTTTCTAATAAATATGTCATAGTGTTTGCTTACGTGTCTTTCAAAACCAAATAGATTGATTAAATCAGTAATTAAAAATGCGAACTTCAACCAGTAAAATAAATCCCAATTAACGAATTTCTACGTTAACAACATGAATATGGGCAATTTATATACACCAGAAAAAATTTAATATCTAGATCTAGGCCTGGTCGTGGACCGGGCCGAGGGGGCGTTTATCTCAAGAATGCCCTCCAGGTAGACCATAAGGATTGCAGGGTGCAGGCAACAGATAATAAAAAGAAAATTATCCACACTAACTTTGCTACTCTGTTGCACGTACAGTGAATATTGGTGATGGGAATATACAGGTACTCAAGAACATCTTTGGCCTTTGCCTTCAGTACTCTTTGACAGTTCCTTTATAAGTGATGTACCTTACAACAAAGTGCCACAGGTCTTCTGTTTGTACGAATGTTCTTAATATATGGGTATTTTAACGTTCTCTAAATATCAGTTTCTTAAGAAACAAATCAAATTTCTGTGTCACGTAGTGACCTTGATGAATAAATTTGTCTCTTGAGATACCTACTACCTACTCGAACTTAGCTCATTTCTTGTTAAAACACACGAGTTTATAGAGATTCCACGGCTTTTTAATAAGAATTTTCCACGATTGATGAATTAACGGGTTCTTTTTATTACATAGATTCAAGGGCATGGGATATCATTCTTAACATTCCTCAGGCTGGTGGCACAATTTTGTTCCATTTTTGCTAATCATATTTAAGTCATTACAGGGTCTTGCAAACGATTTCTTATATTATTCACATCATTAGTGAATTCTGGAAAATACTTTTGTTAGAAGCTTTTCTCTCCAGTTACACAAACCGATACCAGAAACAAAATCTCGTTAGACTAACCTCAGAAATGTTCAAAATTAGTAAAAATAATAAGAATTTAATTATATAAGATTTCTTTACATTTCTGCTCATTCCTTTGCACTGTTTTGACAACTGTTTCTCTAGTGGTTGGGTGGATACCTCCCTGACAATCTGTCTCTGACTCACGAAATCGTAATGACACGATTGCAAACAAACCATACCACGGGTGGGATTTGAACCCGCGGTCAGAGAGTCTCAAAACTCCAGACCGTCGCGTTAGCCACTGGACCAGCTAGCCACAATATACCTAGTTGGACGAATCTTATTGTGGCTAGCTGGTCCAGTGGCTAACGCGACGGTCTGGAGTTTTGAGACACACTGACCGAGGGTTCAAATCCCACCCGTGGTATGGTTTAATCTGTCTCTGCCTGTCTTCATTCCAGACTCTGCAAACTGAAGGAGTCTGGATTTTACCTCAATTTTTCCCTTTTCTTGCTATTGCAAAGCTCCTGCAGACATATGGCGACAGTCCGAGAGGCCTAGAGCGACTCTTTTCATTTATACAATGGTTTTGTTACACATCCTGTATCTCTCGTTGAAATATTGCATTTTGCAGGTGATTCTACTTCTGGATACCACCAGTTATGCTGTGACTAATTCAGCCACTTTTATCACTAGTATTACTGCTACACTAGTATCACTAATACACTAATACTACTGTTATTGCCTCACTGTCAACTAACTGTCCTAAAGCATCTTTCGAACAAGCATTAGGAATCCGTCGACTTCAGACTGCCTCCAGCTTCGTATATAATGGCATCCTGCGCTTGCAGTGTACTTCACTGATTATACTGAGGAGTTTAATACTTAGAATGTACTTTGTTCTATTCTGTAATAATTTTGTTTACAATAAACCACTGTATTCGGTCATGTATCGTTTGTCTTTTCAAGTTCATTATTTCGAGTTATGAATTAATTCAGAACATCAAACAGTCGTTCTTATTTGTGACTAAGCATTCAATATATTGAAGGTTTGAATAAGATTTATTCGTAGTCTATGTTTCCTGAGAGGAAATATAGACTAGGGAAAGAGGGAGGAAGAAAAAGAGAGGCGCGCACGTGTGGGAGAGAGAGAGAGTTGATCACCTGAAAATGCTGGCTCACAGATGGCTCCAACTTCATCCTGTTCCCTACTTGTATGTCTCATAACAATAAAAATGCTTTCATATGAGCTGATGTAGGTAACAGCTCTTAGCTTGTCAATAAAGTTAGGAATCCTTAAAAAGTAAATAGCTTGTCAATAAAGACAGGGATCCTTAACCTAACCTTGTCAGACCCTGTGTAGAAAAGAGACACAGAAAGAAAGAAAGAAAGAGAAAGAGAGAGAGAGATATGCAGATAGAAAGACAGGAAAACAACATATTTCAATCCCTATTCCTGGGGTTTCCTCACCACAGGAAATATACTGAATACTGAAAAATAAACTAATATGAAACTGAGGTTAGGTTACCAGACAGTTGTTTCATCCTTCTTAATAACAGAACGACAGTCGTGTTATGAGTCAGGACGGTAATACCACTGACATGTTAAAACTCAGCACTGTTTCTAACATACCAGACTCTTACTAATTTTTTTCTGAAGCTGTAATTTGTGTGACGGATTATTTCTGCTCTCCCGCAAGTCAGCAATGTAATATATACCCTGAGAACGAAGAAAGATCTAGTTTACGCATCTCACATTACCCCTGTGTATGACTTCTTTCTGGAGTTTATCTGGAGAGAGTTCCGGGGGTCAACGCCCCCGCGGCCCGGTCTGTGACCAGGCCTCCTTAGGTCAGTGTCCCAGGATGCGACCCACACCAGTCGACTAACACCCAGGTACCCATTTTACTGATGGGGAACATAGACAACAGGTGGAAAGAAACACGTCCAATGTTTCTACTCTGGCTGGGAATCGAACCCAGGCCCTCACCGTGTGAAGCGAGAGCGTTAACCACCAGGCCACAAAAAGCTTGTATATAATTTCCCCAAGTGCACATATTAAACATTCGTAAGGAATTCGTAAGAAGAAAAGCTATCAAAGCTAAACCTGTAGATACCAAAATCTGTAGTCGAGATCTATATTGAAATTTGTAAAAATCATAAAAAAAACATATGTTTAAGAAGGCAAATTCGCAAAACATAACATTTCTCTATTAAGGAAAAAAATAAATGTTTGTCTGGGAAGAATTAAGTCTAAGAAACGTTTTTTCTAGGTAGGAAAACTCTTAAAAATATTAGGGAAGGAAAATCTGGGGAAAGATTGTTATGATGGAAATAAAATAGTTTACCTAGAAGAGGCAATAAAATATTCCGAACATCGAACAAAATATGAAATGTCATGAACAACGTTTTTCCCAGGAGAGAAATGAACAAAAAAATCCTGGGAGAGCCAAGAAATAATTATGTAGGAACAATCTAAAAAGTTTTTTTATAGGAAGACAAAGTTTTTCTAGAAAGGGAAAACCAAGGAACGTTTATCAAGGAGATACGTAAAAAAAATTCTCCTCTGTCGTCAGCTGTTGTGGACGGCAGGTCGCTCAGGCATTATTATCTAGTCTTTTAACTAATTTTTTCCTATTCGTACTTTCTAGTCTTCATTCTATATTCATTCTTCATTTCTATTTATTCTCCTTTCTTTTTTTCGTCTTATTCAAGTATTTTCTGTTCCTCGTCCTGCGTATGTTCTTGTTGATTCGCCGGTATTTCCCCGGCAGGGGCTTTTTCCAAGTGGTGGCCCGGCCTTGGCTCCCTGTCGAGGGAGTGTCCGAGACCTAAGTCTGTCATGGGAGGAGGCACAAGTACCCCCTCATCGTTGGGACCAACTGTCCCCAGGCCTAGCCACATTCCCTGCCCTCATGGGGCTCGCAGGGACAAGCTAGGCCTCTCTGGTCAGCCGTCCCCGCCCCAAGGAAGCTAATGGGAATGACAATATATATATATAAAATATATAATATATATATATATATATATATATATATATATATATATATATATATATAATATATTTTAGTAACCACGAACGAGTGGTATTTAATGAATAACAACACTGCGACTAGGAGAGAGCTCGAACCCATGTTGTTTAGGCCCGCCACATGGCGAGTGAAAATCACACGACGCTCTAACCGACAGGACCACCCTCTCGTACAAATACCACACACCCAGCAGAGCTAGGTGTTGTACCTTGATCCGAGGACATACGGTGGTGTGGGTGCCTCAGAGTTAATTTCATTCTACTCCCCGTTTGGTGTACTAGCCTCCACAAGCAGTATATATCGTATTGTAACTACGAACGAGTGGAATTTAATCAATAACAACACTGCGACTAGCCGAGAGCTCGAACATATGTTGTTTTGGACCGCCACATGATGAGCGAAAATCACACGACGCTCTAACCCACCATGAGGCGGGCCAAAACAACATGGGTTCGAGCCCTCGGCTAATCGCAGTGTTGTTACTGATTAAATACCACTGGTTTCGTGGTTACTACATCATCGTATATATATATAATATATATATATATATATATATATATATATATATATATATATAATATATATATATATATATATATATATTTTCAACAAGTCGGCCGTCTCCCATCGAGGCAGGGTGACCCAAAAAAGAAAGAAAATCCCCAAAAAGAAAATACTTTCATCATTCAACACTTTCACCACATTCACATATTATCACTGTTTTTGCAGAGGTGCTCGAATACAACAGTTTAGAAGCATATACATATAAAGATACACAACATATCCTCCAAACTGCCAATATATCCCAAACCCCCTCCTTTAAAGTGAAGGCATTGTACTTCCCATTTCCAGGACTCAAGCCGATAATGAAAATAACAAGTTTCCCTGAACCCCCTTCACTAAAATTACCGTGCTCAACCCAACAGATCGTCAGGTCCCAAGTACCATTCGTCTCCATTCCTCCTACTAACATGCTCACGCACCTTGCTGTAAATCCAAACCCCCGCCCAAAAAACCCCTTTCCCCCCTTTCCCCCAACCCTTTCGAGGACGCCCCCACCTCGCCTTTTTTCCCCCTATAGATTTATATGCTTTCCATGTCATTCTTTTTGATCCATTTCTCTAAAGACCAAACCACCTCAAAAACCCTTTTCTGCCCTTGAAAAATACTTTTTTTAACCCTCCACACCTTTTCCCCAAATTTCCACACTCCGAATTTTTGCATAATTTTTTAACCCACACATTCCCCCTTAACAGACTCTCCACTGCCCCCAAACCGTCCCCTCGCTGTGTTTACCCCCAAGCTTCACACCCAAATAAGAGTTTGATACTTTTTCTTTATAAAATTCCCTTCTTTCCCTCCATAGATAATTTTTTTTTTGACCCCACAATACCTCAACGCACCCTCACCTTTTTTTCCTCAAAATTCTTTGTTTAACCTCATCCTTCTAAATCCATCCGCCGACCACTAAACCCCCAAGTATCGAAAAAAATTCATTCTTCCATACTCCCCTCCCAAATTTTGATACCCAAATTTTTTCTTTAGAATTCCCATAAAAAAGTATATATATATTTATATATAATATATATAATTTTATATATATATATATATATATATTTTTAAATGTGTGCGAATAGGCAGAACTTCTATCTTGGCTTAAATAGCAACTTTCATCTTGCCGTATGGGGACAAGTGAAAATTTGTGTATGCAATAATTTCGCCAAAATCATTCTGACCTAACGAAAAAATATATTTCCTGTGTTTTTAGTTTTAAAATTTATGTAAACAAATCTAAAATATATTAGTTGTGTTAGGCTAAAAAAAAATTGTTTTGTTAAATTAGGTTGGGAAAGTTTCTAAATTTTTTTGAGGCAAAATTAAAAATTTTTTTTCACAACATTAAGAAAAAAATCTTAAACGTATAAGAAAAATTTAGAAAGGACTTAAAATTTTTAAAAAGTTCTTGCTAAATGACCCCGTTTTCATATTCGGGGGAAAATATTAAATACATATTTAATAAATTTATATATATATAAATTTTAAAATTTTATATTATTATAATATTTATATAATAATATTATATATTATATATATATATATATATATAATATTATATATAATAAATATAAATATTATATATATATATATATATAATATATATATATATATAAATATATATATTATATATATATATATATTCTTCTTCAAACCCCACCGGCCGTACCCACCCAGGCGGGGGACCCAAAAAAGGGAAAAATCTTCCCTTTTTAATTTTGTAATACATAAAGAAGGGGGTTTTAAACCCCTTTCTCCCGGCATTTTTTTCGCCTTTACAACACCACTTTCGGAGGAAAAATTTGGTCCTTCCCCTAAAAAGGAAATAAAAAAGAACAAGAATAGATAGAAACAGAAGAAAACCCAAAGGGGTGTGTATAATAAAATATGCTTGTACATTATGTTGGTGACCCAAGGTAAGTGAATAGCAAGATGTACCTGAAATCTTGCATGTTTTTTTGAGGGGAGACAAAAATCACCAGCAACCTACCACACGTAAAAAAATTACAGGGTTTCGTTTTACCTCACTTGGGGAAACGGGGTACCTCCCTGCGTGGTTGCTGTTACACCTACACCAAAGGTATATATATATATATAAAATATATATATAAAAATATATATTTAATAATATTTTATATTAATAATATATAAAATATATATTATTTGAAAAAAAACCATTGAAAGAAAGAGAAATTTCCCAAGCGCTTTCGTAACTACTCACATTTTCAAGGGAAAAATGAAAAAAAATCGAAGGAAGGTATATAAAGGGTCTGCCCACACCTCAATCAATCCCCCCAACAAAGAACCCCCTGACCGCGTCAGGGGTTTTTTTGTTGTGGGATCTGTAGTAGGGGTGGGGGAGAAACCCTTTGTATACCTTTCCTTGATGCTTTACTTTCATTGTTTCTTGATAATTGAGTAGTCCGAAAACGCTTTGGAAATTTTTATTATTTCACAGTGGTTGTTTTGCATATTTTGAAATCACCTGTTTACTGTGATCTTATTGCATATATATATATATATATATATATATAATATATATATATATATATATATATATATAATATATATATTATATATATATATATATATAAGTTATTTCATCAAATCCTGCTAAATTCAATGAACTTCGAAAGAAATTATTCATTGCTTAAGAATTCGTTAATGATCGAAATCAAATAGCCTATACCTGCACGACACATCTTCACGCAAGTTCAACTACACGTGAGTGAACTTTATCCAAGTATACCTTCCTCTACAATACTTGGTTCTTTTCACATTCTCTCTTCCATTGCTCTTCTTTCCACTCAGTTTCCTGCATCATTTCGTATCCTGGTGTGAGACATGCGTCTCCTCCTACTGTGTTTCTTGTCATTGCCTAGCTGACTCGTCGTCCATCAATGGCTTCCTTTCCAAGCTGACAGCCGAGGAAATAGGATCGTGGATCAGGCGAAAAATATGACTCATTCCCACCCTTGGATGGAAAATCTACTCTTGCATATAGACGATTTGACCCCAGTGATAGCGCGGGGCGTGTCTTCGACACTGGTTGTGGAAGTGAGCACCAACCTTCAATTCTATACTGGCGGGATTCGTGCGATGTTCCAACGACCCCAGCCTTTGGGTTCATCCAATGACCATCTGTTCTAGAGGTCTTGATACGTCTACGTGCCTGACACATATAGCTGTCTTCTCCAATTTCCTGCATAATCAATTTTGCTTCCCATAATAGTAAGTCTGTTTCCATCATGAATGAAATCTTGGCCTACATTTAATCATCTACATTCAACAGATCAAATTTACTTCTTTCAAATATGAACCTATTATAGCATATCTCTAGGCCTTTCATGTTGCAATCAACACATCAGGAGCTTGCGATGTTGCAGAAACGAGTAAGAAATCTCAGTAGATTCGTTCAGAGCGACGCTTGCTAAAGACTGAGGGTGGAAAAGGAGGGAAGCATACAGTGCCAGGCACACGAGTGCCTAGTGCCAGACAGATTATTGAGTATTATAGGAAAGCAGGATAGTCAGCCCACAAGCTGGAGTGGTTAATTAGCAAAATTAACATTGGTAACATAACTATTACCAAAATTATCAATCTGACGTCAGGGGAATATAAAGGTCTTAATCTGAATATGGATATGTCTGGCAATTGTCTGAGAGAAAGTCCACATACTTAAGGAAAACCTAAAGGGTAGACTATCAGTCGAGCCTCAGAAGAGGGTGACAAACCCTAAGCCCTAATTCCTTGAAGTGGAACCCTGGCAACAAACAATCCAGAGCATTCATATAAGAATCTCGGTTTTAGGCTGTGCACGATAGCCTCATTTATAAGTTGGTTAAGTTGTGTGTAGTTGATTGTAAATTGTATATGGAGTTTTTAAGACTGAAAGCTAGGTGATTTAGATATGTCGATGATATCTTGTGTTTTTGGTCGAATTATTTGGAGCTTAATACACTTTTACCGGGACTTAACTCTCCTCTCCCCTCTATTAAATACACCATAGAGAAAGAATTGGACATTAAACTTCCATTTTTAGATGTTATGATCCAAAGTATTGATAGAATGTTTAAGTTTATAGTACATAGAAGGTCAAGAACCTGTGCTTATATATCTACTATTAATTCAACAGTGAAACAAGAGTGAAAAGAAGTGCCTTTCTTACTATGTTTCTGAGAGTTTACGGTGTGTGTAGTCCTGAGGTTTTAGATGAGGAAATTAGGAAAATCTTCGATGCTAAAAAACAGTGTTACCCTAAAGAGTTTGTAGAGACTGCTTTGTTGGCAGCTAGGAAAACTTGTAAGACTGTATCTACAATAATCCCTCATAAGAAAAATGTGCTTGTCCTACCATACATTGAGAATTTATCAATCCTACTAAATGCCCTAAAGAGACTCAATATACAAGTTGTTTTCAAGAATTCATGAACTGTTAAGAGTGTGCTGATCAAGAATTCCTCCCATCTTGTACACAACACTGTGTAGGTGGTGTGTGTAGAATTGGGTGCCAAGGCTGCAGCTTGATCCTATGTGGGACAGACTGGCAAACCTCTAAATGTTAGAATTATACAACATCAGTATTCAGTAAGGATTGCTCAAGAATCAAATGTGATATTCAACTACACACGAATATGTAATAATCCAGCTAAATGGTCTGAGGCAAAGGTCATTGTTCCCAGTACTTCATGGCTAGAAATATTCTTGAGTCTGCATTTGTTAAACACAATAAATATTCATTTTATAATGGCAGTAGTGGGTTGTTCAAGGTCGCTGATGGTACTGTAGACACATACCACTCTTCCAATGTGGTTAATGCTACTGTGGACACCCACCACTCTCCCAGTGTGGTTAATGCTACTGTGGACACCCACCACTCTCCCAGTGTGGTTAATGGTACTGTGGATACCTACCAATTTTCCAATGTGACTGATAGTACTGTTAATACCATATGCTAATATCCCAGTGTGACTGGCATGAATAAACGACTGTACAGAAAGATTCTGGTTATGCAGAGCATTTCGAGTAGCCGCAAACTTAACTTATAATTATTAAACAATTATATAATTTAATTAGCTTACTAGAGTACTATACCTTGTCATATTTGCCATTTAAATACTGTAATAATTTAGTATATGGATAATATTAAGACTGTCTAACAATTTGGTTCAATATTTATATCGGGGAATACTGACGTAGAAGATATATTTGGTTGACACACATGTTGAAACTGATAAGACTGTGAACATCAGCGTGAATACTTACATGATTTGGATCGACGTAGTGGCTATTGGTACATGTTGAATTTATGCATTGCATCCCATTGCTATTGTGTACTGCTATGTCACATCCTCTTGTGATCAGGTCCTTTGCTGTAAATGACTATATCCGGTTACGCGATTGATATCTAGACACCCCTGTTTTAGCCAGATTTGTGTCTGAATTATGAAAGTTAGGTTGACATTTAGTGACTATAGAAGTGTAGATGAATGGTTCCGAGAACCGACAAGTTGATAAATTAGACACATGTGCAACTCCTGTTCTTCACCATTCTTTGTATGGACTGATGAAGTCACTGTGTGGTGAAACATTTCCTCATTAAAGATACCCAAATGCTGCACATGTGTCTAATTTATCGACTCTAGAAGTACTGTGATGTCATCAAGGAGGTTAGTGAACTAGCGGCTGAGTACTGAGGTGCTACTGAAAAATGATCAAGTTTGGCAAGTTGTGCAATATTTGCAGTCTTGGTTTGCTGTAAACAATTATAAACGCTTGAAAGGGCATTTATCTCCAGCTAATATTAGCGTTCATATGTAGCACCAACAGAAAAACTAATAATAATAGCTTTGATAAAATATAAAAAGGGAATATGGTAAAATAGCAAAAAAAAATAAAAATTAAAAAATGCAGTGTAAAGAGAGTGAATTTAATTAAAAAAAAATTCATAAAAATATATAACGAAACATATAATGAAAAATATACCTAAGAACATAAGAACATAAGAAAGAAGGAGCACTGCAGCAGGCCTACTGGCCCATGCGAGGCAGGTCCAAGTCACCTACCGGCGTATGCCACTGACCCAACCTAGTTAGGTCCAGGTCACATCCACTTAAGGAAGGAGCACGACATCAGACCTACTAGCACAAGCTAGTCAGGTCCAACTCACACCCACTCATGTATTTATCTAACCTATTTTTAAAACTATTCAACGTTAAGCTAAATAAAACTGAAAATATAACTTAAAATGCGCATGCTGTAAAGAATAAAGACGAAATTAAGCATGATGAAGTTAGAGTATCACTTATAAACTAAATAACAAGAAAAGGCACAATACCGTGACTGGAACAATACACAAATAACCCGCACATAAAAGAGAGGAGCTTACGACGACGTTTCGGTCCGACTTGGACCATTTACAAAGTAACAAGTCGGACCGAAACGTCGTCGTAAGCTTCTCTCTTTTATGTGCGGGTTATTTGTGTACTTATAAAGTAGTTTGTCAAAAATAGTCAGATAGTAAATCAAATAATCTGAGTTAATTCAAAAAAATTTTTTTTTTTAATATACAATACCACAAATAATGAAAACAGGTTTTAATAATAAATTTATAATAAATTCACTGACAAAAATAAAAATTTAATACAATGCAGATGAACAATGAAGGACAATTCAGTAGTGATTAGAATTTACTGCATTAAGATATAATGAAAAAATAAGAGTAAAACTTCGTATTAATTATAAAATAAACTATACACAGCTAATATGTTTCTGATAACGTGGATTTGTTTACACAATTAGTTAAGGAAATACAATGAAAATAAAGATTAAATTTTATTACAAATGAATGGTGAAAGCCAATTATGCAAAGTAATTAGAATTACTGTTAAATGAGAGAATGAGCAATAAGGAATTTTTAAAGTAATTATGATAGACAATTGTTGACTGATAATTTGTGAATG
Source organism: Cherax quadricarinatus (assembly GCF_026875155.1). Taxonomy (NCBI): domain Eukaryota; kingdom Metazoa; phylum Arthropoda; class Malacostraca; order Decapoda; family Parastacidae; genus Cherax; species Cherax quadricarinatus. The sequence goes on along the minus strand of NC_069474.1, from coordinate 13,062,886 downwards.
GGATTACTGATACATGAATAGCATTTTTCCAAATAAAAATCGAGCAAAATTTTTTTTTAAAGAATTTTAAATTATCTTGTCTTAAATATGAAGCCATTTAAAATTTCCATAAAGTATAAAAAAATAAAACATGAAGGTATAACATTGTAACAGTTACTAACAAAATTATAAAGATAGCTAGATCTTAAGATAGAAAAAAAGCTTGGGTAGCATTTGTATTAATAATTACAAAAAGCCTATCTGCGGCAGAAAATTCAGTAGATGGGACGAGGATTGTACAACGATTTCAGTTGGGAATTATTGTGAAGTATTCAGTTTCAGACACGCCTACGTTGCTGAAGAATTCAGGTAGCTCAAGTTCATTGGTTATTTCATACATGCGACCTGTAGCTGATTTCTTAACTATGATCTTACCCAGACGGACAAGGCATTGGTTGATACTGTCCTTTTCTCGGCGGAGTTTTCTTAGCATATACAAAGTTTTTCTGTCGCTTGCTTGTTACACTTATTTATGTACACACTTTCCATCATTATGGTGGATGGTATAATCAGTTTTTTCTTCTACGAAAACTGAAATGTTAACTTAACAGATAGTTTTCCACCTTGTTTGCCTAGCAAGTGAACCTCCTAGATATCACTGTTTTCTTGACTGATCCTTAGTCTGTCTCTGTTTTGTTGCACGAAGATCCGGGACAAAAGCTTGGGTTAATATCTACTGGCAGATGAAGGTTGTTTATAACAACAGCATCAAATAGTTGCTGTTGATTAACTGGGTTTGCTTGATTCTGTCAAAAAACTATGTATCAATGAGAGCTTCCAGTCCTGGACACGGTCATCTAATTGTTGACGAATGTTAGCTGATGCGTATGATTTTAATCAGTGGATAGTTATTCTTGAGGGTGTTCACTCTTTTTTATACGTTTGGTAGCTTCTTTTCCAGCTTGGAATACTCTCTTGGCTTGAACTGTTTTAATAAACTCTATTTCTCCAATCTTTTTGATTTGAAAAGCTTATTAAGCTTCGAATTTACAGAACATATGTTTAATGTTTTAAAGATTATAAGTTAAGGCTTTTATCGATTTGGTTTATCTGAAAACCTCTGCCAGTCCGGGGTATTTGGTCGTGATATTATCGAAGTCTGGGAAGAGGAAGAATTTTTCTTTTACTGTTTTTTCTGCTGAGGTGCGAGAGCAGGTGAGTGATGTGTCTGTCCTCATGCCAACCAGAGTGGAGATGGTATATTGAAACTTTCCTCTCCTGGGTTCCTAGGAGTCTTGAAGTACAGATTCTAGTGCAGGTTGTCCTGCACTTTTCTCTGTCCATGAGAACGCTGTTTCACTTGTATGGATGGATTAATGAGAGGATCTTGCATTGTGAGGAACTTAGGTAGTTTGCTGTTCTTCTGGCAGAGGAGACGGATAAATTCACGTGTTTGGTAGATTTCCACAGTCAATATAAATTATTTTGGGTTTCCACTAAAGTGCAGCTAATCCAGTTGCCAGCTAAGCCAGTCTCTGGAGACTGCAGAATTGAGGAATAAATTTCGTGCTGCTCGCTGGTAACCCGAATATTGATCTCTCTTTAATAATTAGAGAATGCTTCTGCTGACTGCCTATGAACTCTCAGATCAGCTACATCTTAGTGGAAGGTTATAATTGAGTTCGAGATGTGTTAACATAATTTTGCAATTTTTATTAAATTGGGATGTTAGTTTCCATGAGATTACTCGGGAATGCCACTTTTGAATGGCTGCAAATCAACAACTCTGCTCTAGAAACAAATGTCTCGCTCTGTATTAATCATTTTGCATGCATTGAGATACATGGGTCTTAGCTGATGGAATACAGGGATACCTTTCCCGCCTCTCGGAGCGACCGAAACACATTTAGCTATTTTACGACTTCACTTTAACGAGGACAAAAATCGTGACGATCAGCCCAGGCGAGCGTGGTGCTTCCTCTGCCGGAGTCTGCAGCGATAAGACCCCATTTTTCCTGCGTTATGGCTATAAACCTGGGTTTTTGAGATTTACAACCAGGTTTTTTAAAAACCAAAACCGTAAATAGCACGGAGCCGTCGCGAGCTGCCAGAGAGATTTCTTTTTTAAATGTAAAATCAATCTTTGGTTGGGAGGTGAATGACGTGGGTTGGAGGTGTGGTGGGGGAGTGGGGTTGATGGTGCTGGAAGTGTGATGGCGGAAATGTGGTTGATGAATGGTGTTGGAGGTTTGATGGAGAAGGTGGAGAGATGAATGACAGGTGTTGATGTTATGTGGAAGGTGAGGTGGCCTGGAGGGAATAATGTGAGAATGGAAGACAAGGAAGCCAGATAAAGATAAGGAGGGTAGAGGATGGATGGTAGCGAGAAGCAAGAGGGAGATGGAGAGTGAATGAAGAGCGGAAAAATAGACTAGTGAAAGGAGAGAAAAAGAGTAAAAATATACGAGAAAATACAGTAGACAGAATAAATATAAATATAAATATATATATATATATATATATTATATATATATATATATATATATATATATATATATAATGTGTGTGTGTGTGTACGTACTCACCTAGTTGTACTCACCTAGTTGAGGTTGCGGGGGTCGAGTCCGAGCTCCTGGCCCCGCCTCTTCACTGATCGCTACTAGGTCACTCTCCCTGAGCCGTGAGCTTTATCATACCTCTGCTTAAAGCTATGTATGGATCCTGCCTCCACTACATCGCTTCCCAAACTATTCCACTTACTGACTACTCTGTGGCTGAAGAAATACTTCCTAACATCCCTGTGATTCATCTGTGTCTTCAGCTTCCAACTGTGTCCCCTTGTTACTGTGTCCCATCTCTGGAACATCCTGTCTTTGTCCACCTTGTCAATTCCTCTCAGTATTTTGTATGTCGTTATCATGTCCCCCCTATCTCTCCTGTCCTCCAGTGTCGTCAGGTTGATTTCCCTTAACCTCTCCTCGTAGGACATACCTCTTAGCTCTGGGACTAGTCTTGTTGCGAACCTTTGCACTTTCTCTAGTTTCTTCACGTGCTTGGCTAGGTGTGGGTTCCAAACTGGTGCCGCATACTCCAATATGGGCCTAACATACACGGTGTACAGGGTCCTGAATGATTCCTTATTAAGATGTCGGAATGCTGTTCTGAGGTTTGCTAGGCGCCCATATGCTGCAGCAGTTATTTGGTTGATGTGCGCTTCAGGAGATGTGCCTGGTGTTATACTCACCCCAAGATCTTTTTCCTTGAGTGAGGTTTGTAGTCTCTGACCCCCTAGACTGTACTCCGTCTGCGGCCTTCTTTGCCCTTCCCCAATCTTCATGACTTTGCACTTGGTGGGATTGAACTCCAGGAGCCAATTGCTGGACCAGGTCTGCAGCCTGTCCAGATCCCTTTGTAGTTCTGCCTGGTCTTCGATCGAGTGAATTCTTCTCATCAACTTCACGTTGATGTGTGTGTGTGGTGTGTGTGTGTGTGTGTGTGTGTGTGTGTGTGTGTGTGTGTGTGTGTGTGTGTGTGTGTGTGTGTGTGTGTGTGTGTGTGTGTGCGCGCGCGCGCGCGCGTATAAGAGTGCCCTGGAATCACGAAAAACGCCTAGCTCTGCTGGGTGCTTGATCTTTGTAGGATCGATTGCTGAGTGGATAAGGTGGCATATACGTTGTGTAGTTTCTCGAGGCGGGACTATGTGTCGTGGGGTCGAACCCTGACCTGCAGCAGTTTGATAGTTTGGTAAATGATGCTTTTGTTAACACTCTTTGCCGTCTCGTTGTTAAAGCAGCGGTAAGAAACATAGGCATAGAAGCCGCTAGTTCACTCCAGCCAAACTGACTGGGATTTGGGGTCTCTCAAGGCAGTGAAGTGGCAGCTCGTACTGCAAGGACCTACATCAGGGACTTAGCAGAAGGAAAGGCCTTAGTCAAACTAAACTTTATGAATGCCTTTAATATGGTGAAAAGATAAGTGATCTTGCTAGCTATTTGATAGCCAATAACCCAGTCTTTCTCCCTTTATTTCAGCTGGGTACAGCAAAACTTTAATTTATTTGGTGAGCATGAAATTCCCCTCATTAGAGGGGAAATTCAGCAGCGTGACCCACTCACTTGCGCAGTGAATTCAATATCAAGCAGGGACGGAAAAGTCCCTGCTTGAGGACCTACAACTGGCGAAGTCTCATGACTCTTTCTCAATTCTTGCAAGTGCGAAATCATCCCACAAACGGAATTATTTACAGCGAACAATCATTCTTGAAGCCTCAACTACAACCCCAGCTAAGAGCATCGTATTAGGAGCACCACTGGTTCACCAGAAAAATCGACAAAGTCCTTAGGAATACAGTGAATGATATGAAGAGGGTGACGGAGTAACTAAGTGATCTGAATTCCCATGATGCCCTATATTTCCTCCCAAGGTGTCTAACTCTGCAAAGACTAACTTCTTGAGACCTGCATCCTCCATTGACAACCCCACACTAAGTGAATATGACACTCTTAAGATATGTCGATAGGAAGACATTGAATCTGTCATTGTAAGACCACCAATGGGATCAAGCAACTCTTCCAGTGCGAATGGGAGGCATAGGGGGGGGGGGTGCAACGCAACGCAGGTAATATTACCCTGTATTTCTGTCTTCGTGTATGACTTCCAGACAACTAGTAAGGGAGACTGTCCCCGAACGCTTGATAGGTGTGGTAGGAGCTTACGACCCAAAGTTCATCAACGCAGCCACGCAGTGGAGGGACAGACTTCGAGACTCTTCAAGCAGATCAGCTCCTTCTAGAGAGCATGGTCCAACTGAGACAAACCAATCGAGGAAAAAATCTATTATATAAAATTTATATATATATATATATATATATATATATATATATATATATATATATATATATATAAATATATATATATAATATATATATAATATATATATATATTATATATTATATATATATATATATATATATATATATATATATATGCAATAAGATCACAGTAAACAGGTGATTTCAGAATATGCCAAACAACCACACTGAAAGAATAGAGAAATTCCAAGCGCTTTCGTGACTACTCACATTATCAAGGAACTATGAAAGTAAAGCATCCAAGGAAGCTATATAAGGGGTCTGGCCAACACCTCACTATCAGATCCCACAACGGTTAAACACCTGACGCGCGCCGGCCCAACTGGACAGGTCCTTTGCACAACTCACCAACAAACTATTCTACCTGGAGTTTACCTGGAGAGAGTTTCGGGGGTCAACGCCCCCGCGGCCCGGTCTGTGACCAGGCCTCCTGGTGGATCAGCGCCTGATCAACCAGGCTATTGCTGCTGGCTGCACGCAAACCAACGTACGAGCCGCAGCCCGGCTGATCAGGAACTGACTTTAGGTGCTTGTCCAGTGCCAGCTTGAAGACTGCCAGGGGTCTGTTGGTAATCCCCCTTATGTGTACTGGGAGGCAGTTGAACAGTCTCGGGCCCCTGACACTTATTGTATGGTCTCTTAACGTGCTAGTGACACCCCTGCTTTTCATTGGGGGGATGGTGCATCGTCTGCCAAGTCTTCTGCTTTCGTAGTGAGTGATTTTCGTGTGCAAGTTCGGCACTAGTCCCTCTAGG
>NC_069474.1:13044781-13047281 GCF_026875155.1 Cherax quadricarinatus | reverse complement strand
TGTGTGTTCGAGTGTGAGTGTGTGTGTGTGTGTGTCAAGTATGTGTGTGTGTGGTGTTTGTGTGTGTGTGTGTTGTGTGTGTGATTGATTGAGTTTTTTATATATTTTTAGTTGAGTGTGAGTGTTTAGATATTTATTGAGTGTAGTGGATATAGTGGGAGTGTGAGTGTGAGTGTGAGTGATGTAGTTTTGTTTTTGTGTGTGTTGTTTTATTTATAGATGAGAGTGAGATATTTAGTTTGTTGTGTGTGAGTTATTTATTTTATGTGTGATAGTGTTTTAGTGTGTGTTGTTGAGTTAGATATATATTGAGTTATAGTGTGAGTTTGTTGTGTTATTTTAGTGATCGTTGTGTTTTTGATTTAGATTGTTAGATTTTGTTAGTGTGTTTGTGTGTTAGTGAGAGTAATAGTGAGTGAGTAGAGTGAGATTTTAGAGTGAGTTTGAGATGTATGATAGATAGATTTATTGAGTGTTTTAGAGAGTGATATGTGTTATTGTAGTTGAGTGTGTTGATTTTGGGATGAGAGTGTGTGATATTGTGATTGAGTTGAGGTGATGAAGTGTTTGTGTTTTATTGAGAATTTTGGAATTTAAGTGTGAGTGTCTAGTGATGTGTTAGATTTTATAGTGGGTGTTGATTTAGTGTGTTTGATTTTGATTGTTAGCTTGAGATATATAGTGAGAGTGTGTGTGAGTGTGGGTGTGTGTTATTGTGTGATATGTGTGTTTGTTATGTTTTATATAGTGTGTGTGAGTTTTATTGTGTTTGTGATGGTGTTTGTGTGTTTGAGTGTTTTTTTTTTAGTATATTGTTTGTGTGTGTTGAGTTTGTGAGAGATTAATTGTTTTTTTTGTGTTTGTGTGTGTGTTTGATTTAGATTATTGATAGTTAGTAGATTGTATAGTTTTTGTGAGATGTGTTTGTGTTTTTGGTGAGAGGTAGTGTGAGTGTTTTGTTTGTGGTGTTTTTGTTTGTGATTTATAGTTTGTGTGTGAGTGATGTCAGTTAGAGTGGTGTGTGAAGTTTGATATATTTTTAGATTATAATAATATATATATAATTATATATATATTATATTATATATATATATTATTATTATATATATATATATTATATATATATATAAATAATATATATTTAAATTTATATATAATATATATTTATATATTTTTCTTATTTTTTTACTTATTTGATATATTATATATATTATATTATATATATATATATTTATATATATTTAATTATATAAATAAATTATATATGTTAATTTTTATATATATATATATAGATTTATATATATATATAAATATTATATATATATATATATATATAAAATATATATTATATATATATATTTATATTTATTTATATATATATATAATATATATTTTTTATATATTTATTTATATAAAATATATATTTAGTTATATATATTTCTATATATAAAGATATTATTTATATATATATTCTATATATATTAAATAGTTATAGTTATATATGTTATTATATATTATATATATTTTTAGATATATTTATTTTCTAGATAGATATATATGTTATATAATATATATTATATATATATTTTTATTATATATATATATATATATATAATATTTATGTATTTATTAGATTTATATATATTTAATATTATATTATATATATTTTTATATATATATTTTAGATATATTTATTATATATATTTTATATATATATAAAAATATATATTATATTCTATTTATATATATAAATATATATTATATTTATAAATCAGATTGATATATATATATATATATATTATTTATATATATATTTTTATATTTTACTATATTGATTTTTATATATATAAAATATATATAAGAGGTATATTTATTTATATTAAATATATTAAATATATATATTTATTGTAGTTTTAATAGATAAATTATTTATATATATATATTTATATAATTTTAATTTATATTTTATATATAGTGTATTATTTATATTTATATATTATATATATTTATATAGATTTATTTAGTATAATATATATTTTATAGATATAATTTTATATATATATATATATTTATATATATATATTTATATTATGATTTATTTATATATTATTTTGATAAATTGTTAGATTGATAGGTTATATAGTAATATATATATATTTATATATTTTTTTTTATATTTTTATTATTTATATATATTTATTTTATATTAATTATTTTATATATTATATATTATTTTAAAGATATTATGATTTATATAAATTTATATTTATTTTGTTTTTTAGTATAATTATATATTTTTATTTATATATATTTATATATATAATTATATATTTATATATATATATATTTATATATATATATATATATATAAATATATTTATAGATATATATATATATTTTAAATATATTTATTTATTATATATATATTTAAATTATTTCTTATATATACTATTTATTTACGAGATATAGAATATTTAGTTTAATTTATAGATATATGTTA
>NC_069474.1:12907281-13032281 GCF_026875155.1 Cherax quadricarinatus | reverse complement strand
AGACTTCAAACTTTCAAGACTGATAAGTACCTTGAGAACGGTTTACCTTATTACTGGACTGTATAGGTGCACATTTATAAATTTTAAAGAGCAAGATGTAGGTATTATTTTCGTGGGGTACCTTGGTAATGCCTCTTCTCATCAGCTTTAAACTTTCAAAACCCGTTTGTCTTACCAAGGCAAGATACGAGAGCTTTAAAGTCTTTATGTCAATAGAAGGAGGCATTCTCTAGTTATCACATGGAAACTAATAGTCCAATTTGCTTAATAAACATAGCAAATCAAGACATACACAGCCCCATAACAAGAAAATATGTTAGCACGAAGCTTGTGAAGCCGCTCAAAAGTTGCATTCTCAGGGCACTGTACCAACAAATTATCCCATTCTTGTTAAATTTAATTGGAGTATTAACACTTAAACACTCCTGTAACATTATGAACTGGTCTCTAAGCAGAATACGTATGTGAATGCTTGAGATTAGTAATAACATTCTTCAACATCGGAGAGAAACCAGTGTCCAATTTGCCTGTATTAAAACCAGCACTTGCATTTCCTAGCAATACAAGCTTTCCTGTAATATATACCAATGCTGAGAATTTATAACCAAACAGGAAAAACGTTCTCAGTATATTGCACATAAACCCGAGTACATGACGGCTCCGCACAAAGCAGTAAAAAAAATAAATGCAAGAGTCCACAACTTGTGAAACTTAAGAATGCCATAAAAAGCGAAATTTCAATACGTTGCAATTTTTCACACTCTTACTTGATTACAAATTTTCTGCAATCCTGTAAGAATATTTTTGTATTTTAGGAAGCTTTCATTGGTATGATTACAGGCAAGGACAAATGAGGGTATCAAGTCAAATTTAGCACATTGGCATCTACAAAGTACAAATATAAATCAGTCTAAAGTTTCGAATAAGAAGCATCATAATTGTAGACTTAAAACCAATCAAATGAGGCAGTCACAAAATATCGCACAACCATTTTTTCCCCAAATTTTTGCAATGAAATTGACGAATGAAAATATACGCAATCCATAATCAAGGCGAAAGGAAATAAATGGTATAAAATACCGACACAATGGAAATATAAAAACATAAGCATTATAATGTGGGCTTTATTAAGTCACAAACAGATTTGTTTGTGACTTGATAAAGCCCACTTTGTGGGCGAAACGCTGTCAATAAAGGATCACATACTGCTTATGTGTTTATATTTCCAATCAATTCGAACATTCCCTCGGCCACACCCCATGAGACAAGGATGACTGAAGCCGACTGGATGAATCATTCTCCAGAAATCACATGGAAACGAATTAACACATTCTTTCTATATTAGGAAAATTATATTTATCAATATTGGACATACATACCCAAAAAACTATAAAGAATCGTCCATTAGGCTTGATACCTAAATCTTCCAAACTTGAAGCAGTTCGCAAGAGGCATTCGTAAGCAATTTTACGAAACATTCAGTACAATTTATTAATAATTCTAACGAAATTATGAACACAGTGTACGAATATTTGTATAATGTGTATAAATGAGCGAGAAGCATAATGAAAACTTGTAAAAGGAATTATATATAATGAGGAGAGTACTCGGAGCGTAGTGAACAGTACACATCCATTACTTTTTTGTAGATAAATGGTTCAAAGAACCGACATGTTGTTAAATTAGACACATGTGCAACTCAAGAGTTGCATATGTGTCTAATTTAACGACATTACTTTTTTGTACACTCAGAGTAGTATGAATTAATTATTTAGATGTGCGTATTTAAGAATAGTGGAATGCAGAGACATATATGAATATGGTACACTCAGATTTTAGAGAAAGTAATCAGGTAATATTTCTGAGTGTAGAGAAACAATACTGTATACTAGAGAGCGTAAAATATACAATGAACAATATTGTTACTTATGAGTGTTGAGTGCCAAATGAATAAAACTTCATGCACTAGAGTGCCAAATGACCAATGTTGCATGATTAAGAGTGCAGAGTGGCGAATGAAAAATGCTGCCTCCTAAAGAGCGTAGCGTGATGCTGCCTGCTAAAGAGCGCAGCGTGATGCTGCCTGCTAAAGAGCGCAGAGTGATGGTGCCTGCTAAAGAGCGCAGAGTGATGCTGCCTGCTAAAGAGTGCAGCGTGATGCTGCCTGCTAAAGAGCGTAGAGTGATGCTGCCTGCTAAAGAGCGTAGAGTGATGCTGCCTGCTAAAGAGCGTAGAGTGATGCTGCCTGCTAAAGAGCGCAGAGTGATGCTGCCTGCTAAAGAGCGCAGAGTGATGCTGCCTGCTAAAGAGCGCAGCGTGATGCTGCCTGCTAAAGAGCGCAGAGTGATGCTGCCTGCTAAAGAGCGCAGAGTGATGCTGCCTGCTAAAGAGCGCAGCGTGATGCTGCCTGCTAAAGAGCGCAGAGTGATGCTGCCTGCTAAAGAGCGCAGAGTGATGCTGCCTGCTAAAGAGCGCAGAGTGATGCTGCCTGCTAAAGAGCGCAGAGTGATGCTGCCTGCTAAAGAGCGCAGAGTGATGCTGCATGCTTAACAGACCAGAATAAAGAATAACAAGATGGTGCCTTCACAGTAGAAAATTAAATAAACATTAGAAATTACCTTAAAGTACTGAGCAAATATCTGAGAAAATGTACCGAAATGAAGTGACGCAAATTTATAATGAATTGTGTGCACAAGAAAAATTACAGAATAATTACTCAAAGTAACCTAGCACATAATATAGCCTCTAGGTACTCTAGCAAGGATTTGGTATTTTAAGTTGTACTCAGAATTAACGAGTACAGAGTTGGGTGTGACTGGTCTACGTTGAAGTATACCTCTGATCCACTGTCAGATTTAGTACTCTAATTTGTAGATGAATGGTTCAGAGAACCGACAAATTGATAAATTATCTAATTTAATGAAGTTGCAAGCCAATAGAATATATCTGCTAGCTGCATAGTTTGGAGGTGCACAAGGTCCAGTACTGCAGAGGCTGGTGGGGCTCTGAAGTGCTGGACGAGTGTACTTGAGCACACATTAAACAGTACACTAAAACACGCGAATAATTTTGGTCTGCTTAAGACCCTCTTCATGCGCTGAAAGAGAGTTGTGAGGAAGCACTTGTGTAAACAAGTCAGACGCACTCAAAAAGGAAGCACTGCAGAGGCCGATGGTTCCTTTGCAGTGTAGGACAAGGGGCTCGAACCTTGGTCCCGAGATTAACAGAGATCACAGACTATATGGTTTTGAGGGAGGTAAGGATAGATATACTGCGAAAGATGCTGGGCTGAAGTGAGTTGTCAGATGGGTTCCAGTTGATGCCTCTGACGGAATTCATGTACAGAAGTACTGCTTCCGAAATTTTCCACTGGTAACTCAAGCGGTAAAGTGCTGGTCCTCTTAAGCTTGGGACCACGGTTCGAGCCTCCTGTCCATCTTTCTGTTATATATATATATATATATATATATATATATATATATATATATATATATATATATATATATATATATATATATATATATATATATATATTTTTCACACTGGCCGATTCCCACCAAGGCAGGGTGGCCCGAAAAAGAAAACTTTCACCATCATTCACTCCATCACTGTCTTGCCAGAAGGGTGCTTTACACTACAGTTTTTAAACTTCAACATTAACACCCCTCCTTCAAAGTGCAGGCACTGTACTTCCCATCTCCATATATATATATATTATATATATATATATTATATATATATATATATATATATTATATATATTATATTATATATAATTATGCAATAAGATCACAGTAAACAGGTGATTTCAGAATATGCAAAACAACCACTCTGAAAGAATAGAGAAATTCCAAGCGCTTTCGTGACTATTCACATTATCAAGGAACTATAGTTCCTTGATAATGTGAGTAGTCACGAAAGCGCTTGGAATTTCTCTATTCTTTCAGAGTGGTTGTTTTGCATATATATATATATATATATATATATATATATATATATATTATATATATATATATTTATATATATATATATATATTATATATATATATATTATATATATATATATATATATATATATTACATTCAATAAATATGTAAAGTACATTTTTGTACTCGTACTACTTAACGTGTTACTGTAGGCACAATGGGCGTAATGAGTAGGAGTTAATAATTCAAAGAGAAAATGTTACTACCGTATGCTGTGTGAGCTGTCATGTCATTAACCCAACAAGGTAAGAGATGCTGTTATTGTGGATTTCTAAAGTATATTGCGTACCTTTTACCCTGGTACTGTATGTGTCATAAGAATACAGTGTATGTTCCAGGAGGACTATAAAATAAAGCGAATTTGTTATTTAATCCAGGATGTATTGAATGTTTTATTACATCTACGAATAACTGTCGAAAAATTTAAGTACTTTACAGTGTATGTATGAATAATCAGTATATTTTTTTTAATGTGTAAGATAATGAAACTAATCAAATTCAGTTTTTAAAATAAGATTAATACGAGAGTACATTTAAATTTTTAAATGAGTGACCAATGCATTACAATTTGTGTATTTTAATAAGTAATATTAAGTAAATTGAGTTCACAAACACATAGAATACACTTTACTATGATTACATTTTAATAATCGTGAAGAACCAGCACTTGAAATTCTTTAACAACTTAAAGCAAGTTACTCAGTAGTTGTGTCAAGATGGACTCTCATATTACTGTATAAACAAGGCTAAAGAGTACACTTAAACACTGATTTATTTGATTTTAAATAAGACATTACTGTACCTAGCAGGTTATTAGTAAATGTGATAGGACTGAACCCTGGGCACTTACAATCTTATTGTGGCTAGCTGGTCTAGTGGCTAACGCGACGGGCTGGAGTTTTGAGACTCTATGACCGCGGGTTCAATCCCGGCCGGGGGTATGGTTTGTTTGCAATCGTGTCATTACGATTTCTTGAGTCATGTTGACGGCAGTGAAGGGACTTGAGCTAGAGTTCGTCACGGCCACGCTAGCTGGAGATTCGTCTGTAAAAACTTGCATTTGTGGTCACAGTGGTGCCTGTGCTAACCTTCCTATGGTGTAGAAATATACCTAGTTGGATGAATCTTATTGTGGCTAGCTGGTCTAGTGGCTAATGCGACGGTCTGGAGTTTTGAGACTCTATGACCGCGGGTTCAATCCCGGCCGGGGGTATGGTTTGGTTTACAATAGTGTATTATTGTACCCACCAACAAGTGGTGTTGATTAATAAGAACTATGCAAATATAATATACTGTTTGTTGGGCTAGTACACCAGAGAGTAGAATAAAATTAGCTTAGAGGCATCCACACCACCGTATGTCCTTCGATGGTGGGATGCGCCATACTTAAGGAATGTGCGGTCCTGTGGACTAAAGCGTCATGAGTTTTCACTCACCATGAGGCGGGCCAAAGCAGCATGGGTTTGACTCTTTGGCTAGTCGCAGTGTTATTGAACAATAGTATATGTATATTACGTGACTGAATCAGTATTAGTAAATTCATGAGACAACATACAGGTACGTATATGCGCATGTATTATATAAAATTTGTATTTAATTAGTAATAAAAGCGGGGACTCCTTTAGTGTTATATTATTGCCAAATATATTAAATACAGAATGTCAAGGAAGTCACTGAGGTCTCTAGTATCATTAAATTGTACCAGTACTTACACAATGAGTACAGCTAAATGAGCCATTTGAAGACACACGAGTTAATTACGAAGATCCAAATATATTCAACAAGATACAACGCAAGACTTCAACAAATTAAGCGTTGTTTCTCATCTGTACCACCAGGAGAGTGAGCGAACCAGAGACAGGAACATGCTGAACACCTAGCTACGTGGAACTTCGCGTGGAATGAGAAGAAAGGATAGTGTGTCTCCAAAGTATATATTCAAGGAGTTTATTTAGATAAATTTAGGACAGTGACAAAGGTGGAAAATTGTTAAATAAGTCTGATTACTGGGAAGAACTTATTTCTTCAGATAACGTATTGAACCCTTAACTCTTCTATGAGAAAGAAAGAGTACCGGTGATTGTGGTCATATTTCCGACAGAGTGAGTGATCAGTTCGGATAATTTAGTGCCTGTGACGCAAACCGAGAGAAATTGAGAGAAATACAAAGTCTCAGAAAAGAAATGCGTGACAATCACGTCATTGGACAGAGAACGTCCCCTCATAAGACGAAGCCATGGAAATAGCATTATCAGGAAGAGGACTTACTCAAGAACACCACATTAGTGAGAGCCAAGTGAAAGGAATTTTAATATTGTCTCACTGATTATATGAATATACCCAGAGAGTTTTGTAACTCACATTATATATAATCCGAGTGGTGTGTAGCTGTGTATATGAGAGCTTTCTTTAAAAATTATATTGTATCGCTGATACAATGTATCTGTGAATTAGAGACAATCCTTGTGTACTAAAACCATACCACGGGCGGGGTTAGAACCCGAGATCAGAGTGTCTCAACAAGGCCTAACGAAATCAGTACCATAGCTATAGTAATTAGTGTGTACAAATCAATCACCGCCACCAGTAGCTCACATTTTTTAATCCCTCAAACCATGATAAGTTGATTTTGATCTCTCTCATGGTTTGCCCAGACACGTTCATGCCTTGCAACTAAGGCCATTATTAATTTTGCATTTTTGTTGTCAGTTATACTTATTATAGATTAGGTAAGGTTAGTGTGGAATTTTTTTTTTTTCAAAATTTCCTAAATGTAGAATATATGAATAAATAATATAATAGTGTAATAAAACGTGATGTTATTTGGACACTTCAAAAAATTTCGAGTGAGGGGGGGTGTAGAAGAGCTGCGGAGTGACGCCGGGGGAGACGCCATATTGACTTTAATGTGTGAACACTGAACTGAATTGAGCAAGGACTGAACTGTGCAAGGTTCGTATTATAGGGATATGCAACCTACACCTTATTGAGCCTAACGTAAAATATATTTATGTACGCTGAGAACCTTCAGCAAACACAAGGAATTGCTAAAGAAAACACAAGGATTTTACATTCATGTCGAAGTGCTGAACTGTATAGGATATGCAGCTACTGATATAAACGATGTACAACGATATTGATTATCATGGGGAAAAAAAACTGTCGCATAAAATCTGCGGGTGCCATAATCCCCTCTTCCTCCACACAATATATATATATATATATATATATATATATATATATATATATATATATATATATATATATATATATATAATATGTCGTGCCGAATAGGCAGAACTTGCGATCTTGGCTTAAATAGCAACGCTCATCTTGCCATATAGGACAAACGAAAATTTGTGTATGCAATAATTTCGCCAAAATCATTCTGAACCTAACGAAAAAAATATATTTCACTGTGTTTGTTTAGTATTAAATTATTGTAAACAAATCTAAAATATATTTAGTTGAGTTAGGCTAAAATAAATTATTCTTGTTATAATAAGGTTAGGAAAGTTTTCTAAGATTCTTTTGGTGCAAAATTAAAAAATTTTACATTAACATTAATGAAAAAATATATCTTTAAACGTATAAGAGAAAATTTCGGAAAGAACTTAATTTTAAATGAGTTCTTGCTAATTGACCAGTTTTACATATTCGGCACATTATATTTTATATATATATATAATATATATATATATATATAATATATATATATATATATATATATATATATATATATATATGTATATATATTTATATAATATATATATATACATATTTAACAAGTCGGCCGTCTCCCACCAAGGTAGGGTGACCCAAAAAGAAAGAAAATCCCCAAAAAGAAAATACTTTCATCATCATTCAACTCTTTCACCTCACTCACACATAATCACTGTTTTTGCAGAGTTGCTCAGAACACAACAGCTTAAAAGCATATACGTATAGAGATACACAACATATCCCTCCAAATATATATATTATATAATTGCACTTTTCAAGAAAAAAATTTACAGATTGATAACTAATTCATTTTCATTGACAATGATGTGAAGATTTTTATTTTTGAATCAAAACTGACATAGTAACCTCACCTAAACTCCCCTAAACTAATGGACTTTTGTTTAGCTAAATTCTGCTGTATCGTAAGTTAATTTCAGTTTATTTAATATAATTTACCATCAACATATATTTTTCGTACCGCTGGGATCGATTTTCGCTGATTTATGAGAAAAAAAAACAAATTTTTATTCGGCTTATTCGGCAAGGTGAACCTTTGGTAAACAGGCCAAACTGGACGATTTGGTTTACTACACACTTAATATTACACCAGAGGAGCAATGAACATTAATTCTTAAAAATTTAAGGATCAAATGCATCTCTCTTAACGAGTCTGACTTCACTAAATATCCAGTGACACTTGAATTCTCACCGGCGAAATACAGTAGGAATAAGTCTGTAAATAACGATCTGGTAAAGTCTAAACAAGGAAAATACAACGTTGAGATACAAGATGAAATATGTATGTTCAGTGACGACAAGGAAGAGCAATTTGCCGTGACGATAACCTAGAATACGCTGTATATAAATGATTACTTACACACTCACTACATCTCTGTGTTTGTGTCTGTCTGTCAGTCTGTCTCTCCCTCCCTCAGTCTCTCTCTCTCTCTCTCTCTCTCTCTCTCTCTCTCTCTCTCTCTCTCTCTCTCTCTCTCTCTCTCTCTCTCTCTCTCTCTCTCTCTCTCTCACTCTCTCTCTCTCTCCCCCGTCGCTGGCAGGTGGGGTGGGTGATTTAGTCTAAGCAGCAGCTGTTGGTGACAAAGGTAATGAGGAGGCTGGCGTAGGCTATTATCACACTAGCTCTTGTAGACCCGTGAAGCCCACTCATGTTTGCTCTCTTATCTCACGCATAATTGTAAGCTTCCTTCACAGTGCAGTGCTGTCTTCTGGGTACAGTGTTATCTTCCTTCACATTAGAGTGCTGTCTTCTGGATATAGTGCTGTCTTCTTTATGATATTCTGCTGGTACAGAGTTATTGTTACAGTATATATTACCGTTCCTTATTGTACGCTACCCCAACCTTCACGCTACCACGGCCTCCACGCTTCCCCGACCTCCACGTTACCCCCTGGCCTCCACGCTACCTCCCCCGCAGCCTCCACGTTACCCCTCGGAATCCACGCTACTTCCCTTGGACTCCACGCTGCCCCGGCCTCCACGCTACACTGTCTTACACTGAGAAGAGAGTAGACCGACTTAATTTCCGATATATTGATGGGAAATATTTTACTCTGTCTTTTCACTGTTTTTTCCAGTTCTTTTCTCTGTTCTTTTCATTGTTACGCTGAAGCAACCATTGATCTGCTCAGTAGTTGAGTCTACTTCAAGTAATCGCGTAATGTGTGCTCCTCCTGTGACTAGGAGACCTTCGTCACAGTTGGGTCTCTGTGATGAAGGCCTTGGCTCGCTTCTTCTCTTATCAAGAGATATGCCAGTAGATTATTTAGCAGACTCTCAAGGCTGAAGACCTAAGTTTGCTCCTTCTGTAAACAGAAAACTTGTTACTAATATCATACAACTGGATCACCGTGTCGATGGCCTTAGCTTGCTTCTGCCACAGTGTCTTCCTGACGAAATGTTAGTGTGCTCTTAAGGGAGTCAGGTAAAACGCTTGTAATAACATACGACTATGGAGAATGCGAAAGCACTTACAGCAGAGCCAACATTTATTTATTAGTGTGTGTCTCATAGGTGAGCTTCTTCAAGTCATGATGACTTAACTTCTGGGAGCTCAGTGAAATATTGGATATTGGTAAGGGTATGTTGTGGTTTACGTGGGTCTATGGCTGTGTTACCGAGTGAAGCTCGGTAACACATTGCCATAGCTCAGTCTTCTCCTCCGATGAGATCTGCAAGCTTCAACGGCAGTAGGAATCTTCATCAGGACAAGAAATTCCTGCTGTGGCAGCGATAAGAAAACATTCCCAACAAAGCCAGAGTTTTCAATTAGAAAGTAAGCCTACCACTACTCCAACGACAATAGTTATTTTCTTTCATTATCGACATTTTTGTTGAGGGTGAGCGATATGTACGTGTTCGGAAGAGTGTTAAAGGAAAAGAATTCTCTCTCCTGGTGCGGATGATTTTCAGTTGATTAATCAACTACTGTAGTAACAGTGAAGGGTATTAGTACTGTATTGCTGCTTTTGTACCATTGCTGGATAGAACGGATAAAACAACCATTGGTAAACCAGTGATGTGTATCACAGCCCATCTAAAAACAAAGGTTTACTTTATTGTGGTCTATAAGAAGTACGGAAGAATATGGGAATAACCGATGACTGTGTTTTATTTTGTAGTATGGCTATCTCTTGTGAATCCTTAATCGGTTTCACTAGTACCGCTAAAGATCTTTTTTGAGTAATTGTTGCCAAGAAACGGAAGTACAAGGCTCCCAACTTAATCTCTCTCTCTCTCTCTCTCTCTCTCTCTCTCTCTCTTATTATATATATATATATATATATATATATATTTATATATATATATATATATATATATATATATATATATATATTATATATATGTGTGTGTGTGTGTGTGTGTGTGTGTGTATTAAATATATAATATATATATATATATTTTTTTTTTTTTATTATCACACCGGCCGATTCCCACCAAGGCAGGGTGGCCCGAAAAAGAAAAACTTTCACCATCATTCACTCCATCACTGTCTGCCAGGAGGGTGCTTTACACTACAGTTTTTAAACTGCAACATTAACACCCCTCCTTCAGAGTGCAGGCACTGTACTTCCCATCTCCAGGACTCAAGTCCGGCCTGCCGGTTTCCCTGAATCCTTCATAAATGTTACTTTGCTCACACTCCAACAGCACGTCAAGTATTAAAAACCATTTGTCTCCATTCACTCCCATCAAACACGCTCACACATGCCTGCTGGAAGTCCAAGCCCCTCGCACACAAAACCTCCTTTACCCCCTCCCTCCAACCCTTCCTAGGCCGACCCCTACCCCGCCTTCCTTCCACTACAGACTGATACACTCTTGAAGTCATTCTGTTTCGCTCCATTCTCTCTACATGTCCGAACCACCTCAACAACCCTTCCTCAGCCCTCTGGACAACAGTTTTGGTAATCCCGCACCTCCTCCTAACTTCCAAACTACGAATTCTCTGCATTATATTCACACCACACATTGCCCTCAGGCATGACATCTCCACTGCCTCCAGCCTTCTCCTCGCTGCAACATTCATCACCCACGCTTCACACCCATATAAGAGCGTTGGTAAAACTATACTCTCATACATTCCCCTCTTTGCCTCCAAGGACAAAGTTCTTTGTCTCCACAGACTCCTAAGTGCACCACTCACTCTTTTTCCCTCATCAATTCTATGATTCACCTCATCTTTCATAGACCCATCCGCTGACACGTCCACTCCCAAATATCTGAATACGTTCACCTCCTCCATACTCTCTCCTCCAATCTGATATTCAATCTTTCATCACCTAATCTTTTTGTTATCCTCATAACCTTACTCTTTCCTGTATTCACCTTTAATTTTCTTCTTTTGCACACCCTACCAAATTCATCACCAATCTCTGCAACTTCTCTTCAGAATCTCCCAAGAGCACAGTGTCATCAGCAAAGAGCAGCTGTGACAACTCCCACTTTGTGTGTGATTCTTTATCTTTTAACTCCACGCCTCTTGCCAAGACCCTCGCATTTACTTCTCTTACAACCCCATCTATAAATATATTAAACAACCACGGTGACATCACACATCCTTGTCTAAGGCCTACTTTTACTGGGAAAAATATATATATATATATATATATATATATATATATATATACATACATACATATACACATGCCAGTGTCATCACTGAATGGGAGACTCTTGCTGCTCCAGCACCAAACCCTAGTGCAGCACTGGCTCACAGTCAAGCTGAGATGGCCCGATCGCTGAAAAGGTGCTTGCCAACATGCTCAGGGCTGTAACATCAGACAGGAAGACCGCCCATCTCCAGGCTGTGAGTGCACATCATCCCGGGGACTTCCTCCAAACAGTTCCTACATCGGCAATGGGAACGCGCCTCGACCCTAAGACCCTCCATATTGCAGTGGCTCTGCACCTTGCTGCCCCAGTTCACACGGAATATACGTGTATTTGCGGCAAAGCGCAAGCAGACCAATATGGTCTAAATGGTCTTAACTGTTCCAAAACCAAGGGCTGGCATGCAAGACACAATGAGGTCAATGACATCATAAATAGAACCCTTGCTACAGCTGGATGCCCAGTCGAGAGGGAGCCCCGATCACTAGCAGTCTACAATACCCACAACCCAGCAAACCGCCCCAACGGGATCACCATCTATCCTTGGAAGAATGGCACGCTCTTAGCGTGGGACTATACCTGTGTGTCCACACTGGCTGACACCTATATCCGTCACAGTGTGGGGCGACAGGGAGGAGCTGCTGACCACAGGGAGGAGTACAAGATCAGCAAGTACAGGGACATAAGCCAACAGCATCAATTTGTCCCAGTGGGATCAGAGACCTTGGGATCATGGGGAAAAAATGCCATACATTTCCTTAAAGAATTGGGTTCCAGACTCATCGACCCCACCAGGGACCCAAGGGCAGCCACTTTCATGTTCCAGCGCCTCAGTGTGGCCATCCAGAGGGGAAATGCTTGCTGCGTACTTGACTCGCGTCCGGTTTCGGAGGAGCTGGAGGAAATCCATAATCTTTAACATATTGTACCACTGTATTCATGTTTGTGTTTTCTGTAAATGTATTCTGTGTACTAATAAATTTTCCCATAGAATATAAAATATAGGGGGTGGTAGGAGAAGAAAATATTCAAACAGCTCCGGGGAGAACCTTGAGTTTTCCCTGAGGTACGTTTATTGTCTTCTCTGAGGATGAGGGTTCCCAGTCCAGTTATAGAGGTGGTACCTCCATATATATATATATATATATATATATATAATATATATATATATATATATATATATATATATATATATATATATATATATATATATATATATATATATATGTACATATATATTGAAAACAATCGCAGACGGGCGATTTTTAACTATGCAAAACAAGACACGAGGAGTGGAAATCTGTAGCTCAAGTATTTTCACACTTCTCAGTGCATCATCAGGAGCTGTGCAACGTTGCAAGAGAGCAACTAAAGCAGGGAGAGTTCTCAGGGTAGCGTGTGCGGCTGTGTCACTGTCCACGGTTTCCCTTAGATATATAATGTCGTGCCGAATAGGTAAGACTTGCGATTTTGGCTTAAATAGCAAAGCTTTTCTCGCCGAATAAAGCGAGCGAGAATTTGTGTATGCAATAATTTCTGAACCTAACGAACAAGTATATTTCATTGTATTTGTTTATTAAATTATTGTAAACTTATCTAAAATATACTTAGCTTGATTAGGCTAAATTAAATTGCGCTTGTTATAATAAAGTTAGGTAAGTTTTCTAAGGTTCTTTTGGTACAAAATTATTAATTTTTACATTAACATAAATGAAAAAAATCTTTAAATGTATAAGAGAAAAGTTTAGAAAGGACTTAACTGTAAACGAGTTCTTATTAACTGACCAGTTAAGATTAATAGACATGCCTGAAGAATCTACCTAGAGTGTTAACAATGCATGCTCAACTTGCTTAAATCTTACTTTTACACCAAGGACAGTTTGTATATACCGAGAGGTAAACATATCTCAGTATATATTCGCTGATAGTGAATATACACTTAGGGCTTAATGTTTTTCGATGTTAGTGTACAGGAGAAACGCTAACGTATTGATCCATGGCAGGTACATAGGCTTTCCAAGATTTATTCCATTAAAACTTAAGTGTGATGCTTGATAGTTTAAACGCATTTACTATGATTTATGTAATTCTTTCACATAACATTTACTATGATTTATGTAATTCTTTCACATAACATTTTTGGTAATAAAACAGGAGTCTATAATGTAAATACTGATTGGTAAATGATTTCGCCCAGTAATTTTTTTGTAAATATATTGTGTCATATGATATCAAAGAGAATAATTTCGTTTTGTTTAGCATCTCTTATGTTTTTATATTAAAGCTGATAATTTGATTATATCTTACTTCTTTAGATACTTTGATAACTCAAGGATGATAATTTCTTCAAAAATAGCTTCTCAAAATACGCCATCACTCACGAAATCACAACAAAATTGTATATAAATGACAGAACTGGTGGGAATAACACCCATGGCAAGCGAGTCCAATGGTTAGCACACCGGCCTGTGAAATTTGGGATTTACCTGCCATGATTTCGAACACCTACCATTCTGTGAGGTGAGTAGATCCATTATATATCAGCTGATAATTTGTTTATATGTACATACATATGTGTAAAGCAACCACTGTGAAAAAAATAGTGAAATTCCAAGCTTTTTCGTGATTTCTCAGATTATCATTAACGTGAAATCACAAAAATGCTTTGAATTTCAATATTTATTCGCAGTGGTTGTTTTGCATATTGTTATATCACCTGTTTACTGTGATCTTTGTGTGTGTGTGTGTGTGTGTGTGTGTGTGTGTGTGGTGTGTGTGGTGTGTGTGTGTGTGTTGTGTGTGTGTGTGTGTTGTTTGTTGTGTGTGTGTGTGTGTGTGTGTGTGTGTGTGTGTGTGTGTGTGTGTGTGTGTTTTGTGTGTGGTGTGTGTGGTGTGTGTTAGTGCTGTACTTAGATCACAAATAAACGTTTACAGTACTTTGTATGTATACACTTGCTATTTTCAGCTGAAGGCTATTCTCTGAGTGGATGTTACTCCCAAACGCTTAAATTAGCCGTTTTTTATCACTTTTTGTTAAACGTCATATAGCATCTTTTAAGCTTTTCATGTTTATTTCTTTTCTTGTTGAATATTACTCTGAAAGCATTTCTCTTTAGATATTCATCTGCACTGTGTGTCAAACTCCATTATGAATGAAGTCTTTTCTGTCAAACTGTATCACAAAGGATTGCTTTCTTGCTATACAGTATCGCGCAAGACTGTTTACCTGCGCTACTCCTTCACACAGAAGTGGCTTCATACACGAGGTGAAATATTTCACCTTGTCTTGAGTTCACGTATTTATTAGACGTCTTTTCAAGCACCTCTGGGATACCTTTTGGAGATTTTAAAATTATTTTTTTGGTTTAACTTTATTTTTAGCAAACTACTCTAAATTCCTTGTTATTTCACATTATTGTTAGTTTCAGGTTTGTCGATTTGTAACCACTTTCATTTGTTGATTCATTATTTTGCTTTGTATATTTGGCGTTATCGTTGACTTGGCCTCGCGTGATCATCAACGTCAGTCTAACATAGTTTCACTTCCTCTTGTAAGTTTATTTGTCTGGGGAAAAATCTGACAAGGGCGTTAGATGTAAGATTGATTTAATGGCACCTGCACTTTGGTGGGGCGCAGGAAGACTAAAGTCACGTGAGGGTAGTCATGGCACTGTCTAAATCCTTTCTCATCTCATCAAAAAAAAAAAATTACCATTTGAAGTGTCTCTAAAATATTAACGTTGGCAGAATTTCAGACAATATGTCAAGGTAGTAACGGCTTGACAACGTTCCTGGAGAGCGAAACGTTGCCACAATAAAATGTCACATTATTTGCACTTGTGGCCTTTCATTTATCATCCCCGAAATGTTTTTTAATCCAATTCTCAGGAGCATTCTACTTACATCTTCCATAGTAACTCTGATCTTGTTCTCTATTTCAGTTTCCTATGCTCAAAATAAGTGAATATTAAATTATGAACAATCTCAACACTATTTATTCACCTTTCTGAGATTTCTTTAATCTCTATGGTCTTTTTATCCCAACATTATTTATAGGTATCTAAGATTTTTAAGTTAAACTTGTCAAAAATAAAGTTAAATCTTTTAAATCTTATTAAATGTTCCCTAATAATAAAGGTGTGTTTCTACGTTTACAGTCTAACGCCTATATTATTATTATAATCAAGGGGGAAGCGCTAAACCCAGAGGATTATACAGCGCCTGGGGGGGGGGATGTGGAAGGCATTCAGGCTTAATTCAGGGAACTGGAGCACGGATCCAATTCCCTAAATCAAGAGCCCCTCACCAACATCAAGGAACCTTCCTTGAGGGGCCTAACGCCTATAACTCAGCTACCTTATTTTACAAATTCGAGACAACTAATATATTCATGGTGATTGCTTCACCACTGTTAGTATATCGGAATCCCTCTGTGTGTGTGTGTGTGTGTGTGTGTGTGTGTGTGTGTGTGTGTGTGTGTGTGTGTGTGTGTGTGTGTGTGTGTGTGTGTGTGTGTGTGTGTGTGTGTGTGTGTGTACTCACCTAGTTGAGGTTGCAGGGGTCGAGTCCAAGCTCCTGTGTGTGCGCGCGTGCGCGCACACACACACACACATACACACTTTGCCTAGTTGCACTCGCCTAGTTGCACTCACCTAGTTGTGGTTACAAGGGTCGAGTCACATCTCCTTGCGCCACCTCTTTACTGGCCTCTACTAGCTCCATGAGCATTATCATACCTCTTATTAAAGCTATGTATCGATCCTGCCTCCACTACATCACTTCCCAGATTGTTTCACTTCCTGACAACTCTGACTGAAGAAATATTTCCTAACATCCCTGTGATTCATCTGAGTCTTCAACTTCCAACTGTGACCACTTGTTGCTGTGTCCAATCTCTGGAACATCCTGTCTGTCGACCTTGTCGATTCCTTTAAGTATTTTATATGTCGTTATCATATCCCCCTTTCTCTCCTGTCCTCCAGTGTCGTCAGGTCGATTTCCCTTAACCTCTCCTCGAAGGACATACCCCTTAGCTTCGGGATTAGCCTTGTTGCAAACCTTTGCACTTTCTCTAATTTCCTTACGTGTTTGGCCAGGTGTGGGTTTCAAACTGGATCTTCATACTCCAATACAGGCCTAACGTATACGGTGTACAGTGTCCTGAACGATTCCTTATTGAGATGTCGGAATACTAGTCTTAGGTTTTCTAGGCGCCAGTATGCTGCAGCAGTTATTTGGTTGATGTGCGCCTCAGGAGATGTGCCCGGAGTTATACTCACCCCAAGATTCTTTTCCTTGAGAGAGGTATGTACTCCACCTGCGGTACGTACTCCATCTGCGGTCTTCTTCGCCTTCCCCAAATCTTCGACTTTGCGTTTGAGGGGTTAAATTTTCCAGGACCCTTTTTCTGGACCAGGCCTCAGCCTGCCCATTTTGATTTCCTTCCCCTTTTCCCATCAACTTCACATTCGCAAACGGGGCACTTCTAATCTTTTCTTCCGTCATGTCGGATCACTATGACATGGCCTTGGATGCACTGGAAGAAAATCAGAATGCAGATGTAATATCACAGACTTTGAAAAACATTTGACAAATGCGATCATGGGGTAATGCCAAAAAAATACTGCAAAAGGGAAAAATGGGAAAAAGGGAGTGGATCTTCAACTTTCCCAACAAAGAACACAAAGATAGTGGGCAACAAAGTTAAATCGGAGGCTGCCTAGTGAAGACTCTGTTCCACAAGGACAGTCTCGCCCCATCTTATTTTCCCTTTTCCTCATATCAGACATAGACAGAGTATACACCACAGCACCCATCATCCTTTGCGGGTGATTTCTAGGATCTGCATGAGGTGTATTGCTGAAGACCCGGGTTAACCCCCAAGAAGTATAACAAAGTTTTTCCCGTGGGGGAAACGGTAAACAATATGTGTTCCTGGGACAAATTCCCAAATACTCCGGAGGGAAAACTGGAGTATACTACTGACTCCGCCCCTCAATAGAGCGGAAAAAATAATTAAGGGACCTGGGAGTGTAATGTTGGGGCTCACTTTCAAGGATCCAACAGTTCCACGACGACGTGCAAAGAAAATGATAGGATGGATAATGAGAACTTTCAAAAAGAGAGATTCCAAGCCAATGATGATCCTTTTCAAATCACTTGTTCTCTCTAGGCTGGAATTACTGCTGTATATTAACATCTCCATTCAAAGCAGGTGAAAATCGCAGATCTAGAGAGTGTACAGAGATCCTTTACTGCACGTATAAGTTCTGTCAAGCACCTTAACTACTGGGAACGCTTGGAAGCACTTGACTTGTACTCGTTGGAACGCAGGAGGGAGAGATATATCATAATCTACACTTGGAAAATCTTGGAAGGAATGGTCCCAAATCTGCACACAGAAATCACTCCCTACGAAAGTAAAAGACTGGGCAGGCGTTTGCAAAATCCCCCCAATAAAAAGTAGGGGCGCCATTGGTACACTAAGGGAAAACACCATAAGTGTCCGGGGACCAAAACTGTTCAACAGCCTCCCATCAAGCATTAGGGGAATTGCCAATAAGCCCCTGGCTGCCTTCAAGAGAGAGCTGGACAGATACCTAAAGTCAGTGCCGGATCAGCCGGGCTGTGGCTCGTACGTTGGACTGCGTGCGGCCAGCAGTAACAGCCTAGTTGATCAGGCCCTGATCCATCGGGAGGCCTGGTCATGGACCGGGCCGCGGGGGCGTTGATCCCCGGAATAACCTCCAGGTAACCTCCAGGTAACATATACCAGAAACAGCACCGGTCCTAGGACTGAGTCCCGTGGAACCCCCCTCGTCACGGGTGCCCACTCTGACACCTCGTCACGTACCATGACTCGCTGTTGTCTTCCCGACAGGTATTTCCTGATCCATTGCAGTGCCTTCCCTGTTATCCCTGCCTGGTCCTCCGGCCTTTGCACTAATCTCTTGAATGGAACTGTTAAACACCTTATTACAGTCCAAGAAAACGCAATGTACTCACCCTTCTCTCTCTTGCCTTACTGCTGTCACCCTGTTATATAACTCCAGTAGGTTTGTGACACAGGATTTCCCGTTCCTGAAACCATGTTGGCTGTCGTTGATAAGCTCATTCCTTTCTAGGTACTCCACTACTCTTCCGATAATCTTCTCCATGACTTTCATACTATACATGTCAGTTACACTGGTCTGTACTTTAATGCTTCGTGTCTGTCTCCTTTTATAAAAATTGGGATTGGGTTTGCTCTCTTCCATACCTCAGGCAGATGCCCTGATTCGATAGATGTGTTGAAGAATGTTGTTAGTGGTACACCTAGTGCCTCTGCTCCCTCTCTCAGGACCCATGGAGAGATGTTCAGCCCCATCGTCTCTGAGGTATCTAGTTCACTTAGCAGCCTCTTCACTTCCTCCTTGGTTGTATGTATTGTGTCTTGTACTTGGTGTAACCCACCTCTCCGGCTCTCTTAAGTACTTTCTGTCTCCACTGCAAATACTTCTTTAAATCTATTGAGCTCTTCTCATACTTCTCGGTCGTTTCTTTTGATCTCCCCTCCCTCATTCTTCAGCCTGATTACCTGGTCTCTGCCTTCCGTTTTTCGCCTGATGTGGCTGAATAGCAGCTTCGGGTCGGATTGGCTCTCGCTTCTATATCATTTTCGTATTGTCGTTGAGCTTCTCTTCTTACCTGTGCATATTCGTTTCTGGCTCTTCGTCTAATCTCCTTATTTTTCTGGGTCCTTTGCCTTCTGTACCTCTTCCATTCCCTAGTTCACTTAGTTTTGGCCTCTCTACACCTTTGAGTGAACCAAAGGCTCACCCTGGTCTTCTCATTATTTCTGTTGCCCTTGGATACGAACCTCTCTTTTGCTTTTTTGCATATTGTCACATATTTCATCATATCATTTACTGATTTTCCTGCCAGTTCTCTTTTCCACTGAACCTCGCGTAGTGTGTGTGTGTAAGAGAGAGACTCAGTCCTTGAATCATGGCTTCGCTTGATAAAGTCCAGCCTTGGGCGAAACGTTAAATATTAAATCGTCTCTGCTAGCAGAGTGTTTATTTCTGGGGTATCCTTCACCTCCTCCAGTCTGACATTTTGACAGCACTGCCTTACTATTTGCGACTCTATTTTTGACTCAACGTAGTGTGTTACTCCGCCAGCCGGACATCTCGTCATCAGTGTCTCACTGTCTTTATTTCTCAACCAGCTTACGTCTGTTCCTGTCGTCTTCTAATTCTTTATCATTCCCCGTTTCTTTAATTCCACCAGATGCAGCGCTCAGTTTATTCCTCTAATTCGCCACAATCACAGGTAATTTTCATTTTAGCACAAATTTAATGTTTTGGGGAGGGAGAGAATACCACAGAAAGGCGGATAATTGACAAGGAACACGGCAATTAAATATGACAATCGGGGTAACTGATGATGGTGGGTGTGCTGTAGCGACCTTGTAATACAGGCAAAATAATTGATATTACAATTGAATTGTCACTTAAATCGTGAATTTGTGGCCGGAATAAAAATCTCTTCATTAAAGGCTGAGCTTATAAATCCTAATATTGGAGAGTTGGTCGGCAACGCTGCAGTGCAACGCCGCCATTACTGATTAATCTCTACACTGATCAAATTGCCATCTGAGGAAACTTAATTGAAATATTGGAAATTATATTTTAATATCCGGCAGCTCTTAGTAGCCTTGGAAGAATGGAGATAAAGGCAGCGGAAAGAAGGGGGCATGGTGGATGTGAATGAGGGACAGGAGTACAAGGGACGGAGGTATGAGGGGCGGGGGTGTTAGAGACGGAGGGAAAAGTGAACTGGTTTATAGTAGAAGGGGTCATGGTGGAAGGGGTCATGGTGGAAGGGGTCATGGTGGAAGGGTCATGGTGGAAGGGATCATGGTGGAAGGGGTCATGGTAGAAGGGGTCATGGTGGAAGGGGTCATGGTGGAAGGGGTCATGGTGGAAGGGGTCATGGTGGAAGGGGTCATGATAGAAGGGGTTTATGATAGAAGGGATCATGGTGGAAGGGATCATGGTGGAAGGGGTCATGGTAGAAGGGGTCATGGTAGAAGGGGTCATGGTGGAAGGGGTCATGGTGGAAGGGGTCATGGTGGAAGGGGTCATGGTGGAAGGGGTCATGGTAGAAGGGGTCATGATAGAAGGGATCATGGTGGAGGGGATCATGGTGAAAGCGGTCATGGTGGAAGGGATCATGGTGGAAGGGATCATGGTGGAAGGGATCATGGTGGAAGGGATCATGGTGGAAGGGGTCATGGTGGAAGGGATCATGGTGGAAGGGGTCATGGTAGAAGGGATCATGGTGGAAGGGGTCATGGTAGAAGGGATCATGGTAGAAGGGGTCATGCTGGAAGGGGTCATGCTGGAAGGGGTCATGCTGGAAGGGGTCATGCTGGAAGGGGTCATGCTGGAAGGGGTCTTACTGGAAGGGGTCATGGTGGAAGGGGTCTTGCTGGAAGGGGTCATGCTGGAAGGGGTCATGCTGGAAGGGGTCATGCTGGAAGGGGTCATGCTGGAAGGGGTCATGGGGTAATAGAGGATAGTGTCTTTACAGAAATTTCTCAGTTACGTATATGTATTTAGTTGTTGGCTATAAAATTACTGTTAATCTGATTAAGTCTTATCCTGTGTGTGTGTGTGTGTGTGTGTGTGTACTCACTTATTTGTACTCACCTATTTGTGGTTGCAGGGGTCGAGTCACAGCTCCTGGCCCCACCTCTTCGTTGATTGCTACTAGGTCCTCTCTCTCCCTGCCCAATGAGCTCTATCATACCTCGCCTTAAAACTATGTATGGTTCCCGCCTCCACTACGTCACTTTCTAGGCTATTCCACGGCCTGACTACTCTATGACTGAAGAAATACTTCCTAACATCCCTTTGATTCATCTGAGTCTTCAACTTCCAATTGTGACCTCTTGTGTCTGTGTCCCTTCTCTGGAACATCCCGTCTTTGTCCACCTTGTCTATTCCGCGCAGTATTTTATATGTCGTTATCATGTCTCCCCTGACCCTCCTGTCCTCCAGTGTCGTCAGGCCGATTTCCCTCAACCTTTCTTCGTAGGACAATTCCCGTAGCTCTGGGACTAGTCTTGTTGCAAACCTTTGCACTTTCTCTAATTTCTTGACGTGCTTGACTAGGTGTGGGTTCCAAATTGGTGCTGCATACTCCAGTATGGGCCTGACGTAAATGGTATACAGAGTCTTAAACGAATCCTTACTGAGGTATCGGAACGCTATCCGTAGGTTTGCCAGGCGCCCGTATGCTGCAGCAGTTATTTGATTGATGTGCGCCTCAGGAGATATGCTCGGTGTTATACTCACCCCCAGGTCTTTTTCCTTGAGTGAGGTTTGCAGTCTTTGGCCATCTAAACTATATTGTGCCTGCGGTCTTCTTTGCCCTTCCCCAATCTTCATGACTTTGCATTTGGCAGGGTTAAATTCAAGGAGCCAGTTGCTGGACCAGGCTTGTAGCCTGTCCAAGTCTCTTTGTAGTCCTGCCTGATCCTCATCCGATTTGATTCTTCTCATTAACTTCGCATCATCTGCAAACAAGGACACTTCTGAGTCTATCCCTTCCGTTATGTCGTTCACATATACCAAGAACAGCACAGGCCCTAGGACTGACCCCTGTGGAACCCCGCTTGTCACAGGCGCCCACTCTGACACCTCGTCGCGTACCATGACTCGTTGTTGCCTCCCTGTCAGGTATTCTCTGATCCATTGCAGTGCCTTTCCTGTTATGTGTGCCTGATCCTCTAGCTTTTGCAGTAACCTCTTGTGAGGAACTGTGTCGAAGGTCTTCTTGCATTCCAAAAATATGCAGTCGATCCACCCCTCTCTCTCTTGTCTTACTTCTGTCACCTTGTCATACAACTCTAGTAGTTTTGTGACAGGATTTTCCTTCCCTGAAACCGTGCTGGTTGTCAATTATACACTTGTTTCTTTCCAGGTGCTCCACCACTCTCCTCCTGATGATCTTCTCCATGACCTTGCATACTATACACGTTAGTGATACAGGTCTGTAGTTTAGTGCCTCATCTCCGTCTCCCTTTTTAAAAATTGGGACTACATTTGCCATTTTCCATACCTCAGGGAGTTGCCCAGTTTCAAATGATGTTTTGAAGATCTTTGTTAATGGCTCACATAATATATCTGCTCCCTCTTTAAGGACCCATGGAGAGATGTTGTCTGGTCCCACCGCCTTTGAGGTGTCAAGTTTGCATAGCAGCTTCTTCATCTCCTCCTTGGTTATATGTACCTCATCCAGCACTTGCTGGTGTGCCCCCCCTGTTCTGATTTCCTGGAGTCCTACTGGTTTCCACTGTAAATACCTCTTTAAATCTTGTGTTGAGCTCCCGACATACCTCTCGGTCGTTTCTTGCGAATTCCCCATCACCCTTCCTCAGTCTGATTACCTGGTCCTTGACTGTTGTTTTCCTCCTGATGTGGCTGTACAACAGCTTCGGGTCAGTCTTTACTTTTGATGCTATGTCATTTTCATATTGTCTCTGAGCCTCCCTTATCTGTGCATATTCGTTTCTGACTCTTCGGCTAATCTCTTCATTTTCCTGAGTTCTCTGTCTTCTGTACCTTTTCCATTCTCTAGTACACCTAGTTTTTGCCTCCCTACACCTTTGGGTGAACCAAGGAATCGTTCTGTTCTTCCCATTATTTCTGTTTCCCTTGGGAACAAACCTCTCCTCTGCCTCCTTGCATTTTGTTGCCACATAGTCCATCATTTCTTGTACTGGTTTTCCTCTCAGTTCCCTCTCCCACTGAATGTCTTGAAGGAAGTTCCTCATGCCTGAGTAGTTTTCCCTTTTGTAGTTTGATTTTTCCCAGCCTATTCCTGCTACTCTCTCCACTTGGAGCTCAACTATGTAGTCAAAGCACAGAACCACATGATCACTAGCTCCCAGGGGCCTTTCATACATGATACCCTCGATGTCCGAACTACTCAAGGTGAATACAAGGTGTGTGTGCCACCCCTGCGTGTATGTCTTACCCGTGTGTGTGTGTCTATGTCTTTACCCGAGTGTGTGTGTGTCTCATCCCTATATGTCTCACCCCTGCGTGTGTCTCATCCCTATATGTCTCACCCCTACGTGTGTCTCATCCCTGTGTCTCTCACCCCAGCGTGTGTGTCACCCCTGTGTGTGCATGTCTCACCCCTGTTGTGTGTTTTTCTCACCCCTGTTGTGTATTTTTCTCACCCGTACGTGTCTCTCACCCCTGTGTGTTTGTTTCTCACCTTTTTGGCTCTCACCTGTCCCTCTCTCTCTCACCAGTGTGTGTGTGTGTGTGTGTGTGTGTGTGTGTGTGTGTGTGTGTGTGTGTGTGTGTGTGTGTGTGTGTGGTTGTGTGTGTGTGTGTGTTGCATCTCCGTTCCATTCCTCCCCTGCATATTATACGCATCTTTTACATACCTCAATCTCTTTCTTCTATTCCTCTCTCATCCATACCTCTCTCTTTTTCCTCTCTTGTTCATACTCTCTTTATAATATCTTATTCTTCCATATCATTTTCTCTTTCATTCCTCTCTTATCCTCAACGCCCCACTCCTTATACTCATTCTCCCTATTCACTTTATCCCACTCCTCCATATCCCTGCCAGTATTTCCTTTCCCCTCCTCTATTAAAGAGGAAAGTACTGCTCCCTTTCCATCCCCTACCCTTTCCCTCCCATCCCCTTTCCCAAACAAAGCCAGAGATCATGAAAAATACCGGATTTAACCTCCCCCCCCCAAAAAAAAAAAAATCCCCGGAGCTTATACGGCATCAGAGATAACTGAATATGACTCGACTAGGATTTATCACCCAAAATATTATAGATGATAATTAAGCTAGATTTGTCATTTCGGATTTTTTTTGGCATATCCCGTAATTATTGAATTTTGGCTAAACTGGACAAAATGAGGAGCGCTACGTGGTAATTGTTGGGCCTAATTGATATGCACTCAGCGAGTTATAACTGGGATGATGAAATACTATTACCAGAGTGCAAATATTTAATATGCGATGGTGTAGGGTTATCATTCGAGCATAGTTATTATCCGAGAATGTGAAGTGTTCCAGCGGTAGTGTTGTGAAGTGTTCCAGCGGTAGTGTTGTGAAGTGTTCCAGCGGTAGTGTTGTGAAGTGTTCCAGCGGTAGTGTTGTGAAGTGTTCCAGCGGTAGTGTTGTGAAGTGTTCCAGTCGTAGTGTTGTGAAGTGTTCCTGCCGTAGTGTTGTGAAGTGTTCCAGCGGTAGTGTTGTGAAGTGTTCCAGTCGTAGTGTTGTGAAGTGTTCCAGCGGTAGTGTTGTGAAGTGTTCCAGCCGTAGTGTTGTGAAGTGTTCCAGCGGTAGTGTTGTGAAGTGTTCCAGCGGTAGTGTTGTGAAGTGTTCCAGCGGTAGTGTTGTGAAGTGTTCCTGCCGTAGTGTTGTGAAGTGTTCCAGTCGTAGTGTTGTGAAGTGTTCCAGCCGTAGTGTTGTGAAGTGTTCCAGCCGTAGTGTTGTGAAGTGTTCCAGCGGTAGTGTTGTGAAGTGTTCCTGCCGTAGTGTTGTGAAGTGTTCCAGCGGTAGTGTTGTGAAGTGTTCCAGCGGTAGTGTTGTGAAGTGTTCCAGTCGTAGTGTTGTGAAGTGTTCCAGCGGTAGTGTTGTGAAGTGTTCCTGCCGTAGTGTTGTGAAGTGTTCCAGCGGTAGTGTTGTGAAGTGTTCCAGCCGTAGTGTTGTGAAGTGTTCCAGCCGTAGTGTTGTGAAGTGTTCCAGCCGTAGTGTTGTGAAGTGTTCCAGCCGCAGTGTTGTGAAGTGTTCCAGCCGTAGTGTTGTGAAGTGTTCCTGCCGTAGTGTTGTGAAGTGTTCCAGCCGTAGTGTTGTGAAGTGTTCCAGCCGTAGTGTTGTGAAGTGTTCCAGTCGTAGTGTTGTGATGTGTTCCTGCCGTAGTGTTGTGAAGTGTTCCAGCCGTAGTGTTGTGAAGTGCTCCAGCCGTAGTGTTGTGATGTGTTCCAGCGGTAGTGTTGTGAAGTGTTCCTGCCGTAGTGTTGTGAAGTGTTCCTGCCGTAGTGTTGTGAAGTGTTCCAGCCGTAGTGTTGTGAAGTGTTCCAGCCGTAGTGTTGTGATGTGTTCCTGCCGTAGTGTTGTGATGTGTTCCAGCCGTAGTGTTGTGAAGTGTTCCAGCCGTAGTGTTGTGATGTGTTCCAGCCGTAGTGTTGTGAAGTGTTCCAGCCGTAGTGTTGTGAAGTGTTCCAGCCGTAGTGTTGTGATGTGTTCCAGCCGTAGTGTTGTGAAGTGTTCCAGCCGTAGTGTTGTGATGTGTTCCAGCCGCAGTGTTGTGAAGTGTTCCAGCCGTAGTGTTGTGAAGTGTTCCAGTCGTAGTGTTGTGAAGTGTTCCTGCCGTAGTGTTGTGAAGTGTTCCAGCCGTAGTGTTGTGAAGTGTTCCAGTCGTAGTGTTGTGATGTGTTCCAGCCGTAGTGTTGTGAAGTGTTCCAGCGGTAGTGTTGTGAAGTGTTCCAGCCGTAGTGTTGTGATGTGTTCCTGCCGTAGTGTTGTGAAGTGTTCCAGCCGTAGTGTTGTGAAGTGTTCCAGCGGTAGTGTTGTGAAGTGTTCCAGCCGTAGTGTTGTGATGTGTTCCAGCCGTAGTAGTGTGATGTGTTCCAGCGTAGTGTTGTGAAGTGTTCCAGCGGTAGTGTTGTGAAGTGTTCAGCGGTAGTGTTGTGATGTGTTCCTGCCGTAGTGTTGTGATGTGTTCCAGCCGTAGTGTTGTGAAGTGTTCCAGCCGTAGTGTTGTGAAGTGTTCCAGCCGTAGTGTTGTGAAGTGTTCCAGCGGTAGTGTTGTGAAGTGTTCCTGCCGTAGTGTTGTGATGTGTTCCAGCCGTAGTGTTGTGATGTGTTCCAGCCGTAGTGTTGTGATGTGTTCCAGCGGTAGTGTTGTGATGTGTTCCAGCCGTAGTGTTGTGAAGTGTTCCAGCGGTAGTGTTGTGATGTGTTCCAGCCGTAGTGTTGTGATGTGTTCCAGCCGTAGTGTTGTGAAGTGTTCCAGCGGTAGTGTTGTGATGTGTTCCTGCCGTAGTGTTGTGATGTGTTCCAGCGGTATGTTGTGATGTGTTTCCAGCGGTAGTGTTGTGATGTGTTCCTGCCGTAGTGTTGTGATGTGTTCCAGCGGTAGTGTTGTGATGTGTTCCAGCCGTAGTGTTGTGATGTGTTCCAGCGGTAGTGTTGTGAAGTGTTCCTGCCGTAGTGTTGTGAAGTGTTCCAGCTGTAGTGTTGTGAAGTGTTCCAGCGGTAGTGTTGTGAAGTGTTCCAGCCGTAGTGTTGTGAAGTGTTCCAGCCGTAGTGTTGTGAAGTGTTCTGCCGTAGTGTTGTGATGTGTTCCAGCGGTAGTGTTGTGAAGTGTTCCTGCCGTAGTGTTGTGAAGTGTTCCAGCCGTAGTGTTGTGATGTGTTCCAGCCGTAGTGTTGTGAAGTGTTCCTGCCGTAGTGTTGTGATGTGTTCCAGCCGTAGTGTTGTGATGTGTTCCAGCCGTAGTGTTGTGAAGTGTTCCAGCCGTCAGTGTTGTGAAGTGTTCCAGCGGTAGTGTTGTGAAGTGTTCCAGCCGTAGTGTTGTGAAGTGTTCCAGCCGTAGTGTTGTGAAGTGTTCCAGCGGTAGTGTTGTGAAGTGTTCCAGCCGTAGTGTTGTGAAGTGTTCCAGCCGTAGTGTTGTGAAGTGTTCCAGCGGTAGTGTTGTGATGTGTTCCAGCGGTAGTGTTGTGAAGTGTTCCAGCGGTAGTGTTGTGAAGTGTTCCAGCGGTAGTGTTGTGAAGTGTTCCAGCGGTAGTGTTGTGATGTGTTCCAGCCGTAGTGTTGTGAAGTGTTCCAGCCGTAGTGTTGTGAAGTGTTCCAGCGGTAGTGTTGTGAAGTGTTCCAGCGGTAGTGTTGTGAAGTGTTCCAGCCGTAGTGTTGTGAAGTGTTCCAGCCGCCACTCTGTTGTAAACTATTCTACCCACGGTGTTTTGATCCGAGGAAGTAGATTTCATGGCACCGGATGATTACCCGAGGATTGTTAATATCCGAGGAGAAATATATTCCTTGTTAGGATATATATCATGCACGGACAAACATTTATTTTCCGACACAGAAAATATCTATCTGAGGATAGATATTTATTTTTCGTGAATGGACGTGTACAATCCAGTAGATATTTATTTTCGGAGGATCTGAATTTATTATACATGAAAAGATATTTATCCTGGGGTAGATATCTGGGGGTAAATATATATTTACCCCCAGATATTTACCTCAGATATTTATTAACCTAGGACAGATATTTTTTTCTCACTAATGATAAATTATTTACTAGAATCAGTTATTTATACTGGATAGATTATGCGTGTTTAGGATTGGTTGAATATGAATAGATTAGGATAGGTTAGGTTAGGTTAGGTATGGTTAGGTTAGACTCTTCATCGGTTTCCTAGCCACCGGCTGCAGACTGGTCTGTTACTAGACAGACTGGATTAGGGTCTTACTGGCCAGACTGCGGACTGGGCTCTTACTAACCAGACTGCGGACTGGGCTCTTACTAACCAGACTGCGGACTGGGCTCTTACTAGCCAGACTGCGGACTGGGCTCTTACTAGCCAGACTGCGGACTGGGCTCTTACTAACCAGACTGCGGACTGGGCTCTTACTAGCCAGACTGCGGACTGGGCTCTACTAGCCAGACTGCGGACTGGGCTCTTACTAGCCAGACTGCGGACTGGGCTCTTACTAGCCAGACTGCGGACTGGGCTCTTACTAGCCAGACTGCGGACTGGGCTCTTACTAACCAGACTGCGGACTGGGCTCTTACTAGCCAGACTGCGGACTGGGCTCTTACTAACCAGACTGCGGACTGGGCTCTTACTAGCCAGACTGCGGACTGGGCTCTTACTAGCCAGACTGCGGACTGGGCTCTTACTAGCCAGACTGCGGACTGGGCTCTTACTAGCCAAACTGCGGACTGGGCTCTTACTAGCCAGACTGCGGACTGGGCTCTTACTAGCCAGACTGCGGACTGGGCTCTTACTAGCCAGACTGCGGACTGGGCTCTTACTAGCCAGACTGCGGACTGGGCTCTTACTAGCCAGACTGCGGACTGGGCTCTTACTAGCCAAACTGCGGACTGGGCTCTTACTAGCCAGACTGCGGACTGGGCTCTTACTAGCCAGACTGCGGACTGGGCTCTTACTAGCCAGACTGCGGACTGGGCTCTTACTAGCCAAACTGCGGACTGGGCTCTTACTAGCCAGACTGCGGACTGGGCTTTTACTAGCCAGACTGCGGACTGGGCTCTTACTGCCAGACTGCGGACTGGGCTCTTACTAGCCAGACTGTGGACTGGGCTCTTACTAGCCAGACTGTGGACTGGGCTCTTACTAGCCAGACTGTGGACTGGGCTCTTACTAGCCAGACTGTGGACTGGGCTCCTACTGGCCGGACTGCGGACTGGCCAGACTGAGGACTGGCCAGACTGAGGACTGGCCAGACTGAGGACTGGGCTCTTACTAGCCAGACTCCAGACTGGGTACTTACTAGCCAGACTGCGGACTGGGAACTTACTAGCCAGACTGCGGACTGGGAACTTACAAGCCAGACTGCGGACTGGGAACTTACAGCCAGACTTCGGACTGGGCTCTGACCAACCACAACTTAATAAATCAAAAGGAGACTTAATCGTAAAAATGGTGAAAAAAAAGGCGAGAAATGGTCCCTATATATAACTTACCATAATGCCGTAAAAAGCAGTAATGCATAACGACAATGTTAACCTGTGAAAATAACGAGACTGAAGTTTTTTTATTTATGCAAGTTGTTACCCAGCAGAGGGCGTGATAAAACCCAATAGAGAGCTTTTTTCAAGGACAGTGATGTGCGAAACTTTGTTCAGATTTAAGGTGTTCATCTCTGTCTTGCCTTTCATTAAGGAGCTGTCGGCAGTGTGTCACTGTCGGCAGTTTGTCACTGTCTCCAACAGTAACTTTTGGAGAGTGTGTCAAGACGCCAGCGACTTTTTGAACCTACCTAAAAACACAGTCAGGAAGTCAAGTTTTCATTCCGGAGTCGCGGTCACTTGACCGTGGTGACGTATTGATGGTTAGGAGGATGGTCTGTAAATGTGAGGATAGTCGTCTCTTTTTTAGTAAATGTGAGGATAGTCGCCTCTTTATTAGTAAATGTGAGGATAGTCGCCTCTTTATTAGTAAATGTGAGGATAGTCGCCTCTTTATTAGTAAATGTGAGGATAGTCGCCTCTTTATTAGTAAATGTGAGGATAGTCGCCTCTCTATTAGTAAATGTGAGGATAGTCGCCTCTTTATTAGTAAATGTGAGGATAGTCGCCTCTTTATTAGTAAATGTGAGGATAGTCGCCTCTTTATTAGTAAATGTGAGGATAGTCGCCTCTTTATTAGTAAATGTGAGGATAGTCGCCTCTTTATTAGTAAATGTGAGGATAGTCGCCTCTATTAGTAAATGTGAGGATAGTCCTCTTTATTAGTAAATGTGGGTAGTCGCCTCTTATTAGTAAATGTGAGGATAGTGCTCTTTTTAGTAAATGTGAGGAAAGTCGCTCTCTATAGTAAATGTGAGGATAGTCGCCTCTTATTAGTAAATGTGAGGATAGTCGCCTCTTTATTAGTAAATGTGAGGATAGTCGCCTCTTTATTAGTAAATGTGAGGAAAGTCGCCTCTCCACTACATTACTACCCAGACTATTCGACTTCCTCAACTCTGTGACTGAAGAAATATTTCATAACATCCCTATGATTCATCTGAGTCTTCAACTTCAAACTGTGACCCCTTGTTGCTGTGTCCCATCTCTGGAACATCCTGTCTCTGTCCACCTTATCGATGCCTCTCAGTATTTTATATGTCCTTATCATATCCCTCCTATCTCTCCTCTCTTCCAGTGTCGTCAGGTTGATTTCCCTTAACCTCTCCTCGTAGGACTAATCTTGTTGCAAACCTTTGCACTTTCTCTAGTTTCCTCACTTACTTGGCTAGGTATGGGTTCCAAACTGTGGTGTGTGTGTGTGTGTGTGTGTGTGTGTGTGTGTGTGTTGTGTATTTTCACTATCATGACGACTGGTAGTTCACATCTACACATTAATATATATTATATTAGACAATCAGAACCTGCCGACATATATAGCAGTACGAGAAGTAGCCCTTTAAAGATTTTATTTTTACAAATTTTAATCATCACGCAAAAAGCTAAAAGCGATTTTTACCACATTGAAAAAATAAAGTGTAAGCAGCAGTGGCGATCATACACGGGTCCTTGCAATTGCAAAGTAACATTTGTACCGACCTAGCCAGATTATTCAGCGATACTATGTGGGTACCTTGGTCAGTTGCTCAACCCGACACCACAAGGGATTTACGAATACAGTAACAGATCAGATAAAACTGGCTAACTTTGTTTTACCTCAGCTCGTTCCAGAGTCTAGGTTTATGTTAGGAATCCTGCCAGTATATTCTAACTTAACCATAATAAACCAAGCCAACATAACCTAACCAAACATAACCTAAGCTTACTTAACCCAACTTAGCATAACCTCATATAACTAACCTAGTGAAACCCAGGGAACCCTAACAACCTCTTAAGTACATAAAACGTACCTTATCAAAGCCATACCAAGCTTAATGAATTTTAAACCCAAGTAAGCAAAAATCCAGCCGACTGATATTCTAGCCGAATTTTATCAAACCTAAATAGCATATAGATTATTATAACCAAAAAGAAAATAGCATATAGTG
Source organism: Cherax quadricarinatus (assembly GCF_026875155.1). NCBI lineage: Eukaryota > Metazoa > Arthropoda > Malacostraca > Decapoda > Parastacidae > Cherax > Cherax quadricarinatus. Next base: position 13,000,664 of record NC_069474.1, on the reverse strand, counting down.
AAACAGGATAAAACGTATCACGAGAAAACCAACAGTGCAAACATGAGCGCTTGTAGAGATGCATTTGACATGAACCTTGAAATCCTGAAATATAAAGGTTTTTATAACCTTTAATATTTGCAGTGACCTGACGAGTCAACGGCTTGATGTCAATTTTTTTTTTTTTTTTGAGTTGAGGGGGATATAGAAACTTGAGCAAAATGGAGAAAATCTATTATTTCTTTGCTTTAATGATTTTCATATTTCATCTCTCACTATATTAATGGTAGGTATTAAAAAAATATGCTCAACACATTAACCTTTGTAATAAACTCCGCAAAAATCCGGTGGCCTGGTGGCTAAAGCTCCCGCTTCACACACGGAGGGCCCGGGTTCGATTCCCGGCGGGTGGAAACATTTCGACACGTTTCCTTACACCTGTTGTCCTGTTCACCTAGCAGCAAATAGGTACCTGGGTGTTAGTCGACTGGTGTGGGTCGCATCCTGGGGGACAAGATTAAGGACCCCAATGGAAATAAGTTAGACAGTCCTCGATGACGCACTGACTTTCTTGGGTTATCCTGGGTGGCTAACCCTCCGGGGTTAAAAATCCGAACGAAATCTTATCTCTTATCTTATCTTATCTTAAAACAAAATATTAACGAGTCACTGGTGCCTGGAGATATCACCCAACTTGCACTAGACGAAAAAAATATTATATTGAGATGTCACCTATTTAATATGAACAATAAATTCACTTTTGCACTCTGAAAGTTTGAATAAAAATAAGTGATTTATGCTCACATATTTATCAAGGGAAAAATCACATAATGGCCGTCAAATTATCACTGAAAATATTCCAATCAAAACAAAATCTGTAGATATTTGTTTCTGCCAGAAACTTGTCAATAGGTTTTTGTACATAAGAACATAAGAATGTAGGAACACTGCAGAAGGCCTACTGGCCCATACGAGGCAGGTCCTTATCAAAACGACATCTACCTAAAGCTACTCAAGAAATAACTCCCGTACCCCTTGACACCAATCAAACCCAGCCCCTCCCACTCATATATTTGTCCAGTCTCTTCTTAAAGCTACACAAGGTCCTAACCTCTATCACCCCACTGGGAAGACTGTTCCACGCATCTACAACTCTGTTAGAAAACCACAACTCTGTTAGAAAACATCGCTGTTAGTTGTATAAAATGTATTTTTGATAAGCAATAATTTAACATCTGTTAGTTGTATAAAATTTATTTTTGATAAGCAATAATTTAACATCTGTTAGTTGTATAAAATTTATTTTTGATAAGCAATAATTTAACATCTGTTAGTTGTATAAAATGTATTTTTGATAAGCAATAATTTAACATCTGTTAGTTGTATAAAATTTATTTTTGATAAGCAATAATTTAACATCTGTTAGTTGTATAAAATGTATTTTTGATAAGCAATAATTTAACATCTGTTAGTTGTATAAAATGTATTTTTGATAAGCAATAATTTTATATCTAAAAGTCTTCATTTACGCTTTATCATCAGACTGAATTTCGTTAGTTTCTGCCGTTGCATTTTCAATCATTCAACACTGTTATCTCTCCAGATGAATAAATTCCCGGAGCATGTTATTTTTAGCATATTTACAAGAAATAACTTTCAACAGTTCTGGAAAAAACACATTTTAATTGATGTTTTTATGTAAGAACGTAAGGAAGAAGGAACACTGCAGCAGGCCTTCTGGTCCATGCGAGGCAGGTCCAAGTCCCCCACCGGCTTAAGCCAATGCCCCAACCTAGTCAGATCAGGTCACATACACTTAAGGAGCACGGCAACAGACCTACTAGCACAAGCTAGTCACGTCCAACTCACACCCACCCACATTAACCAATGGGGAATCCCTTTTGTCCGCTGATTTTCCTAAGGTACACTACGTATGTGCACTGGAAATATAGAGCTCAAATGCTGCCTCAGTTGGATTTTATATTTAACAAAACTGAATACATTACCAATGTACTGCTATTCTATATAATAGTTAAATAGTGTGAACAAAGGCTAGGCGTGTCTCTTCTGTCATATTCCATTATATACAATGGGTTACATACATTTTGCTAAAAATCTGTCAGCCTGAGCTGAGAGACTTCAGTAAAGCATTGATGCTATTGTCAGAGGGAGAGTTTTGGAGTGATGTGTAAGAGGCGTGGTGAAGGAAGACCTCCTTGCCTTCCTACCCACGTCTTTCCTCACAGTGAGAGAAGCTATAGTTAATGGAGAGGTTCCAAACGTTTCCGAATACAGGAATCCCTCATCCTCCAAAAAAACATAGAAAACCCAACCAAGCTAAGAGTTGTAATTTTATGAACATATATAAAAAAAACATTGAATAATAAGCCTAATAATACAAAGTATACTCCAGGGTATTTCCCAGATAAATTTATTAATAAAAAACGTAATTTTCGAAAATATTTTACGTTAACTTATTTAGAGAAACCAGTTGCTGGATGTAAAAATAATATTAGACGACGCCTTGAAATAACTCAGTTTGTAAGACTGTGAAAGTGAGAGAGAACTTTTCAACAAATTCTTTTCTCACCCACAATGGAGATAAATGGTATAAAATACCGATAGGATGCACAAATGGGTTTTATCAAGTGACAAAGTGGTCTGTTCGACTTCATAAGGTCAATTGTGTGGGAGAAGCATTGTTAATAAAGGATCGCATTATACTGTGTCTCCTTGTTCATCCATAGAATCGAAAACTGGATGGAAATAAATGGTATAAAATACCGACACAATGGCAATATAAACACAAATGCAGTATAATGTGATCCTTTATTGACTACGTTTCGCCCACACAGTGGGCTTTTTCAAGTCACAAACAGAACTACCTGGGGTGGAAGGAACGCGAGTATTTATAGTCCGGCTGAGGTCAGGTGAAGAATGCTGCATCTGATGATGTACCGAGTTGGGTTGTAGAGTCTAAAAACTTGGGTAGCTTGGAAAGGAGACTGGACAAGTTTGTGAGCAGACCTTCTACAGTGTTCTTATGTGGGATAGCGATGAAGAAGTTTCTTGGTAAGTGGTTCAGCTATGTTATAGAAGCCACTATTCTGGTTGAAGTTGTCGGATATAGAAATAAGTGATGATTCCAGGATTCTTCGGTATTGAGTGTTGTCTTCTGTGGCGATAAGTCTTGAGTTTCTGTAGTTTATCGAGTGGTTGTGTGAATTACGGTGTTGTACGCAGGCATTCCTTGTGTCGTCAGACCTGCTTGCGTATTGGTGTTCTGAAATACGTGTTTGGAGGTCCCTTGATGTTTCGCCCACGTATAACTTGTTGCAGTCATTACAAGGGATTATGTATACCCCTGCAGAGGATGGAGGCTTGTCCTGCCTACTACTGGTGATGTCCTTGATGGTCGTGGTTGTGGAGGTAGATACTTGGAATGATGTTTTGGCAAAGATGTTGGAAACATGTTTGGCAATGGAGTTGGTGGGAAGGACTATGTATCTCTTCTCGGCAGTGACACGTATGCAACAGTTAGGTATCTTTATTGTGAAACGTTTCGCCTACACAGTAGGCTTCTTCAGTCAAGTACAGAAAAGTTGATAGAAGCAGAAGATACTTGAAGACGATGTAATCAGTCCATCACCCTTAAAGTTTTGAGGTGGTCAGTCCCTCAGTCTGGAGAAGAGCATTGTTCCATACTATGGAACAATGCTCTTCTCCAGACTGAGGGACTGACCACCTCAAAACTTTAAGGGTGATGGACTGATTACATCGTCTTCAAGTATCTTCTGCTTCTATCAACTTTTCTGTACTTGACTGAAGAAGCCTACTGTGTAGGCGAAACGTTTCACAATAAAGATACCTAACTGTTGCATACGTGCAAGAAAGGTATAAAATACCGACAATATGAAAGTTAAGACACATGTGCAACATCTGGATATCTTTATTGTAGTAGACGTTTCGCCATCCAGTGGCTTTATCAATACAGATTCTAGGACATAATAGGAAGACAGTAGAACTATATACAAAAGATGAGGTAATCAGTCCCTCGGCCTTGGAGTTAGTGTTCACTGCATCGTGGTGGAGGAGAGTCTGGAGCAAAGGCAAGAAGACTGGCGCTTTTTATAGGCGTCAGTGAATGGGACGGGCAGCAGACGAGGGCAGTCACTGGTAGGCGGGATTCCCCAGTGGAAGTAGGTCCTTCCCAAAGAGATGGGTTAGTTGCAGCAGCCGTGAAGAAGGTCTTGTAGATGTCCTCTGAACCAAGATTCCATGATGTTGCAGTGTCTGACAAGTTGTGCAAGAAAGGTATAAAATACCGACAATATGAAAGTTAAGACACATGTGCAACATCTGGATATCTTTATTGTAGTAGACGTTTCGCCATCCAGTGGCTTTATCAATACAGAGGACATCTACAAGACCTTCTTCACGGCTGCTGCAACTAACCCATCTCTTTGGGAAGGACCTACTTCCACTGGGGAATCCCGCCTACCAGTGACTGCCCTCGTCTGCTGCCCGTCCCATTCACTGACGCCTATAAAAAGCGCCAGTCTTCTTGCCTTTGCTCCAGACTCTCCTCCACCACGATGCAGTGAACACTAACTCCAAGGCCGAGGGACTGATTACCTCATCTTTTGTATATAGTTCTACTGTCTTCCTATTATGTCCTAGAATCTGTATTGATAAAGCCACTGGATGGCGAAACGTCTACTACAATAAAGATATCCAGATGTTGCACATGTGTCTTAACTTTCATATTGTCGGTATTTTATACCTTTCTTGCACAACTTGTCAGACACTGCAACATCATGGAATCTTGGTTCAGAGGACATCTACAAGACCTTCTTCACGGCTGCTGCAACTAACCCATCTCTTTGGGAAGGACCTACTTCCACTGGGGAATCCCGCCTACCAGTGACTGCCCTCTGCTGCCCGTCCCATTCACTGACGCCTATAAAAAGCGCCAGTCTTCTTGCCTTTGCTCCAGACTCTCCTCCACCACGATGCAGTGAACACTAACTCCAAGGCCGAGGGACTGATTACCTCATCTTTTGTATATAGTTCTACTGTCTTCCTATTATGTCCTAGAATCTGTATTGATAAAGCCACTGGATGGCGAAACGTCTACTACAATAAAGATATCCAGATGTTGCACATGTGTCTTAACTTTCATATTGTCGGTATTTTATACCTTTCTTGCACAACTTGTCAGACACTGCAACATCATGGAATCTTGGTTCAGAGGACATCTACAAGACCTTCTTCACGGCTGCTGCAACTAACCCATCTCTTTGGGAAGGGACCTACTTCCACTGGGGAATCCCGCCTACCAGTGACTGCCCTCGTCTGCTGCCCGTCCCATTCACTGACGCTATAAAAAGCGCCAGTCTTCTTGCCTTTGCTCCAGACTCTCCTCCACCACGATGCAGTGAACACTAACTCCAAGGCCGAGGGACTGATTACCTCATCTTTTGTATATAGTTCTACTGTCTTCCTATTATGTCCTAGAATCTGTATTGATAAAGCCACTGGATGGCGAAACGTCTACTACAATAAAGATATCCAGATGTTGCACATGTGTCTTAACTTTCATATTGTCGGTATTTTATACCTTTCTTGCACAACTTGTCAGACACTGCAACATCATGGAATCTTGGTTCAGAGGACATCTACAAGACCTTCTTCACGGCTGCTGCAACTAACCCATCTCTTTGGGAAGGACCTACTTCCACTGGGGAATCCCGCCTACCAGTGACTGCCCTCGTCTGCTGCCCGTCCCATTCACTGACGCCTATAAAAAGCGCCAGTCTTCTTGCCTTTGCTCCAGACTCTCCTCCACCACGATGCAGTGAACACTAACTCCAAGGCCGAGGGACTGATTACCTCATCTTTTGTATATAGTTCTACTGTCTTCCTATTATGTCCTAGAATCTGTATTGATAAAGCCACTGGATGGCGAAACGTCTACTACAATAAAGATATCCAGATGTTGCACATGTGTCTTAACTTTCATATTGTCGGTATTTTATACCTTTCTTGCACAACTTGTCAGACACTGCAACATCATGGAATCTTGGTTCAGAGGACATCTACAAGACCTTCTTCACGGCTGCTGCAACTAACCCATCTCTTTGGGAAGGACCTACTTCCACTGGGGAATCCCGCCTACCAGTGACTGCCCTCGTCTGCTGCCCGTCCCATTCACTGACGCCTATAAAAAGCGCCAGTCTTCTTGCCTTTGCTCCAGACTCTCCTCCACCACGATGCAGTGAACACTAACTCCAAGGCCGAGGGACTGATTACCTCATCTTTTGTATATAGTTCTACTGTCTTCCTATTATGTCCTAGAATCTGTATTGATAAAGCCACTGGATGGCGAAACGTCTACTACAATAAAGATATCCAGATGTTGCACATGTGTCTTAACTTTCATATTGTCGGTATTTTATACCTTTCTTGCACAACTTGTCAGACACTGCAACATCATGGAATCTTGGTTCAGAGGACATCTACAAGACCTTCTTCACGGCTGCTGCAACTAACCCATCTCTTTGGGAAGGACCTACTTCCACTGGGGAATCCCGCCTACCAGTGACTGCCCTCGTCTGCTGCCCGTCCCATTCACTGACGCCTATAAAAAAGCGCCAGTCTTCTTGCCTTTGCTCCAGACTCTCCTCCACCACGATGCAGTGAACACTAACTCCAAGGCCGAGGGACTGATTACCTCATCTTTTGTATATAGTTCTACTGTCTTCCTATTATGTCCTAGAATCTGTATTGATAAAGCCACTGGATGGCGAAACGTCTACTACAATAAAGATATCCAGATGTTGCACATGTGTCTTAACTTTCATGTTGCATACGTGTCTTACCTAACAACCTGTCGGTATTTTATACCATTTTAATGTTCAATCTGTCAGACACTGCAACACAAGGGTATCTTGGTACAGACCTGCAATCAACTTCGACAACTTCCACTAGTGAGAGGGGCTGGATTTGAGAGGGACCTCTCAACATCTGAGTTCTTACCTCTCCTACGTCTCACCTCTTGGCGCTATAAAAGCTCCATCCTGTCACTTCTTCTCCATATTGTTTCATACTATGGAACAATGCTCTTCTCCAGACTGAGGGACTGACCACCTCAAAACTTTAAGGGTGATGGACTGATTACATCGTCTTCAAGTATCTTCTGCTTCTATCAACTTTTCTGTACTTGACTGAAGAAGCCTACTGTGTAGGCGAAACGTTTCACAATAAAGATACCTAACTGTTGCATACGTGTCTTACCTAACAACCTGTCGGTATTTTATACCATTTTAATGTTCACTTCTCGGCAGTGTCTTCTCTGGGTGTGTTGAAGATGTTTAGTGCTCGCCGTCTGCAGTCTCTGATGAAGTGACGAGGATAGTGGAGTTTGGAAAATACCTGTTCAATTATAGTGCATTCTTCCTCAAGGAACTCGTTGCTGCAGATTCAAAGTATCTACCTCCACAACCACGACCATCAAGGACATCACCAGTAGTAGGCAGGACAAGCCTCCATCCTCTGCAGGGGTATACATAATCCCTTGTAATGACTGCAACAAGTTATACGTGGGCGAAACATCAAGGGACCTCCAAACACGTATTTCAGAACACCAATACGCAAGCAGGTCTGACGACACAAGGAATGCCTGCGTACAACACCGTAATTCACACAACCACTCGATAAACTACAGAAACTCAAGACTTATCGCCACAGAAGACAACACTCAATACCGAAGAATCCTGGAATCATCACTTATTTCTATATCCGACAACTTCAACCAGAATAGTGGCTTCTATAACATAGCTGAACCACTTGCCAAGAAACTTCTTCATCGCTATCCCACATAAGAACACTGTAGAAGGTCTGCTCACAAACTTGTCCAGTCTCCTTTCCAAGCTACCCAAGTTTTTAGACTCTACAACCCAACTCGGTACATCATCAGATGCAGCATTCTTCACCTGACCTCAGCCGGACTATAAATACTCGCGTTCCTTCCACCCCAGGTAGTTCTGTTTGTGACTTGAAAAAGCCCACTGTGTGGGCGAAACGTAGTCAATAAAGGATCACATTATACTGCATTTGTGTTTATATTGCCAGAATCGAAAACTAAAGAGGGAGGATATAACTCTTCCGTACTGACTTTACCCCAAGGAAAGAGAGAATATGATCTAAGAGAAATAGGAAAATGAGGAGATGTGGTATCATTTGCCACCCATCCTCTTCTCCAGGGGAGCGAACCGATGTAGCGGTTCATCATCCCCCCCCCCTATATAAGGCCCCATTCTGTCACTTCATCTTCATATTGTTTCAGACAACGGAACAATGCTCTTCTCCAGACTGAGGGACTGACCACCTCGAAACTTTAAGGGTGATGGACTGATTACATCGTCTTCAAGTATCTTCTGCTTCTATCAACTTTTCTGTACTCGACTGAAGAAGCCTACTGTGTAGGCGAAACGTTTCGAAATAAAGATACCTAACTGTTGCATATGTGAACATCAAAATGGTATACAATACCGACAGGTTGTTAGGTAAGACACGTATGCAACAGTTAGACAACTTTATTCCGAAACGTTTCGCCTACACAGTAGGCTTCTTCAGTCGAATACAGAAAGTAGGCAGGAACAGTAGAGATGTGAAGACAATGTAATCAGTCCATCACCCTTAAAGTCGTAGAATTTGAGGTTGTCAGTCCCTCGGCCTGGAGAAGTTCAGTTCCATAGTCAGGAACTATCTGAGCTTACCTAACAACCTGTCGGTATTTTATACCATTTTAATGTTCATTCTGTCAGACACTGCAACACAAGGGTATCTTGGTACAGACTATCAACTTGACAACCTCTACTAGTGAGAACGGCTGGGTTTGAGAGGGACCTGCCCTCCCAAAGCAACCTACGTCTCACCTCCTGGCCCTATATAAGGCCCCATTCTGTCACTTCATCTTCATATTGTTTCAGACAACGGAACAATGCTCTTCTCCAGACTGAGGGACTGACCACCTCAAAACTTTAAGGGTGATGGACTGATTACATCGTCTTCAAGTATCTTCTGCTTCTATCAACTTTTCTGTACTCGACTGAAGAAGCCTACTGTGTAGGCGAAACGTTTCGAAATAAAGATACCTAACTGTTGCATATGTGTCTTACCTAACAACCTGTCGGTATTTTATACCATTTTAATGTTCATCCCCCCCCCCTTCCAATTTTACCAGGGTAACATGCCTCTCTCTCTCTCTACCAATATATATTTCCGCAATATATTGTACCGCTTTTCCCTACCTGTGTGTTAAATAGTCCATACGGAGACCTGTAAGTGATAATGGGAATTATTTTCCCCACGGCCCAGTCTCAGACTAGGCCTCGTAGGATGGAATGTTAACGTTACAGGATTATGACCTATTATGAAGCACATCGGAAAGTAAACATACAAGTATACTGAAAATAAACTAAACTTTGTAAGATTTAACTCTCATCTTACGTGGTTTTGAATGAAAGAAAAGATCAGCAATTCTGCCAAAGTACGATTTTTTTTTTAAATGAAATGAAGCATGGAAACTCTTTCTACTCTGATAGGATTTCTGATCTGAATTGAAAATCTGTCAAATTCCCACGTAATAACAGTCACTGGAAACGCTAAATCCAAAAAATAATCACAGCTATCGTCTCCTTTCACAGATTTGATCTGTGAAAGGAAGCGATATCTAATTCCTCAAATAGACCTTAATCAAGGTATCACCGTTGATGGATCCAAAAGTAACAGTAACTCCAACTCTTTTGGAAGATACCTCGTAGGCTTCCGTAACTAGTGAGCACATACCTGGAGTTTACCTGGAGAGAGTTTCGGGGGTCAACGCCCCCGCGGCCCGGTCTGTGACCAGGCCTCCCTCGCATAGTGGAACACTTGGTATCTTTATCGTTCTAATCAACCTATAGCGAGAAATATGACGATAGCCTCATCATCTGAAACCTCGCATCTAAAATTTAAGTATTTCATTACTTCGTGTATGAAATCGATCCTATGCTAAAGAATTTGACCAAAAAAAACTAATTTCTGTTCCCATTGTACAACTATCACATGGAACAGGATGACCGTCTTAGACGGTAGTAGAGGGAAAATGAGAAGTAAAAAATACGGGAGAAAGTTAATAAACTCACATGAGAACTGGTACAAGGATAACAGAGCACAAAAAGTTTAATCCTGAGGAGACCAGTTCAAAGATGCCGTTATCCTCATCCAGGGATAAATATAAATGAGAATGTTTTATAACATACAAGTAAACCTCAATCCTCATCCTTCCTATTACTTCTCCACATTTTTCGGTATTCTATCAGTTCTCCCTCTCTTCCTCCCTCCCTCCCTTCCTTCCTCTCTCTCTCACCTGCAAAAATCCACACGGGATAACCGTTTTACGCTAATGTAATAATAATACTAATCCATTACGAACATATTGAGTAGCATTTACAGCAGTAGGGGATTATTATTATTAAATCCATGGTGTCTGGACTAAATCCAGCAGTGCAGTTGATGGTAGAAAGGGATAAGGAGAAAGAGAAGGGTAGATAAGATTCTTTGGATAAAAAAAAATCACCAGTATCAGAACAGTCCTTGACAGCATCAAGAGCCCTTCAAAAGCCACCAAGCATATACCTTGATTAAGGGCAGACGCAATGGAAGATCAAGAAACAAGTCCAGGATAAGACAGTAAATAATATTATCATTAATGAAAGTGTCGTGTCATTATGCCAGTGGATCGACGCTGTTGCAGTTCAGTTCAGAAAATATTAATGTATACATATTTTTCTTACGGCGGGAAAATCATTTAGCAAAGCATGGGTACATAAATCTATATATAAATGTAGTGTATGTATACATCTATGTATATATCTATGTAAGGAAAAAGTTCGTGTGTGCATTATTTCAGAGTGAATGTGTGAATAACTGTGATATAAGTCGCTGGATTGTGGTGTAGGTCGCTGGACTGTGGTGTAGGTCGCTGGACTGTGGTGTAGGTCGCTGAACTGTGGTGTAGGTCGCTGGACTGTGGTGTAGGTCGCTGGACTGTGTAGGTCGCTGGACTGTCGTGTAGGTCGCTGGACTGTCGTGTAGGTCGCTGGACTGTCGTGTAGGCTGCTGGACTGTCGTGTAGGTTTCTTGACTGTCGTGTAGGTTGGTAACTGTCGTGTAGGTTGCTGGACTGTCGTGTAGGTCGCTGGACTGTGGTGTAGGTCTCTGGACTGTGGTGTAGGTCTCTGGACTGTGGTGTAGGTCGTTGGACTGTGGTGTAGGTCGCTGGACTGTGGTGTAGGCCGTTGGACTGTGGTGTAGGTCGTTTGTTTACGAACGCGTTTGTATGCAGTACCGGCTGTTTAAGTTTAGTGGAAGCTAGTGTGGCTCCTTGATGCTGGTGAGGGGGATCTTGATTCAAGCAATATAAATTGCTTTCCACTTCCTTGAACTAAACGATTGCCTCCCATTTCACAGGTGCTACATAAACCCTACGGATTTAACTATTCCCCATAAATGTATCAAAATAATCATAACAGTAGAGCGATCATGTGACTCGCGCTATTTCTCACTTTGGTTTTGATTCATTTCTGTCTATATATTCTGTCTTCTTAGGTAAAAGGGCAAAAGTGCAACTAATATGACATTTTATTGTGGCAAAGTTTTGCTCTCCAGGAGCTTTATCAAGCCGTTACCATATGCTGTCTTTACATTTGACTTGATTGTTTCCTTAACTTCACATAATGTTGCAAGTCACTCTTCCTCTAATTGGCCTTCAGCCTGCTGTGAGATTTCTTCTATAACGTGAATTTAACTGTTCTTTCTCTCTTCGCCATGAATATTATATTATGGGTTACATGTAGTGACTCTCCAGAAACCCCACAGACTAAAGCTGTTCAGAAAAAATAATCAGCTGCGTAGCGAGTGAGAAAATCAAATTAATGTTGAAAGATGAATAGTTCACCCACAACGAACCTCCGCTGCCCCCCAGTCTGGGGAAAATTTCTCCAGGGAGGGGGGTATCAGCCCTTTTGCAAATCCCTTGGCATTTTAAAAATCACTCACGTGGCCAATGTATTTAGCAGACGAAATAGTTTACCACAAGCCTGATGCTTCAGAGTATGGGGAATAATGCCTGGTTTTTGATAGACACGCTTACCTGGGGAGGTATCTGCATATGAGAGAATCACAGTCACTGAGACTGACTCCCACCAAGAGAAAGAGACAGTCACCCAGAAAGATACACAGACATATGGACCAAATTCAGTTACAGCTCACTCATTTGATTAAAATATCCAAATAACCTGATTCAAGTTAATACCAATTTGCTACGTCTGTCCTGCACCCATACGCTAACACTCTTGGTACTTGGTAATCCTGCACTTCAGATCCTCTGCCTTTACAAGTCTATTAATTTGAGAACTATTTACACATAACTATATCCAAGAAAGACACCAATAAGAGGTTTTCCCTCGACAATAACTAAACTTTTCTAGTGGCTGCTATCAGTATTATTTAAGGCTGGCAGAATGGTACGGAAAGAATTATCAACTTTAAATATGATTATCACAATATCATCCCTCCATTATTTTTGTATATTAACAGAGACAAAGATCAGTAATAATTTTCGTTTCATAGTTAATACGAGTTTCTTAACTGCAACATAAGATACTAACATTACATATAGAAACTCAAGACTGGTCCACCATCCATCGCCTCAGTGACAGATTATGAATAAACTGGAATATTTTATATATATATATATATATATTTTAAAAAATACTTGAAACACTAAAAAACTCGAAAAAATGTCTTAAAATTGTGTTTTATTGCATATTTCGACGATATAGAGCGTTTTGAACGCTTTTCTGACAAACCTCAATTTTAAACTAGAATACATAGATTTTCACACTTTTTAATTAGGATTTCTGCTGCAATTGTCAGACTTACTAGACGCTGACTAGACGGAACAAACACTGTGCACCCACATTCATTCACAACTATTTCTATTTAAATGTCTTCATTGGTCGAAATTCATCTCAATTTTCGTGCTACCGATTGTACATCAAAGACAAAGCAGAACTGTTATTCTTAATACGTCTTTAATAATAATTGGAGGAGCTAAACCTCTAAGGGTAAAACAGTACATTAAGAATGGGATCAAGATCGCTCCACTAGGATCAAAGCATGAGCTCAGTCATGCCTTGATGCTAGTGGAGCGCATGATGACATGGAGCTCATCACATTACCATGTACTGTCGAGGCATAAATGCACATAATAAGAACATAAGAAAGGAGGAACACTGCAGGAGGCCTGTTGGCCCATACTAGGCAGGTCCTTTACAATTCATCCCACTAACAAAACATTTGCCAAACCCAATTTTCAATGCCACCCAAGAAATAAGCTCTGATGTGAAAGTCCCACTCAAATCCAACCCCTCCCACTCATGTACTTACCCAACCTAAATTTGAAACTACCCAAAGTCCTAGCCTCAATAACCCAACTAGGTAGACTGTTCCACTCATCAACTACCCTATTTCCAAACCAATACTTTCCTATGTCCTTTCTAAATCTAAACTTATCTAATTTAAATCCATTACTGCGGGTTCTCTCTTTGAGAGACATCCTCAAGACCTTATTAATATCCCCTTTATTAATACCTATCTTCCACTTATACACTTCGATCAGGTCCCCCCTCATTCTTCGTCTAACAAGTGAATGTAACTTAAGAGTCTTCAATCTTTCTTCATAAGGAAGATTTCTAATGCTATGTATTAATTTAGTCATCCTACGCTGAATGTTTTTCTAACGAATTTATGTCCATTCTGTAATATGGAGACCAGAACTGAGCTGCATAATCTAGGTGAGGCCTTACTAATGATGTATAAAGCTGCAGTATGACCTCTGGACTTCTGTTGCTTACAATTCTTGATATAAATCCCAGTAATCTATTTGCCTTATTACGTACGCTTAGGCATTGCTGTCTTGGTTTAAGGTTGCTGCTCACCATAACCCCCAAGTCCTTTTCGCAATCTGTATGGCTAAGTTCTACATCATTTAACTTATAAGTACTAGGGTTATGGGCACTCCCAAGCTTCAGAACCTTGCATTTATCTACATTGAACTACATCTGCCGCTTTTCTGACCAAGAATAGAGTTTGTTTAAATCCTCCTGAAGTTCCATAACATCTACGTTTGAATCAATTATCCTACCTATCTTTGTGTCATCTGCGAATTTGCTCATATCACTAGTAATTCCCAAGATCATTGATATATATTATAAACAACAACGGGCCCAAGACTGATCCCTGTGGAACGCCACTTGTTACAGATCCCCACTCGGATTTAACCCCATTTATGGACACTCTCTGCTTCCTGTCAGTGAGCCATGACTCGATCCACGAGAGCACTTTTCCCCCAATGCCATGAGCTGCCACTTTCTTTAACAGTCTATGGTGCGGAACTCTATCAAAAGCCTTACTAAAATCTAAGTAAATAATATCAAATTCTTTATCGTGGTCAACAGCCTCAAAAGCTTTACTGAAAAAAGTTAATAAATTAGTTAGACAAGACCGGCCTCTTGTGAATCCATGCTAAGTATCATTAATCAAGCTATGCTTATCGCGATGGCTTCTTATAATCTCAGCTATAATTGACTAGTAATTTGCCTACAATTGAGGTCAGGCTTATTGGGCGGTAATTTGACGGTAACGACTTGTCCCCTGTTTTAAAAATAGGAATTACATTAGCCATCTTCCACATATCAGACACTACACCTGTTTGAAGAGATAAATTAAAAATATTAGTTAATGGTTCACAGAGTTCCATTTTGCATTCCTTAAGAACCCTTGAAAAAACCTCATCAGGACCCGGCGACTTATTTTGCTTCAGTCTGTCTATCTGCTTCACAACCATTTCACTAGTGACTGTGATGATACATAATTTATCTTCTTCTAGCCCACTATAAAAATTAATTACTGGAATATTGTTAGTGTCTTCCTGTGTAAAAACTGAGAGAAAATAATTATTAAAAATCGAGCACATGTATCAACGTTTTTGACACTGATCAGAAAATATACACAGAGAGGAGATAGATAGCAAATAGTGTTGAGCTGTCGTAGACTAGACAAGATAAATGAAGAAACTTGAGAGATATATTGCTTTATGAGGACGACGCGGCGGCCATTGTTGTTTTGTCAGAGAGATCACAAGAGACGCCTCGCTAACACAGGAAGTGTGAGGATGTGTTCGTGTGAGGGTGTGCGCGTGTGTGAGGGTGTTCATGTGTGTGAGGGGAGTGTGGGTGTGAGGGGGTGCGTGTGAGGGGGTGCGTGTGAGGGGGTACGTGTGAGGGGGTGCGTGTGAGGGGGTGCGTGTGAGGGGGTGCGTGTGAGGGGGTGCGTGTGAGGGGCTGCGTGTGAGGGGGTTGCGTGTGAGGGGGTTGCGTGTGAGGGGTTGCGTGTGAGGGGGTTGCGTGTGAGGGGGTTGCGTGTGAGGGGGTTGCGTGTGAGGGGGTTGCGTGTGAGGGGGTTGCGTGTGAGGGGTTCGTGTGAGGGGTGTGTGTGTGTGTGTGTGTGTGTGTGTGTGTACGAATGCGTCTGAAAGAGAGAGAGAGAGAGAGATGGGGGTGAATATTGTGCGGAAGAGAATGGGTATATGGCAATGCTGTATGGGAAGGGAGTACAGCTTATTGTGGGAGTACCATTGGTGTGAGAGTACCATGTTGTGTATGAGTACCGTGTGGCTGGGGAGCACCGTGTGGTGAAGAAGTACCTTGTGGTGTGGGGGGGTGAGTACGATGTAGTGTGGGAGCCTTCCATAGCGATGGAATAGTGTATGGTGTGGGAGTACTGTGTGGTGGGGAGTACCTAGTGGTGGGGAATACCCTGTGGTGGAGGATTACAGTGTGGTGGGGAGCATCGTGTGGGGGGGAGTATCGTGTGGTGGGGAGTATCGTGTGGTGGGAGCATCGTGTGGGGGGGGGTATCGTGTGGTGGGGAGTATCGTGTGGTGGGAGCATCGTGTGGTGGGGAGTATCGTGTGGTGGGGAGTATCGTGTGGTGGGGAGTATCGTGTGGTGGGGAGTATCGTGTGGTGGGGAGTATCGTGTGGTGGACTACCGTGTGGTGGGGGACTACCGTGTGGTGAGGGACTACTGTGTGGTGAGGGACTACCGTGTGGTGAGGGAGTACCGTGTGGTGGGGAGTATCGTGTGGTGGGGAGTATCGTGTGGTGGGGAGTATCGTGTGGTGGGGAGTATTGTGTGGTGGGGAGTACCGTGTGGTGGGGAGTACCGTGTGGTGGGGAGCATCGTGTGGTGGGGAGTACCGTGTGGTGGGGAGCATCGTGTGGTGGGAGACTACCGTGTGGTGGGAGACTACCGTGTGGTGGGGAGTATCGTGTGGTGGGGAATATCGTGTGGTGGGGAGTATCGTGTGGTGGTTAGTACCGTGTGGTGGGGAGTACCGTGTGGTGGGGAGTATCGTGTGGTGGGGAGTATCGTGTGGTGGGGAGTACCGTGTGGTGGGGAGTACCGTGTGGTGGGAAGTACCGTGTGGTGGGAAGTACCGTGTGGTGGGAAGTACTGTGTGGTGGGGAGTACTGAGTGGTGGGGAGTATCGCGTTTTGAGGGAGTACCGTGTAGTAGGGGAGTTGTGTTTAAGGGGAGAACCGTGTTGTGAGGAGTACCATATGGTGGGAGTACCGTGTAGTGAGGTACTACCGTGTAGTGGAAAGTACTGTATGGTGGGGAGTACCGTGTTGTGGGGCGTATCGTGTGCTGGGGAGTACAGCTTTGTAGGGGAGTACCGTGTAGTGGGGGAAATACAGAGTGTACGAGTGTGTGTGTGTGTGTGTGTGTGTGTGTGTGTGTGTGTGTGTGTGTGTACTCACCTATTTGTGGTTGCAGGGGTCGAGTCTTAGCTCCTGGCCCCGCCTCTTCACTGGTTGCTACTGGGCCCTCTCTCTCCCCGCTCCTTGAGCTTTATCAAACCTCGTCTTAAAACTGTGTATGGTTCCTGCCTCCACTACGTCATTTTCTAGGCTATTCCACTGCCTTACAACTCTATGACTGAAGAAATACTTCCTAATATCTCTCTGACTCATTTGTGTCTTCAACTTCCAATTGTGGCCTCTTGTTTCTGTGTCCCCTCCCTGGAACATCCTGTTTTTGTCCACCTTGTCTATTCCACGCAGTATTTTATATGTCGTTATCATGTCTCCCCTGACCCTCCTGTCCTCCAGTGTCGTCAGGCCGATTTCCCTTAATCTTTCTTCATAGGACATTCCCCTTAGCTCTGGAACTAACCTTGTGGCAAACCTTTGTACTTTCTCTAGTTTCTTGACGTGCTTTATCAAGTGCGGGTTCCAAACAGGTGCTGCATACTCCAGTATGGGCCTGACATACACGGTGTACAGTGTCTTGAACGATTCCTTACTAAGGTATCGGAATGCTGTTCTCAGGTTTGCAAGGCGCCCATATGCTGCAGCAGTTATCTGATTGATGTGTGCTTCCGGAGACATGCTCGGTGTTATACTCACCCCAAGATCTTTCTCCTTGAGTGAGGTTTGCCACCTAGCCTATACTCTGTCTGTGGTCTTCTGTGCCCTTCCCCTATCTTCATGACTTTGCATTTGGCAGGATTAAACTCGAGAAGCCATTTGCTGGACCAGGTGTCCAGTCTGTCCAGGTCTCTTTGAAGTCCTGCCTGGTCCTCATCAGATTTAATTCTCCTCATTAACTTCACATCATCTGCAAACAAGGACACTTCTGAGTCTAACCCTTCCATCATGTCGTTCACATATACCAAAAATAGCACTGGTCCTAGGACCAACCCCTGTGGGACCCCGCTCGTCACAGGTGCCCACTGTGATACATCATTACGTACCATGACTCGTTGTTGCCTCCCTGTCAGGTATTCTCTGATCCATTGCAGTGCCCTTCCTGTTATATGCGCCTGATGCTCTAGATTCTGCACTAATCTCTTGTGAGGAACTGTGTCAAAGGCCTTCTTGCGGTCCAAGAAGATGCAATCAACCCACCCCTCTCTCTCGTGTCTTACTTCTGTTATTTTATCATAAAACTCCAGAAGGTTTGTGACACAGGATTTGCCTTCCGTGAATCCGTGCTGGTTGGCATTTATACCTTGTTCCGTTCCAGTGCTCCACCACTCTCCTCCTGATAATCTTCTCCATAATTTTGCATACTATACACGTCAATGACACAGGTCTATAGTTTAGTGCCTCTTTTCTCTCTCCTTTTTTTAAAAATGGGAACTACATTTGCCGTCTTCCATACCTCAGGTAGTTGCCCAGTTTCCAGGGACGTGTTGAAGATTGTGGTAAGTGGCACGCACAACATATCTGCTCCCTCTCTAAGGACCCACGGGGAGATGTCCGGTCCCATTGCCTTTGAGGTATCTATGTCCCTTAGCAGTTTTCCACCTCCTCCTCATCTGTATGTATGTCGTCCAACACTTGTTGGTGTATTCCTTGCTGGTGTCCCCATCTGGTCTGTCCCCCCCAGAGTCCTTCCTGTCTCTACTGTAAATACTTCCTTAAATCTCGTGTTGAGCTCCTCACATACCTCTTGATCGTTTCTTGTGAGTTCTCCACCTTCTTTCCTCAGCCTTATCACCTGGTCCTTGACTGTTGTCTTCCTCCTAATGTGGCTATACAGCAGTTTCGGGTCAGATTTGACTTTCGATGCTATGTCGTTTTCTTACTGTCGCTGGGCCTCCCCCTTATCTGTGCATACTCGTTTCTGGCTCTTCTACTAATCTCCTTGTTTTCCTGGGTCCTATGCCTCCTGTACCTTTTCCATTCTCTGTTGCACTTAGTTTTTGCCTCCCTACACCTTCGGGTAAACCAAGGACTCGTTTTGGTCTTCCTATTATTTCTGTTTCCCTTGGGAACAAACCTTTCCTCTGCCTCCTTGCACTTTGTTGCCACATATTCCATCATCTCGTTTACTGATTTTCCTACCATTTCTCTGTCCCACTGAACCTCCTGCAGGAAGTTTCTCATACCTGTGTAGTCCCCCCTTTTATAGTTTGGCCTGTCCCCTTCAGTTCCTGTTACCTTCTCCACTTGTAACTCTACTATATAATCAAAACTCAGAACCACGTGATCGCTAGCTCCAAGGGGCCTCTCGTAAGTGATGTCCTGTGTGTGTGTGTGTGTGTGTGTGTGTGTGTGTGTGTGTGTGTGTGTGTGTGAGAGAGAGAGAGAGAGAGAGAGGGGGAGGGGGGTCAGGAAATAGGAGATCCTTCTCTCAGGTTTCTAGGCAGTGATGTCGCTGTCACTGATACGGACAACTGTCTGCGAGATATCTGGTGCAATTACTGCCACGAGGGTGCAAGAAGACCACTGTCGAAAGAAAAAGGTACATGACAAAAAAAAAGGCAGTTCTCTAGATTTATGCTCGGAACAAACCAGCAGGATGTTAGAACTGAACAAGCACACGTCACCCACACAGTT
This sequence comes from Cherax quadricarinatus, assembly GCF_026875155.1. NCBI lineage: Eukaryota > Metazoa > Arthropoda > Malacostraca > Decapoda > Parastacidae > Cherax > Cherax quadricarinatus. Next base: position 12,981,166 of record NC_069474.1, on the reverse strand, counting down.
TCTCCTACCTCGGCTTAGCTGGTGGTTTTGGCCATAGAGCTACGTTCAAGTGGCTGCCCCGATGTTCTACCTGTAACAAAAGCAAGTAATTTACACACCTATTTAGTCAAGCTAAACACAAACTTAAAAAGTAACACATATTCAGCTCATTGATGCTACCACTTCTAATAACCTGGGTAGCTTGTTCGTTGGGTTATGCATAAATTCTAATATCTCTATACTAACGTGTGCTATGTACAGACATCAATGACAGTAAGAAGACCCCATGAGCTTCCTGATAGAAATTGTGAATCCCATCTGCTTCAATATAATTTTCAGCATATAACTGTTATTGACCTAATCCAACGTCTTATACAAAGGTACTTCGATAAACTCCATACTGTATTTAACATGAAAAACTTTGCCTCCCTACCCACATCTCTGGCTCGTTCCTTGACCCAGTAGTGAATGATCAATCTAAAGGCAGAGTCACTTGCAATGCCCTCTGCTATGGTTGATCATCTTAACACAAGGCTGCCTTTACAACACTGAAAATTACAACAAAACGAGGTGGAGAATCAAGAAGCACAACTTGCCGACCCTTTGTTCGAAGCTTGCCTCCTATGGGAATGGTCTCTTCTCGAAGGTAACGTAGATAACCAAGTGAATACTTTCACTAAACATATCCTTATCTATAACACAAATACATCCCTCTCCGGCAGTATGTGCCTACGCCTTCAGAAGTGCCTTGGTTCGTCTTTCGTTGTCGGGAGGCCATTACTGTTAAGTACAAGCCTAGGGGAAAGTGTAAGAGGCATTCCACTATCTACAACCGGAACCAGCACAGGCTAGCCTGTAGGTAAATGGAAGACAAAGAAAAACAGGCATCAGATAGGGAGGAAGCTTCAAAACCCCTGGTGGTCCTTAGTCAAGAAGAGACTAGGGTATTTACCTGATAAAATTATTACACCTTTAAATCGACAGGATGAGACTATTTCTATTAATAGTCAGGAGAAAGAAAAGCTCTTCACTCAACACTTTGCTGCTAAGATGAAAGTTTCTAATCTAGCCGAGTAAGCTCCTTTGCTAGCCACATGAACGGTCAAGGTTGTCAGAGGTGACAATAAGGTAGGATGAAGTGTATCTTTCCTTAAATTCCTGGACCAAGAAAAGGCAGTGGGCCCATATAAGGCGAGCCCAAGATCACAGAGTAGATGTGCAGATCAGCTAGCATCACCTCTAACAGTATAAATAATCTCTGTGGAAAGTGACAAATATAGTCCCCGTTGACAAAAAAGAGAGCGGAAACCAGTCACAGAGCAGTGTCACTCTCTGGCAAGGTTCTCGAGATATTGTCATAGCATATGACAGCATTGTTCGACTACCACTCGCTTCTTTAAGAACATAAGAACATAAGAACGAAGGAACACTGCAGAAGGCCTACTGGCCCATGCCAGGCAGGTCCAAGTCTCCTACCGGCTTAAGCCAATGCACCCAACCTAGTCAGGTCAGGTCACATTGACTTAAGGGAGGAACACGGCAACCGACCTGGTAGCACAAGCTATCAGGTCTAACTCACACCCACCCACATCCACTCATGTATTTATCCAACCTATTTTTAAAGCTACACAACGTTCTGGCCTCTATAACGGTACTTGGGAGTTTGTTCCACTCATCCACAACTCTATTACCAAACCAGTACTTTCCTATATCCTTCCTGAATCTGAATTTTTCCAACTTAAAACCATTGCTGCGAGTCCTGTCTAGGCTAGATATTTTCAGCACACTATTTACATCCCCTTTATTTATTCCTGTCTTCCATTTATACACCTCAATCATATCCCCCCTAATTCTACGTCTTTCTAGAGAGTGCAGATTCAGGGCCCTTAGTCTATCCTCATAGGGAAGGTTTCTGATACATGGGATCAACTTTGTCATCCTCCTTTGTACATTTTCCAGAGAATTTATATCCATTCTGTAATAAGGTGACCAAAACTGTGCAGCATAATCTAAATGAGGCCTAACCAAGGATGTATAGAGTTGAAGAACAACCTGAGGACTCCTATTATTTATGCTTCTTGATATGAAGCCAAGGATTCTATTAGCTTTATTGCGAACACTTATGCACTGTTGTCTTGGTTTCAGATTACTGCTAACCAGAACTCCTAAATCTTTTTCGCAATCCGTAATATTAAGATCTACATTATTTAGTTTATATGTGGCATGGTTATTGTCCTGTCCAACATTTAGAACTTTGCATTTGTCTATATTAAACTGCATCTGCCACTTCTCCGACCACTGCATCAGTCTATTCAAATCTTCCTGGAGTGCTCGAATGTCCTCGTCAGAATGAATTCGACGGCCTATTTTGGTGTCATCGGCAAACTTGCCGATGTCGCTCTTTATGCCCTCATCTATGTCGTTTATGTAGATTGTGAACAGCAGGGGGCCCAACACTGACCCCTGTGGAACACCGCTCGTGACACTTCCCCACTCTGATTTCTCCCCATTTATGCAAACTCTCTGCTGCCTATTTGTCAACCATGCCTCTATCCAGGAAAAAATTTCTCCTCCTATTCCATGTGCTTTAATTTTCCTCAATAGTCTCTGATGTGGGACCCTGTCAAAAGCCTTACTGAAGTCCATATACACAATATCATATTCATTACCATGATCTACCTCCTCAAATACCTTAGTGAAAAAAGTTAATAAATTCGTAAGGCAGGAACGCCCCTTTGTAAAACCATGCTGAGATTCGTTGATTAATTTATGCTTTTCAAGGTGGCTACGAACTGCCTCGGCAATTATTGATTCCATAAATTTTCCCACTATGGAGGTTAGGCTTATTGGTCTATAGTTCGAAGCTAAGGACCTGTCACCTGTTTTGAAATAGGTATCACATTTGCCATTTTCCACTTATCTGGCACCATGCCAGTTTGTAGTGATATGTTGAAAAGATTAGCCAAAGGTGTGCTAAGCTCCTCTTTACATTCCTTTAGAACCCTTGCATACAGTTCATCAGGGCCTGGGGATTTGTTAGGTTTTAATTTATCTATTTGCCTAAGGACCATGTCACTTGTGACCCTAATAGTGCACAGTTTATTATCGTCCTGTTCTACATAATTTATCATTACTGGAATATCGCTGGTATCCTCCTGTGTAAAAACTGAGAGGAAGTATGTGTTAAAAATTCTACACATTTCCTTATCACTGTCAGTGAGCTGACCCGAGGAACTTTTGAGTGGGCCTATCTTGTCCCTGATCTTACTTCTGTATACCTGAAAGAATCCTTTTGGGTTAGTCTTCGATTCTCTTGCAACTTTAACCTCATAATCTCTTTTTGCTTTTCTAATTCCCTTTTTTATTTCTCTCTTTAACTGAATATATCGATTTCTCAATTGCCCCTCTCCTCTTTTGATTTGCCTATATATGCCTCTCTTTTGACCAATCAGATATTTTAATCTATTGTTCATTCCATTTAGGATCATTTTTGTTTGATCTGATTTCCCTATTTGGAACATAATTTGACTGAGCAGCTAGAACTATGCCCTGGAAAGCATCATATCGGCAACCATCACCACCTACCTGACCCTTAGTCAGGTCATTCCAGTTCAGCCCACCTAAGTAATTTTTCAGTCCTATGAAATCAGCCAAGCGAAAGTCAGGGACGGAGACTTGATTGCCATTATTAGGGAAATTCCATGATATATTAAAACTGAGTGATTTGTGATCACTTTCCCCAAGCTCATCATTAACCTCAAGATTATTAATTAGTGTTTCCCTACTGGCAAGAACCAAGTCAAGGAGGTTATTTCCCCTAGTTGGCTCTGTCACAAACTGTTTTAAAAAACAATCCTGGATCGTATCAAGAAAGTCACCTGACTCTAAATTTCCTGTCAAATTGCTCCAGTCAATCTGTCTATAGTTGAAATCTCCCATTAGCACAACATTTTCGTATGTAGATGCCTTACGAATTTCGTCTCATAGAAGTTTACTGCACTCCCTATCAAGATTTGGGGCCCTGTAAATCACACCCAAAATTAGTTTTTCTCGGCCCTCGAGAAGCTGTAACCAAACAGATTCAGTGGCTGACGCTTCTAATTTAATATCTTGTCTAACACAACAATTTAAATTGTCTCTGACATACATCGCTACTCCACCACCTTTCCTGTTGACCCTGTCAGTGTGGAATAATTTATAGCCTTGTATGTGACATTCAGAGGGCATCTCTCTATCTTTCAGATTGAGCCAGGTCTCTGTTATAGCAATAATATCTATGTTTCCTGCACTTGCAATTAATCTTAGCTCATCTATCTTATTTCTTACACTCCTGCTATTAGTATAGTAAACCTTAAGGGAGCTAGTCCCTTGCTGCCCTCTGCTGTCCCCCTTTGTTTGCTGACCTGATCTATTGTCTTTATTTATAACTTCATGCTGAATGCCTTTTATACATTTACTGTTTCCAACCCAAGTGTTGCAACCTGCTTGTTTCCCACACACACCCATACCTCTATCTTCCATCAGTTTAAAATCATAGGCATTTCACCAATGGCCTTCTCAATCGAGTCTGCAAGTGCTACCACCCCAGCCCCAGAGAGATGTACCCCATCCCTTGCATACATATCATGTTTGCCATAAAAGTTGTTCCAGTTGTCAATGAATGGGATTGCAAGTTCCTTGCAGTATCTGTCTAGCCAGCAATTTACACCAATTGCCCTAGACAACCATTCATTTCCTACTCCCTTCTAGGCAAGATGCTACATATGATTGGGATCCCTCCCTTAGACTTAATGAAATCTATAGCTGACCTGTACTTATCTAGCAGCTCTTCTCTCCTACCCTTCCCAATATCATTTCCACCAGCACTGAGACAGATAATGGGCTTGCTCCCATTACCTGACATGATATTATCCAGCCTGTTGACAATGTCCCCAACACCAGCTCCAGGGAAGCACACTCTATCTCTCATCTTCTTATTCCTATTACAAAAAGCACGGTCAATGTATCTTACCTGAGAGTCACCAACCACAAGAATGCGCTTACCTCCATTAGCAGGGGCAGTAGTACCCTTACCTTCACTGGCCACTGAAGTACATTCATCCTGAAGAACAGAGAAGCGATTTCCTACCTTCAGATCTTCCCTCTTAACTTTCCTTACTCTGATGCGCCTTCCATTACTGTGAACTACTCGCCACTTGTAGCAGGTGCTGGGCTGCACCTCACTGCTGGTAGCCGTTGCTGCTCTCCCAACTACAGCCTCCTCACAGCGAGAGACAGACTGCACCTCGCTGCTAGAAGCCTCATTCCCCACAACTCCAGCCACCTCACACTCACTCCCAGACCCATTGAGGTGGACCTTCAGCCTCCTAATCTCCTCCTGGAGAAGCAAGACCTCCTCCTTCAACTCTCCAACCTCAATTTTTAAAACACTGCAGAAGCAAGCCATGCTTTGTAACCGTCCACACTAATCCCCAAAGCAGCTCAGGGTCTGTGACCTCACGTGACGACTGACCACTGAGTACTGACTGTCAATATTGCTTCAGCAGAAAAGGTCACTCCTGCTGATATGCTGTTATACCTCTCCACTATGTGGCACCAATCGCTAGATAAATCGAAGATCAACTGTGTAGTAGCAATGAACATTGCTAGCGCATTCGACCTAGTATGGTACCAGGGACTCTTGGCAATACTATAAGCATTGGGAGTCTCTGGCTCTTCACTATGCCTCCTTAGTGATTACCTTCAAGGTACATCTCTGACAGTAGTTTTCAATGGGACAGGATCAAAAAGACACCCAATCATGTAAAATGGTATAAAATACCGACAGGTTGTTAGGTAAGACACTGTTGCATATGTGTCTTACCTAACAACCTGTCGGTATTTTATACCATTTTAATGTTCAATCTGTCAGACACTGCAACACAAGGGTATCTTGGTACAGACCTGCAATCAACTTCGACAACCTCTACTAGTGAGAACGGCTGGATTTGAGAGGGACCTGACCTCCCAACATCTGCGTTCTTACCTCTTCTAGTGACCTACGTCTCACCTCCTGGCGCTATATAAGGCTCCATCCTGTCACTTCATCTCCATATTGTTTCATACTATGGGACAATGCTCTTCTCCAGACTGAGGGACTGACCACCTCAAAACTTTAAGGGTGATGGACTGATTACATCATCTTCAAGTCTCTTCTGCTTCTATCAACTTTTCTGTACTCGACTGAAGAAGCCTACTGTGTAGGCGTAACGTTTCGAAATAAAGATACCTAACTGTTGCATGTGTGTCTTACCTAACACACCCAATCATTACCAACGTTTCGTAGGTGCTCTAGCCATTGTTATGCATTGTCTACTTCAATGATCTTCAAAACATCCCAGAACCTCATGCATATGCAGATAACTGTACTCTGACATTCACTTAGACAAGAGGAAATGCCAGCTGCTCTAAGTTACACAAATCACCAACCTACAGCTATATTTGCCTGGGGAGAGCGATGGCAAGTTTCATTTGCTTCTGTGAAAACAAATGATGATGGTTTCTAGGCACCATGAGGGTAATGCTGAAACAGTGGTAAAAATGAATGGGAGAGTGTTGGAACCCGGGAATGAAGTTGATATCCTAAAAGCTAAAATTTGAACAAGGAAGCTAAGAATGGTGAAATCACTAAGACGTATCTTGCAACTGCTCGACAGTAGCATCTAAAAGACTCTTTCCGAGGCACAATTGCACTCACACCTTGAGTATGCTTCACTTTCTTAGACTGCCTGCTTTCCCGTCTCATCCAGTAGTTCTTGAGAGAACTGAGAACAGCAAAACAACTCATCTCTTGTCTAAACTTGGCCTGGACTGAGCTGTCTTTTCTGCAGAACCTTCAACACCGAAGGGATGAGGATGGGATAACAAGACCAATGTTCTCAAGGTACCAAACATGGCTCCACTTCGCAGAAAAAAAACGACTCTGTACGATAACCAGTAAACAACAACATTCTGGCAGTACCATTCTAAAGAACATTACTTCATCTGGGATCATATATTCCCAGGATGATTCTAGTCTGAAACTTACACTGCAAAATGACGTCGATGAAATAGTCAGTTGACTATTTGACATAACTGGCCGCCAGATGGCTTCAACTTCATGCTATTTTCCATTACTATCTCTTATAACAATAAAAAGGCTATTAAATGATCTGAGGTAAGTAACAATCCTAGCTATTAAATAAAGGAAGAAATTCTTAATCTAACCATGTACAACCCTTGTAAATGTGTGTGTGTGTGTGTGTGTGTGTGTGTGTGTGTGTGTGTGTGTGTGTGTGTGAGAGAGAGAGAGAGAGAGAGAGAGAGCAGTAGCTAACGAACCTACAGCAATATATATAAATTCCCTTAACACACCGTCCACAAAGTTCATTTTAACAATTCTTTTCCCCACCTAAACTGCCACAGAAATGGCATACATTAGTCTGCGATTTTTTTCAGGACCGGGAACGTATATAAGAATTTGGAATTATTTCACTTTTATGTTACCGCTTTGGAATATGACTTTGCACTCGAAAATTTAGAGCATTCTCTGAAAATAGAGAAAGAAAAGGATTTTAGTAACAGATTAAATAATATTTTGGGAAATATAAAGATTTTTTTCTTTCAGCAAAGAGGAATACTCATCAAGGGTACAGGGAATTAAGGGAGGGAGAGATAATTAAGGGAGAGACGGCATTAACTCATCTCCTGCCCATCTCTCCAATCCTAAGCCCCTTTCATCCCTACCCCATCTCTCTCTCCCATCCTACCCTCTCATCCTCCCATCTCACATTCTGTCCTCTCTCCCCTATTATATTAACGCCACGATTGGCTTAATATCTCAGGCATTGTGTTGTTTCCTCTGCTGAACAAATGAGCGTAGTATAGTAATATACACATAGTATACATCAATAATTACAGTAGTATACAGTAGCATACACAGTAGTATACAGCACTGTACATGGTAGTATACAGTAGCATGCATAGTATACAGTAGCATGCATAGTATACAGTAGCATTCACAGTAGTATACAGTAGCATACGCAGTAGTATACAGCAGCATACGCAGTAGCATACAGCAGCATACATAGTATACATAGTATACAGCAGTATACATAGTACCGACTACTGTTTAGATTGTGGTCACTTACATATTAGAGAAAAAATAACTATGTTGGGTTACTAAATAGTCTTTTTCAGTCTGATTTTAGTTATTTTGTGTAATACATGATGATATCCTACACTCATTCTTTTATAGACAAAGTATAACATTCGTCAGTTCAGTTGCCATAACAGAGTTTATGAACGTTGTGCTAACAAAAGCATTTCAATATGTTCATTAATTGCATACCATTTAACAACATTTTGAATAAATCATTTTATTTCTTTTTGCATCAGGCAGTATTTTTTTTTTCAGCTGCATGTAACTTTCATTAGCTGGATTCTTTTAGGCTATATTGTTACGCATGTTTCATTAGTAGCATGGAAACTTTAGCATTCAAAGATAACGAAATTGGTTTCATGATTTTGGTTTCAGAGATTCTGTATGATATTTGGCTTGAACTCTGAGCATAGTGTTAGTTCTCAGTGTTACTGGGACTGACTCCTCCTTCCTTCATGACACGTCCCACGTCAGCCTCACAAAAGTAACTCTGGCTCTTTTTAAACGACTTTCTGTATAAATGCGCTGCTCTTGACTCTCCTCACTAGTTCCAATGTTAAAAGTATGTGTGTAAACGCAGGAAGAGCTTATGTATTATTTTATTCTGATTTTAAAGTGTGCATTACAGTTTTGTCACCATGGACCCCACAATGAAGACTTCAACTCTATACCTCCTTCCCCCCTCTCCCTCCCTCCAAAAACACCTCCCCCCACACACACACACCAAGGGAAGGGAGCTAGAAGAGTTTATCAAGAAACTGGAGGAAACGATAGCTGCAGAAAGCAGGAAATGGGAGCTATGAGCCACAACAGAAGAAGCTAAGATACACAGACTAGAAGAGGACCTAGGAAATCTGAAACAGTTTAAAGAACAGTATGAGCATGTCATCGGTAACAGCTACATCAGTAGTAAACGAGGGACTGTAAGGACCGAAGGAGCTATACTGTATGCGGAGGCCATATCAGACCACTGTGGAGCCTGGGAAAAGACAAGGAGCACACCAGGATCAAGCGAGGGGACTGAAGAAAATGAAGGAGCTAAGCTATAAGCAGAGACCCTAACAGACCACAGCAGTGCCCAGGAAAAAATGAGAAGGAAAAATGACAGACCATTGAGCACAGGAACATCAGAGATGAGACTGAAGGAATGCTGAAATGGATGCAACTATATTGACTTAGGGGATGCAAAGGGAAATGCAGTGGGAGGACAAAAGGGAGAGGTCAGTTTTGGTTTAAGGGCTCCAGGAAGATGAAGGTACAACTTATGAAGCAAGAAGACAGGAGAAAAAAGTGATTAAAAGTATTATGAAAGCAATAGGAGAGGACATGACCCAGTTGACAAATTTTCTGAGAATAGGGTGCTTTGCAAGAGGAGAAAAAACTGGCCAAAGTGATATTTAAGGCAGAATTGGCTCGAAACAGGATCCTGCAGAAGAAAGCACGACTAAGGGACATATAAACGTACCAAAGGGTGTATCTCGACCGTGACAGAACACAAGAAGAAAGGCAGAAACTGAAAGAGGGTACAAATATGCAAGGAGGAAAGAGAGGCAAAGACAGAAATGAGCAAGTGAACCAGACTCAGGAGGAAGACCAAATACAACCTCCCTCAGAACCACCTACAGAAGGACCTCAACCACAACAACCCCAATGCAACCAAATAATCTTACCCAAAACCCACACGCCATACCCACTGCCCCCACCCCATCATAAACTCCACCCCCACAGCAACCCAACCTCCCCCAACCACAACGTTCTCCCTGGACCACAGTTTTAGAAAAGAACTTGAAGGTTTGGTGGCATGATGGAATCAAGGAAACATCACCAGACATCATAGCACTTACAGAAACAAAACTAGCTGGGATAACAGATGCTATCTTCCCACCCGGATTTCAGATCCTGAGGAAAGATAGAGGGAGCAGAGGGGGAGGAGGAGTTGCATTGCTCATTAAAAAAAGATGGGGATTTGAGGAAATTGAAGGAATGGACGAAGTGGGCAAAAGGGACCACATAGGTACAATTCAGTCTGGGGGGGGTATAAGGTAGTCATTGCAGTGATGTACAACCCACCACAGAACTGCAGGAGGCCAAGAGAAGAATATGAAGAGAGCAACAAAGCAATGGTGCAGACACTAGACGAGCTTGCCAGAAGAGAGCAAAGTTACTAGTTATGGGTGCTTTCAATCACAGGGAGATTCATTGGGGGAAAACCTGGAACCACATGTGATTTCTGAAACATGGAGAGCCAAGATAATGGCTGTGGTACTAGAAAACCTCATGCATCAACATGTTAGGGTCACTACCTGAGAGAGAGAGAGAGAGAGAGAGAGAGAGAGAGAGAGAGAGAGAGAGAGAGAGAGAGAGAGAGTGAGAGAGAGAGAGAGAGAGCAGATGATGAACCAGCAAGACTGAACCTCGTATTCACCCTGAGTGGCTCGGACATCGAGGACATCACATATGAAAGGCCTCTCGGAGCTAGTGATCACGTGGTTCTGACGTTTGAATATAAAGAGTTACAAGTAGAGAGAGTAATAGGAGTAAGATGGGAAAAGCAAAACTACAAAAGGGGGTACTACACAGACATGAGATACTTCCTGCAGGAGTTTCAGTGGGAAAGAGAATTGGTAGGAAAATCAGTAAAGGAAATGATAGACTGCGTAATAGCAAAATTCAAGGAGACAGAGGAAAGGTCTGTTCACAAGGGCAACAGAAATAATGAGAAGACGAAAACGAGCCCTTAGTTTACCCAAAGGTGTAGGGAGGCAAAAAGTAAATGCACTACAGAATGGAAAACGTACAGAAGACAAAGGACCCATGAAAATATAGAGATTAGTCGAAGAGCCAGAAACAGTATGTACAGATAAGGCGGGAGGCCCAGCGACAGTACAAAAACGACAACATCGAAAGTCAAGTCTGACCGGAAGCTCTTGTATAGCCACATCAGGAGGAAGACTACAGTCAAGGACCAGGTAATCAGGCTGAGGAAGGAAGGTAGGGGGCTCACAAGAAGCGACTAAGAAGTGGCGAGGAGCTCAACACGAGATTTAAGGAAGTATTTACAGTAGACAGAAAGGATTCCGAGAAGTCAGAATAGGGGGTACACCAACAAGGGATATGCCAACAAGTGCTTGATCAAATACACACACAGACGAGGAGGAGGTGAAGACGCTAAGGGAACTTGATACCTCAAAGGGGGTGGAACTGGATATCTCTCCGTGGATCCTTAGAGAGGGAGTAGAGATGCTGTGTGTGTCATTAAGAACAATTTTCAACACATCCATCGAAACTGGGCAACTACCCGAGGTACAGAAGGTGGCATATGTGGTCCCCATTTTTAAGAAAGGAGACAGACACGAGGCACTAATCTACAGACCAGTGTCACTGGCGTGTATAGTATGCAAAGTCATGGAGATTATCAGGAGGAGAGTGGTGGAGCACCTAGAACGGAACAAGCTTATAAACGACAACCAACACGGATTCAGTGAAGGAAAATCCTGCCTCACAAACCTACTGAAGTTTTATGACAAGGAAACGGAAGTAGGACACAAGAGAGAGAGGGGTGGGTAGATTGCATTTTCTTGGACTGCAGAAAGGCCTTCGACAGTTCCTCACAAGTGTTTAGTGCATAAGCTAGAGGATTAGACACATAACAGGAAGAGCACTGCAATGGATCAGAAAATAACTGACAGGGAAGCAACAGCGAGTCATAGTACGAGGTGTCAGAGTGGGCTCCTGTGACGAGCAGGGTTTCACATGGGTCCGTCCTAGGACCAATGCTGTTTTTGGTACATGTGAATGACGTGACGGATGGGATAGTCTCAGAAGTGTCCCTGTTTGTTGATGATCTGAAGTTAATGAGGAGAATTAAATCGGTAGAGGATCAGGCAGAACTACAAAGAGACTTGGACAGGCTGGATGCCTGGTACAGCAACTGGCTCCTCGAATTTAATCCCGCCAAATACAAAGTAATGAAGATTAAGGAAGGAAGCGCAAAGAAGACTGCAGAGTATAAGCTAGGTGGCCAAAGACTGCAAGCCTCACTCAAGGAAAAGGATCTTGGGGTGAGTATAATACCAAGCACTTCTGAGGCGCACATCAGATAACAGCTGCAGCATATAGGCGTCTGGCAAACCTGAGAATAGAGTTCAAAACTCTGTACACAGTGTTCGTCAAGAAATTAGAGAAAGTGCAAAGGTTTGCAACAACTAGTTCCAGAGCAAAGGGTAATGTCCTACAAAGAAAAGCTAAGGGAAATCAGCCTAACGACACTGGAGGACAGGAGGGTTAGGGGAGGCATAACTACATACAAAATACTGTGAGGAATTGACAAGATGAACTGAGACAGGATGTTCCAGAGATGGGACAGAGAAACAAGGGGTCACAATTGGAAGATGAAGACTCAGATGAGTCAAAGGAATGTTAGAAAGTATTTCTTTAGTCATAGAGTTGTCAAGAAGTGGAATAGTCTGTAAAGTGACGTAGTGGAGGCACGAACCATACATAGTTTTAAGGCGAGGTTTAATATTGCTCATGGAACAGGGAGAGGACCTAGTAGCGATCAGTGAAGAGGAAGGGCCAGGAGCTATGAATCGACACCTGCAACCATGAGTAAATAGGCGAGTACACACACACACACACTTCTAACCATGACACTTCTGTAAATTCGTATTCCAGAAATTTTATTTTTTATGTAAAATAGATTTGTCCTCAGAAACAAATAAAATACTTCAGCTTCCAAACAATTACCAAATGAACTTCGCTCGAAATGAATTCGCTATATTTCTCATTAACCGAAACATTAAATGATCCAATTAAATTCCCAAATATCAGTAATTGATCTTGCGCAATTAGGATCCACCTTTTCCCGATAGATTTCAATTTTTTGCCCAGGTGAATCTCAAGTCCATTATGTGTTATTAATCCCTTGGCTGTATAATAACGATGGCTTATGCCTGTATAATTACAGGTGGGGCTTATTATAGATGCTCGCAAGCTACCTTGAGTCAGTGGCCACGGAACCTATCATAGTATAAACATGAAGCGAATTTTGCACTTTTAAAAATTAAAAAAAAGAAAAGGTATTTTAAACATATTATTTATTCATAAAATATAAAAAAGTAATCAAATGGAATATGTATATATGTAGTGTGTGTGTGTGTGTGTGTGTGTGTGTGTGTGTGTATTCACCTATTTGTGGTTGAACGGGTCAAGTCACAGCTCCTGACCCATCCTCTTCACTGGTAGCTATTCGAATATGAGCCTGACGTACACGTTGTATTGTCTTTAATTAATGACTCCTTACTCAGGTATCGAATTCTATTAGGTTTGCAGGCGACCTTATGCTGCAGCAGTTATTTGGATGATGTGCGCCTTAGGAGATGTGCTCGGTATGATACAAACTCCAAGACTCTTTTCCTTGAGTGAGGATTGCGGCCTTAGGCCACCCTAGCCTGTATTCCGTCTGCGGTCTTCTTTGACCTTTCCCCAATCTTCCGGACTTTGCACTTGGTGTGGTTACACTCCAGGAGCGAGTTGTTGGGCCAGGCTTGCAGTCTCTTCAGATCTCTTTGTAGTTCTACCTGATCCTCATCCATTTGAATTGTCTGCATTAGCCTCACGTCGTCTGCAAACAAGGACACCTCTGAGTCTATCCCTTTCATCACGCCATTCACATATACCAGAAACACCACTGGCCCTAGAACTGACCCTTGTTGAACCACGCTCTTCCCCCTCCCCGTCTCTCTCTCCCTCTCTCACTGACAGAGTAAAAGAAGAAATACGTAGGTATCCAGTAGGCGTTGTGTGTGTTCTCTATATGCGCTCGTGCATTGATCGATAAGTCTTAATGGGATGACTGTAAATAGTTTGCCCTCGAAGAGCTGGAACCTACTGCAAGCTAGTCCTAAAACTTGCGCTTTGGCTTCCTTGTTTTAGGTCTGGCTTGCAGTGGGTTCGAGCGCTGTCTGTATATATATTTGTGTTGGCATATATGTGTTTATGCATGTATTCTGAATATGAATGTTAACTGTATAAATGTATGTGTTTTATGTATATACGTGCGCCTGTATGCATATTTATTGCTATTCATGTATGTACCTGCTTATGTATGTGCCTGAGTATTGCTTTTGTATGTGTGTATATTTGTGCACATATGCCTGTGCCTGTGCATGTACGTATATTAACTGTGCATTTGCAATTGATTAATTGCATACAAGTTACGTTTTCCTCGGAAAATAAAATATTTGCATGTGTTTAATTTTATCAGTATCATTACCAAGTTTATTACAGTCATCGTCACGTCTACAACTACTACCATTAACACAACTACACACAACAACAACTAATGAATTAGCTAGATACCTAAAGGTTTACTGGACTAGACACTGGCAAAGGGAACAGAAAAACTACAATGCAAGCCAGAGTCCACACCAGGTCACTTGATACACGGCAACTGCCAGAGATGTGGAAGACATCAAATGTAGTCGGATATTTAAGAACAGTGGGCAGACAGCTTAAAAACTAGTGGCCAGTGTTACCGCACGTCAGTTATATAACTTACGGCGACGGAGGGTGGAGCAACTAGTAAGGAGTGGTTGCAAATACAACCATCAGAACGATTTTAGAGATGAAAATTCCCTTCTCACTAGCTTGCTGAATTCTCTGTCATAGTAGCAGAAGTTTGGCAAGTAGGAGGGATGGAGAGGCAGCATAATCTTGTCTTTGAAGAAGGCCTAGATTATGCAAGATTATGCACACAAAACACTGGCATAAGCTGGAGAAGCAGGCAGGGATAACAGGGAAAGCCCTAGAGCGCATCGAGTAATATCATATATTAAATAACAAGTAATTATCTGAGAAGAGGCAAGTATAACAACCGAGATTCCACAGAAATCCATACTGACAGCAGTATGGATTTCTATATATGCCATACAAACATATATACAGTATACGTGAATGACATACCATTCGTGGATGTGAAACAAAGGAGAATATGAACAGAATAGGTCAAAAAAAAAAAGCCTAGAAATGATCCTGGACAACCTGCAGGATTGGTCTAATAAATGATTACTGGAATTAAACCCCAGCAAGTGCAAGGTTATAAAAATTAGTGAATCACAAACAAGACCAGAAAATGAGCACAAGCTCAAGGGACAAAGACTTGTTAGGTAAGACACATATGCAACAGTTAGGTATCTTTATTATGAAACGTTTCGCCTACACAGTAGGCTTCTTCAGTCAAGTACAGAAAAGTTGAAAGAAGCAGAAGATACTTGAAGACGATGTAATCAGTCCATCACCCTTAAAGTTTTGAGGTGGTCAGTCCCTCAGTCTGGAGAAGAGCATTGTACCATTTTAACGGACAAAGACTTCAAACCTCACTCAACGCACACATTAAGCAACAGTCTGTGTAGCACTATCATAAGTGTTAAATCAAGGGTTAGCGTTGAGGAATATCAACAATCACTCAGTACATTATATATGAAATGTTGGAAAAAAGCTATTAGGGAAAGTGGATAAAGCAGAAGGCAACAACGTATTAAAAAAAACAATTTGGAATTCGAGTTTCATTTTGCTAGTTTGTGTACATCAAGTTAATAAGTAATTTCGACAAAATGGCGGAAATTGTTCAAAAAGAAATGAATGCGCGAATAATAACTGTCTAGATTTTATAAAAGCATGAGACATAATTCCACACGAAAGACTAATGTGAAACAAACCATACCCCCGGCCGGGATTGAACCCGCTGTCATAGAGTCTCAAAACTCCAGCCCGTCGCGTTAGCCACTAGACTTGCATTTGTGGTCACAGAGGTGCCTGTGCTAACTTTCCTATGGTGTAGAAATATACCTAGTTGGATGAATCTTATTGTGGCTAGCTGGTCTAGTGGCTAACGCGACGGTCTGGAGTTTTGAGACTCTATGACCGCGGGTTCAATCCCGGCCGGGGGTATGGTTTATTTGCAATCGTGTCATTACGATTTCTTGAGTCACTAATGTGAAAACTGAAAAATATTGGAAAATTAAAGGGCAAACTAAGTCAATGAGACATTTTGGAAGAAAAATGTGAATATTTATTAAAAGAAGTGAATCTAGAGAGGAACAACTAATGAGATGGAAGAGTCAATTAAGACAAAAAGGGAACTACACAAGGATAAGAACTCAGCCTGGAGAGGTTCAGTTCCACAGTCTGGAACTATCTGAAGATCAAGCGACAGTGAGGAGACTAAATACTGTCGGAAGGAGAGATGCATAGTAGTAGTGAGAATGCAGCCACTGTATCTATTGTTTACCCAGGGTTGTTCAGCCACTGTCACAAAGTGCCAGGGCATGTAACTAGTGAAGAAAGAGGAGGAGAGAGAACAGTGAAGCTAACGCGACCGTCTGGAGTTTTGAGACTCTCTGACCGCGGGTTCAAACCCCACCAGTTGTATGGTTTGTTTGCAATCGTGTCATTGCGATTTCGTGAGTCAAGCCAGCGTAGTTGTCAGGAATAAATACGCAAGTGTGAGAAGAGAAGGAAAGCTAATTTAAGTGGACTGTGTAACACAATTGACATTGATCTACGAATAGTAATATCAGGCAGGAATAACTGGGAAGGAACTACAATAGATCGCAAATACCTAAACGTTAAGAGAGAGAGTGATGGTCAGGAAGAAAGATATTAAGATAGACAGAGGTGAAAACTTACAATAAATTGTTTGCAGATGTTAAAATAATCATGAGGAACCACGGAAAGTCTGCAACAAATCTTAATAGACTACAGAGACGGAGAGAGAAAAAGATTACGTTAGTTCAGTTCCAGTAAGTTCAAATTTGCGAAAATTGCTGTGAGAAGAAGACCGCCGGCCGAGTATAGACTTGGAAAACAGACTTCAAACCTTATCGCAAAAGAAAGAACCTTGGAGAATAAACAAAATACACGAAATGATCTTTAATTTTTAAAGTGGCGAGTCCCTAAGCCAGCAGGTCTTATTTATATGACCAAAATCTCTAGTTAGCGGGTCATCCTAAGACCCGTATTAGTGGGGCACCTTTTAGTTTCCTAATAAAATGCCATCACCACATGCCTGAATCCAGCCAACACCAGATCCAGCATATAGAAAGTAAAGAAAATCCAGTGCAACAACACTAGTCCATGAGCAGAGAGGGTTAATCTACGAGATGTTAAAGGAACGGAACATGGAAGCGTAGAGGAAATAGGAACAGCTAATTTATCATAACGTACAATTACGGGAACTTATAGACGCAGAGGGGCCGGAACCAGCCTACCACAAGAAACAACTGAGAATGTACTCTCTCGCTCTCACTCGATAAGGAATACGACAAGGGGTTTGAGTGCCAGAAAGGATGAGTCCGGATTCATAAACTACGAGGCAATTAGGTTCTTATCATAGACACTGCAATAAGAACCCAAACAGCTTTCCATTTAAACGAGCCAACAAACTGCTAATGCTGATGCAGGGTGCGGCTACTCAGCCTACCATTGCCACACCTGTGACCACATCACCGTCAGTTGGAAATGAGCAGGACAAACAAGTTAACTTTTTTGTTGCCTCCAGTCGACCATACAGAAAGTTGTAGCTGTGTCCCACCATCGCTGTAAACTCTCATAATTCCGCCACACCTTTGGCCACACCAAATGTTGCTAATAAGTTTGAAATATGAGTTGCCAAAGGTAAACAGTGAGTCATTCGTGCCAAAGGGACCTCGGAGAAGTGATAGTGTGACTTCGGCCCCTGAAGACATCGAAGCTCTTCTCTGTAGGAAAGTTGCAGACTCGCCAAATAATACAAAATAAATGCTCCGGTTGCTAGATTGATGCCTCATGCAACAAAAATTAAAAAAAAGCGACAAAAAATCGTTTTATACAATTAGCAGAAAAGAAGCTATGACAGCTCATTTGCAGTCATTGTTAAGAATGGTGCAATCTTTGTCAAGAATGGTGCAATCTTTGTTAAGAATGGTGCATTGTTAAGAATGGTGCCATCTTTATTAAGAATGGTGCAATCTTTGTTAAGAATGGTGCAATCTTTGTTAAGAATGGTGCAATCTTTGTTAAGAATGGTGCAATCTTTGTTAAGAATGGTGCAATCTTTGTTAAGAATGGTGCAATCTTTGTTAAGAATGGTGCCATCTTTGTTAAGAATGGTGCAATCTTTGTTAAGAATGGTGCAATCTTTAAGAATGGTGCCATCTTTGTTAAGAATGGTGCAATCTTTGTTAAGAATGGTGCAATCTTTGTTAAGAATGGTGCAATCTTTGTTAAGAATGGTGCAATCTTTGTTAAGAATGGTGCAATCTTTGTTAAGAATGGTGCAATCTTTGTTAAGAATGGTGCAATCTTTGTTAAGAATGGTTCAATCTTTGTTAAGAATGGTGCAATCATTGTTAAGAATGGTGCAGGAGATGCTCAAGGAAAAAAGTTATGACGGAAAGAGTATGCAAATTATGCCCTTAAATTTTTGCATACTTAGGTTTTTAAATAACGTCCTTCCTATCTATAGAGAGAGACTAATAAATGACTACGAAGGATAGATTCCTTTTTTTTTTTCATGAAACATCACTACCATCTGGTAGACGGTTCCAGACTTATGTTCTTGTAACAAATGTTAATTTAATTTGTTTGCAAGAATGTTAACTGTTACAAGGACAGCCTCTCTTGAAATGGTATGGAAATGCAGCATGTAACTAAAGATCAACTGTTCTTTTTCCTCGTTTAATAATAGTCTTGCAATGTCACCATGAAATATCAAACCAACAATAGTCATATTAAATGACTGTCAGTGAATGAACAGAATACCGGACTGGGATTCGAACTATGGTCCTTTTTTATGCAAGGCTCACGGTTCAAGTCCTTGTGCAGATTTCTGTTTTTGCAATATATTGGCTCAAAACGGTATACTATCGACAATTAATAATTCACGTTTCCGTGAATAGCTATTATTGAAACAATGTTTCGGTCTCTGATGACTTTCATGTCATGCACAGTATTACAACCCAGGAGTCCAAATGGCCTGTTATCCCGGGTGTAATGGGAGCAAAATAAACACAGCAGAAAAAGTTTAGACTTATATTATCCTTCACCAATTTA
The DNA here is from genome assembly GCF_026875155.1 of Cherax quadricarinatus. NCBI lineage: Eukaryota > Metazoa > Arthropoda > Malacostraca > Decapoda > Parastacidae > Cherax > Cherax quadricarinatus. Next base: position 12,961,917 of record NC_069474.1, on the reverse strand, counting down.
GAACAGCAATATGTACACTATGTACAGTGATAAGTATAGTGCACTCCACGGTAAGCAAGGCAGAATAGAAGCCACAAGATAGCAGACCGTGCTTCAACCAGCTCTAGAATGGGAATGACAAGGGCAGACAGGAAAGCGGTACCCACATAACCTCTGCGATTGCCAAAACCATCTTCTTATTGGCTAGAACCTGGTCACTAGTTGAACGACGGGGCCCCATCATCAACTCTTAGCAACCTGGTTCGCTGGTTGGGGGAGATAGCCTGTAAATGAGGGTGTGTACATGCACCGAATAAAGGTTACGTACTTTTTGCATGCCACACACAGGATATAATATATTTTAAACACACCAGCCACCGAGACAGAGGGGGGGGGAATTAACACGTAAGCAATCTATATATATATATATATATATATATATATATATATATATATATATATATATATATATATATATATATATATATATATATATATATATATATATATATATATATATATATATATATATATATATATATATATATATAATGTGTGTGTGTGTGTGTGTGTGTGTGTGTGTGTGTGTGTGTGTGTGTGTGTGTGTGTGTGTGTGTGTGTGTGTGTGTGTGTGTGTGTGTGTGTGTGTCGTGCCGAATATGTAAAACTGGTCAATTAGCAAGAACTCATTTAAAATTAAGCCCTTTTTAAAATTTTCTCTTATACGTTTAAAGATATATTTTTTTCATTAATGTTAATGTAAAAATTTTTAATTTTGCACCAAAAGATTCTTAGAAAACTTACCTAACCTTATTATAACAAGAACAATTTATTTTAGCCTAACCCAACTATATATATTTTAGATTTGTTTACAATAATTTAATACTAAACAAACACAGAGAAATATATTTTTTTCGTTAGGTTCAGAATTATTTTGGCGAAATTATTGCATACACAAATTTTCACTTGTCCTATATGGCAAGATGAGCGTTGCTATTTAAGCCAAGATCGCAAGTTCTGCCTATTCGGCACGACATTATTTATATATATATATATATATATATATATATATATATATATATATATATATATATATATATATATATATATATAATATATATATAATGTACTATACCCACCTACACACACACACACGCGCGCGCGCGCAGACACCCAGGGGTGTGTGTGTGTGTGTGTGTGTGTGTGTGTGTGTGTGTGTGTGTGTGTGTGTGTGTGTGTGTGTGTGTGTGGAACAGGTGTGTGAATATGGATACTTGTAGATCTGTGGAGTAATGAAGAAGGTACACAAGAGAGTTATGCTCCCTTCTTTCTTGCAGACAGGTGTGTCCCTTTCTTGAGTAATTATTACCAAGAATTTTCCTGTAATAGAGTGTAGTGCAAGTTTGGCGATAGAGAGTTTCAGCTATGTCACAGACTGGCTTGTATGTGAGGATACCATTTATTACGTGTTTCTAGAAATCAGTCTTTGGTGCGGTAATTACGTTTATTCGAGTTATTTATGAATGACGGTAGCAGACTTCAGCACTAGGTTTTAAGACCTTATTCTCAGTGATGGACTGAGCCCTTCAGGAGGTGCTATGTCTCGTCTATCGATGTTTTTGCAAGTGTCGGGCGAGCAGAGACCGTTGGAACGAGTCTCTAGCACCAAAGAGGAACAGAAAGTGGACCTACAGCAGAAATGTGGAGTCAGTGTTAGGTCCGTCACTTGAGCTGAGGTGCGGAGCTTTCTGACAGTAAACACAGCAGCCTTTAGAGATCAAGCTTGGCAGAGCAATATGGCAGAAGGATACAAAAAAAAAGAAAAACTTCTTAACACTGGGTGAGTGGAGCTGCTTCGGGAAGCAACTACTACTGGAGTGTGAATAGAATGGAGTGAAGAGATCCTTCATAAAGCTGCCGTCAGCAGAGGCATATTAAAATCTGGAGGATATGTTCCAGCATCTGTCTCTCCATGTTCCCCAGAACGCAACGCTAGTACTGGCAAAATTATAAGAATTATAAGAAAAATTATAAGAATCCTAGTACTTCACCGTGGCTTTACGCGTATGCATTTCCCTCCCTGCTTTTTATAAGACTGCAAATACAGAATTAGGACTACACTCCACTACTTACAACGGTACCTCCAAGAAACTAAGATTCAACGTAGTAGTGGTTAACATCACTTACGCTCTCTCTAGATAAAACATCCGTGTAGCTGTTTTTCTTCGGAGACCTCACCAAGAAGACGGATTCCCATGACACCAGTGAAACGGGAGAGTGCCAAAAAAAAAAGTTTTGTTTATGGGAAATGGGCAAAAATCTTTCTACATGGGTCCAAGAATACACGTGTGTGTGTGTGTGTGTGTGTGTGTGTGTGTGTGTGTGTGTGTGTGTGTGTGTGTGTGTGTGTGTAACTGGGACGACACCAGCAATGCTTGTCTCTCACACAGATCTTAGTGTGTCATCTCGTGCACCAGGACGTAGCAAATATTATGCATTGAATCTAACAGGGATAAATGCCACAGAGTTGAAGCTTCGTTAATTGCAACTTCCAATACTACAGAACAAAGAGCTGGCGAATATATATCTACTTTTGCATATACGATATTGTTCCAAGCTGCTTCTTTGTGGCTACATGACACCTGACTTTCTCCAATGATTTGCACTCTTCAATGTATATACAGTGTATTCTCGGTCTCGTATTACTTGGAGTGACCAAGGTTCCAAGACCTTAGCCATTTCAATCAAGAAGTCCCGAGAGTATCCCCTTTTGACTATTCATCCATATTACCCGTATCAATAATCCGTCTGCCTTCAGGGCAGTACTCCTGGGTTAGAGTAACAAATGTTCCAATTTACGTTATCGAGGTGCGAGTCCGGTGGGCAACTAAAAAGTATTGTAAAATACATATAATCCGACAGGGAAGAGATTGTCGATATACTCCGGATTTGAAGATGACATCTGCTTTCTCAAAATGGCACTAGACATTCCCTTCGATGGCATGTCATTTTACTCTCTACTGGAATGCAGTACATGGTCACGTATCTGTGAGATGTATAATCACATGACAGTGGATTGTCCATCAAATCAGTGGAATGTGTTATATTTCTTGAGAAAGGAAAACACATGTAGATCATTTATTGGAAGGACTGGTGGTGTCTCGATCTTCAGTCCACTAAATGAACAGTTTGATGTTTCATAGCCACCTAGGGGAACGCTGAAGTAATAAATAATGGCGGGGTGACCCTCCCTAAGTCGGAGGAAGTCAGGACAAGTGAAGTACACAGAAGACTTAATGCACAAATATACCGTACATAGATAACAAACTTATGAAGGCGTTTCGTTCCGGCTTGGTCCATTAACTAGTCGCACCAAGGATAGTTAATTGTCCAAGCAGGACCGAAACATCGTCATAAGTTTAAGTCTCCTATGTGGGGCCATTTTTATTGTCTCCACGGAAGGGTGTAAAGCAGAAGTGTCTAGAAGAGGAAACTGGTGACCAGATGTCTGTGGTGGAAGTGCATTAGGAAGAAAAAAGGCATCGTGATACTAGAGTACTTTAAAACTGTGAGGCGGAGGAGGCATTGTGGATGCAGTAATGTGTGGCTGTTGTACCACTTTCCTGTAGGTCACTAGTTCTCAGTTTGACTCAGTCGCAGGTGCGGTAAGTCAGGGGGAAATGATACTGGCGTGAAGTGGCCTTGTTCGGAGGTGGCTCGTTCCCATTCGATGTGATCACGCTGTCTCAGAAACCCTGGAAAATGTTTCACGGAGAGAGGGAACGAAGTGTGTCCAGATTAATAACAGTGGTAATGATGCTATCAATGTGGCAGTCTGCATATGGACCTATCGGAAGGCCCATAAAACCACGTGTAGGGATATGTTGTCTAGGGGACCAAGTCACTACTCCAGCTGAGTGAAGTACTGGAGGATGTGCGAGTAAAGAATGTATACGACTACCAGGAGATCTCCCTTCAGTATACCTCCATCCGGAAAAATAAGGTTACGATTAGGGAGAATATATAGGTAATTGGGGCCGGATCACGCCACATTGGTGAGACCACTCCCAGCAGTGTTCCCAGATCATTTAGCAGTAACGTCTGAAGTTGTATGGGATTAACATGGAGTTAGGGTTTATTTGTACTGAAAGCTCTGTGTAAGCGCACTCGAGAAAGCTGAAGCTCTGCATAGGTTTAAGGATTGTTTGAGCTCAAATCTGTATATTTGAGCGAAGATAATCCTATATGGTGCGGCATGGTAAGTAAACAATCATACTGGTGAATATCGGTGAGAATAACAGATGTAACATGATGAGATTAAATTATGAGGATGCTTAATGCAATGTTATACAGTGTAAATACTGAGAAATTAAAGGGTTTAATACGTGGTTTACAAAATAAGAATAATGATGTGGAGAATAATCGCACTGAGTTGGAAGGGATTGTCTGGGGATATAAACCATCTGCGTGTGTGCTTCAGCAAGAGAACGTCAGGAGAAAGGTTTTAAGTATCCACGACTTAACATGCAGGATTTGGACGGATGGAGAAGGGACCAGGCTTCGAGATAAAGGAGGAAGTGGGGTTTTATACGGATAAGTGGTAAACGAATAATTAAAGCGAGAGTGTGGGAGGCCTGTGTACGTAACCATGTATGGTTGTGGCCATGAGAGATTAGGTTAAGTTAGTTATGGTGAGTTTCATAAGGCTGTGATGGCTATGACAAGGATGAAGGCACCTACGATAAATGGGCTGCTGGTTGAAAGTTATACAATGGATCTGAGTTTATTAAGTTACTTAGGCATGAGAAGTGAGCGTTATAAACGGAGTACAGTGGAACCTCAGCAAACGATTAGAGGCGACTCAATCGTGCAGAAGAGTGAGGAACAAACATGGTACGTCAGTGACAATGAGACATGTCTAGCCATTAACGGTCGTTAACACTGGAAGATTTTAGGAAAGGTAAGAGGAAACAGGATGAAATGGGTGACGGGGAGGTTCAATGAACAGGGGAAATACGGTGCACCTGGGAGTTCGAAATTTCTATAAACAGGATTATCATTAATAATTAATAATAATAATAATAATACATCTATGGGGTGAGTACTAAACCCGTAGGGTTCAAACAGCTCCTGGGAGAATGGAAGGCATTCAGGCTTGATTCAAAGAGCTGGATCAGAGCTCCTCACTAGCATCAGAAAACCTCCCTCGAGAAGATTTCAACTACTAGATGATTTTACAGAGGACACGCAGCAGTGTGGGAGGAGACGGGCTCTCCTTTCTCGGGATTGGAAGGTGCATGATTTTGTCTTGAGGCGAGGAGTTGAAAAGTATGATTCTCTCAGTGTGTATACACTCAGTTGCGTGACACTCCCAGTGTATATACACTGCATTTTGTATCTTCCAATGAATACACACTGGGCTTTGGCGAGGAGGTAATGGGGTAAATGGAGACTTTGTCAAGAGTTGCGATGAACTGGGATGTAATTAATGAAAGACTAGGAAAGGGAGGAAGGTGTACACTGAAAGGGGGCAGAGACTGGGTTGCCACAAGCCCAGAACTGCACATTATCAGGACTATTTTTATAGCAGATAGGATGCTCGGGTAGCAGGGGTCCTTACTAATCGGCAACAAAGTATATCCACTGATCATAGAATTTTTTGACGACGTAACTGTTAAGTAGAGCATCAGTGGACGAGTTACAGGATATTAGGACGTATTGGGAGTGAAAGAGTTGGAGGTAAACATAGTCAAGTGGAAGATAGTGGGGTTGGGGTGAATGAGGAGTTGAAGCGATGTGGGGAGTAAGTGCTCAAGTGTCAAAGGGTGGTGGACCGTTGAAGATTTTTGGCATATCTAGTGCCGGCGGTTAGCTCCGGACAGATTTGGGTTGACATTATTAAGCACTTAGGAATGAAATATTGTCTTAATTTGGCTAGCAACTTAAAAGCATATAGGGTTTTGATATGTATTTGCCTGGTTGTTATGGCAAGAGCTTTTGCCACACGTTTATATTTTCACTTGAAAATATAAACAGATAGTGATTGTGTGCCAAACCATTATTGTAAATAGGACAGCTCCGGAGCGATTCGGGATGACATTGTTAAGCATTTAGTAATTCATTATAATTATTAGGATTATACAGCGCATGTGGGGGGGGTAGATGGAAGGCATTCATGCTTAAATTAGGGAACCGGAGCACAGATCCAATTCCCTAGATCAAGAGCCCCTTACCACCATCAAGGAACCTCCTTTGAGGGGACGTTCCTTGATTCTGGTAAGGGTCACTCCCTCTTGCACTTAGGCAAAAGTTGATCCGTGTTATCTCTTATGAAGGGGAAGGTAGTAACGCAGATCCAGGTAGTAGTGCTCAGATTTCTCTAAAGATACGTTGTGTGTACAGAAAAGGTAAGTGGTGATATTTTCCCACGAGGCGGAGAAGAGCTCGTAGTTCATGTGTGAACCTTTAAAGGGCACCTAAGTTCCTCCCTCATCTAATAACATGTTCATTTTTCCACTATAATCTATCTTGTCCATAATTACTACCGCATTTCCTTTGTTTCGTAAGGTAAGTCCTATAACTTAACAATTCTTTGAGGACAATTGTCCTCAAAGATTTAAGTTATAACATGAATTAAGGAAAGATCCTGGACTTCGCCTTACTAAACAAAGCAAATGCGACAGTAATTATGGACAAGATAGATTATAGTGGAAAAATGAACATGTTATTAGCTGAGGGGGGAACTTACGTGACTCTTAAGAACGCTAAGCTGGGAAGGATAAACGGAAAGTATTGTCCAACTTTTCTTGGAGTAGGGAGTCAGGAGACTGTTGACGGTCTCTGTGCTACTGATGTGTGTCTTTTCGAAAATTGTATGGAATCTTATTGCTGGACGGGGATGGGGGGTTAGAACCTTCTGTGGAGGAGCTGTTTTCACTGTGATTGGTGATGCACATAGAAAGGTTTTGTGTCCCTTGTAGTGAAAGAAAATATGAATAAGTACAAGCATGGCATTTTGCCACCGTGAATTGTGCTCCTGTCCAGGAATGCTGCTGCGTCAGTGGTAAGCCACGTAAATAAATCACTAAACCGGTGGGTCTGGAACCCATGGCAAGGTCAGTGATTTGTTTTCAATCATGTTATTACGATTTCGTGAGTCAGGATGCCATGTGTATGGAGAAGAGGATACAGAGCATCACGTTGTGTATTTCTGTGACAGGCTTAATGGATTAGCTAAATGTTATGTTGCAAAATGAAAGGTCAAATTATATCGTATTAAATGAAATTAATACGAAGAAGGTGGTTCATATCTGTATGTATCAGGGTTATTGTAATTATCGTTATTGTCAGTGATTTTGCTGGATTGTCTTAATACCATTATTTTTATTAATCTTTTCGTTGTTATATTTGTCGTTAGTTATTTGTATATAATGTTTCCTTGATCTGACTAGCAACTTAGAAGCATATATAGCTTTAATATATATTTACGTGGTTGTTATAGCCAGAGATTTTGCCACGTGTTCTATATATTATAGATACTTATGTTATTTACTTAAAAATATAAAGAAATTACGATTGCGTGCCAAACCACTATTGTAATCAGATTAACTACAATTGCAACAAATAAAGGAAAGTAATGTTAGTATAATAACGCATGCGTTGTTGTTGTCGTCACCCCTCTAGGGAAGAATTGAAGTAAACATGTTGAGTTAGACGTAAAAATTATTAATTACGCTTCTAAAGTAAACATGTTGAGTTAGACGTAAAAATTATTAATTACGCTTCTAAAGTAAACATGTTGAGTTAGACGTAAAAATTATTAATTACGCTTCTAAAGTAAACATGTTGAGTTAGACGTAAAAAATTATTAATTACGCTTCTAAAGTAAACATGTTGAGTTAGACGTAAAAATTATTAATTACGCTTCTAAAGTAAACATGTTGAGTTAGACGTAAAAAATTATTAATTACGCTTCTAAAGTAAACATGTTGAGTTAGACGTAAAAATTATTAATTACGCTTCTAAAGTAAACATTTGATTGACGTAATTATAATTACGCTTCTAAAGTAAACATTATGAGTTAGACGTAAAAATTATTAATTACGCTTCTAAGTAAACGAGTGACGTAAAAATTATTAAACGCTTTAAATTCGAACTGAATCTTTGTATCGATAAAAGTTACTTATACCCTCACTTCTAACGACTATACCGATTCTATGTCAACAACATAAATGTACTAAACTCCGTGATATAATGAACAATTAATGTCTTTAAGAAACCTAGTAAAAATTTGAAAAAAATACTGAATAAATAATTAATGTAAACTTGTTAGCCTGGCAAATTAGCAAAGAAATACATTACAAAAATTTAATTAAACTTGGTCTGCTGTGTCAAAATTAGAAATAAATTAAAGAAGTAATAAAATCTAATGTGATACAAGAATAAAGTTAGAATATAGAATCTATGATTAACTAACTATGATAGCATGACGATAGACACATATTTAAAGAATTTACAAAGTAATGACTAATGTTACAGTTGGCAGAATAAAGCTTGTTTACAAGTCTGCAACTTGTGCATATTAATTATTATTATTATTATTATTATTATTATAATCAAGGGGGAAGCGCTAAACCCGGAGGATTATACAGCGCCTGGGGGGGGATGTGGAAGGCATTCAGGCTTAATTCGGGGAACTGGAGCACAGATCCAATTCCCTAAATCAAGAGCCCCTCACCAACATCAAGGAACCTTCCTTGAGGGGAACTTGTGCATAAATAGTCAAAAATCAAACTAAATGCAAAGGGCTCGATAAACCTTGGAGGGAACCAGAAAAGTTCCCAAAGTCTGTCCCTGACTAGTCGGTCTCTAGTTCGTACGTTGGACAGCTGTAACAGCCTGGTTAACCAGCTACACACTGTACTACTCTCAGTCCAATGTCAAATCCTTCGTATTCAAGTTATTTACAAAAATTTCATTCACTTTGTGATACTCAAAATTTTGCCTTTTAGGTCATTATAATTATTATAATTACGGGGGAGCGCTAAACCCGTAGGGTTATACAGCGCATGTGGGGGGGGATGGAAGGTATTCAGGCACAGTTCAAGGAACCAGAGCACAGAACCAATTCCCAAGATCAAGATCCCCTCACCAGCGTCAAGGAAGCACCCTTGAGGGACCTTTTCGATAAACACCTAATTTGCCTTGTCCACTTAGCGATACTCTAAACTGCATGCTCCTATTTTTCATTTATATTTTACCAAAATGGCTGTTTCATACCGAGACAGGTAGGAAACAACCCATTAAATTAATATTTACCATCATTCAATAACAGTTCTGTCTGCTTGATAGACAAGTTAATGAAGTAATATAAATTTATGGCTTGATGGTCAGGTCAGTTACTTCATACAATATTTTCAACGTATTATTGATATTACTCTTAAAAAAATGTGTAAATCTGTATAACACTTACCTTCTCCACGGTACGTGTAGTGTCCTTCGACATCTCCCTTTGACGGGATGAGTTGATTTGGTATATAAATTTCAAATACACTAGGATCATTAATCCCGTAAACTAAAATACAGTGGCGTAAAGAGCACTTAAATCCCAAAAATCTATAGTAAAGAAATCTCTCAGTGTTTACAAGCCTTTTAGTTCACATAAATGTATAAGGTATACATCAGTCAGTCACAGAATACACAAAAAACACTGCTCACTTCTGTTTACACTCGCGTAACTGAAGTTTAATCTCCACTGAATATTATTCCTGGTACTTGGAAGAGGTCAGCCAATAGAAAATCAGGAAACACTGTTCACAGCGGAAGCAGAGAACCTTGTGTTGACCAATCATAACGAACTACTTTTGGCTCGTCATTTGAATAAACAACGTATCTGACATCTTGGAAAGAGACAGTGAGTGTGTGTGTCTATGTATAATATATATATATATATATATATATATATATATTATATAAAATATAATATATATATATATATATATATATATATATATATATATATAACATACATATAGCCCCCCCTTACGTCAGGTTAAATTTAGAATCTTTTATTTAATATCAGTAAATAATTATACAGGTGAATGTTTCTCAGTGTATATAAATTAAAAATTTATTTTGATCAATATTTCAGGAACTGAAGTATTCTTGTGATGAGGTGCACAAGTGATACGCAACTTTGATGACACTAGTCGATAGGTTTTAAACTCCATTAACCAACTAAATCTAATAATTCTGTAATATTCTAAGGAATTTCGCGGATTTATTGCAGTAAACACTCAGCTTGTTAGCAAAATAGTTGTTTCTTTAAGAACCCAGACGGCACGGAATAAAATATAAGAAATAGTCACGTATATCAAGATTATTTCAACCTGATCCATGCTAATCTGATTATTTTTAAGAAATGCTTTAAGGGAGAGGCCAAAACAAAACTTACGATATTACTGCAGACAGATTTTGTCATAGTCCCCTGTCGCATGAGACTTTGTCATAGTCCCCTGTCACATGAGACTTTGTCATAGTCCCTTGTCGCATGAGACTTTGTCATAGTCCCCTGTCGCATGAGACTTTGTCATAGTCCCCTGTCGCATGAGACTTTGTCATAGTCCCCTGTCGCATGAGACTTTGTCATAGTCCCCTGTCGCATGAGACTTGTCATAGTCCTGTCGCATGAGCTTTTCAAGTCCCCTGTCGCATGAGACTTTGTTATAGTCCCCTGTCGCATGAGACTTTGTCATAGTCCCCTGTCGCATGAGACTTTGCCATAGTCCCCTGTCGCATGAGACTTTGTCATAGTCCCCTGTCGCATGAGGCTTTGTCATAGTCCCCTGTCGCATGAGACTTTGTCATAGTCCCCTGTCGCATGAGACTTTGTCATAGTCCCCTGTCGCATGAGACTTTGTCATAGTCCCCTGTCACATGAGACTTTGTCATAGTCCCTTGTCGCATGAGACTTTGTCATAGTCCCCTGTCGCATGAGACTTTGTCATAGTCCCATTTCGCATGAGACTTTGTCTTAGTCCCCTGTCGCAGAGACTTTCATAGTCTCCGTCGCATGAGACTTTGTCATAGTCTCCGCGCATGAGACTTTGTCATGTTCTGTCCAGAGACTTGTATAGTTTCCTGTCGCATGAGACTTTGTCATAGTCCCCTTCGCAAAGAGACTTGCATAGACCCCCTGTCGCATGAGACTTTGTCCATAGCCCCTTCGCATGAGACTTGTCATAGTCCCCTGGCATGGCTTTGTCATATCCCCTGTCGCATGAGACTTTGTCATAGTCCCTGTCCTGAACTGCAAGTCCCTTCGCATGAGACTTGTCATAGTCCCTGTCGATGAGACTTTGTCATAGTCCCCTTGCATGAATTTGTCATAGTCCCCATGTCGCATGAACTTTGTCATAGCCCCCTGTCGCATGAGACTTTTTCATAGTCCGCCGCATGAGACTTTGTCATAGCCCCTGTCGCATAGACTTGTCATAGTCCTGTCGCATGAACTTGTCATAGTCCCCCTTTGCATGAACTTTGTCATATGTCCCCTTCGCATGAGACTTTGTAAGTCCCTGTCGCATGAGCCCTTTGTCATAGTCCACCTTCATGAGACTTGTCAAGTCCCCTGTCCATGAACTTTGTCATAGTCCCATGTGATGAGACTTTGTCATAGTCCCTGTCGCATGAGACTTTGTCATAGTCCCCTGTAGCATGAGGCTTTGTCATAGTCCTGTCGCATGAGACTTGTCTAGTCCTGTCGCATGAGACTTTGTCATAGTCCCCTGTCGCATGAGAACTTTCAAGTCCCCTGTCAAGAGACTTTGTCATAGTCCCTTGTCGCATGAGAACTTGTCATAGTCCCCTGTCGCATGAAACTTGTCATAGTCCCATTCGCAGAGACTGTCTAGTCCCCTGTCGCATAAGACTTTGTCATAGTGCTCCTGTCGCATGAAGACCCTTTTTCATGCTCCTACGCCATGAACTTTTTTCATAGTCTCCTGTCGCATGAACTTTGTCATTTTCCCGTCGCATGAGACTTTGTCATAGTCCCCTGTCGCATGAGACTTGCATAGTCCCCGTCGCATGAACTTTGTCATAGTCCCCTTTCGCATGAGATTTGTCATAGTCCCCTGTCGCATAGACTTGTCATATACTCCTATCGCATGAAACTTTGTCATAGTCCCTGTCGCATGAGACTTTGTCATAATCCCCGTCGCATGAAATTTGTCATAGTCCCTGTCGATGAGACTTTGCATAGTCCCCTTCGCATGAGACTTTGTCATAGTCCCCTGTGCATAAGACTTTGTCATGCCCCCTGTCGCATGGGAAATTTGTCATAGTCCTGCGCATGAGACTTTGTCATAGCCCCCTGTCGCATGAGACTTGCATAGTCCCCTGTCATGAGCTTTGTCATAGCCCGTCGCATAACTTTGTCATAGTCCCTGCGCATGAGACTTTGTCATATCCCCTTGCATGAGACTTTGTCTTAGTACCCCTGTCGCATGGACTTTGTCATAGTCCCCTGTCGCATGAGACTTGCCTAGTCCCTTCGCATGAGACTTTGTCATAGTCCCCTGTCGCATGAGACTTTGTCATAGTCCCCTGTCGCATGAGACTTTGCCATAGTCCCCTGTCGCATGAGACTTTGTCATAGTCCCCTGTCGCATGAGACTTTGTCATAGTCCCCTGTCGCATGAGACTTTTTGATCATTCAGTGCGTTACACCCGTAGGGATCATTTAGCGCTGGGGGAGAATGGGAGGCAAGTATGTGTGATCCAAGGAATAGGAAGCCATGTCCAGCTCCTTGGATCATGAGCCTCAATGGCATTAAAAAAACCCCACCCCATCACTCACTCCAGGAGCGGCTCGTGAGAATATATCCAGGCGTTCCTTCTCACACTAAAATTTTGTAACACTTTTAGCGTTTCGCGACATAGTTAAAATATAGAGATTTTCATTAAAAATTCCTTCAAATTTTTAGGTACAGTGGGAAAACTTTTTTTTATTAGTTTTTTTTTAAATTTTTTAGTGAGCTGAGAAAATAAATACCAACTTGAGCATAGCTCTCCATAACTAACCTAACCTCGTCTAACCCAGCCTACATAAACCTAACTTAATGAAACCCAACCTAATTTAACCTAACTTAACCTAATTCAACCTATCCTAACCTAATCAAACCAAACCCAACCAACATAAATTCAACAGAGAGAGAGAGAGAGAGAGAGAGAGGAGAGAGAGAGAGAGAGAGAGAGAGAGAGAGAGAGAGAGAAAGTGTTACAGAGAGCTAGAGAAGTTAATTCAAAACCGAAAGAAACCGTTTCACATTCTCTAGCAAGACGGGACGTATATGAAAGTTACTTGGCAAAAATCGTCTACTCTGGGTTAAAAACCTGGAACATGGCACACAGGAGAATCAAACCCTACTAAAACTTTTTGGAAGTGGAGCCACATCAGAATCACCTCCCTGATGGCTGCCACGGCCATTTTTTCATAATGGCTGCCAGTACTGTTTCCCTAGAATTAAATAGGTATGTGAGTGTTACGCGGCTATACAACACTGTGTTACTTACTACACAGCGCAGGTAATTGTAAGTAGATTATAACAAAGTCACAATTAACATCGTAATAACAAAACATTGACAAAGATGATGGCAAAACAAATAACCGCAACAAAAGTAGTCAACTAATTTACGTGATTACAAACGTAGTTAATCGCAAAGTGCGTAATTTCAAAGCAGATTATCCCACACGCTGGATAATTTATACTGATTTGTGGCTGGTGAATTACCTGCCTTTCCATCATTGTAAATTACATTTCCTCTGTTGTCTTTTGGGTACTCAACAACGTAATTACCCGAGCGTACTGGCGTCACACCTTGCTGTACCTCTGTTGTTGACAATAAAATTCTCGGTGGAAACATAAACACATATGCAGTTTAATGTGATCCTTTATTGACAACGTTTCGCCCACATAGTGGGTTTTTTCAAGTCACAAACAGATGGGCGAAACGTTGTCAATAAAGGATCACATTAAACTGCACATTTGTTTATGTTTCCATTGTGTCGGTATTTTATACCATTTATTTTCTTCACTAAAATTCTCGCTGAAGCATGAATAATTTTGAGCCATTTAGAAATGTTATTAATTCCTTTCGTGGGCAGCATCTGAGGAAAAATATTTGAGGTTGATGAAACAATACATATTTGATGTAGTCGTCTTATAATTATAACAGAATCTGAAAATGTGATATTTGTCGTGCACAAATGTAAAGAAAATATCTTTCCTTTCATTTCGTTTCAAAATATTGGGAGACGAAGCTTCTTGTTTGAAGTACAAGAATAGTCATGATGTGTTTTCATCCCCTCAAAATTTTAAATGGAGCTACATAAGTCGACAAGAGGATATAAAAACACTGCCTTTCGCTCAGGGATGAGCAGTATTAATTCAGTCTTGAGCGAAATGCCGTCAAAAATAAACGCTTGCTGTACATTCTATATCTTTCACGTTAACGTCAAACCAGTGAACGTCTGGTGATTGTGTAGCGTCAAGCTAACGAAAGAATAGACTTACTTTTGTTTACCATACAGTGCGTAGCACATTGAAAGCATTTCCTTTGTGCCACCTGCTACTATTCACACGAAAAAGCCTGCCCGGATGAAAGTCAAATGACCGCTTGCATTTCAAAGGAAACAGATATCAAATTAAATTGTTTTTAGAGGAAATACTTTTTAGAGGGCTAATCCACGACACCAGGTAGCACAAATCTCCATCTGTGGCTGACAGTTCGGTACTTGCCTCGCAAGTACCTCTCCTACCTGCCATTTCCCTAAGAATTTAAGCTTTCATCGCAAAATGAATGCATTTATGCCAGTACAATAGGTGTACAATCCTGTTCCTGCGTTTTGAATGTATTTTCGCCACTGTGCTATGTATACATTCCTCCCACTGAATGAAAAATATTTTCAGGTTACTGCTCTAGCGACTATATTGTCAGATATTCTCTTATAAGCGAGGTTAACTAATAACACGGTCAGATATTCTTTTATCACAAAAGTAGCTAACTATTACCACGATACATCACAAAAGAAAGATAAATACCAATTAACCCACCTTCCTATACAAACGTTGGGTTTTTACGACGCTGCATAATTTTCTTTGTGTTGTTATTATCCAGCTACTTTAGCCTTCTCGGTGGTTCCCCTCCTTTTTTATTCATTAAAACATAGTATCGTCTTTATGCATATTTAAACTGATCAGTATTGGTGAGTGTTTTTATTGGTTAAATTTCGTTGAAACTGGTTAAATTAATGAAACGTATCATAACACAACGTTACAAGATTGTACTACAAAACCCATTACCAGATACAATTTTCTTTTTATTCAAGATATACACTTAACCTGCATGGGTCTTGTTATGTCGTGAGCAGGGGTTAATAGGGGAGAGCAGGGATGAATAGGGGTGAGTAGGGGTGAGAAGGGGTGAGTAGGGGTGATGAGGAGTTGTTAGTGGAGAAGGGGATAAGTGTGGCTGTAAAATTAAAATTATAGCTGGTGTAATAGTCGGTTTTCTAGCAGATAATCAATAGACAGGTCTGTGCTAATGGTTGGACATGATATATATATATATATATATATATATATATATATATATATATATATTATATATATATATATATATATATATATATATATATAATATGCAATAAGACCACAGTAAACAGGTGATTTCAGAATATGCAAAACAACCACTCTGAAAGAATAGAGAAATTCCAAGCGCTTTCGTGACTACTCACATTATCAAGGAACATTGTCATAGTTCCTTGATAATGTGAGTAGTCACGAAAGCGCTTGGAATTTCTCTATTCTTTCAGTGGTTGTTTTGCATATATATATATAATATATATATATATATATATATATATATATATAATATATATATATTATATATATATATATATATATATAGGAGAGGAGAGTTATTAAATGGAGAGTTAGAGGTATTGGGAAGATGGAGGGAATATTTTGAGGAATTGTTAAATGTTGATGAAGATAGGGAAGCTGTGATTTCGTGTATAGGGCAAAGGAGGAATAACATCTTGTAGGAGTGAGGAAGAGCCAGTTGTGAGTGTGGGGGAAGTTCGTGAGGCAGTAGGTAAAATGAAAGGGGGTAAGGCAGCCGGGATTGATGGGATAAAGATAGAAATGTTAAAAGCAGGTGGGGATATAGTTTTGGAGTGGTTGGTGCAATTATTTAATAAATGTATGGAAGAGGGTAAGGTACCTAGGGATTGGCAGAGAGCATGCATAGTTCCTTTGTATAAAGGCAAAGGGGATAAAAGAGAGTGCAAAAATTATAGGGGATAAGTCTGCTGAGTATACCTGGTAAAGTGTATGGTAGAGTTATTATTGAAAGAATTAAGAGTAAGACGGAGAATAGGATAGCAGATGAACAAGGAGGCTTTAGGAAAGGTAGGGGGTGTGTGGACCAGGTGTTTACAGTGAAACATATAACTGAACAGTATTTAGATAAGGCTAAAGAGGTCTTTGTGTGGCATTTATGGATTTGGAAAAGGCGTATGAACAGGGTGGATAGGGGGGCAATGTGGCAGATGTTGCAAGTGTATGGTGTAGGAGTAGGTTACTGAAAGCAGTGAAGAGTTTTTACGAGGATAGTGAGGCTCAAGTTAGAGTATGTAGGAAAGAGGAAATTATTTCCCAGTAAAAGTAGGCCTTAGACAAGGATGTGTGATGTCACCGTGGTTGTTTAATATATTTTATAGATGGGGTTGTAAGAGAAGTAAATGCGAGGGTCTTGACAAGAGGCGTGGAGTTAAAAGATAAAGAATCACACACAAAGTGGGAGTTGTCACAGCTGCTCTTTGCTGATGACACTGTGCTCTTGGGAGATTCTGAAGAGAAGTTGCAGAGATTGGTGGATGAATTTGGTAGGGTGTGCAAAAGAAAAATTAAAGGTGAATACAGGAAAGAGTAAGGTTATGAGGATAACAAAAAGATTAGGTGATGAAAGATTGAATATCAGATTGGAGGGAGAGAGTATGGAGGAGGTGAATGTATTCAGATATTTGGGAGTGGACGTGTCAGCGGATGGGTCTATGAAAGATGAGGTGAATCATAGAATTGATGAGGGAAAAAGAGTGAGTGGTGCACTTAGGAGTCTGTGGAGACAAAGAACTTTGTCCTTGGAGGCAAAGAGGGGAATGTATGAGAGTATAAGTTTTACCAACGCTCTTATATGGGTGTGAAGCGTGGGTGATGAATGTTGCAGCGAGGAGAAGGCTGGAGGCAGTGGAGATGTCATGTCTGAGGGCAATGTGTGGTGTGAATATAATGCAGAGAATTTCGTAGTTTGGAAGTTAGGAGGAGGTGCGGGATTACCAAAACTGTTGTCCAGAGGGCTGAGGAAGGGTTGTTGAGGTGGTTCGGACATGTAGAGAGAATGGAGCGAAACAGAATGACTTCAAGAGTGTATCAGTCTGTAGTGGAAGGAAGGCGGGGTAGGGGTCGGCCTAGGAAAGGTTGGAGAGAGGGGGTAAAGGAGGTTTTGTGTGCGAGGGGCTTGGACTTCCAGCAGGTATGCATGAGCGTGTTTGATAGGAGTGAATGGAGACAAATGGTTTTTAATACTTGAGGTGCTGTTGGAGTGTGAGCAAAGTAACATTTATGAAGGGGTTCAGGGAAACCGGCAGGCCGGATTTGAGTCCTGGAGATGGGAAGTACAGTGCCTGCACTCTGAAGGAGGGGTGTTAATGTTGCAGTTTAAAAACTGTAGTGTAAAGCACCCTTCTGGCAAGACAGTGATGGAGTGAATGATGGTGAAAGTTTTTCTTTCTCGGGCCACCCTGCCTTGGTGGGAATCGGCCAGTGTGATAAAATATATATATATATATATATATATATATATATATATATATATATATATATATATATATATATATATATATATATATATTTTTCAACAAGTAGGCCGTCTCCCACCGAGGCAGGGTGGCCCAAAGAGAAAGAAAATTCCCAAAAAGAAAATACCTTCATCATCATTCAACACATTCACCTCGCTCACACATAATCACTGTTTTTGCAGAGGTGCCCAGAATACAACAGTTTAGAAGTATATACGTATAAAAATACACAATATATCTCTCCAAACTGCCAATATCCCAAACTCCTCCTTTAGAGTGCAGGCATTGTACTTCCCATTTCCAGGACTCAAGTCCGGTTATATAAAATAACCGGTTTCCCTGAATCCCTTCACTAAATATTACCCTGCTCACTCTCCATATATATATATATATATATATATATATATATATATATATATATAATATATATATATATATATATATATATATATATATATGTATATAATATATATATATATATATATATATATATTTATATATATATATATATATATATATATAATATATATATATATATATATATATAATATATATATATATATTTATTTATTTATTTATTTACTACAAGTACATGTACATGGTATACAGGGTTAACTGACATCAATGACATACTTATATATAGAAGCACCCTTGTTATGCTGAGCATTTCGGGCAAATTAGGTCAGTGTCCCAGGATGCGACCCCACCAGTCGGCTAGCACCCAGGTACTCATTTTAGTGATGGGTGAACATAGGCAACAGGTTTAAAAAACAAGTTTAATGTTTCTACGCTGGCTGGGAATCGAACTCAGACTCTCGCCGTGTGAAGCGAGAGCTTTAGCTACCAGACCACCAAAGCCCTTATTCGACGAGGAGGTCATTGTAGAGGCCATTATAGATGTCGGAAATAATTCTACATGCTGTCTGATAGACATCACAGCCTGACAGTTTGCACAGAGAGGTACTGGGGAGTTTTTGTATGTAATATTCATGTGTGAGTCGAGTGTATCAAATTAGCAATTTTGTGAGAGTTGTTTTCCAAGCCTGAGTGAGTAGTTGGCTAGAAACGTAATTGTGATTTGATAGACTACAATTTGTTGAGTTCTAACTTGGACCAGAGTTGTTGCCAGAGGTTTCATAGTTGATAAGAGAGTATTGGACAATTTTACTTGTGAGAAATTGTTATTTGTTCAATAACTGTGTGTTCATGACCCTGAACATATGCGAATCCACGGGCCCAGTAAAACAACTTTTTTGTGCTTACTAGTGATGCGACGTAAGCAAAGCTTTACAAGGACGCTGGGATGAGAGAAGTCGAATTTTTTGAGAGTTTGTAACCCAATTTGGTAATTAAAAACGACAGAAAACGAATGTGACATGGTTGCAACATGTATGAAGGCAGTGAAGACTGCATGCAACTCCTGTGAAAATGTTGGACAGCATTACTAAATGTCATCCGATTATTTTCTACTGAAAAACAGCCGCATCCTCTAGAGTCTAGACCATCTGCAGATTTAAAACATCAGTATACAAGGTTCTTGCATGAGAATATCATTGAAATTGTTCATGAAAGAATGAACGCAAGTTTGTCGTAGACAAGTGGAACTTTAGGCATGACAGTGTGGAGGAGCAAACCTGAATAATCGTAATTTCCCAGGAATGGAGAAAAAAAGAAAGATTTGAGGGTGAACGTGAACGTGAGGTAAATTATGTGATGTATTAGAGCGTGAATATGGAGATTAATGGGGCTTAATAAATGGGGACGTTGATTCACTAAATTAGTCTTATTAATACCCGTAATTGCTCTATACGCGAAAGGATCCTGAAGGGCACGGATTAGGGTGGGAATGTGAAATGCAAAGCTAGTAGAAATGGCAAATAGCAAAGAGATATGAACTTTAGAGGTGAGGACTTAAGTGATTATTATTTGGATGACAGAAGTAGAGATCTGAAGTAGGATAAACGTGGGAGGGACCACTGCAGAAGGAGTTAGGCCACTTCCATATTGTGCAAGGGACCCCCATTTTATTTGTGATAGCGTAATCAGCCTTCTCGAAAGAAAACTGTGCATCCTGTACCTGTAATCGCTTCCGAAGTTCACAGCTCGGCCCCTAAGCAGGAAACCTAGTTGCCTGTCTGATCAATCAGGATGTTGGCACCATCCGCCCGCAGACCAGCGTATACTCCACAGCTCTGCTGATCGGGAAGTGAACTGAGTAATTTATCGCGTTCCCTCTTGAAGATAGCTAGAGGATTTGTTGGTAATTTCCTATATGCATGAATGAAAATATTCAGAGTGTACTTCTTCGCAGTGACGTCGAAAGGGAAGCTGGATACAGGAGAGACTATTATAATTTACAGCACCACAGGCTTGGAATTCTGCCGGCGTCCTGCAAAATCTTGCTGGGAAGACAAAGTTCCAATATTGGCGGTATTGTTGGTTTGCTGGGTTGGGTTGCCTACTTAGAAGCGCTGTCTCGAGCTATAAATTGAAGATGGAAGATCTCTGCACTCAAATACCAATTTAGCTATAATGCGCTTATAACACAACCGCCCACTAGCAAAGTGGTCACGAGTTTCTATTTTAGTAACAGACTGATTGTAGAAACTGTTGTGGTAACAGGCTGCTTATAGAATTTCACTTCCTCTGGAATTACTGAGCCGCATTATATGAATTCATGTTGAATTATAATGAGTGGGATGAGGATAGCTCCTCAGCTCGAAATGAGGAAGGAATGTCTGTGTTTGGTAACTGGAACGTTGTCGATTGCGTGGAAATGGAGGTGGTTTGCGACAGATCTTCCTCCTGCACGGTGACAATACGCTTTCCATAAGGCATTCCGCAAAGGTCATTGAGCCAGAGGGAAAAGAATTTTGTCCATGTTTTCTGAAATATTCTTGTATAGCTAAGAAAGCGAGAAGTGATGTAAGCAAAAAGATACGTTAGTTACAATGTCAACGTCTATTATGTGTCTAGGTTTTTTATATCCTTGACGTTCAAACGATCTGAAAATTGACGCTGTGTCTTGGGAGAAACTGGGATCAAAGTAAGAGTGGAAGCGAGGGTCAGAAAAATCAAAGGGCTTAAGTAAAATGCCTGCCGTGTCTGGAAACACGGGGTTGCTGGATAATGTTACCAGGTTCTGAGGATAATCCATGGATGTGCTGGAGACTGATAAGGGTGCCGTAGTTACTTAGGGTCCGGGAGTTAAATCTAATCTTACTATCAAATATATTTAAAAAATATATAGGAATGAAGGGAGAAATCTCCGAGGACAACCAAGATGATGTTATATACTCATCCTGAAATACGATTATCCTCGGTGCAGCAAGTAAAGCTGTCGTTACCTAGAAACCCTCTTCTACCCTACCCAGAATACTTAGCATAACAACACCGCTTAATTAGAAGGAAGTGCTAACCTTGCCATCATCCTTGTATCTCTAGGCGACCTAACGTAATGATCAGTGAGACACTTGTGCATTTGGGTATCTTTATGCTGGAACCGTTTCGTCAGCCAGTGTATTCTGCAGTCCAATGTAGAGAAAGGTGAAAGACGAAGAAGGGTTTTAGGTAATCGGTCTCTCAGAGTGGAATCGATATTTTCAATCCATCAATCTTGATGGACTGAAAACATCGACTCCAGGTTGAAGGACTGACTACCTCAAACTCCTCCCCGTCTTCCACCTTTCTCTACATTAGACTGAAGAAGCCACTGGCTGACGAAACGTTTCCAGAATAAAAATACCCAAACGTTGCACAAGTGTCTCATTTATCAACCTGTCATTTTTCTAAACTATTTATTCACACCTACGGTAAAACTACCGTCAACTACGGAGGGCATACCCAGCACGTCACCATATAATTTATTTCCCATTTCACGACACAACTACTAGTGTCTGCATTAGAACACGTCTGGTGATCATTCCCTTTGCTTCTGTCTTCGGGCTGAATTTCACAGGGTAGAAATTTTCCAAATAACGAAGCTAAGTAAATGGAACTGCAGGTATATAGGAAGGGGATAAGAGGAAGGAGGCAAGAGGAAGGAGGCAAGAGGAAGGGGGCAAGAGGAAGGTGGCAAGAGGAAGGTGGCAAGAGGAAGGGAGCAAGGAAGGTGGCAAGAGGAAGGGGGCAAGAGGAAGGTGGCAAGAGGAAGGTGGCAAGAGGAAGGGAGCAAGAGGTTCGATTCCTTGAATCAAGAACCCATTCGTCACAATAAGGGGCCCATTTTCAAGGAGGCAACATAACATAAACTAAACAGCGTATGAAGAGAGATTTGCTGAAGCATACTTAAAAAAAACGTTTCACTGCGAGAACAGAAGCCGTTTTGGACCATAAGGTGTTCTGCTTCATACATTTCTCGTGTACAACTTGTGCTGGAACAAAAGTATATCTGGAAGCTTGAAGTTGTTTGGAGGGAGCACAGACGACTGCTGTTCTGCCCACCTGCACACCACGGGAGACCAGAAAAGATTGGGAAAAACAAGAGAGGATGCTGAAATTTTCCACCAATAGTAACTGCAGGGAAGGGATGGAAGGAAGGTGAAGAGACTAAGAGAATGTGAGGAGACAGAATGAAATTATGAGGAAAAGGGGGTGAAGAAGTAGAGGGAAGAAGAATGGATGGAAAGATGGTGAAGTGGAAAATGAAGGGATGAGAGGAAAGGAGAACGAACAGAAGGAAAGGATGAGGAACAGGATGAACGAAATGGATAACACGTGTAATGCTCTACCACTCAGAGTAATCTGACACAGACACCTCCATCGCATTACATGTCTGACTTAGTATTAATCCTAGATGCAGAGTGTATAGCTAGTATTGTTTCCGGACAACGTTACCTTCTATACCCCTTCCTCCCTTCTCACTCGTCTTTCTCTCTCTCTTCCCACTCTTCCCTCTCCTCTCTCTCTCTCTCTCTCTCTCCTCTCTCATCTCTCTCTCTCTCTCCTCTCTCTCTTCTCTTTCTTCTCTCTCTCTCTCCTCTCTCTCTACCCCTCTCTCTCTCCTCTCTCTCTCTCACTCTCCTGCTCTCGTCTACGTTACCTTCTCTATACCCCTCCTAACTCTCTCTCACTCTCTCTCTCACCTCCTCTCGTCACGTTACCTTCTCATACCCCTCCTCCCTCTCTCTCTCTCTTCCTCTCTCTCTCCTCTCTCTCTCTCACTCTCTCTCTC
Organism: Cherax quadricarinatus; assembly: GCF_026875155.1. Classification (NCBI taxonomy): domain Eukaryota; kingdom Metazoa; phylum Arthropoda; class Malacostraca; order Decapoda; family Parastacidae; genus Cherax; species Cherax quadricarinatus. The sequence continues at coordinate 12,938,842 of NC_069474.1, read as the reverse complement.
CTCTCTCCTCTCTTCTCTCTCTCTCTCTCTCTCTCACTCTCTCTCACTCTCGCTCCTCAGCCTCCACGGTACCTTCTCTATACCCCCCTCCATCCCCTCTTTCTCTCATTCTCGTAAATCCGTGTAAGTCCTCTTCTCCGTCTCTCTCCATTTTCTTTCTCCTAACTATATTTTTCCTTTTTCCAAGTTCATTATTCTTTCATTTCCTTATTTTCTACAATCACATTCCAACATCTTTGTTTTTTCAATCCCTTATTATTCTTGCTTCCCTTTCTATATTTTCCTCGTGCACGCATGTCTATTAAGCCACTAGCTGAGTATTTTGTAATCACTTAGTTATCTTTGAAAATGGGTCGAATCATAGCTCCTTGCTCCCCTCTTGACTAACAGTGATTAACTTCACTGATTTTACGCCTCTAGGAACTGTCCATACTTACCTTTGAAATTGTTTATTGTGGCTTATAGAACTTATAAAAAACTAAATATATATAATTTAAAGAGGAATCTGTAATGATTTTTCTGTCAGTAGTGGACTATCATCAAGTAGTGAATTGGAGAGAAATTGTGAAAAATTCTGAACAGGGTTGAGGTAATGAGATGACGAGACAGCCAACATCAGGAGAAGTCAAGTGTGTTTGGAAGATTACAACATATTACAATGTACTGAGAATCGCACTCAGTGATTAAATTAAAACCAAGTCTAAAATTAACGCACGAAGGTTGCTTAAAGTGCCGATTCAATAGGGCGGCGTTTGTGAAGGCTAAAAAAAGGATAAGTGGTTTTGGCAGAAGGACTTTTTACCGAGGGTATCCATACCCCTACGAGGTATGGGAACAAAATAATATGAGCATTGGACTCGATTTTTGAACAATTTGCTGCTTTTCTATAACTATGATAAAATCCTAATGATTTTTCTTTCAGCTGTTCTGCTCCAAGTTATCTATATATAAAGCAAAATCAGGCTATTGGCATCTTTTAAAATCATACTGGTACCTAATATGACTGGTGATGATTTCCAATCTGGTGAAGGGGTATAGGAACATACTGTACAATCAATTGGGGTCTGTATTGCAAATATTAATAGACCCCAAACTTCAATAATTCAGTTCCAGAAAACATTTAACTTTAAAAAAAAGCTAGTAGTTTGACCAAGCAAACACTGCCTGTGTTAATTAACTTTCAGAAAAAAATGACAATAGATAATCGGAAAATATAGAAATAACTGGGTATCGACCACGTGAAGTCAGATTCTAGCCCAAAGAGAAAAAAGAACAAAGTAACAGTTCGCCGAATCGTCGCTATGCTCGACTAACGTACTGACCTACGTCGAATAACTACGTCTCAAGCCTCCGAACGTAGATCTACGTTCTATTTACATGTTCCTAGTAAAAAAAGTAGATCTACGTTTGGAGCATACACTGCAAACGAGATCTACGTTTCGAACAGTTATGCAAATCTGCTTCAACGCTGCTGATCCTCGAACCTCCCTATCTTCTATATATTCCGATTATCTATTGTCATTTTATTATCTGATAAATTAAATAACACAAGGCAAGTGTTGCCTTGTAACACTACAAGCTTTTTGTTTTTGTAAAATTTAGAGAGGCTCTTACCTTTTTGCAATTACAGACCCAATTGATTGTACAGAAGTTATAAAAAACCCCTTCACAGATAGAAATCATCACCATCACATTAGGTACCATAATGTTTTAAAAGATGCCAATAGCCTGAATTTTGCTTTAATATAGATAATTGACAGAACAGCTGAAAGAAATCAGTAGGATTACAAAGTATAAATCGCACCAGAGATAAATAAAACCAAGTCTAAAATTACGCACGAAGGTTGCTTAATGTGCCGTTCAATAGGGCGCGTTGTGAAGGCTAAAAAAGGATAAGTGGTTTTTGGCAAAGACTTTTACGAGGTATCCATACCCTACGAGGTATGGAACAAAATAAATGGATTATTTATTCTATTTTTTTTTTTCTGCTTTTCTATAACTAGTGACATAAATCCTAATGATTTTTTTCACTGTCGCTCCAAGTATCTATATAAAAGCAAAAACAGGCTATGGCATCTTTAAAAATCATACGGACCTATATGACTGTGATGATTCCAATCTGGTGAAGGGTATAGACATACTGTACAATCAATTGTGGGTCTGTAATCACAAATAGGTTAAAGTCCTACTCTAAACTTATCAAAACAAAAGCTTTGCTAGTTTATCAGGCAAACACTTGCCTTGTTATTTAACTTGTATCAAAAAAATATGACAATAATTATCGAAAATATAGAAATACTGAGGTATCGGTGGACCACACGTGAACAGATTCTAGCCCTTAAACTTCCGAACGTAGATCTACTTTGCATGTTATGTCCAAACTAGATCTACTTTTTTTAATGAGAAAACAATGTAAAATAGAACGTAATCTACGTCGGAGTTCTATGCTACGAACGAGATCTACTCAGAGCGCAATCGTGCAAACAAGATCTACGTTCAAGTGCTACGCGTGCAACGTAGATCTACGTTCAGAGCGCTATGGGTGTACGTAGATCTACGTTTCGAGAGTTTTCAGGGCTAGGAATGCATTAGTTTCAAGAAATCCAATTAAATATCCACAAGGTATATGGATCTCAACTATTTTCTAATATAATAGAATCATAGGAGGCAAGTATAAGAAATCAATAGGAAGACCTCAGGGCAAAAGATAAATAAAACTTTCACAACAGAACGTGTAATTCAATTTTGCTTAATTTTTTACATTAAAAAAAGTAGTTATAAGAACAGGAAAAGTTTATGAAGTAAACATCACAGAATGATAAATATGACTACCAAGATACAATAATAATTAGATGCCTTTCATATTATATCGGAATAATATATTAAGAGCAACGAGATAAGGTTGAGTTCAGTGGCCAGAAAACAAAAACATCACATGCATAGCGAAGCCAAGAAAAGAACCACAACATATTGAAAATGAACATTTCGTATTCCTTACAAAGGTTTACCGGCACAGGGAGAGCAAAAGAATTGTGGGTTTTCTGGAAAGCAAATAGTTAGAATCCCCTACATGATAAATAAAACAAGATAACATCACTAAGGGATTATTATTCCTAATGGCTTAAAACTTCATGTCAAAAGGCACATTATCAAGACTTAGTATCCTACTGGTGGACTGTGACAGTACTCGTTGTTTCAAGTGCTGAGAATGACAAAGGTGAGCAGGAAAAAAATGACCTAGGAAAATGAGTGAGAATACAGAGGCTCAGACGCACTCTGGAGATGATGTGGTGTACGATTCACTAGATTTTTTAATTTTAGGAAAACTTTATAAAATAAGTCGATGGACAGATCTTTTCAAAATTTTCTTGTTGTCATGTCTACTTTCAGAAGAACGTTAACCTAACATTCGCTTATAGTTACGTTAACAATAAGTCGATGGACAGATCTTTTCAGAATTTTTGACTTGTAGTCAAAACTCAAAATATATATAAATATATATATATATATATTAAATATATAATATATATATATATATATAATATATATATATATAATATATATAATATATATATATGCAATAAGATCACAGTAAACAGGTGATTTCAGAATATGCAAAGCAACCACTCTGAAAGAATAGAGAAATTCCAAGCGCTTTCGTGACTACTCACATTATCAAGGAACTATAGTTCCTTGATAATGTGAGTAGTCCACGAAAGCGCTTGGAATTCTCTATTCTTTCAGAGTGGTTGTTTTGCATATATATATATATATATATATATATATTATATATATATATATAAATATATAATATATATATATAATATATATATATATATATATATATGTAATAAAAATATAGGGAGGTACCACCTCTAGAACTGTAATGGGGACCCTCATCCTCAGAGAAAAGAATATATATATATATATAATATATATAATATTATATATATATATATATATATATATATATATATATATATATAATATATATAATATATATATATAATTTCACTGGGATAACTATCCAGGTGTAAAACCTCATACAACACATTCAGTGCACAAGTTTCTTCACTGCTACATTCTTTATCCTTCAAAATTTTTTTTTTGATGAAGAAGATATTGGTTAAATTTTTCCAAGACGTAGAAACAATTTGTTGTTTATTAAATAAGATCTGCATGACTGCAGTTCATATGATAAAAATTTAGCCATATCCTTTGGGGATTTACTTGAGATCCTCTAGAGAAATGTGCTTTGTTGGTTCTCGGATCAAAGCTGATTTTCTTCCATTACCCAAGAGCTGTATGACCCTTACGGGTTTGACTCGTCCAGCTTGCTGTGGTTGATATATATCAAGAGTGTGTATACAGAGATTCTATTTACCACATAAAGATACAATACACAAATAACCTGCACATAGGAGAGAGGAGCTTATGGCGTTTCGATCCGACTCGGAACATTTACAAAGTCGCACTAACGAAAAGGAGAGAAGGAGTGTAACTTTGTAAAACATAGTCGTAAGCTCCTCTCTCTCTTGTATGCGGGTTATTTGTGTACTGTTCCAGTCACGGTATTGTGCCTTTCCGTTATTAATGTTACACGTCATGAGTTTACTGTTATTATTACCAACACAAGATTGCGCGAAGTCACGTCCATTTTGAGGTTCTGCAGTCATGTAACTTCAGTCACATGACTGCAGAACCTCAAAATTGGGTCACCGGTGATTTCAATTTGAGGTACAAAAATAATCCCTTAAAAATATATTTGGAACAATACAAGGACATGTTTTTCATAACAATTTGAATTTGTGATTATATTTAAAACACTGCATTTTTTTATTTGAACTTAAAGTAGCAAATTAAAATATTTGCCCTGAAAATTGTATTATTATCTGCTCATTGTTAATGCAAATTGAAAGTGTCGTACTCAATGTAAATTTGCAAACTTTTAGTCAACATTCTGACTTGCATACATAGTTTTAAGTAATTTTTAGCAGCATTCTGACTTGTATACATAGTTTTAAGTAATTTTTAGCAGCATTCTGACTTGTATACATAGTTTTAAGTAATTTTTAGCAGCATTCTGACTTGTATACATAGTTTTAAGTAATTTTTAGCAGCATTCTGACTTGTATACATAGTTTTAAGTAATTTTTAGCAGCATTCTGACTTGTATACATAGTTTTTAAAGTAATTTTTAGCAGCATTTCTGACTTGTATACATAGTTTTAAGTAATTTTTAGCAGCATTCTGACTTGTATACATAGTTTTAAGTAATTTTTAGCAAGTAGATGATGTTATTGGTGGGAAGTTAATAATAAATGCAACAAGAGGTTAATATATCTCAGCTTCAGTACGCTGAGAGTATACTTTCATATACCTTTTTATAGAATTAGTGTCCTTGACTGGTTGGGTACAGGTGGCATGCAGCCTTAATGACAGTCGTGTAATCGATAGCTTTTAAACTCAATAAAGCAACCAATTCTCTGGGCGCGCAGAAAGTGAAATGGAGAGACCAGTAATAAATTTAGTCTCTGGGAAATATTGTGAGGGCACCGACACTTTTCTTTGTGTACCTTTAGTTTGAGACAAATGCGAATTACATTAGTTCTAGTCAACTATTTCTGAAGTAATTTAGGTTTTCATTACAAATTCATTGTAAAATTCCCTGTTCTGAATTTCTACGAATTTCTACATTTTTACGATGTCCGAAATTTTACAATTGAATGTGAATATCCTTCACGGAATGTTTTAATTTAAATCATTGCATGATAAGTGGGTCGCATGTCTAACATTCACTTGAAAATTGTGTTTCTTGAATGGCAGTCAAGGTGAAATAATAGGGAGGGATGCCTTATAAAAGAACTAGAGGCACGAGCAGTACTAAAGATGGTTATTCCTGGAGCACAGAGAGAGTAATGGTCTTGCTGCATGGGACTCCACATTGAGCCACATACACAGTCACCAACGTACCACACACACAGTCACCAACGTACCACACACACACACAATCACCAACGTACCACACACACAGTCATCAACGTACCACACACACACAATCACCAATGTACCACACACACAGTCACCAACGTACCACACACACAGTCACCAACGTACCACACACACACAATCACCAACGTACCACGCACACAGTCATCAACGTACCACACACACACCCAATCACCCAAAGTGCCACACACACAGTCATCAACGTACCACACACACACAATCACCAACGTGCCACAACACAATCACCAACGTACCACGCACACACAATCACCAACGTACCACACACACAGTCATCAACGTACCACACACACAGTCATCAACGTACCACACACACAGTCATCAACGTACCACACACACAGTCATCAACGTACTACACACACAGTCATCAACGTACCACACAACAGTCATCAACGTACCATACACACAGTCATCAACGTACCACACGCACACAGTCATCAAACGTACCACACACACAGTCATCAACGTACCACACACACAGTCATCAACGTACCACACACACAGTCATCAACGTACTACACACACAGTCATCAACGTACCACACACACAGTCATCAACGTACCATACACACAGTCATCAACGTACCACACGCACACAGTCATCAACGTACCACACACACAGTCAACAACGTACCACACACACAGTCATCAACGTACCACACACACAGTCATCAACGTACCACATACACACAGCCATCAACGTACCACATATACACAGCCATCAACGTACCACATATACACAGCCATCAACGTACCACATACACACAGCCATCAACGTACCACATACACACAGTCATCAACGTTCCACACACACAGTCATCAACGTACCACACACACAGTCATCAACGTACCACACACACACAGTCATCAACGTACCACACACACAGTCATCAACGACCACACACACAGTCATCAACGTACCACACACACAGTCATCAACGTACCACACTTACAGTCATCAACGTACCACACACACACAGTCATCAACGTACCACACACACAGTCATCAACGTACCACACACACAGTCATCAACGTACCACACACACAGTCATCAACGTACACACACACAGTCATCAACGTACCACACATACAGTCATCAACGTACCACACACACAGTCATCAACGTACCACACACACAGTCATCAACGTACACACACACAGTCATCAACGTACCACACACACAGTCATCAACGTACCACACATACAGTCATCAACGTACCACACACACAGTCATCAACGTACCACACACACAGTCATCAACGTACCACACTTACAGTCATCAACGTACCACACACACACAGTCATCAACGTACCACACATACAGTCATCAACGTACCACACACACAGTCATCAACGTACCACACACACAGTCATCAACGTACCTCCGGGGATCCCGAATATTTTCCCTCGATTATTTTCCCCTCGAATATTTACATCTTGAATATTTTCCTCTCGAATATTTACATCTTGAATATTTTCCCCTCGAATATTTACATCTTGAATATTTTCCTCTCGAATATTTACATCTTGAATATTTTCCCCTCGAATATTTACGTCTTGAATATTTTCCTCGCGAATAATTTCTGAGTGAAACATTGGCCTCGCGAGCTGCTCAATGTTTGTATTCATCTATTTAGAAAAACATTAAGTGTGATGAGAAATTAATAGATTGGAGGCAGATTAATGTGTGCGCGCGCTTGTGTGTGTGTGTGTGTGTGTTGTGTGTGTGTGTGTGTGTGTGTGTGTGTGTGTGTGTGTGTGTGTGTGTGTGTGTGTGCTTGTGTATGTGTGCTTGTGTGTGTGTGTATGTGTGTGTGTGTGTGTGTGTGTGTGTGTGTGTGTGTGTGTGTGTGTGTGTGTGTGTGTGTGTGTGTGTGTGTGTGTGTGTGTGTGTGTGTGTCAGCCAGAGTGAAGGAAGAATTATGTGCGTGTCACACCACTCATGTCACCTAGAGTAAAGAAATGAGCTGATGATTGCCTCACCACTCATGTCAGCCAGAGTACAAGAAGGCGTTTGTGCATGTCACACTCTGCATGTCAGCCAGAACGAAGGCAAGAATTGATGCTTGTCTCATCACTCATATCAACCAGAATGAAGGAAGGAGCTAGTGCGTGTCTCACCACTCATGTCAATCAGACTCGCATAATTTAAGTAGATTTCTCCTAAGTTTGGAGTCAAGGTTAAATGGCCACTATTATCAACCTCGCCCTCGTAACTAACTGGTCACACTAGGTGGAGAAAATCCAGCAGGAGGTGACGGCTCATGCCCCCAGCAGTTAAATTTAAGTTATATATATATATGTTATATATATATATATATAGCGCATTACCCCTCTGAAGGAGGGGTGTTAATGTTGCAGTTTAAAAACTGTAGTGTAAAGCACCCTTCTGGCAAGACAGTGATGGAGTGAATGATGGTGAAAGTTTTTCTTTTTCGGGCCACCCTGCCTTGGTGGGAATCGGCCAGTGTGATAATAATAATAATAATAATAATAATAATAATATATATATATATTTTATATATATATATATATATATATATATAATATATATATATATATATATATATATATATAATAATGAAATACGCCGTAACACGGGGTTATCGAGTCAGTCGTAGGGGAATTAAGTTTAATTTATAATGTATATCATACAAAATATTTAAGGAAAAAACAAATTTTTCTCCATAGATTAATATTATCTGTGTGCAGTCGAAGTTTAGGTAGAAATTTCAGTATTTACAGCTGGAAAATATTATCAATCTTGTTTTTTTTGGGTGTTTCTTTTTTCAGATTGTAATTTGCCAGCGCTAAGAGTTGTCAAACAAGAATCTAAGATATTACATGAATATCTTTTTTAATCACCAATACAAGATATAATATGGTAAGTTCTCTAAAAAATAAAGGTCTTGAGAGGTATTCTGGATTTATTTAAAGAATAAAGTTTGCATGCTGACTAAATTTATTTTTTCTTAGTTTACTATTTTAGAGATATTCGGAACTATAAAAAAATCCAACCCCTGAAGACGAATTAATCGAATAAAGAGTTTTTGAGAGGCTGTTAATAATGGTAGTGAAAATGAAATGGCCATCCGTTAATCTACAGCTAAATATGGAATTCCCAAGAGGACTTTTAAACAAATTCGTTCTTGATGGACTGAGGACCCCGGTTGTGTTGGCAGGAAGAGAGTCATGCAGAGCAGGAAGCACTAGCCTGGAATATTGAAGCTTTAGGAAATTCTGGCCTAGCTTTTATTGTACGTGATCTGCGTATTTTCATTCATGACCCTTTAAATAGACATGAGAGGTATATTTCAGGAATTTAATGATAATCGCCTGGCAAGGCTTGAGAATATGGTTTTTCTTAAACGTTAATTGTCACCTGTTGAAACATAGTGGGTGTGTGTATTTCAAGAGTGTAACTGTCTCAGATAAAGAAAAATAAAACTAGTGGTGGCGTTCCGCCAAGTAACATTATAAATTTAGTCGAGACACACATTACTGCTGTTCCGAAAAGGCGCTGAGCACGCTGAACGAATCATGAACATTAGAAAGTCGACAATTTCATTAATGTTAGTTGCAACTACTGTTGGACAGGTTGTAGATCCTTGAGTTGTCTACAAAGCGGAGCCTATTCACGTTAATTGGTTGTCTACAAGGTATTTGGTTATCTATAGGTACTTGGTCTCTTGGAGGGTCGCTAGAGGCTCAATATGAGTCCAGTAAAATCAAGCTGGTTTGAGCCTGTTTTTTTTTTTAATAGACTCGTTTAAAATAAATTGATCAAGTCTTGGAACTGTTAGCTACTACAGGACGAACACAAAGTATTAATTGGTGATAATATATCCTCCTATATCTCCTTCCAAGTGGTAAAACTAGCACAAGAGAAAAATATTCAAAGTATTTTTGCTTTCCATCTCCACTAGGATGCTGTAGACCAAATATGTCACTGTTTACAAGCCTCTGAAGAAAGTGTGGTGGAATGTTTTAACTAACTACATGAGAGATGAAGAAAAAATGATCTCACTTCCAAAATGGATGATCTCTAGACTTCTGATTCGATTCATGAAATTGAATATTAGTGCGAATCTTTTGTTCTTGGGGATTCAAAGCTTGTGATATACCCTGGGACTCATCAGCATGATGATCCTAACGATTATCAGCGAAGGGATACTGGGAATCTTGATCTTTTAAACTATGTTCAAAAGCAGTAAGTCTTCTTTCTGGCACAATAAACCCTGTGTAACTAGTTTATGGTCCAAGTCGGAAGGAAACGCTGTCTTAAGCTTTATTTTCCTATGTACGGGTTATTTATGTATTGTTCCATTCATGGTATTGTTATTTTTGTTCTTTAAGCGTTCAATAAGTGTTGGCAGAGTTGTCAACCCCGACGGGGAAGCGTCCTGTGGCCTACCCTAGCCTAACCAATGTTTTTATTCCTATTCCTTACATGCTTATACGTCCTTATACATTAACCATTGACACTCTTCAGTGGATGCACCATGGATACGCTACCAATGATACAATAAAATTGGCAAACTCTACAATGGATACACTTTACAACGATACACTTAACCATGGACACACACTACTATTCACACATTCTACCATGGACACACGGTGGAGATACTCTATGGATATACACTACCATGGATACATTCTACCACGGACACACCATGGACAGTGGACACACACTACCATGGATACACCATTGACGCACTCTACTATGGAGACACTATTCACGCACCCTCCTATGGACACACAACTGACACACACTACCATGGGCAAACGCTTCCATAGAGACATCATCGACAAACGCTACCATGCGCTCACTACTATCAAGACATTATGGACACACTACCATAAACACATCATAAACTCCCAGCACCATAAACGAACACGGACAAGTTACAGAAGTTAACTTTAGAGGATGAATTATTCAGACTTCTAGTGGTAAACATTTGTTCCCCAAAGTAACAATTAAAACAATTATTGTACCTTGTAGTCGTGAAAACAATGACGCAATTTTTGCGTTGTTTTGCGTATTTTTCCAGTCTCTTATAAAGCGTTTTTCATTTGAGAGAAAAATTATATTCACAGCAAATGCTGACAGTTGTAATAGGCATATAATATTACCTTTTTCTCTGTTTACGAAACTTTTAAGGGAATTAGTAGATCATAAAAGAGTAGAAGGAAAATATTCCAGAGAGAGAGAGAGAGAGAGAGAGAGAGAGAGAAGAGAGAGAGAGAGAGAGAGAGAGAGAGAGAGAGAGAGAGAGAGAGAGAGACAGACAGAGAGAGCGAGCTATTGGTTCTAGGTAATATAAATATTCACATTATAAGTAATATATGTAAGTGTATTTTATGATTCATGAAATAATTCATTCCTTCATTCACTCATTCTCTCTCTCTCTCTTCTCTCTCTCTCTCTCTCTCTCTCTCTCTCTCTCTCTCTTGCTCTCTCTCTTGCTCTCCCTCCCTCTCTCATTCCGGTCCTTCATCAGCTCCTCTTTGAAGGCTTTTTTGGGTTATTCTCTACACATATGCTGCTATGTATGATTATCTATGTATCTGTATTTGTGTATACCTGAATAAACTTACTTAATGGTTTAAAATGGTTTAAATGGTTTAAAAACTTTCAGGCGACACCTCGCGTGTCATAAAATCCGACTAAAATTCCTGAAACAAGGAGTTAGTGCACATTGTTCCTGCTAATAACTACTAAACAGATAAAGAAGTGAATTATGCAACCTGGAATGGAGACAAAAGGCTATAGTGATTAGACGTGCTGTTGGAGTTACTTTGAGGGAATACTTTGCTCTTAAGTGGGGTCAAAATCCTACTAACAAATCATATGATGACATATTATAGCTTTTGTTTTACTCAGTGGACTGGTAAGGTAGCGAATTGCTTAAGTTAAACGGCCATAAAATCCACTGAGTTATTATATGACTTAAATCCGAGACGGAAAAACTCCAATTTTTCTCCCGAAAAAAAATCCTACCACCACTACCAGATAAACGGGTTTAAGTTTCGGAGACTGGAAGTGCAATCCAGGACTATTGTATATTGGAATGTTCGTGCTCTTCCGGAAACGTAACTAGGAACTGAATGATTGGGAATGTATTTTCTTCCTCGAGTTATTTTGCCTTAGTTCGAAATGACTGACGTATTAAAAAGATTATCTGAGGTACAGTTTCTCAGATGCATTTGTGCCATCAGCAGGAAAACACAAAATTTATCAACAAACATCTCCATATGTATCAGAGATTAATTTTCAAGCACACTTTTCTCGTACGTTTTGTCTGTTCGTGAAATATGCAAAAGAGTTGTGTTCCTTGTTTCTATAATTACGTATGAGATGTGTTGTTGCTTAATTAATAGTAAGACTACGATTACCAACAGTATATCGGGTCAATTAGACACAGGTGCAGCTAATAAGACATTTACTGTTACTACGCTGGATTCACTAGAAATCGTGTCTAGTCAAAATAAACAAGACGGACACACTGAGTATATAAAGGAGTCTCGAAGAAAAACATTATAGAAAATTCAGTAATGATTGTGACAGTGTTGTTAATCTATGCTGTAATAGTAATAGTGATAGTGGTAACACTAGTATTAGTTGGTGTGTAAGATAGGTAGTAGTAGTAGTAGTGTCGAGTGATGGTGGCACTTGAGAAATGTATTACCATATATTTTAAGGTTCATCTTCTCTCGTTAGGCAGTCTAGAAGGACACTGAGTTATCCCTTCATCTAATACGGCAGAAAAATTAATCGCTATACTTATAAAAGATATGTTTTCTGGGTGATATATTTATGAAGGGTAACTTGTTAAACTCCAGTGTGATACTATTTATATCATTATATTTTTATGATTCTTATTTAAGCATAATTTCTCCATTCACTGTTTAACAGATAACTTTAAGTGCATTCACGTTAACCAATTTATTTCCATGGATTTGCGAGTTATTATGCAGGTTTCATCCCTGGAAAGGTATAATTATCCGCTCTCTGAGACACCATCGATGTTCATTTAAACCTGAATACCTACGTTCATTTTAGCCTAACATAGATTATATTACAGTTCTTCCAGGGTAGTTACTAATTTAATTCTGTATATTTCATTTTCAGTCATTCTGATAACTCTCTCTTTGGTACCTCTTTGTGGTCACGTATCCTTTACGTTCTTTTCGTGGCTGCAATGTTTCAGTAACATGTGCTGGTGGATTTGTTGATTCCTGGATAACATCCATTATAACCACGGGAGTTAATATTAAGCTGCTGAAGAAAGCGATTCGCCAAAAGCTCTTAGAACTAGTGTTACCCCATTCTCCTTGGATTTTTTTGTCATTTAGTTTCTCTAGTATCTTATTATGAAGGACTTAAGCGTTTTTTTTTAATATGCCTTTGAGTAAAACAAGTTTTGTAATGTAGTGAAAAAAAATAGATTCAACTAACGAAAATATAATTATGTTGTGAAAAAGTTGAAACGACTAAAAAATTTTCTGCTGTCTGCGGACGATTTTTTGTGAACATGACTCACGAAATCGTAATGACACGATTGCAAACAAACCATACCAAGGGCGGGATTGAACCCGCGGGTTTAATCCCGTCCGTGGTACGATTTTTTGTGATACTGTGACGTCACGGCATCCCAGGGAATGGGTAGTTAGCCAATGACTGAAGAATTTATTCATTCTTGCTGGTAATATGCAGTACTTAATTTAGGAAGTCATGAATTGTACCTCGCCCTGTCACCTGTGATTGGAGTGTATGTAGAGTAGGTGAAGGCTGAGAATGGAGTGTTTATCTGCAGGTGAAGGCACTGCGGATGTGGTCTGGCTGTTGTGTCGCTGTAGCTTTTTCAGGTTCACTTGTTACGACTGTGTTTCAAGTTAGTGTTTAATGGTTTACAGAGCAAGCTGGCATACTTTAGCCACCTATTAAAAGGGTTTGTAGTATAGCACCGTGGTAAATGTACTGGCAATGTTTATTGGTGTAGTAGTGTGGAGGTTGTGTGTAAATAATGTTTAAATATTTGTTTATTTTTTGAATAAGTTTCATTTAACCTTCCCGGATGATCAAGCATTGTGTTTTTAAATCTTCTTTTGGCCACGTTTGGCGTTTTTCTTTGAGTTTGCTACGGAGTTTGGCCCTAAGCTGGATTTTGTTTTAATATTCCGATTAAGGTCAGTTTGTTAGCCCATAAACAACTGTTTATCCCTAGAAGCCACACAGCTTCATAACATACCTGAAGAAATATTTGCATATAACATACTTAAATTATTTAATACTGTTAAATCCCTCTCGCCTAAAGCCTCATATCTCACCACCCAAGCTAACAGCATCCTGCTAGGAGCACTTTTGGGTCAGGCTATTAACTCTCCTTGAAGACAAACTGAATGATCTGAAGAGGATGGAGGAGAAAATAAAAGATATGGAAGCCCACGTTACCTTACATCTTCGCATAGATGTCCAACCCTACCCAGATGTTGCATTGAGTCATCAGTGGAGATAACAAATTTTATCCATGTAGGCAAATAAGAGGAATGTACGAGAGCACAGTAGCATCAACACTGTTGAACGGGAGTTAAGCACTAATTTCTTGTGGTGGGCATCGTCCCTCCATCCTGTGACAGCCAATAAGACGATCTTCTGTGATAAGAGGAAAGCAATAAATCTATTTTCTCTCTTCTATATCTTGTGTGATTCTATCGTGTAGTGCGTCCACCGAACTAGTGAAGAAGACATTACAGAATACCTAAAAGTTGCAGAAGGAATTCACGACCCAACGTTTACTGAAGCAGCAGGGCGCTGGGATATCCTTCAAGACTCTCTCTTCAAATGGACTAGCTCCCCCTAAGGACCACAAACAATCCCAGTGAGACAGCCATATTGTGGGGGAAATCCCCCAACGCTGTTAAACAGCGCTTCAAGAAAGAACAAAGATCACTTTCGTACAATGAGGACACCACAGGCTGCGAATTTTCTCTTACCTGTCCTTGATCACCGCTAGGACGCTTGTTTCTCAGACAAATCACATTACTCACGAAATCGTAGTAACACGATTGCAAACCACGGTACGGGTGGGGTTTGAGCCCATGTCAAGTGAGTCGTAAAACTCCAGGTCAGTGCGTAAGCCACTGGGCCAGCTGGCTACAATATTGTATCCATCTGGCTCAGTGGCTTAAGCATTGGCCTGGAGTTTCACCACTCACTTACCATGGGTTCAAACCCCACCCATACCATGGTTAATTCACATTGGTGTAGCTCTTGGGCAAGAACCCTCATTCTCGCAGAACGATGGTGAATCTGCAGCAGTGCAATAGCAGACCGATTTCGACTCTATGGTCTCATCTGCAAAACATCAGAAAGAAATCAAGCCAGACAAAAATGAAATCATCAAGTGAAGTTTTCCCACAACCAGCAGCCAATCACAACGATAACCTCAGCTAATCAGGCAGTCATAAGCGTCCGGATGCAGTCAGTAAGCTGACAGCATAGGACCACACTTGTGTATCTACAGTGGCCTACATCTATGATACACCGAAACTGAACGGGGCTGTGCCACCAGTTTCTCGAAGACAGAAAAATCACCAAAAACGGGCTAGGCAGCATCAGAACTCCTCAGAGCATGAGACAAGTATGTACTCAAGATACTGAAGGAGCTCGTGATTAACATATTATGGGGAAACAAGAACACATATGATATGCCTACACAGTAATCTATAAACACTCAGGCAATTTTTCTGTTAAATAAACTTATCAATGCTGAAAATGATAATATATTATTTGCAGAGAATAAATACAACAGACATTTGTTGAGATTAAATACGAACTGACGGTCGAAGTTTTTTTTGTAACATACCGATCGTCTCCCACCGAAATAGGGTGACCAATAAAGAGGAAAACACTCACTGTCATTTATTCAATCACTGTACTGCCAGAAACCCGCTGATGTGAAAGTATAGATGTCCATCTAAAAACAGAAACATCCCATCCGTCCTTAAAATTGAAGACACTGTATCTCTCATCTCAAGGACTCAAGTCTGGCTAAGCAGGTTCCCAGAATCCTTTCAAAAACGTTTCGTTCCTCACTCTCCAAAAGCATGTCAACTCAGAGAAAACACTTGTCTTTATTCCTAACGCGTTCAAGGTAGCCTGTTAGATGTCCAAGCCCTTAACACTCAAAACCTCCTTTATCCCTACCCTCAACCTTTCCTAGGATAAGCCCCTACCTCATCTTTCTTCCAACCCGGATTTGTACACTCTCCTAGGCATCCTGTTTCTTCCATCCTCACTAGATTTCCAAATCACCTCAATAACCCCTCCTCACTGCCTCCTAATGTCCAATATCCGAATTCTATACATCGTATTCTCACTACACGTTGCGTTCAAACTAGATATCTTCATTGCCTCCAGCCTCCTCCTAGATGCAACATCTAAAGCCAATTCTTCACACCTATTCAACGATGTTGGTACCACAGTATTCTGGGACAATACCTCCTTTGCATCAGTGAATAAAGTTATCTGTCTCCACAGGTGCCACATATTGTTACTCACAAGTTTCCGTTCGTCATTTCTAAGGTTCACATCGTCTCACAAAACTATCCCCCGGCAAATCCACCCTCATAATCTGAACACATTTGCCTCCCCATACTTCCTCCCTCAGATCTGATATCCAACCTTTCAATGCCTATATTTTGTAATACTCTTATCACCTTGCTCCTTCCTAGTTCACTTTCAATTTCTTTCTTCTGCATATCCCCTCAAATTCTCTTAAGAATCTCCCAAAAGAACCATGTCCAGGACATCAATGCACCCTTGGGTGCACTGTCCTCGAAGACAGCCCCCATCAGACCCACCCATTTTATTTTCCAAGTTGTTATACAAAGCTGCCATGTTTTCTAAGAAGAATATTTTGTTGGTGTTCTTGTCTTTTAATATAAATGTAACTTTCTCCCACAGGTGTATCTCATTTGGTCAATGCCAAAAAGTAATTCTGATTTTATATCAATAGTGGTTGCTGGTTTAAGGTTCCTGCATGAACCATTGGACCATTTACCACAGGGATTGCATGCAATCCAATCGTGATTGTCTGTCACTTGTTCTACAGATTTTCATGATGGTGGTCATTTACAAGTCCTGGCACATTTGTCAACTCTCCTAGGTAGCTAGCGTACAGAACCACTAAAAGTATTTAGTTTTCAGTGTCTGAGCAGTTCTTGTGGGTAGGCTGGCAAGGATAAGATTATAAAAAATGTTTTGTTTTAAATGATAGTATAAATACTGTAGTATTATATATATGAGTTTTATGTATTATAGTTTCAGTTCTTTACAACAAAATTTCCTCCTGGTATACATGAACAGGTTTCCTGGGTAGGCTGGCTAGGTAAGCCTATTATAAAAGTATTTTGCTATATATGATGGTATAAATACAGTTGTATGATATCTATAATATTTATAAATTATATTATATGACTTGGGTGCTTGGTGAGTTTATATATATATATATATTATATATATATATATATATATATATATATATATATAATATATATATATATATATATATATATATATATATATATATGTCGTGCCGAATATGTAAAACTGGCCAATTAGCAAGAACTCATTTAAAATTAAGTCCTTTCTAAAATTTTCTCTTATACGTTTAAAGATATATTTTTTTCATTATTGTTAATGTAAAAAAAAATTTAATTTTGCACGAAAAGAATCTTAGAAAACTTACCTAACCTTATTATTGCAAGAACAATTTATTTTAGCCTAACCCAACTATATATGTTTTTGATTTGTTTACAATAATTTAATACTAAACAAACACAGTGAAATATATTTTTTTCCTTAGGTTCAGAATGATTTTGGCGAAATTATAGCATACACAAATTTTCGCTTGTCTTATATGGCAAGATGAGCGTTGCTATTTAAGCCAAGATTGCAAGTTCTGCCTATTCGGCAGACACATATATATATATATATATATATATATATATATATATATATATATATATATATATATATATATATTATATATATATATATATATATATATATATAATTTAATGCATTTCCCGCTAAGGTGTAATAATTTGGCAGTGTAGCGATCCAGATGTAATCATTAGAATGCTCGGGAGCGCTACAAAGACCACAGTACCGGGAACTGCATCTAAACTCCAATAAAGTTCGCAAAATTTCTCAATATTCTGACATTTATTGGCCATCTTTAAGGCAGTATTGCAGGGCGGTGGGAGGAGGAAGAGGAGGATGGTGTTGAGTTATAGCACAGCTTTGGGGAGTGTATTGTACCCCTGTGGTGGGTTTGAGTTATGTTGTTGTACCTGGCTGAGCCTGAAGAACCTAGGTAATCTCTTGGTATGGTTCTGTGCCAGTCTAAGTGTGGAGTACCACGGCGAACGTTTTGAGTTACGGTGCTGTACCCTTTTGAACGGGAAGTAACCTGACTGGTACCTTGTGTACCTCGATGGCCTGACTTACGGTGCACCATCACGCGTGGCAGCACTTGAAATTAAAAAATAACTTGCCCTCGTTTTAATACAGTGTAACCCCGTCCTTACAGCAGAATATCTATTTGCGTGCGAAGGGCTCTCAGTCCAAGGCAATGGAACCTCAGTCCCTGAATATTATACTAATAATACTACTACTACTAATAATAATAATAATCAAACCATACCACGGGTGGGGTTAGAACCCGCGATCAGAGAGTCATAAAACTCCAGACCGACGCGTTAGCCATTGGGCCAGCTAGTTACAATAAAATTCATCCAACTAGATATATTATTGTAGCCAGCTGGTCCAGTGGCTAACACGTCGGTTTGGAGTTTTATGACTTTCTGGTCGCGGGTTCTAACCCCACCCGTGGTATGGTTTATTTCCAATCTTGTCATACGATTTCGCGAGTCAGTAATAATAATAATAATAATAATATGTTAATATTAATAATAATATGTTAACAATATTATTATGTTAATAATATTAATAATAACGATGATAATAATAATAATAATAATAATAATAATAATAATAATAATGCTCCTTGAACACCAGCTTGCATGATACCACACAACACTCGCTTTGCATATATAATGACACAATCTGTTCTAAAATGAGTGTGCAATTTTCTGCAAATATCCTTTCTTTAATTTCTCCCTGATATACCATACTACTAAACGTTATTATATGTTTACATGTATCTTCATCAAAACCGTTACTTCGCAACTATGAAATCCTTCTGCGCTTTACAAACGTTTGCAAGTAGGTGGTATTCGTAGCGTTAATTAACGTAATGTGATTCTCTACTTCGTGACTGATTGTGAAATAATGACACGTACGCATCACGTAGGGCGTGACTCACGAAATCGTAATGACACGATTGCAAACAAACCATACCACGGGTGGGGATAGAACCCGCGATCAGAGAGTCTCATAACTCCAGACCGTCGTGTTAGCCACTAGGCATGTATTAGGAGCAGTTTTGCTCGCTGAAGCTTTATCAATTTAATTACTGAGAATGTTTCTAATGAGCTAAACTTTTCTCTATATCATGTCAGTATTGATATATCTAATTTCCTTGATGCATATTGTTTGCACCTCTTGATTAATGCATTTCATAAGCAAACAGCGTCGCTCGGCTCTAACTCTATGTTGTTGTTTGATTGCTTTTGAATATTCGTCATTTGTATTCCCTATGTTAATAATTCAACTCCACTACAGTGATGTACTGTATATTATAAAATGCTATGATGTACTGTATATTATAAAAAGCTACAGTGATGTACTGTATATTATAAAATGCTATTAATGCCTTGGCGAGCACGTTATGGAGAACAGTGACATCTCAGGATTGATTCACAAGGGTTAGTTGTTTAGGCAAGTCTTCTTATACAGGTTTAAATAAGTGATTCTGTTTGATTTCTTTTTTGTTATTCTATATAATTTACATATGTGTTACTATGTAAGACAATTGTAATCATCCAGAATTGTGTAATTATACTTATATAAACTTATTTACTTCCTTACTTTGTTCACTTACTGTCGCTTGCTACATTCTAAGCTGTTTGTAGATGAATGGTTCAGAGAACCGACATGTTGATAAATATTCTAAGCTGTGCAAGTAGGTGACGCATGGGCATGTCTTACACTTGCTGCCCCAATTCATTTAGCAGGAAATAGGTACCTATATTCTGGTTGACTGCCGTCGGTGGTATTCTTGAGATGGAGCGGCCAATAGCACACCTTAGCTATGGCTGGACTTGGAGATAGGTAATATAGATCACCTCTTATCCTGTAAAGTGATGCTCTGTGGTGTCTCGCTTGATATAACATCTACTGAAGAGAGGTCATGTTGCAGTGTAATATTCTGTAGAGTATCGTCGAGTTTCGGCCAACTCGACCGTACAACTAAGTTGCACCAGCACATGCAACAGTCAGTGTTGCATAACTCACTCTTCATGCAAATAAGATGGATATTTTTGGATATTTTCCGTCCAATCTGAGTTTTCTCCAATAATTTTATATTTTGTCTTTGTCAGACGAGGTTAACGTAAATTTGCTTTGCCCTGAAGTATTGTCAGACGACAATACTGATTGTTACAGTGAATATTATATCAGTTTGCTACATTTTTTGATCTTCGGAACGTTGGTATGCCCATACATACTGTGGCATTAAATCAATCAAGCCATAAATGATCGTATGCCATGGCAGCATCACCTGTAAACATTACTTAACTAGAATTAACATCTCGGCATTATGGCATAATTGGATAACTAATTTTTCAAATATAATTGTGTAATTACCAGTGTTCAATTAATTTCCAGTGTTATAACAGTATTCGAACGAGACTAGAAAATAGTGTGTAAAATTAGTGTATAAAATCTTCCGGTTCTATACATAATTTTATAAAAGCTGATTATTCGGAAGAAATTTATGCAGCTGTTGTTGGGCTGGTATTAAATTTATTCTTAATATGCGAAAATAACATTTTGTAAACTGTAATAATTCTCGACAGACCCGACAAGAAACAACAGACGCACACACAAAAGTTGGCGGTGTTTTGTTGGTCAGGAACCATAACTGACGTCTCCTGACGGTGGTCATGTGTGATGTGCCGCTCAGGTGATGTGCTGCTCAGGTGATGTGCCACTCAGTGATGAAGTCATCGCCGTGTACTGGTGTTGTGCATAATCATAATCACTGGTATATTGGTACTGTGCATCAATCTTAAAGTAATCACAGGTGTACTGGTGTTAGTCATCAATCATAATCACTGGTATATTGGTACTGTGCATCAATCTTAAAGTAATCACAGGTGTACTGGTGTTAGTCATCAATCATAATCACTGGTGTACTATTGTTGGACATCAATCTTAAAGTAATCACAGGTGTACTGGTGTTAGCCATCAATCATAATCGTTGTACTGGCGTTGGACATCAGTCAAAAAGTAATCACTGGTGTACTGACCTTGATCTTCGGTCGTAAAGTAATCCAAAAGTGATTACCTTACAATGTAGATATAGGGATGCTGTGGAAGCTGGGATTAGACTTGTTTACAAGTGTTTCTGGCAGTATATAAGTACGCAGACAATGACCAATCTAAATGCCAAGTATGCAATCAATACACATAGGATATTCACAATATTTTGAATGTAATCATACATTAAGCACAGTCTGCTGCAAGAAAAAAACAGCGAAACCCCGTTTAATGTAAATGAAAACGTTGGGGAATTTTATTTTTATATTATATAAAATGATTATCTGCATTAAGTAAATAGTTGAGTTTTTAGTTGCATATATAAACTAGATGCGTGGGTGTGTATATGTATGCCTCGCCGAATATATGTGGTGAGTAGGTCGTGTGTGGCTGTATGTGTGCGTGTATATACGTCTTTCAAAGGAGTTTATATCACATTTTAAGAAGCAGAAACAGCTGCATAAATTCAGGCCTCAGCCTGGCTATCAGTCCGTCTATCCCTTCATATTGCTTTTGTGTGTGTGTGTGTGTGTGTATGTGTGTGTGTGTGTGTGTGTGTGTGTGTGTTGTGTGTGTGTGTGTTTTGTTTGTGTGTGTTTTGTGTCGAAGTGTTCTAATCTCGGTTCCTCGTCTTGTCTCCAGACATCCCACTTGCCGAGTTTACTTCTTTCTCCCGGTCCCTCTCATGCCAGTCCGTAATTCTACTACTTTATCTTTCAGATCATTCCACTTCCTGACTCCCCTGAGGCTGAACAAATACTTCTTGATATTCCTATGACTCATCTGTGTTTTAAATTTTGAAATATTCTATCGTCTACTCTGCGAATTCATTTGAGTATTTTTCTTTTCTTGTCTTCCCTGGTCCTTCAATTTTCCGTCTATAGGATCAGTTACTTTAGTCCCTCCTTATACGTTATTCCCCTGAACTCCAGGACTATTTTCTTTGCAATCCTCTACACATTTTCCTGTTTCTTTAAATGCCTTGTCAGGTGTGGGTTCCATGCTGGTACTGCATGCTATAAGATGGGCTGGAAATGTCTTATACATGGTCGTAAATAGTCTTTGTGTTTCCTGAGAACTAATCTTAGATTCGCCAAAAGAACATTCGCTGAGGAACCTCTGTTGATGTGCACCTGTACCGGTATGCTCACCACTATACTCATTCCTTTGTATCTCTATGATTGAGGTTTGATGCATTTGCCTTCCGAATCTATACTCAGCTTCCGGTTTTCTTCATCCTACTCTAGCCTTCAAAAATCTTGTAATTTCTTGGGATCGAATTTCCCTAGACACTTGTCTAAATAATTTTACACAGGTGGTCAAGATCCACTTGAAGCATTTCCTTGTCCTCACCTGTGTTTATTGTCTTCATTAATTTCCCATCATCACCGAGAGGAATACATCGGCCTTACCTTTTGTAGGAAAACATTTACATAGAGCAGAAACAGTGCAGATTCGAATATTGATCCTCTTTGAATCCCTCTTTTTTTTTACACTAGTCCACCAAAGTGGAAGTTGGATTATTGACAAAAGGAACATAAATGATGAATATACGTACAAAAGTAACCAAACAACATAAACTCTTTTCTTATTCACATGAGATACTGTTTGTTCTATTGCAGTGCATTCTCTTTTATTCCTGCCTGCATCTTAATTTTTAAGGTACAGTTACAAATGCCTTCTCTTAGGTCAAAAATGTACATTCCAATCGTTACTCTATTAAAGAATTCTAGAAGCTTTGTGTGACAGAATATTCCATCTCAAAACTCGTGTTCATTGTTGTTCAGGAAATCACCTCTCTCCAAGTGCTTCACCTCTCCACTTCCGAATAACGTCTCCATTATCTTGTATAGTATGCATGGCAATGATGCCGGCACATATGCCCACGCTTCCTGTCTTATCTCTTAATTAAATACTGGGATCACACTCTCTACTAGATCTATAGTAATTGATCCCTACCAGGAATATGAAAATTTTTAGCTAATTGTTCAAACTGTTTCTGCTCCCTCTTTCAGAATCCATGGTGTCACTATCTGGAAAGAAAACACCAATACCCATTGGTGATCTATTTTTTCTGAGTTTCTAGCGTTGTCCATAATTCCATTGAAATCACCTCAGCTACTTACCAACATCATTGTTATTTCTCGTGAGTTTTCTTCCTTTCTTTTTTCTAGTCTGTTATTGTCGTATACATTCTGATGAGGCTGTGTAATAGTTGGTTCACATTTGCTTTTAGCTGCTATGGCGTTCTTTAAATTTCATTAAACTTCTCTTCACACTGAGTCTTCTTCTAAACGAGATTTTTTATTCTCTTCGCTTCCTGTAGTACTTTTATTCTCTTGAAATTTATTTTTTTCTTCTATATCTGTGATGAATCAAAACATTTCTTTCTTCTGACAATTGCCTCTCCTGGGAATGAAGTTCTCTGCCTCCCAGCACTTTCCAGCTACTCAATGTTGATTGTCCTTCCAGTTTTCTCTTCTATCATCTCTCACCCCTGCGTAGTCCCTCTTCTAAATTCTGGTTTCTCATATTTCCCTCCTGTTATTCTTCCATTCAATGTTCACTTTACATAACATTTGAATCTCAGTTCTGTATGATCGCAGGTTCAGAGATCTCTCACATTCCATTCAGCCAACATCCGATGTACTTATAGTGAATACTCAATCCACTTTTGTTGGCTCATCACCGTCATTCTCTCTCATTTTGGGTACCTGGCAGCTGACACAAAGTGTTCCATCACCACCTCCAGGGTGTTGTTTATGCGTGTATATTTCTCTGTCTGTGTGGGTGCTCTCACACCTCAGAAAAGAAAATTACTTAAGGTGTATGAATAATACAAATCACTGCTGCTGTCTACTAATAAATGGGATGTCAGAGTCTGGAAAGAATCAAGCACACTATGAAATTTAAAGAAAACAATTAGCTATTCAGAGCACAGGAGGACATGCCAACCCATGTATCGGGTCAATCATTGCAGAATCTTCCTCCAATATACCGTAGCAATTAACGTTGTGCCCACGGCTAGTTGTTGTGTGAGAACGATGCAGGGCTTCGTTCTCACGAGACCCAAAGATCTGCATAGCGAGAAAAGACTCTCAGAACTATATAACGAGACCCGGAGACCTGCATTTCGAGACCGAGGGACTTCCATAAGAGAACCAAAGACCTTTATAACGAGACTTAGGGAGTGAGTAAGGAAAACCAAGACAAGAATAACGGCACCCAAGAATTTGTAAAATAAGAAGACCTATATAATGAGAACAGATTCTTAGACCTGTAAACGAGACCCAGGGAACTGCATAATGAGACCCTAGGGAACTGTATAATGAGACCCAGGGAACTGTATAATGAGACCCAGGGAACTGTACAATGAGACCCAGGGAACTGCATAATGAGACCCAGGCAACTGTATAATGAGACCCAGGGAACTGCATAATGAGAC
Organism: Cherax quadricarinatus; assembly: GCF_026875155.1. NCBI lineage: Eukaryota > Metazoa > Arthropoda > Malacostraca > Decapoda > Parastacidae > Cherax > Cherax quadricarinatus. The sequence continues at coordinate 12,913,856 of NC_069474.1, read as the reverse complement.
CCATGGAACTGTATAATGAGACCCAGGGAACTGTATAACAAGACCCAGGGAACTGTACAATGAGACCCAGGGAACTGTATAACGAGACCCAGGGAACTGTATAACGAGACCCAGGGAACTGTATAACGAGACCCAGGGAACTGTATAACGAGACCCAGGGAACTGTATAATGAGACCCAGGGAACTGTAAAACGAGACCCAGGGAACTGTATAACGAGACCCAGGGAACTGTATAACGAGACCCAGGGAACTGTATAACGAGACCCAGGGAACTGTATAACGAGACCCAGGGAACTGCATAAAGAGACCCAGGGAACTGTATAACGAGACCCAGGAAACTGTATAGAGAAACCCAGGGAACTGTATAACGAGACCCAGGGAATTGTATAACGAGACCCAGGGAACTGTATAACGAGACCTAGGGAACTGTATAACGAGACCCAGGGAACTGTATAACGAGACCCAGGGAACTGTATAACGAGACCCAGGGAACTGTATAACGAGACCCAGGGAACTGTATAACGAGACCCAGGGAACTGTATAACGAGACTCAGGGAACTGTATAACGAGACCCAGGGAACTGTATAACGAGACCCAGGGAACTGTATAACGAGACCCAGGGAACTGTATAATGAAACCCAGGGAACTGTATAACGAGACCCAGGGAACTGTATAACGAGACCCAGGGAACTGTATAACGAGACCTAAGAAACTGTATAGAGAGACCCTGTAAAAAGAGAGCCAGGGAACTGTATAACGAGACCCAGGGAACTGTATAACGAGACCCAGGGAACTGTATAACGAGACCTAAGAAACTGTATAGAGAGACCCTGTATAAAGAGAGCCAGGGAACTGTATAACGAGACCCAGGGAACTGTATAACGAGACCCAGGGAACTGTATAACGAGATCTAAGAAACTGTATAGAGAGACCCAGGGAACTGTATAACGAGACCCAGGGAACTGCATAACGAGACCCAGGGAACTGTATAACGAGACCTAGGAAACTGTATAGAGAGACCCAGGGAACTGTATAACGAGACCCAGGGAACTGTATAACGAGACCCAGGGAACTGTATAACGAGACCAAGGGAATTGTATAACGAGACCCAGGGAACTGTATAACGAGACCCAGGGAATTGTATAACGAGACCCAGGGAATTGTATAACGAGACCCAGGGAACTGCATAAAGAGACCCAGGGAACTGTATAACGAGACCCAGGGAACTGTATAACGAGACCCAGGGAACTGCATAACGAGACCTAGGAAACTGTATAGAGAGACCCAGGGAACTGTATAACGAGACCCAGGGAACTGTATAACGAGACCCAGGGAACTGCATAACGAGACCCAGAGAACTGTATAACGAGACCTAGGAAACTGTATAGAGAGACCCAGGGAACTGTATAACGAGACCCAGGGAATTGTATAACGAGACCCAGGGAATTGTAAAACGAGACCCAGGGAACTGTATAACGTGACCCAGGAAACTGCATGAAGAGACCCAGGGAACCTTACAACGAGACTAGGGACCTGTAAGGTAAGCAAGATTTGTTCGCAATGCATGCTAGTGGTTTCCTTTTGTACGATACCAGTTTCACTCAGTAAATTCGTATTTGTACCACATAAAGAAAAAAATATTGTATTGATATGAGCTGAAATTACAACGAAACTCAGGGATCTGATAAGGTAACAAGAACCTGTATACATGTCAGCAGCTGTAGTAAAAGAACCAGTATCTGATAATTGAGACCCAAGAACCTTATAACATGGTATTTGAATGAGCTGTACAACGAAACTCAGGGATCTGTATAAGGAGACCCAAGAACCTGTATAACATGGTCCAGCAGCTGTATAAAAGAACCAGTATCTGTATAAGGAGACCCAAGAACCTGTATAACATGGTCCAGCAGCTGTATAAAAGAACCAGTATCTGTATAAGGAGACCCAAGAACCTGTATAACATGGTCCAGCACCTGTATAAAAGACCCAGTAGCCTATATTATAGGATTAGAGAATTCTGAAGGGGCCCAGTGTTTTTTTTTAATACACAAATCAATTTTACAGGCTAAGAACTGTTATCCTACCTCAGCTCATTTCAAAACCCAGCCGTATCTAGGGTATACTATCTAGGGTATACTATCTAGGGTATACTATCTAGGATATACTATCTAGGATATGCTATCTAGGGTATACTATCTAGGATATATTATCTAGGGTATACTATCTAGGGTACACTATGTAGGGTATATTATCTAGGGTATACTATCTAGGGTATACTATCTAGGGTATACTATCTAGGGTATACTATCTAGGGTATACTATCTAAGGTATACTATCTAGGGTATACTATCTAGGGTATACTATCTAGGGTATACTATCTAGGGTATACTATCTAGAGTATACTATCTAGGGTATACTATCTAGGGTATACTATCTAGGGTATACTATCATCCCCAGGGCGCGGCCCAAGGCAGTCGACTAAGATCCAGGTACTTAATTATTACGTGAACGGGAGCAGCAGGTGTAAAGAAATTTTTCAACCGTTACCGGGGATTGAACCACGGACACTTAGTGTGTGTGAGCTGAGTGCGTTGCCAACCGAGCCACGGAACAGTTAAAAAAAAGACCTATATCATTCGAAAGGAAATAATGTATAAGAGTGATAGACGGTCGTTTTCTGGGTTAAAGGAGGAGCATTATTAAATGTTATTCGTCTCTTTATCAAATTTCCAGCACTAAATATTTCTCACGACGAGTTTCTCTCTAGGAAATGTTGAAAGTACGACGTCTGAAGATAAAATCCATACTTTTAAATCAGTGACAGGTGTCTTGAATGTTACAATTGAAATATAATAAGTTATTGCGCGACACGACAGGTTCAAAATCATCGACTGAATTCACAGAGAAGAAAAAAAAGCAAACCTTAATTTAAAAAATGAAGCCGTATATTTTTTTTTTCATTCACCTGCCCTATGCAGAATATGATAAATTTTGTTTACGTGGCGGTTCTCTGTTATTTCTGCCTCTGCAGTGATGTACTACCTTCCCAGAATGCTACTCACAACTGTATACTAACACCTTTGTCTCTAATTTGAAAAAGGTGGTGTTTGGCCGGCAGCAGTGTAGCGAAAAGTTTGTTAAAAGCTAGCGACATGGCAGTAGGGAAGCGACAAGTTTAGAGGTAGGGTTAGATTAGGATACATAAACCTCTAAAAACATACTTAAACACAGATAAGCCAAGTAAGAATTAACGAACTTGACATGTCTGGCCAAGCGGCTTATATTCTGTTTACGTTTGGGTAACAAGCTGCCAGTCCAATAGCCTCGTCCTTACTGCTAGGTGACTTGTCTCGTCCTTACTGCTAGGCGACTTGCCTCGTCCTTACTGCTAGGCGACTTGCCTCGTCCTTACTGCTAGGCGACTTGCCTCGTCCTTACTGCTAGGCGACTTGCCTTGTCCTTACTGCTAGGCGACTTGCCTCGTCCTTACTGCTACGTGACTTGCCTCGTCCTTACTGCTAGGTGACTTGCCTCGTCCTTACTGCTAGGTGACTTGCCTCGTCCTTACTGCTAGGCGACTTGTCTCGTCCTTACTGCTAGGTGACTTGCCTCGTCCTTACTGCTAGGTGACTTGTCTCGTCCTCTGTTACTGCCTATGAGTGACTTGCCTCGTCCTTACTGCTAGGTAACTTGCCTCGTCCTTACTGCTAGGTGACTTGCCTCGTCCTTACTGAAAGGTGATTAGTCTCGTCCTACTGCCCAGGTGACTACCCAGTCGACTTACTCCAGGCAACTTCTGCTTCTGCAGGTGACTGGCCGATGTCCTTGAACTCGTGCTAAGGTGAGGAGCATAACCGCGACCTTCAGTAGGACTGACACTTAACATCACTAACCCAAGCAACTATTGCCGCTGGTAAAGGTCAAGCTGAACATAATTCATTTGAGGGAAATCCGCACTTAATAAGTAAACTCAATCTTTAAACCACTAACAAAAGTTTATTGCCAGTTGTAACTGAAAGTATTAACTGAAACACCCATAGGTTTAAATCATACTTTTTTTTTTAGTTTATACCCACAAGCTTTCCAAAATTTAAACTACAGATTTTGGAAGCCTAAGGCTGTTTGTTTTGCCAGCCTAAATTGCATTTTTTCAATCGTGAAATTGCAAATACTTTAAGCTTTATATAATTGTTGTTGAAGCTCCTGAAATTAAAACTTCATGATGCTGAAGCTTAAAACTGTAAATTAATGAAGCTTAAAATCATAAGTTCTTTATGGTTAAAACCACAAGTACTCTGGAGCTTAAAAGTACAAGTTCTTTAATCTTAAACCTACAAGTTTTTATGTTTGAAACTTTTTGTAGGCTTATAACTATAAGCTTCTTAAGCTTAAATCGACAAGCTTATGATTCTAAGCTACAAGTTATATACATTTAAAACAAGTATTTGAAGCTTAAGACTACGAGTTCTTTAAACAAGTCCTTTAAGTTCTTTAAACTTAAAACAAGTATGTTAAGCTTAAAACTACTTAAGCTTAACACTGTTAATTCTTGAAGGTTAAAACTCAAATTTCTTGAAACTTATGACTGCCAGTTCCTGAAGCTAAAATTTAAATGTGGCTTGAGCTATTTAAGCTTAAATCAGCAAGATTTCAAGCTTTAAATTTCAGCTTCTTGAAAATTAAAACAGACTAAATTAAAAATTGAAAATTAAAACAGACTAAATTAAAAATTGAAAATTAAAACAGACTAAATTAAAAATTTAAAATTAAAACAGACTAAATTAAAAATTTAAAATTAAAACAGACTAAATTAAAAATTGAAAATTAAAACAGACTAAATTAAAAATTGAAAATTAAAACAGACTAAATTAAAAATTGAAAATTAAAACAGACTAATTAAAAACTGAAAATTAAAACAGACTAAATTAAAAATTGAAAATTAAAACAGACTAAATTAAAAATTGAAAATTAAAACAGACTAAATTAAAAATTGAAAATTAAAACAGACTAAATTAAAAATTGAAGATTAAAACAGACTAAATTAAAAATTGAAACTTGAAACTAAGTTCTGAAGGCGTGAAACTGCAAGTTCTAAAAACTTAAACTGATAAGTTAAAAGCTACACACTCAAAAAAGTCAAGAATTTGTGTATGAACGAGGAAGATATCATTTGTAACCTAATGAGAGGAATCATTAAGGGAAATATCACCTCAGTCCCACTGAATTCCATTGTAAACCGAGATTATCAAGAGTCATCACCAACAACCAAAAGAATAAGAGAGGAAATTTCATTTGAAATCTTCAAAGGAAAAAAAGTTCCTTGATGTTGGTGAAGTGATCTGGATTAAAAGATCTCTAACCTGACTGACTCCTTTTCCTCACGTGCTATAAAATTTCCAGCGGTTTAGTGCATAACGGGTAATATTATTACTGGAGAATTAGACACATGTGCATCATCTGGTTATCTTTTAAAATACCCAGATGTTGCACATGTGTTTGACTCTTCATCTTGTCGAATTGTATACCATCAGAAACAAATATATTATTATTTTATTTATTTTTAAGTAGTAGTAATAGTAGATAGTAGTATATATTAATTGCATTGTTAGTAAACGAAACAAAGTAGAAATATAATGCACTACCTATGGTTTAATGTCGGATGTCTATGGAATTTTTTGTTGAACACAATATTCAGTTCACATAATGTAGAATACGGTGATGATGAACTCACATAATGTAGAATACGGTGATGATGAACTCACATAATGTAGAATACGGTGATGATGAACTCACATAATGTAGAATACGGTGATGATGAACTCACATAATGTAGAATACGGTGATGATGAACTCGCATATAGTTAAACTTGCATAATATTGAAATTGCACTAAGTTGAACTCACATATTACTGAGCTAACATATAATGTTTAACATATGTACAAAACATAAAATTAAACACAAAATGTTGAACTTACTAATAATGCTGGGCTCACATCTACTGGCACGTTAACATACATGTCTGCTGGACCACCTCAAATTGACCAATATTGATCCGTGCAGTAACCCCGAGATGAAGCGGGTTCAATCTGCAAACAAACATGAAATCCCTATGATAAAGAACTTCTTGCGAGCTAGCCAACGGTTTGAAAATAGAAGGTGATTTTTCTTCCATTGTTGTGGTTGAAATCATCAAAATCCACCATGAGGCCGCAGGATAATGTTCCAGGAGATTTCATTCTAAAGTCAGAACAAAATTCGATTTGATTGACCAAAATTTCGAGAATAAAAAAATTCGAAAGGTGACTGATAATACATAACAGAACTACGGCTTGAAGGACTCGATTAATCGTCCCATGGCAGCCCTTATAAATGAAAAGTACGGATTCCCTATCTCTACATCCTGTTTTGTCATTCACACAGGCTGAGGGCAAATGAACGCAGGATCGGTCCTGGCAAGCCGCATTTCCTAAAGATCAGAATCACTTGTTTCTTAATTTTAATTTATATATATATTAAATATATATAATATATAATATATATATATAATAAAATATATATATAATATTATAAA
>NC_069474.1:12882281-12904781 GCF_026875155.1 Cherax quadricarinatus | reverse complement strand
TGCTAAAATCTCCCACAGCAACACTGCTAAAATCTCCCACAGCAACACTGCTAAAATCTCCCACAGCAACACTGCTAAAATCTCCCACAGCAACACTACTACAATCTCTAACAGCAACAGGTTTATAATCTCCTACAGCAACACTGTTACAATCTACAACTGCATCACAGTTCAAAAATTCCTACAATAACATTATTAAATATTCCGATATTTTTTCTGATCACTTTATTACTGGATTTGTTTGCGCTGTTAAAGTGATGAAGTGTTATCATTTCCATGGAAATGAACACTGTTTTGTTAAAACTGTTTCGTCTAGAAATTTAACCAATGAAACTAACATTAACAAGGACCTGTAAAAATAATTGAACATCAGAAGATTTATAAGGCTGGAATATCACCTCACATACGACACTGCACACATCCTATTATCAAAAATACTAATCTCGGGTCGACGGAGACTCGAACCTACGAACCTTAGAACAAGGTACTCAGTGCTCTACCGCTGTACCACACTGGACCAATACCTTAGCGTCCAGCCAACGCTAGATGTTTTGGTCCAAACAAGCCAGCATTCAGGCAGGTGGTGCTAGCTATTTCATCTCATCCCCTGCATGCAAATAGCTAACACCACCTGCCTGAATGCTGGCTGCCTTGGACCAAAACGTCTAGCGTTGGCTGGGCACCAAGGTATTGGACCAGTGTGGTACGTACCTTTTTCTAAGGATCGTAGGTTCGAGTCTCCTTCGGCCAGAAATTAGTGTTTGTGATTATTTCGCCTGTTCTACGAATTCTAAACATCCTATTATGAAGAAGGTAGGATGGTCAAAGACCTGTCAAACATAGCTTAAATTTTTCCCAAATTTTATTAATTATAAATTAATGTAATTTGTATAAAAACTATTTTCTAATGAAAGTTGATCTATACATATATTTCTTAGCCACAGACCTGCTTGATACAACTTTTCTCGGCCATTTGAAAATCAATTCGATGGCTAAAATCTCTCACACGAATGAACAAAACATTAGACACGTGTCCACTTTTTTTTTTTTTTTTTTTTTTTTACACAGGGTTTGACAAGGTTAAGGATCCCTAACTTTATTGACAAGCTATTTACAGGTTAAGGATTCCTAACTTTATTGGCAAGCTAAGAGCTGTTACCTACATCAGCTCATTTGAAAGCATTTTTATTGTTATGAGACATACAAGTAGGGAACAGGATGAAGTTGGAGCCATCTGTGGGCCAGCATTTTCATTTGATCAACTGACGTTATCTCGTTGACATCATTATGCTGTACGAATGTGTTCCATACTCGAGTCATCCTGGGTATGTATGATCTCAAATGGAGTGATGTTCTGGAGAAGGGTACAGCCAGAGTGAAGTTGCTGCTTTCTGCCCGTATTGTGGCATAAAAGCTTGTTTCACGCTGTCCTCGAAGTGGATCCAAGTGTGGTACTTTGACAATATTGGCCTTATACATAACAGTAAGGCCACCCACATCCCTCCTGTGTTGAAGGCTCTGCTGAAATGACAGATCTATCCAGGATGGGTCCAGGCGAGAGATGAGACGTCTTGCTCTGTTCTCTACTCTGTCAAGCAGTCGCAGATGAGAGGGGGGCAGGCAAACCAAGAAAGTGGAGCATACTCAAGGTGTGAGCGTACTTGTGCCTCGTACAGGATCTTGCAACCCCTACTGTCAAGCAGATGCGAGATACGGCGAAGTGCTGTAAGCTTCCTGGCTGCCTTGTTTGCAAGATTTACAACTTGGTTCTTCATGGTTAGTTTGGAGTCAAATTTCACCCCAAGGATATCAACTTCTTCTCCAGGTGCCAACACCCTCCCATTCATCCTTACTACTGCCCCAGCATTACCATCGTGGTGCCTAGAGACGATCATCATTTGCGTTTTCTCAGGTGCAAATGTTACTTGCCATCTATTTCCCCAAGCTGATACAGCTCTCAGCTGGTGATTGATGTAGCTTAGAGCAGCTGGCATTTCTTCTCTTGGATAAGTGAATGTCAGTGTACAGTCGTCTGCATATGCATGTGATTCTGGATGAGATGAAGAAGGTCGTTGAAGTAGACATTCCATAACAATGGACCCAGCACGCTTCCTTGTGGAACACTTGCCCCAATAGGATGTCTTGCTGATTCCGTTCCATTGAGAACTACACTTAGAGATCTACCATGAAGGTAATCACTGAGGAGACATAGCGTAGAGCCTGCAATTCCCAGTGCTTGAAGTTTTGCTAAGAGGCCCTGGTGCCACACCCGGTCGAAAGCGCCAGCAATGTCCAGTGCTACCACACAGCTGACTTTGGATTCATCCAGTGACTGGTGCCACTTAGTGGAGAGGTTTAACAACAGATCAGCAGCAGAGTAACCTTTCCTGAAGCCATATTGACGATCACAAAGTAGTGAGTGGTAGTCAAAAAACTCTGTCATTTGTCTTGAGATTATTGTCTCAAGGATCTTACCAGTGATTGACAAGAGTGACACTGGTCTGTAGTTGCTGATTTCTGCTCTGCTCTTCTTTTTGTGAACAGGGACTACATTTGCCTCTTTCCATAGAGAGGGCCATTTACACTGTACTAGGCAGTGCTGAAAGATGCGTGTTAGAGGTGCTGCTAGCTGGTCTGCACATCTTCTCAACAATCTTGGGCTCAACTTGTCTGGGCCCACAGCCTTTTCTTGGTCCAGCGATTTAAGAAGGAATTGCACCTCCTCCTGCCTTATTGTCACCACTGACAGTTTTGACACAGTTCTTGCAGCTAGCCAAGGAGGGACCCTTGCTGGATCAGGAACTTGCATTTTGGTAGCAAAGTGTTCAGCAAAGAGGTCCGCCTTCTCTTGACTACTAGTAGAGGTGGTCCCATCCTGTCGATTTAGAGGTGGAATAAGTTCATCAGGCAGATAACCTTGTCTGTCCTTGACCAGGGACCACCAGGTTTTGGAGCCTACCCTACCTGATGCAAGCTTTCTTTTAGTGTCCACCTCCCATTTAGCAATGGCCCACTTTTGAACATCACCCATATGCCTACAGGCTTGCCTGTGCAAGTTCCTGTTATAGGTGGTAGGATGTCTCTTATACTTTCGCCATGCTTTGTACTTAGCAGTACAAACTATATTTAGGTTGTTCTAATCTTAGTTCAAGGCTTTTTCCAGTTTGTTCATAATAAACTAATACATTTTTTTACAGGTAATCTTGAAGACACTCACATCCACATTTTGAAGATATTTAATCAGAATTATTTTTTTTACTGTATCAAGATTTTTAAATACGACTTTGATTTTAAAATTCTTACGTTGAGAAGGTATATCAAGAATGTTTTCATGGTAAAGAAGACCCAACACATTCTTGATTTAATATGATTGTTCATTTTTTAGGGAAATGTATGAGAGCATAGTTATACCAATGCTCTTATATCGGTGTGAATCATGGGTGGTGAATGTTGCAACAAGGAGAAAGCTGGAGGCAGTGGAGAAGTCATGTCTGAGGGCAATGTGTGGTGTGAATATAACGCAGAGAATCCATAGTCTGGAAATTAGGAGGAGGTGTGGGGTTGAGGACGGATCGTTGAGGAAGGAAAGACATAGAATGACTTAGTATAAAAATCTGTAGTGCAAGGAAAGCGGGGTAGGAGTCGGCTTAGGATAGGTTGGAGGACTGGGAATAAAGGAGGTTTTGCATGCAAGGGTCTTGGGCTTCCAGCAAGTATCCATGAGAGTGTTGGATAGGAGTGAGTGGAGACAAATGGTTTTTAGGACTTGACGTGCAGTTGGAGTGTGAACAAAGTTGCATTTATGAAGCGATTCAAGGAAACCGGCAGGCCACAATTGAATTCTGGAGATGGAAAGTACTACAGTGCCTGCACTCTGATGGAGGGGTGTTAATGTTGCAGTTTTATAACAGCAGTGTTAGCGCGCCTCTGGCAAGACGGTGTTGGAGTGAATGATGATAAAAGTTTTTCTTTTTCGGGTCATGATGGGAAACGGCCGTTGCGTTAAAAAAAAGAACAGTTATTTGTTGTGTGTGTGTGTGTGTGTGTGTGTGTGTGTGTGTGTGTGTGTGTGTGTGTGTGTGTGTGTGTGTGTGTGTGTGTGTGTGTGTGTGTATTCACATAGTCGTACTCACCTAGTTGTGGTTGCAGGGGGTCGTTTCATAGCCCCTCGCCCCACCTCTTCACTTGCCGTTACTAGATCACTCTTCCTGCTCCGTGTACTAAAATGTAATAAACAGAGGTCGACTGAGAATGTAAAACAATTTGGGCAGAAAAATGAACAAAGGTTAAGAAAAAAATCTTTTCTGTCTCGGTACATATTTGTTTCTAGGTTGTCAGAGAAAAAATCGCCCTAGGAGTTTCGTGAAGATTTCATTGCAACATTGATTACCTGCTGTGTGATAGAGCAATCTGCGTTCCTCATTGCTATGTAGGTGTACAAGCACTAAAAAATGGCTGAAGCGTTTCTAGGCCATTTTTTTCTACGAATACAAGAAAGGCAGCGGGTTTAACTGGATATTGGTTCGATGACGATGGAAGGAGAAGGTTATTTTTGTGACACTGTTACTTGGCAGCCTCAGAGGTATTAAATCAATGTTTGTTCGACAGTGTTGTGGCAGTGCCGTAATTTTTGCCCCTGCTGCTTTTTCATTTAGTTTGTCTTTGGTAGGTAAGGGAATTACGAGTGCAATTAATGAGTCGATTTAACATTAATTATATATCTTATGTTTTTTGAGGTGGTTCAGGTGCAACCGAAGATTAGTTTAGCTTTGTTTAGTTAATTAAGTCGCTGTTAGTAAGTAGTGATGAGTGTTGCATAAGAAACATGTATTACACTTCTGATCTCGATGCTTCAGTTAAATGACTCATTTATTCTGCAGTTGAGTGACAAGTACTTGTGTCTGTCGTAGGCTGATTGGAACATTGACATATACATGCTACTCCCTTTTGTCTTACTAGCATCACCTGCAGCACGTTCTTGCATATTTTGGAGAAGAGTTCAGCGTGGTTCTCTCTCCCTGATCATGTAGGGTTAGATGTTTATGAAGTTCAATTCACATTGTGCTATGCTTCGCTGTGTCCGAATGATGGAGAACAGTGGTGAACTCTGAGTGAAGAGCAACGTGTTACCTATACACGATTTCGAGGGGTATCGCCCCCGCGGCTGGATCTGGTTGGCTCCACGTAATGCCAGTCTACCCTAAAAGAAAATCTGGCTATCACTCACATAAATACTTAAAATATAGTGTTATCTGATGGGTGTTGGCGGCGTCCTAGGGTATAATCAACAAATAATGTGAATGTATATATATATATACATACATGGATGAATGTGTGTATAATTTAGCTCATAAGCAACGTACATAGATAAAATATTATTTGTCCATACGTACATAGAATCATAAGAAAATAAAAACATAAGAAAGAAGGAACACTGCAACAGCCGTACAAAATGTATAAAATATCTAATGTGCCTTTAAGTATTTTCTTGTATAAGCAACACATAATTTTAATATTTTGTTATCTTTTTTTATAAAGCGCAAAAAAAAAGGAAAAAAAGTTTTTTTTACCCTTAACTCCATAATTTACAGAGTTTAATGGTATCAATCATCACACAAACATGCGCACAAACACACACATACATACAAGCACACACAATGTGCGTGCTTGTGCGTATGTCTATGTGTATGTTTATGTGTGTGTTTTTCCACAAGGAGGCCCATGTTATGTACACACCTGCATATAATCTCGTTTAACATTGTAAGTGATAATGATAAATTAAAATACAAGAGATGTAGGTAACCACTGAAACAATATTTATAATGCATATTTTAAACTTGAATCAAGAAAATTTATTCTATAGAAATTTCGATTAAAGTGGTTCTTCACATTATGGTACCCTAGTTCAGCTGAGGTTTTTCTCGGCTACGAAGGGAGGATAATGTGTTTGACTTAGTGTATGTAAGAAATTAAGTTTTTTTGGGCAAGAAATTAGCTTTCACTTATATGGCTAATCATTATTATATAATAGTTATATAATAAAAATCACACAACAGTGTAACGTGAAACTGAAGAATTAGATAAAATCTGTGAATCGATAATTCAATATCCACTTCATTCTGTATTATTCCGCTACTTCAGTTAAAGATTGGAAAAAAAATGAAAGATGTCAAAAGATTGTTTTGGTAATTTCATAACTTGGCGGCAACCATCGACGGTATTTGAGACCTAGTTCCTAGGCTTTTTGTGTATCCAAATTCTCTTGCATTACAGTCCACAGGATGGATATGGGAGGCGCAATAAACTAGACGCTTCGGTGTCAAAATCTAATCAGTGTAAGCGAAGACCTTCTTTCCATTGAAAGAAACTTGATGGATCAGAAATAAGTTCATTGAACTGAAGGATAAAATAGATGTTACTGTAGAGGATATATATTTGGGTAACGGAAGATTGAAGACGAGTTCCTCAACTGCATCATCACTTGCTTTCTTTTGAATCAAAGTTGAACTTGATGAGATTGCTCTGAAAACTCTCCTCGCATTTCCTCTTGATAAATTTCTATGAGACTGCTTTTCCAACCATGGGAGTCATTAGGACTAAGTACAAAAACAGTATTGACATTTGATCTTCACTGCGTATCAATATCTTTTATCAAACCTGGACTTGAGAAGCTGCTAATTAAGAAGCAAGTTCACCTTTCGTATTAGTAAAGGCTAAGTATTTATAAAGTTTCTTGTTGGTCCTTTATAAACTGGAAAACAACTTGCCGGTCGCCATCATCAGAAAATTTGAGAAACACTGATCTGGGGAGTCAATTATGAAAAACAAAAATTTCTCCACGCACTTCCACCGCCTACGGCCATTGCCGGCATGAAAACATGGAGCAAAAATATTCCATGACATATTGTGAAAATGGAATAAAATTTACAGAAGTTCAAGTGGATGTATAAAGCGCCTTGCAATTCATATTTAACACTCGTGTTAAAAACATTTGCCACTGCTATGATAACACGACTACTACGACTACTGTTATTAACTTGGTTGCCTCGTTGTCAAATGATCGTCAAGAATCCTTTCGTAGAATCTAGCTGTATCATTACTTGTCATTGTATGTCCAGCTGGTTCCTGGATTACTGTATTGTCTCTGAGCCAGCAATTTCAGCGGTTAGTTTTTTCCATTCTTCCATAATTATGCTTACAGAAAAATATTTGTATGCATTCGTGCTGCATCTTCAATCTCGATGTTCTATTCCACTGTTTCGAAGTTATGGATTCATTCAGCACTTCAAATAATTCGTGTTTGAATGTGTCAAAGCTATTCAGTATCTTCAAGGTTAGAATGAGATCTCATAGGTACTGTTTCCCCAAGGAGAAAACGTCAAATGCTCTAGGTCTTTCTTCATATGGTTTGATTGTTAGAGACAGTATGAACTTAGCTGCTCTATCTTCATACCCTCTGCTGTATATTATCGTCTTTTGTGTAATGTGGGGACCAACACTAACCGGTATATTCATGACGCGGTCTAACCATTGCATTATAGTTAATCAATAGGTCTCACAGCTAGAAACTTCGTGGTAGTAATTACTAGCTAGGTGACTTAGCATTTTGTTGGCTTTGCTGCTAGCAGATAGATTTTGATTAATACTTTTGAGATCGTTGTTTACAATTACTCCAAAACCTTTTCTTGGCCTTTTTTCGGTTGTTTATTGTCAAATATTTGGATTTCATGTTTAAGATTGTTATATAGAAAGTGCATAACTCTGCACTTGTCAACACTGAAACTTATCTTCCACGTCTGCGAACACAGTGTTAAAAATCATATCTGAAATACCTTGTCGAAAAGCCTATTGGGAACCTATACTAAATCTGTTGCGATCTTTTCACTCGAGTTTTGTTTATATAATTGAAAACTTCAAATAAGCTAGTAAGGCATGATTTTTTGTTGAGGAATCCATGCTGGTTTCTTGGAATTAGGTGGTTACATTTTCAAGAAAATCTCGTATCTAATGATAGTACCCACGTGTTGCCCTAAAAACTGTTATGATGATGTGATGATAGGTGAATGAACACGTCTTGTCCCCTTTTGTGTACTGAAGTAACATTTGCCTATTTCCTGTCAAATGGCGCCTTGCTTTCTTCTAATGACTTGTTAAACATTTACATTAATGAGTACTCGACCTATCCATATTCTTTTATAACTCTGGCAGGCAGTTTTTCTATTCTTCTTGATTCTTTATCATTTCGCTTCTCCAAGTATTGTTTTACTTTAAGGCAGCAAATTTCGTCAATACTTAGTTTGTCAGTGTCAGGCCTTGAAAACAAATTTTGAGATCTGGGAACGTTAGTTATCTGTTCAGCTGTAAATACAGACCCGAAGGCCGTGCTGAGTGTAGACCGTGTTGTTTTATTCTGTGGCTGCAGATCCCAGCGTTGCTTTTGTCCTCTTTGCCTGGAAAAATAAACAAATAAGCAGTATAATGTGATTTTTATTGACAACGTTTCGCCTACACAGTGGGCTTTATCAAGTAACAAACAGATCTACCTGGATGAAAGGTGCGTGAGTATTGGACGGAGTCAGGTGGAAAATGCCGGGTCAGGTGGAGAATGCTGCATGTGACAATCTTCCGAGTATAGTGATAGTAGCTTTAAAAAGAGACTGGACAAGTAGTAGGTCCTAGCCTCTTTCACCCTACTCGGAAGATTGTCACATGCAGCATTCTCAACCTGACCCGGCATTTTCCACCTGACTCCAATACTCACGTACGTTTCACCCAGGTAGATCTGTTTGTGGCTTGATTAAGCCCACTGTGTGGGCGAAACGTTGTCAATAAAGGATCACACTATACTGCTTATGTGTTTATTTTTCCATTGTGTCGGTATTTTATACCATTTATTCCATCCTTCGACTTGTCGGTTATAAACCATTCATCATTTCCATCCTCTTTGTCTCCTAATGTATTTAAAAAACTCGACGAGTTACCATTGACTTTCTACGTGGTTAGTTTCTCATATTTTATTTAACATTTTTTGTAGCCTGTTTTCTCTCTCAATCCTTTGGTTATGAGTTAAAATTTCTTAAAAAAAAAAAACACGAGTTCTTTTGCCTATAGTATCGACTAGTTGTCTCGTCATCCATCATGATGTTATTTAATATTCTCGCAAATTTAAGCTTATTTTTATACATTATCCCAATCGATATTTAGAATTTTTATTCTAAATATGCTGAACATTCCTCTATAAATATATATTTACTGTAATTGTTCTGTCCATTTTACATTTATTAATTACAGGGTCGTTAACTTTGCCTAGTTATGTTGAGGTAACTGTTTCTCACTCTCTCTCTCTCTCTCTCTCTCTCTCTCTCTCTCTCTCTCTCTCTCTCTCTCTCTCTCTCTCTCTCTCTCTCACTTATACTTAGATGTCAGAATCTGTCTTCAGAACAAGATCCATAACATTGCTACCTCAAGGAACCGGTACGACAGTTTGTGTTGAAAAGTTGTCCTCAGTGATGTTAATAAGACTGCAGGTCTCCTGACCCTAGAGAGGTTACTTTACCAACAAACAATGCCTATATGTTTCTACAAATTACCTTAACTGTATCACTAAAAGAAAGGCGTCATCTTTCAGGCTTTATTTTGAAGGACAATTAATATACCATATGGAAGAAATCATAATACAACGCATGATTGCGAATATGTAAAAATACAGCAGTGAAAATAGAAGATAAAACCTGAGCACTTTCATGTGCTTACACATATTTTCAAAGGAATATTCCTCTGAAGATGTGTAACACATAAAAGCACTCTGGTTTCATTTTCTATTTTCACTGTGGTATATTTTACACATTATACCATATATAATTTTCTTGTTTCCATTGCCTTGGATTTCTACATACACAAAGTTATAATCTACTACATAATGTACTACATTATCTAGTTTCTGTTTACATAGTCACTTCACCCCACTTTTTTAGTGAATATAAACCTTATTAAAAGAATTGTGTTCAGTCGAGGCTATTACTAGTATTTCTCGATTGTTTAGATTAAACCAAGATTCATTAACAGCAATAATATCTTAATACTTTCTGAATACGTATACGGAGAGTTCGTCCGCTTTTATGAATATACTGCCAGAGTAAGTGAAAAAAAAAAAAAACGTTTTAATTCAAGCAGTGTTTCCCCACAGCTGGAATAATTAGTTTTAATTCCACGTAACACTTATTGCCTAACTAGTTGTGGCAGCCTGTCCACTCCCTTCTTCTGCATCCCCGTTCTGCCTGTCCAAGTCTTCCTAGTCGGACTTAGCCTCTTCGCCGTCCTTATCTAAAGCAACTCGCGTCTCTCATGGAGTCCCTCATTCCTAAGCACGTTTCTCTCACTGCTGAAGTTATCCCTCAGTTCTAGATCTAGAGGTCTAGAGAATCACCCATTTTGAGGAGGTCCTTCAGTTTCTCATTAGACGGATAACTTTGCAGAGTCTATAAACATCATTAGTTCTAACATCAGTCATAAATATAGTATTCTCTGGTGTGTGTTTTCGTCGTCTTTGCAACATTATCATGTGTGTCCTTCGTTGCACTTGGGATGCATAACTTTCTTTAAACCACAGTAGGGGTAAGGTTTGAACTCATGGTGAGTGGGTTGTAAAACTTCCTGGAGTTTTAGGATTCATTCGCGATGGGTTCAAACTCCTCCCGTACCATGGTTTGTTTGTAATCACGTTATTATGATTTCATGAGCCATGATAGTAACTTCCTGTAGTTATTACTACGGCAAACTTTTGTGTTATGCTTATTTATAACGGAATTTCCCAGTTGGACTACCTGGGAGAGAGAGAGACAGAGACAGAGTGAGACATGCGCAGCAAGAATTAGTGAATAAGTGAATGAATGAGCAGCAATAACAAGGGAACGAAGGGGATTAAAGAGTAGGGGAAAGAGTAAAGCAATGAGTAAGGGAGTGAGTGAAAGAGTCATGAGTGATGAGTGTATATTCCCTATGAACACGACTTACTCATCCTCTAGCTTTATGACAGCCTAAACTGTTTATCCAACCTAAATAAATTACTACTGATGAAATTAATACCATGCCATAATATTCTGTTCTGCAAATTCTCTGGTAATGATTTTGGAAACTGTTGCTGTATTTTTAAGTGAAGAGCAAAAAACAAAAGCAAAAACGGTGTGACCTCGTAGCAACAAAAATAAAATTCTTTTTTTTAACCGTGACAGAAAAACAGCTTTATTTTTACACACTAAATGGTGAGTGACTTTTGTATCCCAGGATGGTGAAACTGTGTGTGTGTGTGTGTGTGTGTGTGTGTGTGTGTGTGTGTGTGTGTGTGTGTGTGTGTGTGTGTGTGTGTGTGTGTGTGCTTACCTGTATGTGGTTGCAGGGGTCTCGTCTTAGCTCCTGGCCCTTCCTTCAACTTGTCACATGCCAGATTCACTCCCTCGAAGTCTCATGGTCCCTGTTATACCTACTCTTAAAACTACGTATGAAGCCTGCCTTCATCTCGTCTTCTAATTCCTTATACTTCCTGACTACCCTGAGGTTAAAGAAATGCTTTCTAGCCTTCCTGTGACTCATCTGTGACCTCATATACCCCCTTTCTAGCCTTTAGAACAGTCTTTTCCTATCCACTTATGAAGTCCTCTGAGGATGCTGCAAATCTCCACATCGCCCCCTCGTTCAATACTCTTAGGTCGTCAGAGTCTGTCTCATTGGCTATTCTTATTTTTCAAATTAGTCTCATTGCATACCTATGCACTTTCTAAAGCTTTTTTATATGCTTTATCAAGGGAGGGCTCAGTACTGGTGCTACAAACTTCACGACGTGCCTAATATATGCTGTATAAAGGTCATGAATGACTTCGTTAAGGTTCCCGGAGGCCACATTGCAATTGCGGTTATGCGGCTGACGTGTACCTCTGGCATCATGCTCGTCATTACGCTCTCTCCCATTACGCTCTCTCTTCTTCCTAAGCGAAGTTTGAAGCCTGTGTTCGCCGATTTTGCACTCAACTTCCGGCACTATCCCCATTTCCCAAATGTTCATAGCTTTACATTAAATTTGGTCGCATTAAAATAACTACTAATGTTTGCACAGATTGTTGCCCAACTTTTATTTATCAGTTTTTATTCTCCTTGTTAATTTCACATCTGGAAAGAATACATCTGACTCCATCGCTTCATATTTATCATTTGCATGTACCAGAAGCAATACTGGTAACAGTAACACTCCTTGAGGAACCCTACTAGCTAATGTTACCCATAAAGAAACCTCTTATAATCACTCTTCGTCCATTTCCAACTAATTTTTTTTAACCACTGTAGTGCACTTAATTTCTTTCTCTTCTGCCGCCACATTCCCGCTACTCTCACGGAATCCTCATAGGAATGTGAGGCGGGATTTGCCATCTTTATACCTGTGCTAGTTGTAGCTAATGAAAACACGTCTCTTAAAATGCTCCATAACACTCCTGATGATCTTCTCCATTACATCGTAGTGTGTATGTTAGTAATGAAGGACTGTATATTTGAACTTTCTCTTTCTTTTCTTAAATATAGGGACAATATTTCTTGTCTTGTACTTCTCTTTAAATTCACCCGTATCAATCACTTGAAGATTTTAGCTTTCCACTTGGATCTTGCTTCTGCTCACTCTCACAGAATCAATGAAAAGTCTTTCTCAGGTGCCATCGCCTCTGATGTGTCCAGCTCACATGGGAATTTCATCTTTTTCCCTGCTCTGTGTATGTTGTTCAGTGGTATAAACCTTGGTAATAAATACCGACAAGTTGGTTTAGAAAGACACGTAAGCAAACACTATAACATATTTATTAGAAAACGTTTCGGTCCTGGGACCTTGATCACTTCTAACATACAGAGGTAGAAAGGCATTATATATAGGCGGAGAGTGAGATGTGACGCACGTGACCTGAGGAATGTCATAAGAACATAAGAATGGAGGAACACTGTAGAAAGCCCACCGGCCCATGCGAGGCAGGTTGTTCAGTAACCGCTGGTTAAATAGGCATCTTCCGTTGTTCAGGCGGTTACTATACCAAAACAACATTGAACAACAGTGCTGGAAGTAGTTTACTTAATTTTAAATGTTTCTCATATTTTTGCTATTATGTTATTGTATTTCTCATGAACTGAAATGTTTATATAATATCTAATACTTATGTAATAACCACCTAATGTTATGCGGAACTACTGAAAAAATTGTCCAACTTGAATAGTTAAGTTTTCAGGATGACTGTACTCCAATGACTGTACTCCAATGACTGTACTCCAATGACTGTACTCCAATGACTGTACTCCAATGACTGTACTCCAATGACTGTACTCCAATGGCTGTACTCCAATGGCTGTACTCCAATGGCTGTACTCCAATGACTGTACTCCAATGGCTGTACTCCAATGGCTGTACTCCAATGACTGTACTCCAATGGCTGTACTCCAATGACTGTACTCCAATGACTGTACTACAATGACTGTACTCCAATGGCTGTACTCCAATGGCTGTACTCCAATGGCTGTACTCCAATGGCTGTACTCCAATGGCTGTACTCCAATGACTGTACTCCAATGGCTGTACTCCAATGACTGTACACCAATGACTGTACTACAATGACTGTACTCCAATGACTGTACTCCAATGACTGTACTCCAATGGCTGTACTCCAATGGCTGTACTCCAATGGCTGTACTCCAATGGCTGTACTCCAATGACTGTACTCCAATGGCTGTACTCCAATGGCTGTACTCCAATGACTGTACCCCAATGGCTGTACTCCAATGGCTGTACTCCAATGGCTGTACTCCAATGGCTGTATTCCAATGGCTGTACTCCAATGGCTGTACTCCAATGGCTGTACTCCAATGACTGTACACCAACGACTGTACTCCAACGACTGTACACCAATGACTGTACTCCAGTGACTGTACTCCAATGACTGTACTCCAATGACTGTACTCCAATGACTGTACTCCAGTGACCGTACTCCAATGACCGTACTCCAATGACTGTACACCAATGACTGTACTGCAATGACTGTACTCCAGTGACTGTACTCCAATGACTGTACTCCAATGACTGTACTCCAGTGACTGTACTCCAATGACTGTACTCCAATGACTGTACTCCAATGACTGTACTCCAGTGACTGTACTCCAATAACTGTACACCAATGACTGTACTCCAATGACTGTACTCCAGTGACTGTACACCAATGACTGTACACCAGTGACTGTACTCCAATGACTGTACTCCAATGACTGTACACCAATGACTGTACTCCAATGACTGTACTTCAGTGACTGTACTCCAATGACTGTACACCAATGACTGTACTCCAATGACTGTACTCCAATGACTGTACACCAATGACTGTACTCCAATGACTGTACACCAATGACTGTACTCCAATGACTGTACTCCAATGACTGTACTCCAATGACTGTACTCCAATGACTGTACTCCAATGACTGTACTCCAATGACTGTACTCCAATGACTGTACTCCAATGACTGTACTCCAATGACTGTACTCCAGTGACTGTACACCAATGACTGTACACCAGTGTCTGTACTCCAGTGACTGTACTCCAATGACTGTACACCAATGACTGTACTCCAATGACTGTACTCCAATGACTGTACTCCAATGACTGTACACCAATGACTGTACACCAATGACTGTACACCAATGGCTGTACTCCAATGACTGTACTCCAGTGACTGTACTCCAGTGACTGTACTCCAATGACTGTACTCCAATGACTGTACACCAATGACTGTACACCAATGACTGTACTCCAATGACTGTACTCCAGTGACTGTACACCAATGACTGTACACCAATGTCTGTACTCCAATGACTGTACTCCAGTGACTGTACACCAATGACTGTACTCCAATGTCTGTACTCCAATGACTGTACACCAATGTCTGTACTCCAATGACTGTACTCCAGTAACTGTACTCCAATAACTGTACTCCAATAACTGTACTCCAATAACTGTACTCCAATAACTGTACTCCAATAACTGTACTCCAGTAACTGTACTCCAATAACTGTACTCCAATGACTGTACTCCAATGACTGTACTCCAATGACTGTACAGCAATAACTGTACTCCAGTGACTGTACTCCAATGACTGTACTCCAATGACTGTACTCCAATGACTGTACTCCAATAAATGTGCTAAAATGTTTCCAAGTTTTTCCCGCTTCCTATGACCAATGTTTTTTTCAGGAGGAGCAGCAGGTGATAGCTTTTATATATCGTTTCCGTCATGCGAAGTCTAAACATTCCAATATCTTTTGTTTGTCGGTGCATATCGGAGATAAGATAAAAAACTTATCATCTGGGTGATGCTGGCTGCTGTGGATCCAACGTTGGCTAGGTTTTTATAGTCCTGCTTTGTCCAGTAGCTGGAATTATTATAATTATGGGGGAGCGTTAAACCCGCATGTGGGGGTGAGGTTGATAGAAGGTATTCAGGCTTAATTCAGGGAACCGAAGGGAGATCCAATTCTCTAGGTCAAGAACCCCTCACCAGCGTCAAGGAACCTCCCTTGAGGGGCCGTAGTGGGAGCCTCGAGTCTCTTCTGACAGACGTATCGTTACATGGAGAAGAAAATAAATGACCCACGGTACTGCTGGAGCTCGAAGTCACGGTGAGTGAGTTCGAGCCCTGCCCGTACCATGGTTTGTCTGCAATCGTGTTAATACGATTTCATGAAATAATAGACGCACACATATGTGTCTAATGACACGTGTCACATATGTGTTGGCTCACACACTGAGGTCCGGAGTTCGAATCTCCTCTGGTACGGCTGGAAAACATTAGGGACACGTTTCCATAAGACACCTGCAGTCCCTGTTCACCCATCAGTTTAAAATGGTTACCAGGGTGTTAGTCGACTGGTGTGGGTCGCATCATGGGACAAAAACTGACCTAATTTGACCGAAATGCTCTGCAAAATAAGAGGTTTTTATATAGTAGTATATCATTGATGTCAGCTACGCCTGTATACATTGTACTAGTACTTGCAGATATAGATATTATTATTATTATTATTATTATTATTATTATTATTATTATTATTATTATTAATCTGCCGGTATTGATGAAACTCGACTTGTACAACACTCTAGTAATTTAATTAAAAATGTTTATCCAGAGTTTTTTTAACTTACAATAAATATACTAGGAACGACTGATGATTTTCAATTATTTGCATCCGATAAAAAAAAATTGGACTTAAGCATATACAAAAAAGGCTAAAGAAAAATCCTTTCTAAAGACCAGGTTTCCCCGTTGTTGTGCCCTGAACTATGTTAAGAAAAGTATAATATATTCCCCGCTGGTGGAGGTCAGAGAGTTGTGGGAATCCATCAACATTACTCCCAACTTTATGCTCGTCAAAATCAAAAGAAGTTTTGACCTGGCTGTTCTTCTGAAGATTAATAATTTGGGATTTAAATGAGCATCTATTTTTTTTACATAGTTGTACAGTGTGGTTGTAAGTGACGAACACTTATAACCATACTGGGAGACCCTTGAGATCCTGCTGAGGAATATTTCTAATCTTCTTCAGTAACTCATGCAATCCTACTGAGGCAACCTTGTTACTTACTGAATAATACATGTGACCCTAGTGAGGAAAATTTTTGACACTGCGGAGGAATCTTTGTTACCTTAATGAGGAACCTTCGTGACCTTACTGAGGACCCTTTGTGACCCTACCGAGGATCCTTTGTAACCCTAGTGAGGAACCTTGGTAACCCTAGAGAGGAGAGTTTGTGACCCTACTAAGGATACTTTATGATCTTACTGAGGATCTCTTGTAACCCTACTGACGATCTTTGTGACCATACTGGGGAACACTCACAACCCCTATTTGGTCTGCACCAGAGGCTGGGATCCACTGGTGAAGATCCTTCTGATCCTCTCTCCTACAATTTACACATTTTTCCATTCACAAATTATCCATTAACATTTTCTTAATGAACTCCCAGAGAAAAATTTTAACGAATATCGTAATACTCTTTTCACACTCCTTCAAGACCCAAGGTGATACCTTGTCTGAACCAACTGCTTTTTATTAGTAAGATAAGATTTTCTTCGGATTTTTAAACCTGGAGGGTTAGCGTCATCGAGGACTGTCTTATTTCCATTTGGGTCCTCAATCTTGTCCCCCCAGGATGCGACCCACACCAGTCGACTAACACCCAGGTACCTATTTGCTGCTTGGTGAGCATGACAACAAGTGTAAGGAAACACGTCGAAATGTTTCCACCGGGAATCGAACTCGGGGCCTCCGTGTGTGAAGCGAGACCTTTAGCCACCAGGCCACCGGGAATTTGTGAACTTATCACCTTTCATTTCAACGGCTTACATTTCATATATCTCTTGTGGGAATAAGATCCGGCTACCTAAAATCTCTTTCAATTATAAATGCACGTTGAACTTTCTCAACTGATATCAAATAAGAATCTGACGCTGGGCTTCCGACTTTTTCTTCTCTGCTATTATATCAAATTATTAAATCAAATTATTACATCAAATTTCACTCTTCTTATAGCTATATAATTAAATCTTCACTTATAGTTTGTTTATATGAGCGGTAGGTACATGTTTGTTTATGTAAGTGGTAGGTACATGTTTATGTAAGTGGTAGGTACATGTTTATGTAAATGGTAGGTACATGTTTATGTAAGTGGTAGGTACATGTTTATGTAAGTGGTAGGTACATGTTTATGTAAGTGGTAGGTACATGTTTATGTAAATGGTAGGTACTTGTTTATGTAAGTGGCAGGTACATGTTTATGTAAGTGGCAGGTACATGTTTATGTAAGTGGCAGGTACATGTTTATGTAAGTGGCAGGTACATGTTTATGTAAGTGGTAGGTACATGTTTATGTAAGTGGTAGGTACATGTTTATGTAAGTGGCAGGTACATGTTTATGTAAGTGGTAGGTACATGTTTATGTAAGTGGCAGGTACATGTTTATGTAAATGGCAGGTACATGTTTGTTTATGTAAGTGGCAGGTACATGTTTGTTTATGTAAGTGGCAGGTACATGTTTGTTTATGTAAGTGGCAGGTACATGTTTATGTAAGTGGCAGGTACATGTTTATGTAAGTGGCAGGTACATGTTTGTTTATGTAAGTGGCAGGTACATGTTTGTTTATGTAAGTGGCAGGTACATGTTTGTTTATGTAAGTGGCAGGTACATGTTTGTTTATGTAAGTGGCAGGTACATGTTTATGTAAGTGGCAGGTACATGTTTGTTTATGTAAGTGGCAGGTACATGTTTATGTAAGTGGCAGGTACATGTTTATGTAAGTGGCAGGTACATGTTTGTTTATGTAAGTGGCAGGTACATGTTTGTTTATGTAAGTGGCAGGTACATGTTTGTTTATGTAAGTGGCAGGTACATGTTTGTTTATGTAAGTGGCAGGTACATGTTTATGTAAGTGGCAGGTACATGTTTATGTAAGTGGTAGGCTTATAATACAATCATTTTCTATATTAATTGCAACATTTTGTTATTATCTACTCCTGTTCGTAGATCCGTGGCAGTGCTGCCCATGTTCACCTAGAAGTAAACAGGTACCCGGGTGTTAGTAGACTGTTGTGGGTCGCAACTTGGGCAGGACGAAAGGTATGAGCAAGTCTTCTTGTTCACCTAGCAGTGAAAGGTACCTGGTATTAGCAGACTCTTGTGGGCAGCATACCTAATGCTAGTATCATGCCTTAGATGAAATGAAGTGCAATAAGGCTTAGACTGTAAATTCCACTGAACAGATAATACAAAAATATCTCTGAATTCTTTGTACAAATTCCAGTTCATATTATGCATAAATAGAACAAATATTAATGTGTAGCATTCCTCGTCCACAAACCCAGCTAGAGTGAACACCAGGTCATTCCTCCGCTCGGTAATAATTCTGTACACATCATGCTGAATAAACAGAGGCATTGTTAATTAATTCGCTGTGCTGCGTATTTCTGTCTGTTGTACCGGCCAGTTCAGTGGCTCCATTATTTGGTAAAAAAAAATAGTCCGCCTGTTTTCAGCGCTGGAGAATATTTATTTGCCGTTTGTTTCGAACATTTTATTTTGTTGCCCAATCTATTATTATAAATCGTGTTCAGCATTTCGGAAATGTTTGGCATAATTTGAATTACACTTGGCACCGTGCACTTTATGACACCGTGCACGTTATACATGCCACCGTGCATATTATACGTAACATCTTCCAAGTTATACGAGTCTGTAATATCATGCAAGTTATACATGACGTCGTGTAATTTAAATGTGAAACTAGAGTAAATTATGCATGACCACCGTACATATTAGACATGGCACCCCATATCTCTGTTCATATTACACGGCCCCAAGGGCATATAATACAAACACACACACACACGAATGGAAAACACACACACACACATGAACGGAACTCACACATACACACACACACGCACGAATGGAGAGTGAATAGCAACCAAGAGCTAAGAATAGAATGAACGACTACGAGAGGTGTCCCAATATATTACAACCTCACAGATACAAAGCTCACAGAGGTGATAATGGATAGTCTTCCTAGCTGCATATCAAAGAGTGACAAATGACAGAGGAAACAAAGATGTTTGAAAAGCATCGCTGCTGATTAGAAACCAGTGAAGTTTTGAGAAGATGAGAGGAATAAACAAAAAGGAGTCAAAAGACAACATATTAGGCAGAATGTGGTAACAGCAGTGATGTTCAACCCCCCACCCCACCCCCACTAAAGAGCAGGGGACCAAAACAGGAGTATGGCAACAGCAGAGCCACGGTAGACGCAGCAGCAACATGGCTAGAAGATCCTACACAAGCAACGCTAAAGTAATGATCAAATGACTTTAAAATAATAAGGAAAATGTAACCGGAAGAAGACCTGGAAAAACTAGAAACTGACCTGGGCAAACGAAATTGATCTAACAAGTGGCAATCAGATTTTAACCCCAGGAAATGTAACGTCATGAAAATAGAGAAAGGACAAAGATGAAAGAAGAAAGAGGACAAGAGCTGGAAACCTCAGCACGCTGCTCTGACAACTGTAACATTAGCTTTTAGGAATCTCTACAAGTCATTCATGACGCTATATGAAATATGTATGTAGCACCGCTATGGAACCCACACTTCATCAAACACGCCAAAAAGTTGTAGAACCATGTAAAAATTTACAACGAGGCTAGTTCCAGTACTACTCACCTCTCCCCCTTCACTAATAAGACTACTTATATTTTAAGGTAGGTAATGAATGTACTGCGTACGTATTTTACATTTTATTGTATTTTTAATGCCTCATTCTATTACTAACTTAATATAAGTTAGTGTAAACTTTTTGTCTGGCATTTATATGCATTTATAAGTGGAAAAAAGGGGTTTTGAGCAATGCGGAGAACCTAGACAAGCTAAACCTGATGGGATTAGAGGAGAAAAGTATCAGAAATGACATAAACGCGATGTTCAAAATGCTGAGAGGAAATTATTGGCTGTATACAAGAACAGGAGGACACACTTGAATGTTAAGAATCACAGATTTCTCACAGAGATGTTTGGAAATATTTCTACAGCCTCAGAGAAGTCAGGGAATGGAACTACCGGGATAGTAGAGTAGTAGAGGTAGAATGCATACACAGTTTTGAATATACGTACAACTGGGCTCAGAAAGCCAGAAGAGAGAATCCAGCTGTGGCTAGCAGAGAGTGCAGGGCCTGGGAGTCGACCGCTGTATCCAAATATAGGTCAATACATATAGGTGAGTGCACACACACAAACCATACAGTACCGAAATTTGAATACCTTGTAGAATTAAATGTTGAGGAAAAAATCAGCAGATGGATGGAATGAGAAACCAAACCTCAGAAGAGGGAACTCTGAATGGATGACAGAATTTCTGAATGCAGTGCACTGGAATTGGAGGGAAAGTTAGTGGATGCGATGAAAGCTGGAAAGTTCCGAGAGTCAAGGAAGAATTTCATGCCAGCAGAAGGAAAAGTGATAAAGTTAGAAAGAGACGTAGGTTCTGTGAAAGATGCTGAGAGGAAAATAAGGAAAACCTCAGGATTATAAAAAAAAACTGGACAGCGAAGAACTAACGAGAACCGAGTAGTGAGCAGAACCACAGCTGCTTCGCAGTCACATCCGAAGAAATACAAAGTTCAAAACAAGATAATTCGATTAAAAAATGAAGAAAGGGGGTGAAATTTGACTCTAAACTGACTATGAAGAACCACGTCGTAAATCTAGCAAACAAGGCAGCCATGAAGCTTACAGCACTTCGCCGTATCTCGCATCTGTTTGACAGTAGGGGCTGCAACATTCTCTTGGAGGCACAAGTATGCTCATACCTTGAGTATGCTCCACTTTCTTGGTTTGCCTGCCCCCCTTCCCCATCTACGACTGCTTGACAGAGTAGAGAACAGAGCAAGACATCTCATCTCTCGCCTGGACCCATCCTGGATAGATCTATCATTTCAGCAGAGCCTTCATCACAGGAGGGATGTGGGTGGTCTTAGTGTTATGTACAAGGCCAATATTGTCAAAGTACCACACTTGGATCCACTTCGAGGACAGCGTGAAGCAAGCTTCTATACCACAAACCGGGCAGAAAGCAGCAACTTCACTCTGGCTGTACCCTTCTCCAGAACATCACTTCAACTGAGATTATTTATCCCCAGGATGACTCGAGTATGGAACATATTCGTACAGCATTATGAAGTCAACGAGATAAACTCAGTTCATCAAAAGAAAATGCTGGCCTACAGATGGCTCCAGCTTCATCCTGTTCCCTACTTGTATGTTTCATAACAATAAAAATGTTTTCAAATGAGCTGGTGTGGGTAACAGCTCTTAACTTGTCAATAAAGTTAGGAATCCTTAACCTGTAAATAGCTTGTCAATAAAGCTACGGATCCTCAACCTAACCTTGTCAAACCCTGTGTAAAAAAAAAAAAAATTCGAGAAGTGCTCTCAGTGGAATCAGGGGCAATGTCAGAGCGACAATGGAAAAGGGCACACCAACACAGGTATTGGGCACCATACACATCATAGGAGAAGGGGCAATAAAAAAAATAAATATAAGAGCTAGTTGGAGAGATCAAAGGCAGTGGGATCTGACAAAGTGTCACCATGGAATCTCCGAGAGGGGGGAGCAGAGACAATGAATCATCGGCTAAGATCTACAACTAGTAAATGGTTTTGTTAGAGTTGTCTGATATATGGAAGGCAGCTAATGTTGTCCTCATATGTCATAAACAAAGGTACTCTCAAAGCCGTGCAAGATGCTATGTAAGACTAGTCAACAGAGACATCAAGAAAATGAGGAATAAAGTATTCAGCATATGTTAGGCTTTTAATTCACCATATATATTCCTACCACCAAACTTATGTACAGTTTACACTTAGTAAAACAGGTTTATCAGAT
>NC_069474.1:12844781-12877281 GCF_026875155.1 Cherax quadricarinatus | reverse complement strand
GACAGAAACTACTCATGCAGCCAGACTTCTCCAATCTGCAGAGAATTAACACAAGACGCTTTAATCATAGGAAATCATATGTGTGTGTGTGAGTGTGTGTGTGTGTGTGTGTGTGTGTGTGTGTGTGTGTGTGTGTGTGTGTGTGTGTGTGTTAGTTAGTTAGTTACCATTTTGTCCTAGGCACATGTCGATTAGACACTAGGCCTGTTGTATATGTGTATGCATGTGTGTGTGTGTGTGTGTGTGTGTGTGTGTGTAGGTTCATCAGCCCTATCAGATTCTCAAAAAGTATTTGATATGGCTAGTTCACCTCGTTATGGAAATTAAAAGATAGAAAACTCAATGATAACATAATATATAAAACTAGTAAAGAGTATAAAACACTTAAACATGAAATTAATCCTCCTTGAAGCAAAGAAATGAACAATGAAATATATAAATAATTAGTGACTCAAAGCTAATATGTAAGCAATATTTAATGAGGAATGGTGCCGTACCATGTTCAGGGAACGTAGTTTTGAATCGTGGTTTGGAGCCCCGAGCCGTTGTTGACAATAGAGGTGGGGCGAGGGGTTCAAGGGTGGATGTGGCTGTTGATACACTGAGTAGACAGTGACCCAAACACGAGTAGAGATTCTGACGACCAGAGGTATTGGGATCCTCTGACCACAACGACACTTGTGAAGCAGTTGAGTCGCCAGTAGAGAACCACCATGAAACATTGGGAACTGCTGCTAGAATGGTGTGATGCTGATTGCGAGTCGGCTACGTTTGGAAGGGGGACCAGTGTAGGTAGAGATACCAGATTGACTGTCAGATCTTTTCAATATCTATGCTGCCCCTCTTATCTCGCCTGTGTCGGATGACCCGAATCGACAATCAAGGAGATTTGATGGGAGACGAAAGTCAGGTGACTAACGACCAGTCGGAGAGTCACTAGTCACCTCCCACCGGGTGCAGAAGGCGGAGGGGGGAGGGGGGGAGAAGCGGGAACGATGCACCCACCTAACAGAACATACTGCCCAGCAAACTACCATCACCATTCATATACACATCCACCACTTCTCTCTAATGAACTTTTCTCTCACAGTGTATATTACTGTACCGGTTTAAGGACAGATTAACATCTCAAGAGGTAGCGGTCTCCTGAAAGGAGTAGCCAGCATACCTGATACCTGAAATTGATGCCAGCGTTTAGCGACCCCCCTTATCCACCGTGGACTGATTTCAGACTGGAGTAGACTGATTCAGAGAGCACAAAATGGAGAAGTGACCAGTAAAGAATAAAAAGACACAATGCCTTGACTGGAATAATACTCAAATAATCAGCACATAGGAGATTGATGCTACAACTTCCATTACCTACACTACCTCTTCCATTGCTATCCCCCAGTTCCGTCCTGCCGTTTGCCAGATTCACTCCCTCCTAACCTCATATGCCCTGTCGTACTTGCTCTTGAAACTGTGTGTGTGGATCCTTCCTCCATCACGATTTTATCGAGGTCATTCCACTTCCTCACTACCCTGAGGAGGAATTACTTCCTGACAAACCTCAGGAAAATATATTTTCTGACATCCCTGTGGCTCATTGGTAACTTTACCATACGGTTGAGCTCCCGAGAATCTGATTCGCGGCTCTCAAGCAGTCTATCGCTATCTACCCTTGTCAAGACCTTTGGGTATTCTGTATATTGTTATCGTCTTCCCTGGTCCTCTGGTTCTTCTCACCTCCAATATCGTAAGGTCCGGATCCGTTTGCTACTCCTCGTAGCTCATACCCCTATGTTTCATACTATTGGACTTTCTCTAGTTTTCTAAAATGCTTTTCATGTGTGGCTCCATGCTGGTGCTGAGTACTCCAAGATGAGCTTGATATATATTACATAAAAGATCCAAAATGACTGTTGCAATTCCTAAAGCCTGCTTTTAGATTTGTCAGACGAGCATTAGCTGAAGGGGTTGTCAGTTGACGTGAACCTCCGGAGATATGCCAGATACTAAGTTCACTTCTAGGTTTTTCTCTTTGAGATCCACAGAGACTATCTCGCTCAGTCTACATAATCTTGTATTTGCTGGGATTGAATTCGAGAAACATTTAACTAAACAATCTTTCAGTTTGTTCCGATATATTTGTAGCTTTTCCCTGTCAAAATATGTTTTTCGTTTTCTCGGTGTTACATCACCAACCTGAGAAAATTACTGAACCATATACTGATCATTGCAGAGCCCCGCTTGTTACACCTTCCCATTCTGATATTTCATCCTAGGCAATCACTCTATACTTCTTTTCCCCTAAAGAAGTATAGAGCATACAAATATATCGGAAGACTTTCCCCGTTATCCTGCTTGCACGGGTACAGTGTCAAATACGTTATTGCAACGTTCCACCGATCCCTTTTTTCCTATCTGACTTTTGTTGCTTTGTCACAGA
Organism: Cherax quadricarinatus; assembly: GCF_026875155.1. Classification (NCBI taxonomy): domain Eukaryota; kingdom Metazoa; phylum Arthropoda; class Malacostraca; order Decapoda; family Parastacidae; genus Cherax; species Cherax quadricarinatus. The sequence goes on along the minus strand of NC_069474.1, from coordinate 12,874,850 downwards.
ATTCCACCAGGCTGGTAGGACATAATTTGTCGTCTTTAAACCCAAGCTGGTTTCCGTTCACGAAGCCACTTCTCTCCGAGTGCTCTAGCACTCTCCTGATTATCTTCTCAATTATCTTACATGGTATGCATGTCAGTGATTCAAGTCTACAATTCAACGCTCTTTGTCCGTCTTCTTAAATATATAGACTCCATTTGCTGTTTAATAGTTCTCTGGCAACTGCTCTCTGTTCCTAGACTTGATGTAGATCGTAACTGGTGGTTCATACCGTACTTCTGCTCTGTCTTGCAAAATCTATGGTCATGTCTTGTAATGTTTGATTGCCTCTGATGTATCCAGTGCCATCAAAATTTTATTTACCTCTTTTTCTGTTATTTTTATATTATAGTTAAGTACTTTTCGGTGAACCCTTTTCCCTTGACTTTTGGTATTCACCCTTTTTCTACTGAGAAAACCTATTTATATCGTCTGTTCAGTATTTGCAGACTTCCGTGTCGTTTTCTGTAAGCTCTCCTTCCTTCCTTCCTTCCTTCGTCACTTGAATTGCCTAGTCTTTTACCGTGTCTTTCTTCGAATGTAGCTATGAAACAGCTTTGCTTCAGACTTGGCCCCTCTTCCCTTCTGTCTCCCTCCCTCCCTCTCTCTCTCTCTCTCTCTCTCTTTCTCGCTCTTTCTATCCTCATCTTTTCATATGCGTGTTTCTGGCTAACGTGCTCACTTCTCTGTTCTCGTCTCTCCCTATTCTACATATTTTTCCACGCTCTTACGCTTTTCTTTTTCTTTTTCCTCTCTGCATCTCTGATTGAACGAAGGGCTCTCTTTGTTTCTACTTTTCCTTCTGGGTTTGAAGTTTTCCTCCGCCTCCCAACTCTTTCCAGCCAGGTAGTCCGTCCATTCACTGATTTTCATGCTTGTTCTCTGTCCCACTGCGCTGCATTAAGGAATTATCTCAGCCCTTCAGAGTTGTTTTGGTCTTGTCAGCTGATTATGCGTAAGTACAGCAACGTTTATGCTGCGTTTCTCCCTGAACTTTCCTATGGGTTTTTTGCAGAATTTTTTTTTCACCGTTTCGCAGTTTTTCTCTATAACAAAGCGAGCCAAAAGAAGGAAACTCACTCAGGAACATTCATGCATTGTTCTCACGCCATAAACGCGCGGACATCAAAACTGAAACGACCATCCGAACTGCAACATCATTCAGAGTGCACAGGCACTATTATATATCATCACTGACCTCGAGAGTGTGAACACCTCCCACGCTACGCCAGCAGAGTTTACATAATTCACACAAAAAGTCTAAATTATCCAGCGTACAAGTTAAGCATTTTTACTTGGTCTACTGTGGGTTTCCAGGGCGAGTCCAGTTAGAACTCTGCCTCTCGCTTTCTTTTCCTGTTGGGAAAAGATATGTATGAAATAATTTTCGTTGATCACTTTCCGCCATATAATATAAGTGAAGCTATTTTTTTTTTTTACTGATGACGAGGACGTCCAGGAATGGGAGGGTTTCGTCTTTTTCAAAACCCTTCATCACAAACAGAATGAGTAGCTCCATCATTTTTGAGCCAGTACTGACGTGTACTGCAAAGAGGTCGTCCACACAACGTGGCAAAACGTCGGGCTTCAAGGAACTCCATGTAGAATGTGGCATAATCAGCACTGGTTAATGATCTCATATTCATGCCATATTTTTATCTGAAAAAAATCATATGAAAGAAAAATAAAATGATCTAAAATTCGATTAGGTCTATAAAACAGGATATTGAAGTGGTAGGGACATAGCTGGTCTCATCTTTCTACGCAAAAAATCTAAAGCTTGGTCTGTAGGGAATATATTAAAGAACAAAGTGGTATCTTAACTGGCGTATTTTGGGCCTACCACAATGATGTTCTAAATCTTGTTTATCGATTGTTGTTCTTTTCAGTCACTGTATGAAAACAAAATGCTTATTTTTAATTGGATTTGTTTTCCGAGAGCCACTGATTTTACAGCCCTGATTTTCTCAAAGAAGAACGTGCCATCATTCATGAAATTATATCCAATTTTCTTTCATTCTTTTTACAGAATTACAGATACCAGTCAGAGGAACTAAAAACATGAGAACATAAGAATGGAGGAACACTGCTGCAGGCCTATTGGCCCATACAGGGCAGGTGCATCTTTAAATCAACCATTCCCACCCATCTACTCTCCATTCCTAAGGATGATATTACCAAAAGAGGTCTCGTTTTTACTTCTGGGAAAACTGGTTGACAGTCACACAGGTACTCATGATGATACCAATATAGCAATCTACATGCGAAAACACATACAAGATTTAAAATAGAATTCTTCAAAAATAGCATCATTGCGGATATGTACGTCATAGTCTGTGAAGGACAGGACAAAAATTAGATATTGATAACTGAGACACCTTAAACGTATCGCCAGCCAGTAGCAACTTCAGTCTGACACAGACAAGAACTGTGTCTGAATTATCAACTTCTGGGGTTTCTAAACTATTTATAGAAAGCAATACATGCGGGAAAAAAACATGTAGCCTCACCGCCAGAATACAAAAACATCAATACATTTACAGAACTCCCATCAACAATGGTTACGTAATCCGCAGCAACAAGAACTCGCATCTTATGGCATGGAAGGGCACCAAGTTCCTCATCAGTAATGACTGTTATTATAATGAAGCTCTAAACCCGTAGGGACTATGCAGCTCCTGTGGGGGGCGAGGGATGGAAGGCATTCAGGCTCAATTCAGGGAACTGGAGCACAGATCCAATTCCTTAGATCAAGAGCCCCTCACCAGCATCAAGGAACCTTCCTTGAAGGGTATGATTACAACAAAACCTTAAGAAAATACCAAGAAACAACAGTCTTTTGTACCCAGGATATTTAAAAAAAAATGAAGAAGGAAATTCAGGTTAGCAAAACCCTCAGCACATATCATTTTACGTGGGTAACCACCGGCAATATCACAATACACCCTCGGCTGAAGGAACCTTATCAATGATCCAGAAGCCTCAGGTACAATTCACTCTCCACTGGATTCTCGCTCTTCTGTGAATTCTTTGTCTACCACTACATGGATATGACCCACACTCACTACCAGGTCTCCTTCTAGTGTATTTATACGTGATCAGTGCAATCCTGTGTCACTGGTAAAGCTCTTCATAAAGTGAAATATTGTGTAAACAAAGGATTGTTATTTTACATTGGTGTCTATGTAGCAGTAAAATAGTGGTAAACAATACCATTATGTTCTAGGATTAGATACGTGTGAAGCACATAAGTGTCTTGTTACTGTTGGTGGAACGTCTTCATACATATAATTCACAGGTGTTGCAAATGTCTTGGTGCTTTTGTGGCCAAATCCCCTCATCATCTTGTTCTGTCTCCTACTCTGCTTCATATTCATCTCATCGTCTCATCTTGATATTCTTCTACTCTGGTATGTCTACACATACGATATTCTCCAGATCGTCTCGTAATATTTAGTACTATAAGCCATGTACAGTACCTGCTCGATATTCTCCTCTTCCTCCGGTAATGTTTAGTCACAGTGGGAACATAAACATTTAAGCCCGTCGTAAAAAGCATCGTAGCAGAAAGCCAAGTTGGTAGTTATGGTGGCAATCTGCCAACCACAAGTACCCATTCCTGTAACCTAAGCTTCATGGTAAAAATATCTGGTGTACTGCTTTCCTCCTCCATGGCATTCTCGCTAATCTTACCTGACCTACCATGATGATTATGATCATAATTATAATAATAATAATTTAATGGAAATAGGTACAATTGCCTAGTTTGAATATTTATGTAAGCTGCATTTCGCTTGCCTAGAGCTTTGTTAAACCTAAATTGTCTAACTAAATTGACTGTAAATTATTAATAATCGTATTTTCAATAGTAGCAGCAGTGATAGTCGTAGTAAAAGTAAATAATAATAATAAAATAATAATAATAATATTATTATTATTATTATTATTATTATTATTATTATTATTATAATTACTACTACTACTACTAAAAACTGCTACAACTTCTATTACCAGTTACAAAAAGATTAATGAAAACTTTTTTGTGAACTTTTGTGAACCACTGGGGCCGTCTCCCACCTAGGTGGAGTTACCCGACACAGAAAACACCTTCACTGTCACTTATTTTATCACTATCTTGCCAAAAAACATCACCGACATGCCACTCCAAACCGCAACATCCCAACTCTTTCTGAGTGGAAGCACTGGACTTTTCTACCTCCAGGATACAAGTCTGGTTGTTCGATTTCTTTGACTTCCTTCATAAATGTTGTTTCTCACACTTCAACAGCACGTCAAATCATAAAAACACCAGCCTCCACTCACTCCTATCGAACATGCTCACATTAGCTTGCTGAATGTCCAAACCCTAAGTACTCAAACCAGTGGAGGACAGGAGAGTTAGGGAAGACATGTTAACGACATACCGCGAGGAACTAACAAGGTGGACAGAGACAGGATATCCAGAGATGCGACACAGAAACAAGAGGTCGCAGTTGAAAGTTAAAGACTCAGATGAGTCAAAGGGATGTTAGGAAGTATTTCTTCAGTCACAGAGTTGTCAGGAAGTGGAATAGTCTGGAAAGTGACGTAATGGAAGCAGCAACCGTACATAGTCTTAAGACGAGGTTTGATAAAGCTCCTGGAGCAGGGAGAGGCCCAAGTAGAGATCAGTGAAGAGGCGGGGCTAGGAGCTACGATTCGACCCCTCCAACCACAAATAGGCTAGTAATACACACACACACACACACACACACACACACACACACACACACACACACACACACACACACACACACACACACACACACACATAGGGCAAAATCTGCTGAATCTAATATTAGCTTCAAGGAACCTCAACAAGGGGTCGTTCACGACACTATATATACGGCATACATGAGCCCTGTCTTAGAGTATGCAGCACTAGTATGGAGCTCACACCTGATAAGGCATGCCCAGAAGATGGAAAAAAATGTAGAAGTTTGCAAGGACAATAGTCCTGGAGCTTAGGGGCATGAGTTATGACGACAAAAGAAATGGGAATAAACCTGACGGTATTAAAATACAGAAAGTCTAGGGGTGTTATGATATTGTACAAAATAACCAGATGTATTTTGGTCGTCGAGCGATCCAAGGAAGATATCCCCATACTTAATTATCCCAGTCTCTCGTGCCTTAATGCACGCGGTTCAAATAGCGTAGAATGTTCCATACGTTGATGACGCGGTTAAATATTAGCGTTGAAGATCTGAAGGCAATCAGAAGAGACATTCATAAGACATCATTTGGAAACTAATGTCCAAATTTCAAGAAAATTGTTAATTAGGTTATATGTACCGTTCAAATCTAATTCGAATACCTTTTAAAGAGAATAATATCCTTAAATACACAAGCACAATAAGCGTGAAGCTGCTCGTAACGATGCATCGTTCCAGACCATGAAGCTGAATTCTTCTCCAGCCTGAGGGACTGACCACCTCAAACACTATTTCTCCAAGGTTGATGGACTAAATTAGACACGTTTCGCAACACAGTGGTTTCATCAGTCCATACACAGGAGAAACTTGAACAGGAGGAGAATGAGGTAATCAGTCCCTCTACCTTGAGTCGATGTGTGGCGAAACGTTTCCTTAATAAAGATACCCAAGAGTTGCACATGTGTCTAATTTATCAACGTGTCGGTTCTGTGAACCATTCATCTACACTTCTACATCTGCTGCCTCTGTATCTGGCTGAAGAAGCCGACTGTATAGGCGAAATATTTCAACAATAAAGATACCCAACCGTTCCGCTTCAACTTTCAGACATAAAATAAAATTACACTAATTTATCATAGGATTATTAAATTAAATCAAACATTGTGACATGTTGCAATTATCTCACAGAAACCAGTTTAATAAAGAAAACTGGCACAAGATAACTTACACAGCTTAACATCGAGGGATAGTTTCCCTTCAGGAAACATAAGCACTAAAAGTTTCCATTATAATTATAATTATGGGGGAGCGCTAAACCCGTAGGATTACACAGAGCATGTAGGGGTGGAAAGTATTCAGGCTCAATTCAGGGAAACGGAGCACAAATCCAATTCCCTAGGTCAAGAGCCCCCTCACCAGCGTCCAGGACCCTCCCCTGAGGGGATGCATTTTCCAGTTCGTGATGAAAATGCAACAAAATTTATTGCCTACACAACCTAAACCCATGAAACGTTCCAGACTTTCCTACGATGCATCAGCCATTGAAGACCGATGCCCTTCACAAGTGTTATATTTTGATCAGAAAAAATCGCTAAACCAGTTGGGGTAATAGAGTCTGAGGAATGGGAGGTATTCAAATTCGATTCAAACAAGGGTAAGATAACTCCTGTTCCTTGGATAAAGAGCCCCTCACTAGCACCAAGGGGGGGGAACAATACAGTAAAGTAAAATAATACTGTACTGCGTTCACCGGAGGCTTTTTCCTGTAACCACACGGAAACAAAAATAAGGGGAAACAAAAATAAGGGAATGACCTCTGTAGCACTGTGCATAGTACGCACATACACGCAAATAGTTTCTGTGGATTATGTGAGCAAATTACCTGCAGGAAGTTTGCAGGGTATTACCTGAATTATTACCTGCAAGTAATTTGGGTGAGGTAAGTGGGACTTAGTCAAAGCAGGTCGTTGAACTGTCACTCCCTCGATGCCTACTCCCTACCACTCTCACGAAAAGCTAGACCTGACATTAAATTAATAATTACAATATTAAAGCCAGCTACTTTGGTAAAGTTAATATTGTGGACTGTATATGATTAGGCTTGCTGGGTACACAAAAGAATGTTGTATTTCCACTCATCATTTAATTACTGTAGATGGAATACACCACAACACCTGCCTAACACCTACACCCTACACTGGCCAGTTAGAGATCTAAACGTACGGACTAATAGTGCACTTCCATGTGAGTGATGGTCGTATCCTTATCTTCTGCCATTCACACGTAATTCTTGAGGTTCCGCAAATTTCCTGTCCCAGATCTTCAGCGGGGGACATTAACACAGGTTCCTATCAATCCTATTACAAATTCAGGCTGAAACCCCCCAGCTTACCTCAGAAGACGCCAAATTATTAGCAGAATTTCTGCGACAACTAGTGCTGCCAAATTACAAATGGCGTCCTCTATTTTTCTGTCCTTGTTGCCGAATTATAAGGGTCTCCCACGCTATTTATGCCAATTCTTCAGCAGGAATATGTCAGGCAGTTATACACCAAATGATCTTCGAGAACTCCTGATTACATTGCACAATTCAAACCAGTGCTCACACATTAAATTCAATATGGAGTCTCCCTTGGAGTCACTCAGCAGCCATTCCCCCCTCCCCCCTTACTCGAAATTTCTCAAAGGGTCCAAATAACGGCACATTTTAATATGTAATTATATTTTTCAAATTTAAACATGCTATATTTAGAAAAATCAAAATTTTTCACAAGTTCCACGAGTCTTGCCCTGTATACATTACACAAGCGTTGAAAGTTTGAAGCCTATTGAATAAGACATTGTCGAGCAATAAAGGCAATATTGCGAGAAAGCAAACTAAAATACTGCGGAAAATGTTCAGAAAACTGAGAAAGTTTTCCCTCGTTAATCTTAAAAACACCATAAATCTTTGGATTTATATTTTTGTCTAGTTTGCTTTCCACATTTATATTTATTTAAATTCTTTACAAACCTGCAAGAAAAAAAATTATTTAAATGTTTTGAAAAAGCCAAATTGATAAAACTGGAAAAAAAGACAAATTGGCACCCATGCAGTTCAGAATTAATACAAAGATACTTCTTATTAAGAAAACTCTACCACTGAGGGTTTGAAGCTGAAGAGAAGCGGCATTCACTAGTCATTACATGGGGTACATTTTTTCTTAAAAAAAAATGGCAAATTGAATTTTACACGGTGCAAAATTTAGCAATAAGCTGTTTGTTAGAAACCCCATGAATGGTAAAAGTTTGAAGACAGTCAGGAAAAGCATTCTCGTTTAATTAACATGTTTCCAGTGATTTCAAGTTTTGTAACTATTTTCGAGAAAATGTAAAATTTTCACCTATCCAACATATTGTTATGAGTTATCATCCTTATTATAGAATGCTTCATCAATAAACCCCTCAAGGAAGGTTCCTTGATGTTGGTGAGGGGCTCTTGATTTAGGGAATTGGATCTGTGCTCCAGTTCCCCGAATTAAGCCTGAATGCCTTCCACATCCCCCCCCCCCAGGCGCTGTATAATCCTCTGGGTTTAGCGCTTCCCCCTTGATTATAATAATAATTCATCAATAACATTTTGAAGCCAATCAGTTATTGAATTTTGAAGCCATTTAGTTATTGAATAAATCATGAATATAACAATTTATTTAGTAAAAATGGTTACACAGCCATTCAATGGCTGTGTAACCCTTGTGTGTTGGAAACCACACCTCAGGTGAAAATTTGAAGCCAATCAGATAAGTCGTTTTACAGATATGGCATACATTTTAATAATTCCAAGTTTATCTATTATTTTACTAAATCGAGAATAACTAATGAGAGGAACAGTGTGATAAGGATAGACTGTTTAAAAGGCGAAAATAAGGTACAAGAGGGCACAACCGGAAGATAAAAGAAATACGTATTTAGTCTAGTAAATACTTGGACAGCGATGTGGTAGAGGCAGTATCCATGCATAGTTTAAAGAGCAGGTATGATATGGCTCACGTAGCCAGGAGTAAGGAAATCCAGCAGCGGCTGAAGATCAGGTGAAAACAGGTGCACACACACACACACACACACACACACACACACACACACACACATGCAGGGCAAAGCTCCTGATCATGGGTGACTTTAACCACAAGGAGATCGATTGGGAGAACTTGGACCCACATGGGGGCCAAGATACATGGAGGGCTAAGATGATGGAGGTGGTACTGGAGAACTTCATGTACCAACATGTAAGGGACCTACAAGAGAGAGAGGAGAGGATGAACCAGCAAGGCTGGACTTAGTATTCACCTTCAGTAGTGCAGATATCGAGGACATCACATATGAAAGACCCCTTGGGGCCAGTGACCATGTGGTTTTAAACTTCGAATACACAGTAGAGCTACAAGTGGAGGGAGAAGCAGGAAGGCCAGGACGAATGAAGCCAAACTACAAGAAAGGGGACTACACAGGAATGAGGAACTACCTGAACGGGGTTCAGTGGGACAGAGAACTGGCAGGGAAGCCAGTTAATGAGATGATGGAATATGTAGCAACAAAATGCAAGGAGGCTGAGGAGAGGTTTGTACCCAAGGGTAACAGGAGTAATGAAAAAAACAGGATGAGCCCATGGTTTACCCAAAGGTGCAGGGAGGACAAAAACCAAAGTGTGCTAGGGAATGGAAGAAATATAGAAGGCAAAGGACCCATGAGAATAAGGAGAACAGTCGTAGAGCCAGAAACGAATATGCACAGATAAGAAGGGAGGCCCAAAGACAATATGAAAATGACATGGGCAGCGAAAGCCAAATCTGACCCGAAACTGTTGTACAGCCACATCAGGAGGAAAACAACAGTCAAGGACCAGGTAATCAGGCTAAGGAAGGAAGGAGGAGAGACAACAGGAAATGACCGTGAAGTATGTGAAGAATCAACAAGAGATTCAAAGAAGTGTTCACAGAGGAGGGCAGAAGGGACTCCAGAAAAGACGGAGAGGTGGGGCACACCACCAAGTGCTGGACACAGTGCACACAACCGAGGAAGAAGTGAAGAGGCTTCTGAGTGAGCTAGATACCTCAAAGGCAATGGGCCAGATAACATCTCCCCATGGGTATTGAGAGAGGGAAGCAGAGGCGCTATGTGTACCCCTAACAACAATATTCAATACATCTATCGAAACAGGGAGATTGCCTGAGGCATGGAAGACAGCAAATGTAGTCCCAATCTTTAAAAAAGGAGACAGACATGAAGCATTAAACTACAGACCAGTGTCACTGACATGTATAGTATGCAAAATCATGGAGAAGATTATCAGGAGAAGAGTGGTGGGAAAACCTAGAAAGGAATGATCTCATCAACAGCAGCCAGCATGGTTTCAGGGATGGGAAATCCTGTGTCACAAACCTACTGGAGTTCTATGACATGGTGACAGCAGTAAGACAAGAGAGAGAGGGGTGGGTGGATTGCATTTTCTTGGACTGCAAGAAGGCGTTTGACACAGTTCCACACAAGAGATTGGGGCAGAAACTGGAGGACCAAGCAGGGATAACAGGGAAGGCACTACAATGGATCAGGGAATACTTGTCAGGAAGACAGCAGCGAGTCATGGTACGTGGCGAGGTGTCAGAGTGGGCACCTGTGACCAGCGGGGTCCCGCAGGGGTCAGTCCTAGGACCAGTGCTGTTTCTGGTATTTGTGATGACATGACGGAAGGAATAGACTCTGAGGTGTCCCTGTTTGCAGATGACGTGAAGTTGATGAGAAGAATACACTCGATCGAAGACCAGGCAGAACTACAAAGGGATCTGGACAGGCTGCAGACCTGGTCCAGCAATTGGCTCCTGGAGTTCAATCCCACCAAGTGCAAAGTCATGAAGATTTGGGAAGGGCAAAGAAGGCCGCAGACGGAGTACAGTCTAGGGGGTCAGAGACTACAAACCTCACTCAAGGAAAAAGATCTTGGGGTGAGTATAACACCAGGCACATCTCCTGAAGCGCACATCAACCAAATAACTGCTGCAGCATATGGGCGCCTAGCAAACCTCAGAACAGCATTCCGACATCTTAATAAGGAATCGTTCAGGACCCTGTACACGTATACGTTAGGCCCATATTGGAGTATGCGGCACCAGTTTGGAACCCACACCTAGCCCAAACACGTATAGAAACTAGAGAAAGTGCAAAGGTTTGCAACAAGACTAGTCCCAGAGCTAAGAGGTATGTCCTACGAGGAGAGGTTAAGGGAAATCAACCTGAAAGACACTGGAGGACAGGAGAGATAGGGGGGACATGATAATGACATACAAAATACTGAGAGGAATTGACAAGGTGGACAAAGACAGGATGTTCCAGAGATTGGACACAGTAACAAGGGGACACAGTTGGAAGCTAAAGACACAGATGAATCACAGGGATGTTAGGAAGTATTTCTTCAACCACAGAGTAGTCAGTAAGTGGAATAGTTTGGGAAGCGATGTAGTGGAGGCAGGATCCATACATAGCTTTAAGCAGAGGTATGATAAAGCTCACGGCTCAGGGAGAGTGACCTAGTAGCGATCAGTGAAGAGGCGGGGCCAGGAGCTCGGACTCGACCCCCGCAACCTCAACTAGGTGAGTACAACTAGGTGAGTACACACGCACACACACACACACACACACACACACACACACACACACACACTTCTACATGATACATCTCGGGACAAATTCCCCTCAACTCTCCACACATTTTTTCTCCTCCATCCTCATTTCCTCCGTGTCCTTTCCCTTTCCCCCACTTCCTCCACCTTTTCTCGGGTCCTAAACCCCAGTAATTTTCCCCGTGTTCATCCTCGCCTTAAAACTTTGCTGGGATCATTTTTTTTGCCTCGCGTGAGCTGGTTTTTTTGGAGCCCAAAGTGTTAAAAAATGAGAGGAAGGGATGGGGATAACGCCCCAAACCGACATCTCTGCTTGAGAAGTAGTGGAGGTGCGTCTATCTTCGTGGTCTGCTGCTACTTGGACTTTTGTAAATTCAAAGATACCATCACATTTCATACATTGTGTTGTCATTATCCACCTCACTGTGCTGCTACCACCCATTAAACCCCACTGACTACCACCCCCACCAAAACCCACAGTGCACTGCCCCTACCACCAAAACCCCCACAAGGGGACTGCACAACCCAACCCCCAAATTAACCCCTGCACGGACACTTGCACACCCCAACCAGTTACCCGTGTGTTGTTGGCAAAACACTATAAATAAACTACACCATGATGAAATAAGCACATTGTTTATCTGAATTCACCCGCGTTTTGGGGGCTTCCCTATTGATTATGAAAAATTACCTTGGGGAACACCCGCGTGTGAGGCACCCATTCTTTTTAAATTACATTTTGGGAACCCCGAGTTGGGGGCACCCAAAACTTTTGAAAATTACATTGTGAGAAAACCCGCAGTTTGAGGTACCTATTCATTTTGAAAATTTAAATTGGGAACCCCGGTGTGAGGACCCCAATTAAAAAATCATTGTGGGGAAAACCCGCCAGTGTGGGGCCCCTTTTTTTTAAAAAATTATTTTTTCCCCCGAGGGAGGCTCCTATTCTTAGAAAATTTTCCCCCCCCAAAGAAAAGGTTGAAAAGGGCCCCCAAAACCCCCCAAAAAGTAAAGGGGGGGGGGCCCCCACCCCCCGCAACCCCAAATAAGGGGAAAAAGGGGTAACACACACACAACACACACACACACACACACACACACTTCTACATGGAATACATCTCGGGACAAATTCCCCTAACTCTCCCAAAACATTTTTTCTCCTCCATCCTTCATTTCCTCCGTGTCCCTTTCCTTCCCACTTCCTCCACCTTCTCTCGGCTCCCATACCACAGTAATTCCTCGGTGTTCAACCTCGCCTTAAAATTGCTGGGATCATTTTCGTGCCTCGCGTAGCTGGTTTCTTGGAGCCCACGTGTTAAAACTGAGAGGAAGGTAGTGGGGATAATCTGCCCCAAGCACGACATCTCTGCTTGAAGAAGTAGTGGAGGTGCGTCTATCTTGTGGTCTGCTGCACAGAAAAAGTATGAAAAAAAGTGACAAAGGGTTTTAATCCCGACAAGAGGGTGGCACAAATGTGCAAAAATTTGGGATTTTTTGTGCGTTTCGCCTCAGTGGTTTTAAAACAATCAAATTTTCCTTCTAACTTGAAAACATAAACAAATGAAGAGTGAGGAACATCCCTAAAAAGGGATAGGTGGAAGCCCTGCTAATTCAAGCAAAAAAAATTTTCCCTTTAAGTACTCAGGTTGCAACGGGCATTTTTTTGTTTAAAAAAACCTTCCAAAAGAGGGTATTAAATTTTCGGGGTTTTAAGGATTACATTCCTAGAATTTGATTCATGATTTTGCCCGGTTTGACAATTGTGTAAAAAATGGTAATAATCCCGAAAAGATAAAGGGAGACACTGTCCCCAAATTTGGGGGTACTTTTTTGTAACGTTTCGCCATCCAGTGCTTTATAAATACTTTTTCTAGGACAAAACTTGAAGACAGTGAACTTGTAAAAAGATGGGGGTAATCATCCTCAAACGGGATAGGGCAAAGCACCAAGTCGTGGAATTCTGAACAGAAAAAGAATCCGGCGCTTATATAGTAACGCGGTGTAGCAGACAGGGCAATTCACTGGTAGGCGGATTCCCCCAGGGGAAAGTACCCTTTCCCCAAAGAGATGGGTTATTGTAAAAAATAGTTGTCGTATCGTGAAGGTTATGAATGTCCTCAGAATTAAGTTTCCCATGATGTTCGTGTCTGAAAAGTTGTGTCGAAATGGTTTAATACCGAAAAGAAGAGTAAACACAGTGAAACCTGGGAAACTTTATTGTAACTTTTTCGCCATCCAGTGGCTTTATCAATACAAAAAACAGGACATAACTTGAAAACAGAGAACTATGTACAGAAAATGAGAATCATCCCCCAAATAGGAGTAGGGGCGAACAGACCATAGTCGTGGAGATCTACGAAGGTGCGTTATTAGTTTGAGGGACGATACCTATTCTTTTGTACATTTCTATGTCCCTTCAAAGAGAATTTGTTTGTAAAGATGGATGGGGAAAGTCTAAATAAAAATCCCCGATGTTGCACAGGTGTCTTTTTCCACGCGGATTAATACCATTTTTTAAAACAACTTGTAGAACTTTGCAATTCCCTGGAAACTTAATTCTAGGACAAATTGGAAAAAAACTTACAAAAAAAACATTCCCCCCAAGGGGATAAGCCCCGGGGTTTTTTTTAAAATGTGGGGTCGCCTTTCCGGGTTCCTTATTTTTTCCCTTAACTTAAAATAAAATTTACTTTTTTTTGGGTTTTTTCCCCTCACTGGGGTGCACCACCATTCCCCCCGATCCACCCCAAAAAAAACATGCCTAAACCCCCCAAACCCCACGGGGCATTCACAAACCCCCTTTCCATGGGCCTTCAAAAATTTTAATTGTTTTGTCGAACCCTAAATTAAACAGCCCAATAAAAAAATTTTTTTTTCCCCCTTTTTGGGGGTTTATTTTTTAAAAAAACCCCGGGGAAAAACCCCCCAGGGTACTTTTTTATTTTTTAATTGGGCCCCCCAAAAAAGGGGGGAAACCCTTTTTTAAAAAATTAATTGGGGAAAACCCCCTTGGGGGGTTTTTCTTTAAAAAAAAATTTTTTTGGGAAAAACCCCCCATTGGCTCCCTTTTTTTTAAAAAAAAAATTTTTTTCCCCCCAGTTAATCCCAAAATTCAAATGGTATTAATAAAATTGTAACTTTTTTAAAAAAAGGGTTTTAAAAACGATTTTTTTTTAAACTTTACTTGAAAAGTTAAAAAAAGCCTTTTAAAAATTGGCACCCCAAAAATTTCCAAAGCCCCCAATAAGGACGGGGGTTAATATATTGAAAAAACGTTTTTCTACAATACTTCTTAAAGAAAATCGGGGGAAGGGGGGTTCAGGGAAATTTCCCCTCGTCCAAAATTTTAAAAAAAAAATTTTTTTAAAATTTTTTCCCCCCCCTGGGAAAAAAACTTTTCTTTAAAATTCCCCAGTTTGTTTGGGTCCGTTTTTTTTAACGGTTTTTTAAAAATTTAAATTTTTGGTTTTTTTGTTAAACAATTTTTTCCAAAAATATAAAAATTTCATGTCTTACTTTTTCCGGGAAAAATAAAACCATTTTTCAAAAACTTGAAATCCTTCATTTCATCTTTGAAAAATTTTTTATGAATTTTTTTCCTATCCCCCTTTTGGGGTAAAATCCGGGAAAAATCATTTTTCCAAATTTTTTTTAATTAAGGGGGGGGGGGGGGGGGGGGTTTTTCCCTTTTTAATTAAATGGGTTCCGTTTAAAAATTGTTCCCAAATTTTTCTATCAAATTTGTTTAAGTTTTTGGAATTTTGTTTTTTAAAAGCAAGTGGAAATTTTTTTTATAACCCAAGGGGGAACGAAAAACCCTAATTTCGGGCCTTGGGGGGGGGGGGGTTAAAATCGGGTCCCCAATAACCCCCAAAAACCCCCCCAAAAAATTTTTTTTTGGGGGGAAAAAATTTTAAAAGGGTTTTAAATTTTTAAAGGATTCAAATCGGGGCCCTTTTTTGCTGGAATTTGGAAAGGGGGCAACAGTTTTTCAAAAAAACTTTTTTCCGGCTCATGAGGCCAGCGTGGGGAGGAATTCTCTTTTATTATTAAAGTTAAAAAGGAAAAAAAGGGTTTAGGATATGGACATTGGGGGAAAATAAAGGCCCCCTTTTCTTAAAATTTAAAAGGGGAAAAACGGTAAACTCTGTTTTTTTTAAAAAAGGGAAACCCAAAAAGGGGAAAAAAAGGCTTTTTATTAAAAACCCCCAAAAAAGGGCTACCTTTTTTTTAGGTTTGGGGTTTGGGAACCCAGGGAGGCTCCCCTTTTTTATTAGGAAATTTTTGGGAACCCCAAAAAAAAAAGGACCTATTCCTAAGGGTATTTTGGGAAACCCAAGGTACTATTTATTCTTTTAAAAATTTTTAAAAAAGGAAAAAGGGTACTCTATTTGATTTTTTATCATTGTGGGAACTCCATAGTGTGAGGCTACTTTTTTTTTTTTCCCCCTTTTAATTTTTTAAAATTTTAAATAAGTTTAACGTAACAAAAAATAGGGGGACGAAAACTGAGTAGCACTGCAGTAGGTCTACTGACCCTGCTAGGCAGGTCTTAGATTTTAGTTAAAAAATCATTTTCCCAAAATTTAGCCCAGTTGTAAATATCGTTAAAAAATTATTTGAACACAAAAAACAACAGGCACTTTCAAGTTTTTTTTGTGAAAGGTTCATGTGTAGTTTTTAAAGCGGGCGTTTTTTGTCAGCGTTTCGCCCCTCCGGAGCTTTGTCAAGCCGTTAAAAGAGTCTTTAAAGCAATTACAAAACAAAATTTAAATTTTCATTCAGTGTCACGTCACACACTGACCCACACTAGTGAGAAATGCTGAGGCTAATTAAGAGGATGGGCTGTGAATATTTCATTATAAGATCAAAAATTAGCTATATCCCCTCCCTTTTCCAACACGGGTGACTTCCCTCATTTAATGAAACTTCGGTCTGGTTTCGGTAAAAAATAGTGGGTATGGGAAGTATTACCAAGATGGGTTCAGTTCTATGAGAACTTACAAATATCGGAAGCAGAACACTAAATTATTTTTGTAATTACGTGGGGGCTTTAAAAAAAAAAACAAAAAAAAAAAAAACAAAACACACACACAAAACCCCGATAAAGCCAAAGGGGTAGGAAAAAGTGACCCGTAGCAGCAGTGAAAGGCGGGGGGGAAGGAGCTGGGGACCCCATCCCTGCAAAACCCCAACTAGGAAAACACACACACCCAAACACACACACCACACCCACAAACATAAACACCCACAACACCCCAACACCACCACCACACACCCACACACACCACACACACCCCCACGCCACACAACGCAGCATCACACACGCCGCATACACACATAACCACCACATACACACACACCTAAACCCCAAAGGCGTGGGGCCCCCCAACATCTCTCCCGGGTCCTTTTGGGGGGAGCAGGAACTACGGTGTTCATAACCAAAAAACTTTAACACTTCCCTTGAAACTGGGAAAAAACCTGAAGTATGGAAAAGGCTATGAGTCCCCATCTTTAAAAGGGAGACGGAAACGAAACACTAAATTTTAGACCAGTGTCATGACCCGTATATACAAAGTCTTGGAAAATTTTCAGGAGGAAGTGGTGGGAGACCTGGAGCAGAAAAAAGATTTTAAACGCAGCCACAGGATTCATGGAAGGCAAATCCTTGCCCAAAAAATCTAGAGTTTTATGACAAAGTAACTGAAGTAAGAAAAAGGAGGGAGGGATGGGTTTTTCTGCATTTTCCTTGGGTGCAATAAAGGGCCTTCGACCAGTTCCTTCAAAATTAGTACAGAAGTAGGGAACAGGGACGTATAACAGGAAGGGGACTGCAATGGGGTCAGGAATACCTAAAGGGGGGCAACACGAGTCATGGTCCGTGAAGGTATCACAGTGAGCCCAATGACGAGCGTTGTCCCATAGGGGTCAGTGGGCCCGTTTATTCTTTCAAAAATGACTTGACGGAAAAAATAGACCTCAGAAGGCCCCGTTTGCTTGACGTGAAGTTTTAAGAGGGAGAATTAAATCAGACGCGGACCAGACAGGTCTACAAAAAGACCTGAAACAGGGGGTGTGGTCCAGAAACTGGCTCCCAGAATTTAACCCCCCCAAATGCAAAGTCTAAATCGGAGGGGGGGAAAGAAGACCGCAACGAGTAGGCAAGGTGGCCAAAGACTGCAAACCCCACTAAGGGAAAAGACCCAGGAAAGGGGTATAAACCGAGTACATCGCCAGAACAACGTTAACCCGATAATGCTGCGGGACATGGGCGCTTGGCAACCCGAGAAATCGTTCCGGTACCCAGTAAGAAATCGTTCAAAACTTTATACACTGTGACGTCAGACTATATGATTACGCACACCTTTGGAACCCCCCCTGGCCCAAACACGTCAAGAAATTAGGAAATTTCAAAGGTTTGCAACAAGGGTAGTTCCAGAGCAAGGGGGAAAGGCCAGAAAAAAGGGTTTAAAGGGGGAAAGGTCACAACATGGAGGACAGGAGGGTCAGGAAAAACATGATAACGACCCACAGAATTATGCGTGGAAAAAAAGGGGGACAGACACGGATGTTCCAGAGTGGGACACAGAAACAAAGGGCCAAATTTGAAGCTGAAGCTCAGATGAGTCAAAGGGGGGTTTAGGAAAAAATTTCTTTAGTTAAAGAGTTTAGGGGAAACGGGAACGATATAGGGGAGGGAGGAAAAAAAAGATAATTTTTTGACGAGGTAAGAAAAGCTCGTGGGCAGGAGGAGAGAGGACCAGTAGCGGCGGGTTTAAGAGCGGGGCCAGGGGCTGATTCGATCCCTGCAACCACAATTTGGTGGGGGAGTAAAAAAAAAAACCACCACCCCACCCCCACACCACACGCCCCACCACTAAGGGGAAATGAAAGTTATATCGTCCTCAACAAAACAAATGAAAAGGAAAAGAGACTCGCAAAAAATTTTTTTTGTCAGAAATCAAGAGGATTACGCGTATCGATGTCGTGCCAAAAGATTCTCTTTTATGTTTGAAAGCCCCTGGAAGATCTTTGATGCTTGAACACGCAAAAAGCGGGGCGAACAATAAATTTTGCTTTTATTTTTCCTCTATTTTTTAATGTTCCTTTTTATAACAACTTCCCCTGTTATTGTTACTGATATTTTACTAATTTTTCAGTGTCTTATTGCTAACATGCATAACCACGCCGACGCGGACAAACCCCACACCCACACCACCACACACAAAACACACACAACCACAAAACAAATCACTACCCCAAAGCAAACACACCAAAGAACCCATGTATGATAGTACGGCCCCACAACTATACATATTACTCCAAAACACTACCCACGCATGCTTATGTCCACATTCAGCTATGCACTGAGCCCACTTGCGTATACTAAGATACATTTTTAGATGAAAAGGGTTGAAACCCACACGTTGATAAATTTGCCCAGGGAACTCTTGGGTATTTTAAATTTAGGGGGGAAAAGTTTTTGACACAGGGCTTCATCAGCCTAACATAGAAGAAAATTGAAAAGCAGGGAAAAGGTAATCATCCCCTCAACCTTGAGTCGATTGGTCAGTCCATCAATCTATAATCACTTAATCCTGTCAGACCTGCAAAATTCTTGGGTCTTAAAATTGGGGAAATTTTTTGCTTGCCTAACCCCTTTGGGGACGACCTACTTCCACTTTAACAAAAAGTGACACCACCTACGTCGCTCACCCTCCGCCAACGGTTATAAATGCTTCTCCCCACTATGCTGTATTTTTTATTCAAGATTGATGGACTGACCACACGATCAATTTTAGGGACTGAGTACCCATTTTCCTCCTGTTCTTAATTTTTTCCTATTATGGATGATGAAAAACCCCTTTTGGCGAAAAAGTTTTCCCCAATAAAATACCAAATTGCACATGTTCTAATTTATCAACTAGCAACATACGTCAGGCCACGAAACCAAGCTGTATCCGTACGACACACTACACCCTGCATATATGTACATAGAGGCACACATACACTATGTATACGTACAAGCACTCATACACCTCACATACCTTCGTACACCCAACATGTCCACCTTACATAGGTCCTTCAACACCATAGTATCTTTCATAGGTCCTTCAACACTACTGTACCTTTCATAGGTCCTTTAACACTACTGTACCTTCTATAGGTCCTTCAACACTACTGAACCCTCTATACGTCTGTTACACATAAATGTGGGATACCTGGGGGCTAGAGCCTTGTCTAAGGGCAAAGGTAAAAGTTACACACATCTCAAGCATAAACAGGCCACCCATGGCTATCCCAGTCAAAACAGAAAGCCCTAAACCAGTATGTGTTACTTCAATGGGTTGGTTAACAGAGGGTTAGACAAAAATCCCAGTTAGGAAAATATATCTATTTATTTAACATAACATTATATACACACTCTAGAAACACCTTAATCCTAAACGCCCAAATGAGGGTACACAAGAAACAGCTGGCTGGAGGTCCAGCCACCATAACCACTAGGCCTAGTCAGCGCCAGGCCGTCTCTACTCCACTACCAACCCCATTTCTTATTTCCTCACTCAATCCCACAGCACCCTGACCATGTCAGAGCCTAGGAGGGCATACAGGTAAGCCATAGAAGAGCCTATGGCTTGGGTTAGCTAAACAAAAGGAGTATACAACTACAAACTTAGCTTAAAACACACAGCAGCTCCGACGCCAGCCTCCACACCATGCTGACCCCACGTGACTACCCCAACCACGCTTACTCCGCGTACCCAAACACACTTGGAAAATAACTACATAGAAGGATTTCTTTATAATTACAGTTAGTGTACTTTACAGTTCCCCCAAATGCACATTATGAATTATAAAATTATTCTTTACAATTATAGCATTCATACTATTATGACACCCTTCTCTACTGTATATACGTTACAATGTCATGCAGAATCCTGCATAACAAGGTCCTTCAACACTACCGTACCTTCTATAGGTCCTTCAACACTACCGTACCTTCTATAGGTCCTTCAACACTACCGTACCTTCTATAGGTCCTTCAACACTACCGTACCTTCTATAGGTCCTTCAACACTACCGTACCTTCTATAGGTCCTTCAACACTACTGTACCTTCTATAGGTCCTTCAACACTACAGTACCTTCTATAGGTCCTTCAACACTACTGTACCTTTCATAGGACCTTTAATACTACTGCACCTTCTGTAAGTCCTTCAACACTATTGTATCTCTCATAGGTCCTTCTGTGGAGACATTTTCTCCAGGAGGGGGGTATCAGCCCCCTTCAGCCCCTTTCAGCCCTGAGGGGCCCAGCCCTCTCAGAAGGGGCAAACATCTTGTTTACTGCTACAGCGGTCGAGCGACCGCCGCTCCTTGCAAAAGTCCAGTGTTGCAAAGTATAGTTTAATAAGAGACAGTCCATCTCTTACCTTAGCAGGACAATTAAGGAAAATCCTGCTCCCACTTTATTACCATGTTAAAGATAGTGTACATTGTTGTCTATGCTCAAGACAGCAAGAATCAAGCATTGTGCTTTGCTTCATGGAGGAAGTTTGGCAAGGAAGCAAAAAGTACTAGGTCAGCTTTTCCTTTATGTTCTAGGGGCATTGCAGCAGCGTAGGACGCTGTGAGGTCAGAACACTTTTCACCCTACTGGGAATCACACTGACGCCAGGATAACCAACAAAGAACACTGATCCGTGCATTAGTGTGAGCAAAGTGTCTCACAAAACACGATAAACACTTACAGAGAAGTGTAATCAGCTTCTTTAGTGATAAGATTGTGAACAATAAAGACAAATCTTGTGGAACATAGTGTACCAGTATGCATGTTCCTAGACTATGGAAGACGCGGACATCCAAGGACACTTCAGCTTCTGTTAAGTCACCGATACCTGTCGAGGGTGTAAAGAGCACCATAGCTCACGCTACAAGAGCAAGGTGGGTTGCAAATTTCTTGTAGTACGGGGGACTGCGCAGTTCTTGTGTCACAAGGAGTTTGTAATCAACATATAGTCAGCAGTGAGGTGTGGACTTTTGAGTCCACACACGTAAGTTCGTCAGCAATCAGTGAATGAAATATGCTGACATAACACACCCTAGGGGTAAATTATTAACATAATATACTCTATTACAGCCCGTTGTGAAGTGGATGAGAGCTTCTCAAGACCTCGCCTGCAGGGGCGGCTGTGTGGGCGATAGCTGTCTTATCAGCTAAGTACCCCCTTCCAAAGGTCCTTCAACACTATTGTACCTTCTTTAGGACTTTCAACACTACTGTACCTTCCATAGATCCTTCAACACTACTGTATCTTTCATAGGTCCTTCAACACTACTGTATCTTTCATAGGTCCTTCAACACTACTGTATCTTTCATAGGTCCTTCAACACTACTGTATCTTTCATAGGTCCTTCAACACTACTGTACCTTCCAAAGGTCCTTATTACAACCCAGGATTCCAAATGGCCTGTTACCCCGGGTGTAATGGGAGCAAAATAAACACAACAGAAAAAGTTTAGACTTATATTATCCTTCACCAATTTATAACAGCAATATGTACACTATGTACAGTGATAAGTATAGTGCACTCCACGGTAAGCAAGGCAGAAATAGAAGCCACAAGATAGCAGACCGTGCTTCAACCAGCTCTAGAATGGGAATGACAAGGGCAGACAGGAGAGCGGTACCCACATAACCTCTGCGATTGCCAAAACCATCTTCTTATTGGCTAGAACCTGGTCACTAGTTGAACGACGGGGCCCCATCATCAACTCTTAGCAACCTGGTTCGCTGGTTGGGGGAGATAGCCTGTAAATGAGGGTGTGTACATGCGCCGAATAAAGGTTACGTACTCTTTGCATGCCACAGTCCTTCAACACTACTGCACCTTCCATAGGTCCTTAAACACTACTGCACCTTCCATAGGACCTTCAACACTACACTGGCAGCAAGCTTATGGAAAACTCAAGAGAGCTCTCTCTACGCAGTTAAACTCGAACTGATCCCCTTTCCTAGTAGCAGGAAACTTGTCACCGTTTGAGCCACAGTTGTTACAAGAATCACTCTATCATTCACACGGAGAAAACATTAATTTTATAGCCTCACACACGGAATTTCAATCAAGAATTACTATTAAAAAACTTATGATCTAGCGAATATTTTAATTCAAAATCTTTACCGCTTCTCACACGACACTTCTTGAAAACTAATAGTGTTCAATACAGACACTAGGGAAAAAATGAGAAATGCTGTATAATGCGACCCTTTAATGACAACGTTTCGCCCAGACAGTGGACACTATCAAGTCACAAACAGATCCGACTTATAAAGCTTGATAAAGTCCACTGTGTAGGCAAAACGTTGACAATTATGGAATGAATTATATTGCATTGTTCTTTTTCCATGAGCCAATAAATCTATCTTACTTTAAAAATGATTACTTACAAGGCTCTTGAATTTGACAAATAAAAAATATTATCATTGATATAAATATCATTAGAGTTACTCAATTCTATCAACATTATTGTTACTTGGTTGAATATATCCACCTACCTCTTTAGACTTATAAAATAATTATTTAAATGTAATATATTAGATTGACGAAGCGTTTTATTAAATAAAAATAGGAATCTAAATTGTGTATCTGAATCCACAAGAATTTGCTGTATAGAAAGATGGTCAACAACGAGAATAAATATAGTTTCTTTCTAAACATTTGGATAAAGGTAATGGTTATATTTAAATCGGGAAACGAGTAAGGATTGAACCCCGCGGTAAATGAGTTTTAAAACTCAAAGGCCAGTGCGTTAACCACTTAGCCAGGTGGCTCTAATAAAATTCATCCAAGTAGGTATGTTTCTATTCGCCACAGCCACGCTAGTGTGGGATTCGTCTGTGAAAACCTGCATTTGTGGTCACAGTGGTGGCGCATACTAACCTTTCTATGGTGTACAGAAATATACCTAGTTAGATGAATCTTATTAGATCCAGTTGGCCGAGTGGTTAACGCACTGGCCTGCGAGTTTTAGAACTCACTGGCCATGAATTCAAACCCCCACTTGTTGCATGACTTGTTTGCAATCGTGTTATAACGATTTCGTGAGCGTCATCAAGATTTAACATAGGGAGACGGATAAAATTTATACATTATAAATGTGTGTAAATGGACTGATGTTGAAGTTGGATGGTACAAAATGATAAAGGAATTTTGTGCTTTATCTCTACTGTGTTCGCTTTGCTGTGTCTAAATTCTTTATTATCTGTTAACGAGGGTTATGGCTTTGAAATACATTCGAAACTTTAGACAACAGCTGTTGTTAATTAATATTCTCGAGGAAAAAAATAACTGTACGTGGGTTTCAATTACAGGATGACCCACCCAGTGGCTCAGAACAACTAAATATATAAGCTAGTATACCAGCTCGCAGAAAATACCATAGCAGACCTCACTCCTTCTGTTGCTTCCTGTCTTAAATCCATTTCTTTCTCTTTCTTTCTCTCTCTTCAAGCACATTCATATTCGTCATGAAACATTGCCTGCCGTTGTTAGTACTGTGGGAATGAGATGATCAGCAGTGTGTCGTTGTCACTATGGATAAAGCCGTGTGATGGTTGTTGACTGTATGGTTAGGAGACGGCATCAACAAGCACAAGTATGCGGTACCAGGTGTGGTGAGTGTGTGAGTGAAGAACGCATTATAACAGTTAATGAGTGTGTGTTGTGAGGGCAACTCAGTGCAGCACTTCCCATATATGATGTTACAACACAAGTGTTATGATATTATTAACATATACAGGTAGATATAATAACATGGAAGGACACAAAGAAATCTGTTATTACATGTGATCTTTGTATCCCTGTAAATGTGGTCCAGCCAGAAGAGAGGAACCTCCCAGCCAACCAGACCATCCGTTCTTCATCCGCTCTTCTAATTTGTGTTATATTTGTTCAGTTTATTTTTGTGCCTTTTTTATATAACAGGGTGATCATTGTATCACTGGTGTTACTATGTATAATAATGTGATCATTGTATCAACGTAATCTTTGTATTTCTGGCGTTACTATGAATAACAGTGTGATCCTCTTCTAGCTCAGAGTAAAACACAAACACACAGATCGCAGGCATGAAACACACACACACACACACACACACATAGATCGTAAAATCCAAGTGAATGCAATAATAACACAGAAAACTTTGGTCGCATTGCAGCATAAACTTGAAAATAAGGCAACACGTGCCCGGAATCTCCAGACATATGCATATACAACAAATCTCGGAAGCTGGGTCTCCAGAATAAGTATACACGAAGATGTTACCACAAGTTAAACTAGTGATTTGTGTTATGTATGCACCTGCTTGCTATCACATCTGTCAATGTATTATAAAGAAAATTGTAACAGTAAGTAAATATAATATTTATATTAATTTCAAATCAAGATAGAGATATTTCTTGTAAAAATGTGATTCTTTTTTACTCGACTAAGAGAGAGGTTAAGATGTTTAACTCTGTTAGTTAAAAAATTACCTTTTGTTTATTTATATGGAAAATCTTTCCTATACATATACCTGAAGAAATTAACTCATCGTTTCAAAAACTTGAATTAAAAAATTACTTAAAAGTGTAATTGGTGGTCGTATTGTTTATGGACAACATTTCCATTTCACATTTCACTACGTCAGTAAAATAAAGATTTGTAAGAAAAACAAATTGTGGAGAGATTGTTCTAACTTTTTAATACTTGACGACAAACATTGCCGAAGCAGGTGAAGAGCTGGATGTCGTGTCTCTACGTAACATATCAATGTACACTTGAACTTATCTAAATGTTTTGAATTCTTGTTCTTGGCAGATCAACGAAAAAGAATTGCAAAGATCCTAATTCCGGATTTAACACTGAAAAACGATTTTACTGTCACTGTTGAGGATATATGTTTGGAACGACCTGTACCCCTTCTCTTGGCCCAAAAGGTTTAACAGTAGACCTATTTTTACCCCCTCAAGGCCACATCATTTATAAACTCAAATTAAGTTGTAATAAACAAATGTCATTGAATAAACAGAAGGGTGGACGAGGGGCTCTACCTATCTAGACTCACCCGGGTCTCTAATGGAAAGGAATTGGAACTAATACTTACCGTATTATATTCTAAGTCACCAATTGTAACCCAAATGAACTCCTTACCTTGGTCCAGGAGGTTTAACAGTAAATCTATTCTTACCCCCTCCTCAAGGCCATATCGTTGGTGCCTCTGATGCAATATAATACAGTATGCATTCCGATTCCTACCTATTAGAGGCCTGGGTTAGTCTAGGTGGTGGAGTGTCAGACTGTCAATTTACGGACAGCAGTTCGAGCTCCTTGTCCACACTCCTGTTTATTCATTGATAGTTGCTGCAACTTAATTTGAGCTCATAGACGATGTGGCTTTGAGGTGGGTAAGAATAATTTAATGTTAAAGCTCTTGTGCCGAGGGAATGAGTTTATACACTGTGTTGAAATCGTGTGTGTGTGTGTGTGTGTGTGTGTGTGTGTGTGTGTGTGTGTGTGTGTGTGTGTGTGTGTGTGTGTACTCACCTAGTTGTACTCACCTAGTTGAGGTTGCGGGGGTCGAGTCCGAGCTACTGGCCCCCGCCTCTTCACTGATCGCTACTAGGTCACTCTCCCTGAACCGTGAGCTTTATCATACCTCTGCTTAAAGCTATGTATGGATCCTGCCTCCACTACATCGCTTCCCAAACTATTCCACTTACTGACTACTCTGTGGCTGAAGAAATACTTCCTAACATCCCTTTGATTCATCTGTGTCTTCAACTTCCAACTGTGTCCCTTGTTACTGTGTCCAATCTCTGGAACATCCTGTCTTTGTCCACCTTGTCAATTCCTCTCAGTATTTTGTATGTCGTTATCATGTCCCCCCTATCTCTCCTGTCCTCCAGTGTCGTCAGGTTGATTTCCCTTAACCTCTCCTCGTAGGACATACCTCTTAGCTCTGGGACTAGTCTTGTTGCAAACCTTTGCACTTTCTCTAGTTTCTTTACGTGCTTGGCTAGGTGTGGGTTCCAAACTGGTGCCGCATACTCCAATATGGGCCTAACGTACACGGTGTACAGGGTCCTGAACGATTCCTTATTAAGATGTCGGAATGCTGTTCTGAGGTTTGCTAGGCGCCCATGTGCTGCAGCAGTTATTTGGTTGATGTGCGCTTCAGGAGATGTGCCTGGTGTTATACTCACCCCAAGATCTTTTTCCTTGAGTGAGGTTTGTAGTCTCTGGCCCCCTAGTCTGTACTCCGTCTGCGGTTTTCTTTGCCCTTCCCCAATCTTCATGACTTTGCACTTGGTGGGATTGAACTCCAGGAGCCAATTGCTGGACCAGGTCTGCAGCCTGTCCAGATCCCTTTGTAGTTCTGCCCGGTCTTCGATCGAGTGAATTCTTCTCATCAACTTCACGTCATCTGCAAACAGGGACACCTCAGAGTCTATTCCTTCCGTCATGTCGTTCACAAATACCAGAAACAGCACTGGTCCTAGGACTGACCCCTGTGGGACCCCGCTGGTCACAGGTGCCCACTCTGACACCTAGCCACGTACCATGACTCGCTGCTGTCTTCCTGACAAGTATTTCCTGATCCACTGTAGTGCCTTCCCTGTTATCCCTGCTTGGTCCTCCAGTTTTTGCACCAATCTCTTGTGTGGAACTGTGTCAAACGCCTTCTTGCAGTCCAAGAATATGCAATCCACCCACCCCTCTCTCTCTTGTCTTACTGCTGTCACCATGTCATAGAACTCCAGTAGGTTTGTGACACAGGATTTCCCGTTCCTGAAACCATGTTGGCTGCTGTTTATGAGATCATTCCTTTCTAGGTGTTCCACCACTCTTCTCCTGATAATCTTCTCCACGATTTTGCATACTATACATGTCAGTGGCACTGGTCTGCAGTTTAATGCTTCATGTCTGTCTCCTTTTTTAAAGATTGGGACTACATTTGCTGTCTTCCATGCCTCAGGCAATCTCCCTGTTTCGCTAGATGTATTGAATATTGTTGTTAGGGGTACGCATAGCGCCTCTGCTCCCTCTCTCAATACCCATGGGGAGATGTTATCTGACCCCATTGCCTTTGAGGTATCTAGCTCACTCAGAAGCCTCTTCACTTCTTCCTCGGTTGTGTGCACTGTGTCCAGCACATGGTGGTGTGCCCCACCTCCCCGTCTTTCTGGAGCCCCTTCTGTCTCCTCTGTGAACACTTCTTTGAATCTCTTGTTGAGTTCCTGTGATGTGTGTGTGTGTGTGTGTGTAGTTTGGCTTCATTCGTCCTGGCCTTCCTGCTTCCCCCTCCACTTGTAGCTCTACTGTGTATTCGAAGCTTAAAACCACATAATCGCTGGCCCCAAGGGGTCTTTCATATGTGATGTCCTCAATATCTGCACTACTCAAGGTGAATACTAAGTCCAGTCTTGTTGGTTCATCCTCTCCTCTCTCTCTTGTAGTGTCCCTTACGTGTTGGTACATGAAGTTTTCCAGTACCACCTCCATCATCTTAGCCCTTCATGTATCTTGGCCCCCATGTGGCTCCAAGCTCTCCCAATCGATCTCCTTGTGGTTAAGTCACCCATGATCAGGAGCTTCGCTCTGCATGCATGAGCTCTTCTGGCCACTGCAGCCAGTGTGTTAACCATCGCTCTATTGCTCTCGTCATACTCTTGCCTTGGCCTCCTGCTGTTCTGTAGTGGGTTATACATCACTGCAATTACCACCTTGGGACCTCCTTAGTGAAGCGTTCCCACTATGTAATCACTTGCTTCTCCGCTGTGTGTGTGTGTGTGTGTGTGTGTGTGTGTGTGTGTGTGTGTGTGTGTGTGTGTGTGTGTGTGTGTGTGTGTGTGTGTGTGTGTGTGTGTGCGTGTGTGTGTGTATGTGCGTGTTTTCGTCCATCTGCCTAACCGCTACTTTACAACCCTCATAAAGGCGACATCCCATTATTTGGCTGGACGAATCTCCTCTTTATGTTCATAAAACTCGTGCGATAAAATTCGAGCAATGTTCTTGTCCTGTGCCTGATGTGTTGAAAGAGGCTGAGCCGGAGAAGCAATAGGAGGGAGGACAAGAGAAACAGAGAGAGGAGACAGGAACAGACGGAGAGTAAGAACAAGGTTACAGGAAAGGAGGAAGACAAGCGGAAGAGTGAGTGAAGGTAAGTGGGTGAAAGTGGGAAGATTAACAGAGGTGGGAGAGAGACAGAAATGCGGGTTAGGAAAAAGAAGGAAAGTGGAGTGGATGAAAGAAAGAAGGGAGGAAACTGAAAGAAGAGGGTAAAAAACGCAGGGAGGGACGGGAATAGAGATGAAGTGGGAGCTGAGATAAGAAACAGAGATCAATGAGGGCTAAAGTGAGGTAAAGTGAAGCGAAGGAGGAAAGCGAGAACGGAGGAAAAGCAGAAAAGGGAAGAAACGAATAAGGGATGGAAGCAGGGAGGAAGAGATGGTTGGAGGGAGGAAGAGACAATAGAGGGAGAAAATTAAGGCAGGGAGAAAGAAGGGAGGGAGGGAATTAGGATAGAAGAAGAAAGAAAGGAAGAGGGTGGTAGGCAATCCTGCACAAGCCTGGTCTTTACTGCTGATGGTAGGTGAAGCTGGCCAAGCTAGGTGACTCCAATTGACCTTACTTGCAGTACCACCCGAAGAAGGGAATTACCTTGAACCATCTGTCTACTAGTACCACTTGCAGGGAATTGCCGTGAACCATGTGTCTACTAGCACCACTTGGAGAGAATTACCTTAGTCATTTGCCTTTTTGTTGGCACTGCGCTGGTGGGCATCTGCTGCCATCTGCGGGGAGATGAAGGAGATTACCAGCCGCCTGGAAGATGCTGCTGCATCTGTAGGATTTGTCAGCCATTTGTCAGCGCCTTGCGGACTATACCCCGAGCATATGCAGGAATTGTTTGCTATTACTCAGTGCTTTTACGGATGTTCTTGGCTATGCGTTTCCATGCTTAGCGTTTTGTCCACAAGCTAACTTAAGACTTATTCAGATTGCTGTTGAAAAACCAAATAAATCAGTTTAACATTTGTTACCATGAGTTAGAATATATTTAGTACTTATTAGCCAAATGGTTTTAATATCTATCAGCTGTAACATGAATGAATTAATTATTTATCTGTTAAAAATCATTTCATTTATCTGTGCAAATTAAAAATATTTAACATTAATGAGCAAGGGGAAGAATCATTTTAAAATTAATTAAAATTAGTGAGACTGGGTTTACATGCATTAGCTTTAATTATTACCAGTATGAGCAAATAATGTTTTCAAGAGCTTGTTATCACATGTAAGAGTCTTATTAACAGCCATAACTGTTATAACATGTTTCATTATCAGAAGGGTTATGAGTTTTGTCAAATCAAATAAGTGACGTCAGGGACTATCATGATATCAGACGATGTCAGACTCCAATCTTGTCAAACGCGAAGAAGATGCGGGAAATAAACGGAGATTATTTTCCTGTCAAATAGTTAATCACAGGAGTAAATTGTTCTTGTTTTTGGACTGCCACAAGAATTTAAATTAATAATATTGATAATATACAGATGACTGCTGAGTGTTTCTACCTTTAATAATAAGTCTGTCTGTTTCAATATACCAGTACTTGGTAATTATATACATATACATATAT
>NC_069474.1:12817281-12842281 GCF_026875155.1 Cherax quadricarinatus | reverse complement strand
TGTTAGGGTCCTTTCCTAATATTTTATTGTCATTAATAGTATTAATCTCAATAATCCTATCACTGATACTGGGAACACCAAGCTCCTTCCTCATGTTAAGAACTCTGGTAGTTTTATGACAGTCAAGAATAATTCTGAAGGCTTCGTTTTGCATTAGTTTTATGGTAACATTTTTCCAAGTGTTCGCAGGATTAATGTTTTCCCAAAGCTTCACTTATGACTCTAGGAGACGGGAGCACTGAATCATCAATACCGTAGCACAGGAACGCTCACTCGCTAATGACTCTAGGGAGACGGGAGCACTGAATCATCAATACCGTAGCACAGGAACGCTCACTCGCTTATGACTCTAGGAGACGGGAGCACTGAATCATCAATACCGTAGCACAGGAACGCTCACTCGCTAATGACTCTAGGAGACGGGAGCACTGAATCATCAATACCGTAGCACAGGAACGCTCACTCGCTAATGACTCTAGGAGACGGGAGCACTGAATCATCAATACCGTAGCACAGGAACGCTCACTCGCTAAGTTCATAGTTCTTCCTTTTATCGAAGTAGCAAAAAAATGTTACCAAGGTTCTAGAGAGTTACAAAATAAGAATGGCCACTATGTCTTCATGAACCATCAATGATTTAGTTAAGAAAAGACCAGCTAGGATTGGGGAGGCCAGCACAGGTGTATATATTATCCCATGCAGGAAATCTGATAATGTATATATTAGTAAGTCAGCCAAGGGCTTGAACTAGTGCCTTGGTGAACACAAATATGCATGTAGTAGAGACAGTTTGAACAACACTTGTGTGATACACAGGAATTCACAACACTTATGAGATGTGATGAATTGTTTTGAAAACCGACAAGTTGAAAAATTGAGACACTTACGCAATATATGGGAATCTTTATTGAAGAAACGTTTCTCCACACAGTGGCTTCATCAGTCTTATACAAAGCAAGAAAGTATAAGCAGAGGAGGAGTTTGAGGTAATCAGTCCCTAAGCCAGGAGTCGATGTGTTCCTTCCGTCAATCTTGTAGAAAGTACAGCACATGGCCATAGCAGTGGCTTATATACTGTAGTCAGGTGAGGCGAAGCAGGAGGCGGTGGGGTCATAGTGGAACCATCCACTAGTCTTCAACTTGTCGGTTTTCAAAACTATTCATCACATCTGTCAGACACTGCATCATCATGGGATCTTGATACAAAGAATTCTTCAAAACTTGTCCAATGTTAGGACGAAGACCTACTTAGACTAGTGGATGGTACCACTATGACCCCGCCTACTCCTGCTTCGCCTCACCTGACTACAGTATATAAGCCACTGCTACGGCCCTATGCTGTACTTTCTACAAGATTGATGGACTGAACGCATCGACTCCAGGCTGAGGAACTGATTACCTCAAACTCCTCTCCTTATACCTTCCTGTTTTGCATAAAACTGATAAAGCCACTGTATTGCGAAACGTTTCTACAATAAAGATTCCCATATGTTGCATAAGTGTCTCAATTCCACACTTATGAGATGGAAAAAACACTAAGTTGGTGGTAAAGAAGGACACTGCGCAGGAAACTGATATAACCCTCCCACACACCAGAACATCTGACATTAACGGACCTCACCATGAATAACTCACCTGAATTCCTCCTCGTATATATTCTGTATTTTTTTGTTCTCCATATTAAATGAAGGGGTGAAACGTTTACAGTTTAATGTCGTAAGGATTGCATATGTTTCTTTATTCCGTAGATTTCTGTACTGTCAAATCTGTACTTGTTTAACAGTTAGATTAAGTATATAGTTCTGTCATCGGAATTCTGACAATTACACACATTTAAGCTTAATTTATATTAACTGCTATTTAAACGTTGAGTAGTAATAATATATTTATGGCTCTCCACCATCACTTAATCGGTTCCTAAATAATTTCACCTGGCCTTCAGAACGTCCACTTATTGCAAGAAGTCGTTAGATATTTTCATTCTCTATTTTACGTAAGATTCCTCTGTACATAGTGTCAACATATTCAATCATTCAAACATGATCCAGTAAGATATTTCCCACGAACGCCACACACGTACAATCTTTCCTTCAACAAAACTCTGATGTTATCACTAATGTAACAGTGATGCTATCAGTAGCACAACAATGAAGTTATCACTATCATAACGCTGGTGTTGCCATTAATGCAACACTGATCTTTCTGCGAATAAAAAGTGACAATACAATCGTTGCAACATTTCACATAACACGCAATATGACGACATTTCGGTCTATCCTGAACCATTGCCAAGTCTCAAATTCTAAGTGTGGCTATTGTGAACTTATGTTACCATAACCCCAGCACTGATGTTATCACGAGGCCTGGTCTCAGACCAAGCCGCGGGAGCGTTGACCCCCGAAACCCTCTCCAGGTATACTCCAGGTAATTCAACACAATAAGAGGGGTGTTGCCTTAACAAATACTGATGACACCACCAGCACAACCCTGATTTGATAACTAACAAAACACTGATGTTGTAACTAACATCTGCCGCTTTTTCTGACCACTATTTTATCTTCTCCAAATGGTACTCCAAATGGTACTCCAAATTTCACTGCGTGAAATTTTACTTACCGTTAAGTCACTTTAAATATATTTGAGTCAACCTCTTCTGAACACCGTTAATGTTTAGTGACTCATATATCAACGGACAGGATAGTTCTCTTTAAGTATCGTTTGTGTTTAGATAAATTTCTCAGTAAATAATTTTTTGTATTAAACTTGGACTCCTTGAAATCATTGAAATAACTGAAGAATACTTCTTCAGATAGGCTTCAACTTTATATATATTCTGAGAAGCGGATAAAATGGCATCGAGCAAGAAAAATATTTGGATTTTCCCATCTGAATATTACACTTCCACCCTATATTTTATTTTGACAGGTAGCATAATTTATTGTGTAATATGGTACACAAGGCTTAAAAGATACATTGATGGTACAAGATGACATTTACATGAGGCTTGAGGAATATCTTACCAGTACGTATTTATGTGTGTTTGTGGAAATTGTGTTATATAAATCTAATTCAGCTCCTCACAGCTGGTGTGTGCACCCAGTAAACAATAAGCATTACTTCTCTGAACTGCAGCAATGAGCTGCTGGAATAGAAAGTTAGTTGCTGTGGCATCCCTAGTTACCATAAAACACAGGTTATTCTTAATATATTCGGTCATTGTATGGTTCTCTATTGAAGATTGAGACACTTATGCAGCATATGGGAATCTTTATTCAGGAAACGTTTCGCCACACAGTGGCTTCATCAGTCCAATACAAAGAGGAAGGCGTAAGGAGAGGAGGAGAATGAGGTAATCAGTCCCTCAACCTGGAGTCGATGTGTTCAGTCCATCAATCTTGTAGAATGTACAGCATAGGGCCGTAGACGTGGCTTATATTATATTATAAGCCACGTCTACGGCCCTATGCTGTACATTCTACAAGATTGATGGACTGAACACATCGACTCCAGGTTGAGGGACTGATTACCTCATTCTCCTCCTCTCCTTACGCCTTCCTCTTTGTATTGGACTGATGAAGCCACTGTGTGGCGAAACGTTTCCTGAATAAAGATTCCCATATGCTGCATAAGTGTCTCAATCTTCAACTTGTCGGTTTTTCAAACCATTCATCACAACTGTCAGACACTGCAGCATCATGGGATCTTGTTACAAAATTCTTCAACACTTGTTCAACCTTTGGACGAAGACCTACTTCGACTAGTGGATGGTACCACTATGACCCCGCCTCCACCTGCTTCACGTCACCTCACTACAGTATATAAGCCACGTCTACGGCCCTATGCTGTACATTCTACAAGATTGATGGACTGAACACATCGACTCCAGGTTGAGGGACTGATTACCTCATTCTCCTCCTCTCCTTACGCCTTCCTCTTTGTATTGGACTGATGAAGCCACTGTGTGGCGAAACGTTTCCTGAATAAAGATTCCCATATGCTGCATAAGTGTCTCAATCTTCAACTTGTCGGTTTTTCAAACCATTCATCACATGGTTCTCTATATAAACGTGTGACTTCAGAAATGTAAAATACCACAGTAAAAAATAACAGAATTGAAAAAAAGTGAATTGTTGAAACGTTTGCACTCATCTTCAGAGGAGTTATGATGAAGAATCTAGAGAGCATATTTTATAAGTTTCTAAGATGAGGTGGAACATCCTAGTTTGAACTTAAATATAATAAAATATTGTTGCAAAACAAAAGCAGGCTCATACTAGGCATTCAGCAAGAACGGTGACATTCACAATCTAAATATGTTTACAAAGCACATACTTCTGACTATAGCTACGAAATGGTTACCCAACTGCTCGATTTAAAAAATAAATAAATAAATAATATACGAATAAACAAGGTAGCCAAACTCTAGTCTGCAAGGAAGCTTGCCTTAATTCCTAAAATCAGCCTTTTTTGGCATGGAGGACTTCAATTTTGTGAAAACCTTGAAACCATGAACAACATTCTATATTAAAATGCTGTCAAATTAGTAACGTTTGAGCTGCTGCTTTATAAAGGAGAATTCTATAATATTCAGTTGAACAAGGGATGAATTCTTTAGAATTCATCCCTTGTGTATATATTGGCCAGTCTATTTATGGTGCTTAACTATAGTTGTGAGTACCGTCCTAGCTGGTCCAAGATAAAGCTATCCCATCTTTCACGACGAACACAATATACTCGTATATAGATCAAAGATACTTTGGGAAAATTATTTATCAACTCTTTTATTGTGTTATGTATAAAAATAACATATATTAAAGCATTCAAGAGCTCGTGGGAGATGAAGATTGTAATACTCTGAGCGAGGTTCTGCTGCTATTATAAAACTCGAGGCTACGTATCTTCAGGGCTCGCACAAACAGACGCAAATGCGCTGTTTAACTCGTGTTTTTATGTTAGTTTCTGTTAATACATGAACATATGTTTGTTGCCTTACTCTAAACATTAAATTTACATATTCTATTATTCCTGTAGCTATATGTATTAAGAAATGGAATGGTTGTATAAAGTTCGCTTCGGATAGTGAATTTAGCTGGAGATAAAGTTGTCATAACTCTTAAAACACGGCCACGGCCACATTATCTACAAACCTGGAAAACCTGGAGGGGTTTTCGGGGGTCAAAGCCCCCGCGGCTTTGTCCGTGAAGGATTTTTTTGAGAATATATCTCTCAAAAACATCCGCTCACACAATGACGGCAGCTGTCTGACAAGCAGATAGAAAATCAGAGGGACATGCAGAAACTGTAGTCAGAAGACCTACCGTTAGACAGAGAAAAAACATAACCTATATTTCCAAACGTTAAAGTCAAAACATGCTAACAATTAATTATAAAATGCATGAATTGACAAAAAAATGTGCAGGTCATGAATAATATATGATTCTGCAGTCGCAAGAGAAATGAATCATTTCCAGACTTATAATTAAATCTGAATTTTCAAAAGAACTACTTAAATAAACGAGTATTAGTGGAGTTATTATTGTGAATTCAAGTTCATTATTATGCGCGAATAAACATCTAGTTTAGTATGGATCACTGAACTCCTTCGCATATCAGGGAGCGAGCCGAGATTATTATATTTATAATAAATATTATAATTATATAATTATTATGTACATAATTATAATATTTATAATCGTCGTCGTTTTTGCTGTGCAGGCAAGGCTTTAGCTCCCCCGGGGAAAGCATGACAGTAGGAGGCTAAACTGAGCACTGTTTCCCATGCACAGTGACCCATATACATCAAACGGAAGGTTCATATCTCTCCGTTGTCTTATGGGACGGTGTACTTGTCTGGAAGAGGGTACCGTTTTAATATTGTAGTTGCCAAAACGCATCACTGCAGACTTGCATGAGAAGTATTGTAGTCCATATATGTATAGAGTGAACTAGTCGCTTCCGTCCTCAGGATAAATATGTGCACAATATATGAGCAGGTACCGTCCAGAAGCTGGATGTAGAATGCTCAATAAAGTACCTACTATTATTCATACAGTGAATGTAGAATGCATAATAAATTAGCCAGTAATGTTCACAGGATGGACATAGGGGCACAATAAACTAGTTTGCTGCTTCAAAAGAGTGGATGTAGAGTACACAATATACTAGCCTCTACTGATCAAACAATGCATATTGAGTGCACGATGTACTAGTTACTAGCGTCCCCAGCATAGAAATGAGGTGCAAAATAAACTAACCGATATCTTCAATAGGATAAATATATGGGAACACAACACTCTAACCCCTTCTGTCAACAGGATAGATACATGAAGCACAATAAACCATCCACTGCCTTCCAGAGGTTAGAAATGAACTGAGCAATAAACCAGAACCATCCACTAGATAGATGGGAACGCACAGTAAACTAGCTGTTACTGTCCACAGGATAAATATAGGGCACAGAGTAAAGTAGCCAATACCATCCACTGGGTATATATGTACAGGCTGCACAATAAACTTGTTGCTTCCGAAAAAAAGATAGATATTTGAGAGTACAATAAACTAGTGACATGCCTGGGGCCCACAATCTAGTCACTACCGTCCACAGGATAGATTTAGGGTGAATAAATCAGACAATATCGTCGACAGAATAGATATGAGGTGCAAAATAAATTTCCTACTACCGTTTACAGGTAGTGGTTACGCGCAGCAGTGGGAAGGTATGGGGAAGGTGGTTCACCCTCAAGCCTTCAGATTTTACTTAAGTGTAAAACCCTGTGTTTACCAGGTTTTCCGCAGCTCTTCTCTATGTTCGAATAGAAACTTAGAAACTTAATGGAAGGATGTACTGTCCTGCTCAACTCTATCTTCAATGACAGGAGTTTGCTGTTGATTCTCAACTTGGATATCGTAGGAAAATAACTACTCATGAATTCTGTATGCAAGTTAACCAATGAATTAAGTTGGCTATTTTCAAACTACTTATGTAACAATGAACTCTCAGAGAGCTTCATTTCTAGAGAAATATTATTATATTCTGGAAAAGGAATCTATGAGTAAGATTAAAGTGTTAAGCATCATATGTGCAACTTACATTATCACTTCTCCACAACATGACGTTTTTACAACTCTGTATGAGCTGGCATACATCAGTGTAACTTGACCAGTTAATTCTGCAGTATGTATACGTATATTATTATTTTTTTTGGCCTAATAGAAATCTACATGAGGGTTAACATAAGTAATAGCAGAATAAGTGATATTTCATTTATATCTATAAACGTGAAAAAAGCCAAGAAGCTGAGCACGAAGGCATCATTAATACATTTGCTTCTAAGCACAACTTTTCAGTAACCTTGAACCTCTCATCAGTGAGAACAATGAATTTATAATGTTCTTGCTATATATTATTGCATCAATATGGCCTGCGTAAACATCATTTTCATGATCATTTACATAGTGATGTAAACTCATATAATTATTGTACTTATTCTTTGCGGTCAATTGTTCTCCTACTGGTAATTATTTATAGTGTATTGAAGTTATTTAAGATGTACTGGAAAATAGTCCGAGAAAGGAACACTCATGCGAGTAACTGGTATTGCATATATAAACAGCCGACAGAACAAGTGTTTACCTGGAGTTTACCTGGAGAGAGTTCCGGGAGTCAACGCCCCCGAGACCCGGTCTGTAACCAGGTATCTGTATACTTACTACCCTGGACATCGGCATGTCCAGGTACCCAGCAAAATAAGTCTTTGTGCCTGCTAAATATGTACGACAACTATTGTTGCATGCAAAGAGCGATTTGATTAATAATACCATGAATAGAATGCATGTAATACAAATAAGAGGCTTGACAACTCGATAAGATGTCCTTGGATTGCTTTATCTTGAGAATGAGATTCAAACCATACTCAACTGGGTTTTGAAAGGTGAGCAAACGAGAATTGTCTGAACCTTCCTAGGAACTAGAGATAAGAAAGATATGGCGTGAACATAAATTTCAAGCCGATTAAGAGAGGTTACTATAGTGTAAAAACAGTGACTAAAGGTGCGTTATAAATGGAAACTAAGATTACATAAATTAGTCTCGCTAAAATCTGTAATTGTTATGTGATTGAAAGGATCGTGAAGGTCGAGTACTCCGCTTCGATCCTGAAAAACAAAAAGTAACGTCTCATTATACAGCTGGTTGGCTGAAGCATTCTCGAGTTATGAGCCAAATGAAAGCGATAAGTTGGAGGAAGCATGTATAATATAAAATTCTTCAGGGAACTATGTGAAACATCCCGTTCGAGCATATCTAATAATCTTCGCACAGAAATGATCAGATATTTGATGGATGAACATATGATTTCGTTAATATCGAGCATTAACAAAACTGTCTTAGGAAATCAGTCAAATGCAAATTGTATTACTTTGCATTTATCAACATTGAAACTAATCTTTCACTTCGACCTCTGCTTCACTCTACCCAAGTCTCTCTGAGGTACTCAGCCACAAATGATGAGCAATTTTTCTCAGATTTAAAGTATCGAATATAGCAGTTTTACATGCAAGTGTGAGGGGTAAGGACCGATCACTGAGGAAGTGAACTCAACGTCTAACAACGCAGGCAGTTACCCAGTAGCACTTATTTTTGTCCTATTGATGTGGTACCTGTTGATGTATCCCTGCAGGAATCTCAGAAGGAGATTCCTTTATTCTACTTAAGTCTCATAGTCATTCAGTCTCTCTCTCTCTTCCCTCTTGTCTACACAACTTCACTCCTCTCACTCTATCGCCCGCATTCCCGTCTCTCTTATCATTTTTCCACCTCGCTCTTTTTTTCTCACCCATTCCACATTATCTTTTCCTTTCTGACTTCTTACACACACACTCAACTTCTCGCCTTGCCTCGTACAGTCTGACCCTCGAACCATAACTCACCCATTAACAGAGAATTATCACATAAAGCTGCTTATTGACACAGCTCAGCGGATTCTCTTTGATTTCACTTGTATTGTTTCCGCTGCTCAGAAATAATTGCAACCACTTGAAGTAGAGGATAGGTGTTTTTTTTTTTGTTCTTTTGACCTAATACTTGTAGCTGATATTTTGTGCTACTTGGTGTTAGGTGCTATCAGTTACATTGGTTGGTACTGCAAAGTGTTACGACTGGTAAATGTTTAGAGTTACAACTTGTAGTAGCTGGTAAGTGGTTATGCTGTCACTTGTAGCTGGTGCTTAGTGCTACCGGTTATAATTCATTTTCAATGCCGCCACTTATAGTAGCTGGTGTTTAGTATTACCTCCTACAGTAATTTAGTGGTAACACTTAAGTAGCTGGTGTACAGTTTTATCACTTGCAGTAGCTGGCGCTTAGTGGTGCCAAATTTTTGGGTTGGTAAGCATTTCTGGGTAGCAGCTGGTGTTTACTGATACCACTTATAGTAGCTTCACATACAGATTACCCATGACTGCAGTAAGTGGTGAGCCCATGACCATTTCGTACAACTGTTTGTCCAGTCACTAAGAGAGGCAAGTGAAGCTAATCTTCATTTCTATTATGACTTCGAAATCATTTGTTGTGTCAAGATTATGTTACTTCCTCTTTCGGCCATAATTATAAGCAGCCAGTAGACAACATCATATCTTACAGGACCTAACTTATATGAATAGCATCGAGACATTTCGCCCACTCGTTCTACATACATTGGCCCCCCTCGAAATATTTTGAATGCTTTTCTCAGACCATTTAAGGATTTGATCCTAAACACTTTGCCTCCCTCCCCCGGAACTTGGCTGGTATCAATGAGACTGGATCCCAGCTCTTTTGAGGAAACCCATGGCATGCTTTTTCCTGGGGCCATAGATTTCTCATCCTATTCATACGAAGTGGTACTAGTGAGCCAAGTGCCTATACAAAGCTTTTGTCTTTTCCTGTGATCAACAGCACCACCCTGCCGACCTGCACTTAACAGGGTGTACGTGTAGGCCAGGAGAGATACACAAGAACGCCCTCACACCAGCAGTTTACCGTTCTTCCAGATATATAATTGATCCCATGTGGAACTGGAGGACATGTGTGAGATGGAAGGTATAAGAGATCACTGTGTTCATTGTCTTTGAAGTTCATTGTGTTTACTATATCTAATATACCATCATTTTGGAATTTGAACCGTTCTGATTAAGGATGCCATATTGATCAGCTAGGACATTGCTGAAAATATACCTGAACTCAGTGTGAATAAGGAGAGAAAGGAGGAGAGCCACAACAATGCAAAGGTTCTGGGGGTCACCTGATTTTTTGCGAACTTTTTCACTGGCACATCATGGACTCTGCCTTGCTGCTCATA
This sequence comes from Cherax quadricarinatus, assembly GCF_026875155.1. Lineage (NCBI taxonomy): Eukaryota > Metazoa > Arthropoda > Malacostraca > Decapoda > Parastacidae > Cherax > Cherax quadricarinatus. The sequence goes on along the minus strand of NC_069474.1, from coordinate 12,831,944 downwards.
TTCACGCCGAGTTCAGGATAACTCATAATTTATAACTCTTTTTCCAGTATGTAACAAACACCCAGGTACTTACTAACTGCTCTGTGAGCATGGGCTGCAGGATGCAACCTACACCAGTCAGCTAAAACACAGGTACCTACTTTCTGCTTGGTGAGCAGGAGCTACAGATGTTAGAAAACATGACGAGCATTTCCTGTCGTTCAGGGATCTATCACCAGTCGCCACCCTTCTGTTTACATCATTAACAGAACTGAGGCTTGGCCAGGACTCGATCCTGCTTTCCCATGCCCACACCTGTGTGAACTGAACAAAGTACACATCGCTATCCACTAGACCACCATCCATATTATATATATATATATATATATATATATATATATATATATATAATATATATGTATATATATATATATATAATATATATATATATATATAATATATATATATATATATATATATATATATATATATATATATATATATATATATATGTATAAGTGGATCACCATAAGACTAAAACCTGCTTCACATTCGTAATAACACTAACTCAATCAAATCACAGAAGAAGTGGTGCTTGAACCCTGGGCAAGCGAGTCGTGAAACAGACGGCCAGTGTGCTCTCTACCGCACCTCACCTACCTGATGAGATTTATCCAACTTGCTACGGGTTCGAGTCTCACCCGTTCTTTGATTTACTAAATCCTCTGTTATTAATTTACCCCAGTTTTATTCTGCTAATTTAACTTGATTAAGCTCTCCTTGAGCAAAACGTAGTTTTAATAAAGATTTACTATGTTTCACAAGTCTTCGTCATTTCCAGGAATGGTTCGCATTTCCCCTGACAAAATACCTCCTCCTAGATGAAGTGATGGATTCCGTGACAATATCGTGTTACGGGTGATTGCTCCTCAAGGAAGGTTCCTTGATGTTGGTGAGGGGCTCTTGATTTAGGGAATTGGATCTGTGCTCCAGTTCCCCGAATTAAGCCTGAATGCCTTCCACATCCCCCCCCAGGCGCTGTATAATCCTCCGGGTTTAGCGCTTCCCCTTGATTATAATAATAATAATGCTACGGGTGACTGCGAGAATTTGCGTGACGTGGCTGCTTCGTTGCGTGCAGAGTGAATTGCGTGAGTTGGCATCGTTGCAAGGAGACTAGGTGCTTGCAACAAGTATGTAGCAAAGACTGAATATGATGAGAAATTGTTAAAACGGAGAGAATGAGAGGGAAATACGCAATACATCATTTTTTTCAGCGTGAGAGTTAATTGAAATACGTGAGGTAGCTTTAATTTGTAGATTGAGAAAGATGAAATGCTTAAGATTATCTAATTGCTTGGGCTTGGGAGTGTGCAATGGAATGCGTGAGGTTGCTTTAATTGGCTGGGGATTTAAAGTGAAACCGGAGGCCGGGTACTCCTCTCTCTCTCTCTCTCTCTCTCTCTCTCTCTCTCTTTTACACAGGATTTGACAAGGTTAGGTTAAGGATCCATAGCTTTATTGACAAGCTAAGAGCTGTTACCTACATCACCTTATTTGAAAGAATTTTTGTTAGGAAACATACAAGTCGGGAACAGGATGATGCTGCAGCCATCTGTGGGCCAGTATTTTCATTTGATCAACTGACTTTATCTCGTTGACATCATAATGTTGTACGAATGTGTTCCAGACTCGAGTCATCCTGGAGATAAAAGATCTCAGATGGAGTGATGTTCTGGAGAAGGGTACAGCCAGAGTGAAGTTGCTGCTTTCTGCCCGTCTTGTGGTATAGACGCTTGCTTCACGCTGCCCTCGAAGTGGATCCAAGTGTAGTACTTTGACAATATTGGCCTTGTACATAACAGTAAGGCCACCCACATCCCTCCTATGTTGAAGGCTCTGCTGAAACGACAGATCTATCAAGGATGGGTCCAGACGAGAGATGAGACGTCTTGCTCTGTTCTATACTCTGTCAAGCAGTCGCAGATGAGAGGGGGGGCAGGCAAACCAAGAAAGTGAAGCATACTCAAGGTGTGATCGTACTTGTGCCTCATACAGAATCTTGCAACCCCTACTGTCAAGCAGATGCGAGATACGGCGAATTGCTGTAAGCTTCCTGGTTCCCTTGTTTGCAAGATTTACAACGTGATTCTTCATGGTCAGTTTGGAGTCAAATTTCACCCCAAGGATATCAGCTTCTTCCTCAGGTACCAACACCCTTCTATTCATGCTTACTACTGCACCGGCATTACCCTCATGGTGCCTAGAGACCATTATCATTTGTGTTTTCTCAGGTGCAAATGTTACTTGCCATCTATTTCCCCAAGGTGATATAGCTCTTAGCTGGTGACTGATGTAGCTTAGAGCAGCTGGCATTTCTTCTCTTGGATAAGGGAATGTCAGTGTACAGTCGTCCGCATATGTCCCTGAAGTAGACATTCCAAAACAATGGTCCCAGCACGCTTCCTTGTGGAACACTTGCCCCAATATTATTATTGTAATCAAAAAGAAGCGCTGAGGAGACACAGCGTAGAGCCTGCAATTCCCAGAGCATACAGTTTTGCTAAGAGGCCCTGGTGCAACACCCGGTCGAAAGCACCATCAATGTCCAGTGCTACCACACAGCTACTTTAGATTCATCCAGTGACTGGTGCCATTTAGTGGAGAGGTTTAACAACAGATCATCAGCAGAGTAACTTTCCTGAAGCCATATTGACGATCACAAAGTAGTAAGTGGTAGTCAAAAAACTGTCATTTGTCTTGAGATTATTGTCTCAAGGATCTTGAGAGTGACTGACAGCAGTGACACTGGTCTGTAGTTGCTGATTTCTGCTCTGCTCTTTTTGTGAACAGGTATTTCATTTGCCTCTTTCCACAGAGAAGGCCATTTACACTGTACTAGGCAGTGCTGAAAGATGCGAATTCGAGGTGCTGCTAGCTGGTCTGCACATCTTCTCAGCAATCTTGGGCTCAACTTGTCTGTGTCCACAGCCTTTTCTTGGTCAAGCGATTTAAAAAGAAAATACGCCTGCCTTGTTGTCATCACTGACAGCTTTGACACAGTTCTTGCAGCTAGCCAAGGAGGGTCCGTTGCTGGATCAGGAACTTGCATTTTGGTAGCAAAGTGTTCGGCAAAAAGGTTAGCTTTTTCTTGACTACTGGTAGAGGTGGTCCCATCCTGACTATTTAGAGGTGGAATGAGTTCATCAGGCAAATAACCTTGTCTGTCCTTGACTAGGGACCACCAGGTTTTGGAGCCTACCCAACCTGATGCTAGCTTTCTTTTTTTGTCTACCTGCCATTTAGCGATGGCCTGTGCAAGTTCCTGTTATGGGTGGTAGGATGTCTCTTACACCTTTGCCATGCCTTGTACTAAGCAGTAGCAGCCTCTCTACAACAAAAGCCAAATCAAGGCTGATCTCTAGGTTTCGTCACATAGTGCCGGTGAGGAATGTGTTCTTGTTGTAGATTAAGGATGTGTCTAGTGAAGGCTTTCACTTCGTTGTCAACATCTCCTTGGAGAAGAGCATTCCAATCGGTGGTGGCGAGATCAGAACAAAGGGCTGGCCTCCCTCTCTCTCTCTCTCTCTCTCTCTCTCTGTCTCTCTCTCTCTAAGTAGACACTTGCGAGATAATGGACTTTGGATATAATAATATAAAATATGAGTTTAACATATTTTTAAACGCACTCACAGCGACAAAGGAAGGGCCGACCTTGGAATAGTAATAAGCAATGACTTGAAATATACAAGGCAATCAATATCTCGTTACAAGCAGCAACGCTAACAATATGCCTGGCTTCCCGGCAAGAAATTTCGAGCATAAAAATGCATGAAACAATATTAACTATTTACAATGGTCTTGTCGGACCCTTTCATGAAACGTAAATTTGGGAGGGTAGAGAGAAGAGCACCAAATCTCATACTTTTATTAAAATCCCAACGTTATGAAACAATAGTTAAATCGCTAAACTTGCTATCCCTCAGTAAGTGGAAGGTACGAGTGACCCTGATACAAATCTTCAAATTTCAACACACACAACATTAGGATCTTTTTTGAAGTGCAGTTAGATACAATTGTACAATAGAATGAATCTCGGTGAAATGATGTTGAGCACGAATAAGGACAAGGTTTATTTTGTTGAGTTGTGGACTTCTGAAATATTCTCCCAAGCAAATTTGTTTACGTAAAATCGAATAAAATACACTTTGTAAGCATTGGATTCAACTTGAAAAAATATCCTCTCTATATATAGATGCTACTGGCATCCTGATGAAATTTCCAAAACCACTCAGGGTATCCGGTTGTTCACATCACATCTGGAAATGTTTCGCCAGCCAGTGGCTTCTTCAGTCCAATACAGAGAAGAAAGATGGAAAAGGAGGAGTTTGAGGTAATAAGTCCCTCAACCTGGAGTCGATGTATTCAGTCCATCATTCTTGGGAAATGTACAGCATTTAAAAGCAGAATTAGTTGTAGCAACAAGCAGAATTAGTGGTAGGCACAGCGCCGTTTCTGGCAGTGGAACAGTTCCAACAGTTGAAGTAGAATAACTAAAGATGAGTGTAGGAAACTGTAGCCAGTGCCTTTCATCCACTTGTACTTTTCCAATTAATTCTATGTATATTTTCCAATGCGCTATGTTTTTTTTCTTCAATTTTACGCCGGCAGTGACCAGAAAGATTGGAAGGGGTGCAGCACAAGCTTACTGCTGCATTATTGTTGCCTCATACACCCACATAATGGTTGAAAGATGCTCTTTTTCTCATGTGCTTACGTATTCTCTCTCTCTCTTTCTCTCTCTCTCTCTCGTGATTGTATGGAGTATGACCCATATTTGAAGAATTCTCTAGGAACGAAGAGTATCTTGGTGATAACGCCAGTCAGTCATCTCACACAGTCGGCACTCTTGTCAGGCATTCACATCACACTTGACACTCACAGCAATCACTTCAATCACACTTCTATTACTTTCACCATCCTCGCTATGTCCTCGGAGCGTTCCACATACAGGCACTGACAGACAGAAAGGCGTGGACACACACACACACACACACACACACACACACACACACACACACACACACACACACACACACACACAATCACACACCTCTCACACTATCGCTGACGTGGTTTCACAGTGGCCCGTGATTATTGAGACAGGAACCTTCGTGGGAAGGATCAACAACGTCTTTGTTCTCGACCAATATTAATTCTCCCAGTATTTAGTTCACACCGGGTGTTCCAAAACCTGCCACTGCTAATTACCACCGGGTGTTTAAACACCTGTCTTTGCTGTTAGGTGAACTAGGGCATGAAGTGCTTAATATTACACCATAGTATTAAGCCCTGCCTAGAAGCTGACGCACAGGTACCTATTTACTGCTAGGCGAAAACGGGCAACAGGAATTAGCAGACTACTCTAAAACCCAGGTATATTTTTATGGTTTAGTGAACAGGGATAAACATGTTTCCACCTGAACGGATATCGAGCCCAGGATTTTTTCATTGTGTGCCTAACCAGTGACTACTGTGGTACAACAACCTGTAAAAGTGTAGCCACGCCTCTTCTTCCTCATAAATACTAATAAACAATGTTGAAAGCCGACAAAAGGTAATTTAAAGATACCCAAGAGGGGTTTTATTATCCTCAGTGGAGCTTCATCACCCACAGTGGATCTTTATCACCCACAGTGGATCTTTATCAAACACTTTTCGTCTATCGTGGGCGAAACATCGAAGAGTAAGGGATTTTCACGTATAAAGGTGTCTCTGAATTATTATACATACTTTGTGAATGTATGACTGGAATGTTAAGTGGCATTTGTGGACGTACCATCACATCGAGGCAATACCACAGGTACCGTGTGGTCCGATCTAATTATTATTATAATCAAAAAGAAGCGCTAAGCTAAAAGGGCTATACAGCGCTGGTCCGATCTAAAACCTAGATTTTTGGCACCTATATTTTTTTAATTTTTATGCCTATGAATATATAATATAATATATTATATATTATATATATATAATATATATATATATATATATATAATATATATATATATATATATGTGGTGTGTGGTGTGTGTGGTGTGTGTGTGTGTGTGTGTGTGTGTGTGTGTGTGTGTGTGTGTGTGTGTGTGTGTAGGCTTGGTCCAGAAACTGGCTCCGGAGTTCAACAACCCACCACCTGGAGGTTACCTGGGTTTTCCGGGGATCAACGCCCCGCGGCCCGGTCCAAACACCACCCTTCCCGATGGATCAGGCCCTAAATCAACTGGGAATTTTACTGCTGCCAGCAGCAATCCGACGTAAGCAAAAGCCGGCTGTTCCGGCATGACTTTAGGTATCTTTTCCACTCTCTCTTGAAGGCACCCAGGGGTTTATTGGCAATTCCCCTAATGTTTGGGATGGAGGCTGTTGAACAGTTTGGGCCCCGGACACTTACGGGTTTCTCTAGTTACCAAGGGGGCCCCACTTTTTATGGGCGGCATTTGGCATGCCTCCCCAGTCTTTTACTTCGTAGGGAGTGTTTTGGGTGTGCAGATTTGGACCTTTCCCTTCCAAGATTTTCCAAGTTAGTTTTATGGATATATCTCCCCCTCCCTGCGTTCCAACGAGTATAATCAAGTGCTTTCAAGCGTTCCAGTAGTTAAGGTGCTTGACAAAACTTATACGTGCAGTAAAGGATCTCTGTACACTTCTAATCTGCATTTCACCTGCTTTGAAATGGAGATTTAATGTACGCAGTATTCAGCCTAGAGAGAACAAGTGATTTTAAAGGATCATAAGGGCTTGGAAATCTCTCGTTTGAAATTTCCATTATCATCCTACTTTTCTTTGCACTGCGACCCGTGGCACTGTTGTGATCCTTGAAAGTGAGATCCAGACATTACTACTTTTTTCCGGGTCCTTACATTATTTTTCCGCTCTATGGCGGAGTCAGAAGTATACTCTGTTCTATTATTATCTCCTCCAGTTTTCATAACGGATTATTGAATTTTTCCTCATGAACATCATATTGTTTACCGTCGCCCACTGGAAAACTTTGTTATATCTTCTTGAGGTTAACCGCGCCTCAGCAGATGACAGCCTCATGCGATCTATTTATCACCGCAAAGATGATACGGTGCGTGGTTTTTATTCTGTTTATGCTGATATGGGGAAAAGGATAAGATGGGGCGAGTACTGTGCCTTGTGGAACAGCTCTTCACAGGCAGCCTCCGATTTAACTCGTTGACCACTACCTTGTGTCGATTTGTTAGGAATTGAAGATCACTCCCAATTTTCCCCATTTATTCCTTTAAACGATTTATGGGCTATTACACCATGATCGCATTTGTCAAATGTTTTTGCAAAGTCCTGTGTATATTACATCGGGCATTCTGATTTTCCTTCCAGTGCATCCAAGGCCATTCAAGTGATCCAGTAGTTGTGAGAGGCAGGAGCGACCTCCTGAACCATGTTGCCCTGGATTGTGCGGATTTTGGAATCCAGGGATTTCAAATCCTGCTTTCTTAGCCACTCTTTCAAAGTTTTTATGATGTGGACGTCAAGCTATTGTCTATGTTCTTAGCTAATGCTTTGTTTTGGGCCACTTTATGGAGCGGGGCTATCCCTTTTTTTTAAGTGACTGTGGAATCTCACCAGGGTCCAAGCTCCTCCTCCATAGTGTACTTAGGCACGCGAGAGGGGTTTCTTCCCAGTTTTAATGAAACGAGTTCCACAGTCTCCCCGGGGCTAAAGTGCATAGGCATTTTGGGTAAAGGGGGCTTTTTCGAAACTATCGGAGTTAGGTAATGTCGGAATCTGGCATACATTTAGGAGTTTTGAGGCTCATTCATGAAGAAATCATTTGGGTCGTCGATCCTCAGACGATTAGGGTTCACTAAACACAGAGTCGTAACTGGGATTTCAATATTTCACTCATTCCTTGTTGTAACTGTGTAACCCCATCCGTCTGAGTAAGGCCCGATATAGATGTGGTATTGCCTTGTTTTTTGGCATATGAAAAGAATATTTTGGGATTTTTTTCAATTACTAATAGCTTAAGCTCTCTGTTTTTCCCTGTTCCTTAAGGTCATTTAGTTTAATTCGTAGTTTCCATTCCCTGGTCAGGCCTTTTTTCGTGTTCAGATATTCTAGCACTCCTGGGGAGCCCCAGTGACTCTTTCGTCGTCCTTCTGTAGAGGACATCTTTTTTCTCCAGTTTACCCCCTCTCTCTTCTTTCTTAGGGAAAATGCCTAGAACATGTTTTCGGCTACCAGGAATTTGATCCTTTAAAGGCCTGGTTTGGGTCCATGTCATTTAAGACATCTTCCCAACATGTTTCGTTTAGGACTGGTTTACCGGTCCCATTGATGTTCTTGTTGTTGAAATTGTATTTGTGAAGACACTTCACCGGTACATGCATTCTGCTTTTCAGGACCCTATGCATGACGCTGGATTCGATTAGATTGTGATCGGAATTTTAGTTGTTTTGATATTACTTAGTCTCTTATCAGGTCCCATTATTTGTGAAGATAAGGTCAAGTGTGTTTTCTAGTCTGTTGGTCCACTATCTGTGGCTTAAGGATGTTTTTCGCAGAGATTTATAGTCTTGTGTGTGAGACCTTTCTTTCTGCGTTACTCCGGGGATTGTTTCAGCTAAAAATTTTTTGCTATATTTTTCCATTTGTATGCCTTAGGTTGAAATCACCAAGCAGAAAAGATTTTGGGGATGGAGCGGGGAAGGGTTTTCAACAGAAATCGTTTTTCCCAGTACTTTTCCTGAATGTTGGAGTTTTTGGGTTTGGTTTGGGTATACAACCACAATGACATTTTTTGGGGGTTCTCGATCTTTTATTGATAGAACTTCAACTACCTAAATTTGTGGTGTTCACAACTCCGTGCAGATAAGGACTCTTTGACATACGGCCTCCCCCCTTTTGCTGCTGTCGAATCTAAAAAGGTTTTAAACCACTTATCCATTTTTCACTGTCAAAGTGTCTTTTGTGTGGTTCTGTAAGGGCTGCAAACATTGCATTAGACTCACTAAAAGTTCCACTGATAAAAGGTATTTTGTTGTTGGGGGAAATGGCTAAGGCCCTGTATATTACCCAAATATAAACGAGGTTTATTCTGTGTTTGTTGGGGGATTTTGTTTTTTGGAAATCATAGTTGTATTCTGGGGGGGGCCATGGGGGGCCATGGCTGCGCCTCCGTCCCAAAAGGCTCCAAGGTGGGGGACTATTTTTTTATTTCCTTCCATTTTTCTTTTTTCGTTTCCTCCCACTAAAAAATCACCTGGAGTTGGGTATCGTAGCTACTATTGTTTGTCCTGTGGGGTCTGTTTCCCTCCTGGTCCCTTTTAGATGGTATGCAGGGGACTCGATGTTGTAACACTGCTTCTGGAGGACCGAGGAGTGGCACATTTTTGGGTGAAAGAAAATAACAGGAAGAAGAGCGACACACTCCTTTAGACAGGAGGTCGCTACATTTTTGGGGTGGTCCAAAGTTGCATGTCCCATTTTTTTTTCCCCCGTTTATTCCATGCTTACAGATGCCCCAAGCATAAATTTGCACAAATTCACCTTTGGTTGAGAATTGTTGGGAGGTGTGTTGTCAATTTCTGCAGGTTCGGGACTGCACTATAATCCTCAGTATCCAAGCCAGGGCCACCCCGTCCTGGATTCCATCTACTTTCCCCAGTAGAGGAAGGAGACTCCTCTCCAACATCTGTACTGTGGGCCACGGTCTTGTGCAATGATGGTTTTTATATTTTTCTGTTTTGTGGTGGTTTGGGTAGTGTCCCTAGGAGAGTCTGGGCTGGCAGTAAGGCTGGGGGCTGGGTCTGGGTCAGCAAATGGGGCTGGGGGATGGGGCTGGGGCCCATGACGTGATGGTTGCGAAGAGTCTACTCCGAGGAGGGGGGGGTCCACTACTACATCTGTACTAGGGATATGGGCATTGGTAGCTGTGGAGGAGTCCTTAACTGAACCAGATTTTCAACAATGGCGGGGGGCTGGGCTGGGTCAGCCCTAAGGCTGGGCACCTGAACTAGCTGTTGTTTTTGTTTCCCGGTTTTTTCCTAGTGTGTATCTGCTTATTTTTGGGCAGTTGTTGTAGACTGGCGTTCTCTGTGTTAGACTTTACTCCTCTCCTATCTTCCAACTCAATATATTCCAGGTAGACTATTCAATGTTCCTCCTTTTTCTCGTGTTATTGTTTTATTAACCTCCTGAGGGGCTTTCCTGATATCTATCTAGTTCCACAATCCCTGTTTCAGATCCAGGGAAAAACCCCATCTAGATAGATGTCATTTTTGGTTGCAGTGTTTTATTTTTGCACAGTAACATGATGTTTTGAAAAGCAAAGGGTTGCATTGTGATTCTAGATTGTTTCCCAAGAGCCTTTCTACATGTCCCACAGGTATACTGTACTGCCATCCTGCCTGTATCCTATTTTTGCAACCTGGTACCACAAGAGCTTGATCTTCACTTTACCTTTCAGCTCTGCACGCAGGTGTGGGTGTTTTAGGTCAATACAGGGTATGTGGGATGTAATTAGCATGGAGACTTAAATTTCCCATTAAAAACTTTTATGTTGTATAACATCATATATCATACATCCTACAGCATCTGATTCCTGTCATGATCACTGCTGTTTATTCTTGTCCTGGACAGTTTATGTAGTGGTGGTGGCTGGGTTTCGTGATGAAAGGTAGTTCGGTGGTCAGGAGAATTGGGTATGGTGCCAATAGGGGGGGTGAGGACCATCCCTTCTGGTTGGGGTGTCGGAGGGGGGGGGTGGCGAGAGGATTGGGTGGTGGTTTATCCTTTTCCACTATCCAGTCACTGCATGTTCACTGTTTCCCTGCACATCAATCAAATATCTCTTATTTTAATTATTTCTACTATGGCTTAATACTTTTCCAGTTTGTATCCCCACGTCTCCACTTTGGGTTGGTTTGGTGATAAGTGGGTCCATGGTATGGGTACCAGTAGGGAGGGAACAACCCCCGCTGGTTGGGGTAAAGAAGGGGGGGGGGAGAGGTGGGGGGGTCAGTGGGGTGACCGTAAACTTGAGCATTTTCCCATATAATTACACCATAGCTTACACTAGCCCCCGGTTTTTTTAAGATTACTCCCCCATCCACAATTCAGTACACAATATACACTGCCTATTCAAATCCTTTTTCCTCGTTTATAACACCTGTACGATAGTTTACATTTCTCTGTCGCCTCGGCAATAATTTTCCTGGTGAGTTTGGGCAACCCATATATATATTCCATATATTGTAAAACTATGTATTGGGTATTTAACGGGCGTATGCTCAATTTATGTATGCTGTGATTTCCCTGCACCTCAATCTACCATCACTCGTTTCATATCTGTTTTACTAAGTAGTTACTTATCCGTTATTAACACTTCACTGGGCCTCTGGCAATAGTTCGCTAGTGCCAGTCGCTTGTAAGATATTCCCCTTTCTACACTATATTGTAGAGGTAACGGTTGTATGCTCAAATTATTATGCTGTGATTCCCTGCACCTCAATGCTAACCAACACTCTTTTCATATCTTTTTGACTATAGTAGTTTCTTTTCCGTTATTAAAACTTCACTGGGCCTCTGGCAATAGTTCGCTAGTGCCAGTCGCTTGTAAGATATTCCCCTTTCTACACTATATACTGAACGCTATACTTGGGGATAAATGGATTGCTCTTATCTACAATTTAGTTCACTATGCCACTGCACATATATATCCTTGTCACTCACTATATTACTTATAGATAGAATGGATCGATATTCGTTTATTCCACTTTTTGTCGACACCCCGGGAATAATTCACTAGTGCTGGTCAGGCCTATTTTTCCCACGGTAACCGTTTCTCCACCGGCACTCTCTATGTGACACTAAAAATCACTATTTTTCCTATTTAGCGTTCACTGATATTCCTTTTTTTTTGTGTTCAAAGGAGTATATGCACTTTTTTGGTTGCACACGCTTATTTCCCGCATTCTGTTCCCTTCCTGCCATCAAACACGCAGTTTTTGACGGAGCACAAACGCGCGCGACTGTCCCCTCAGACACCAAGTGCAAAGTCATGAAGATTGGGGAAGGGCAAAGAAGACCACAGACGGAGTACAGTCTAGGGGGCCAGAGACTACAAACCTCACTCAAGGAAAAGGATCTGGGGGCGAGTATAACACCGAGTACATCTCCTGAGGTGCACATCAACCAAATAACTGCTGCAGCATACGGGAGCCTGGCAAACCTAAGAACAGCATTCCATCTAAATAAGGAGTCATTTATAACCCTGTATACTGTGTACGTTAGGTCTATATTGGAGTATACAGCGCCATTTTGGAACCCTCACCTAGCCAAGCATGTAAGGAAACCAGAGAAAGAGCAAAGGTTTGCAACAGGACTAGTCCCGGAGCTAAGGGGTATGTCCTACTGAAAGAGGTTAAGGAAAATCGACTTGACGACACTGGAAGACAGGAGAGATAGGGGGGATATAACGACATATAAAATTCTGAGAGGAATCGACAAGGTGTGATAAAGCAGACTCGCTGTCTCTTCTATCCACACAAAGAATTTCTTTTCAGCAGACTGAGGATTTAGTAAATCAAAGAACGGGTGAGACTCGAACCCGTAGCAAGTTGGATAAATCTCATCAGGTAGGTGAGGTGCGGTAGAGAGCACACTGGCCGTCTGTTTCACGACTCGCTTGCCCAGGGTTCAAGCACCACTTCGTCTGGGATTTGATTGAGTTAGTGTTATTACGAATGTGAAGCAGGTTTTAGTCTTATGGTGATCCACTTATATATATATATGATATTATATATATTATATATATATATATATATTATTAATATATATATATATATATATATATATATATAATATTTTATTTTTTTTTTTTTATTATCACACTGGCCGATTCCCACCAAGCAGGGTGGCCCGAAAAAGAAAAAACTTTCACCATCATTCACTCATCCACTGTCTTGCCAGAAGGGTGCTTTAACACTACAGTTTTTAAACTGCAACATTAAACACCCCTCCTTCAGAGTAGCAGGCACTGTACTTCCCATCTCCAGGACTCAAGTCCGGCCTGCCGGTTTTCCCTGAATCCCTTCATAAATGTTACTTTGCTCACACTCCAACAGCACGTCAAGTATTAAAAACCATTTGTCTCCATTCACTCCTATCAAACACGCTCACGCAGCCTGCTGGAAGTCCAAGCCCCTCGCACACAAAACCTCCTTTACCCCCTCCCTCCAACCCTTCCTAGGCCGACCCCTACCCCGCCTTCCTTCCACTACAGACTGATACACTCTTGAAGTCATTCTGTTTCGCTCCATTCTCTCTACATGTCCGAACCACCTCAACAACCCTTCCTCAGCCCTCTGGACAACAGTTTTGGTAATCCCGCACCTCCTCCTAACTTCCAAACTACGAATTCTCTGCCAAGCCTCAGTTCTGTTAATGATGTAAACAGAAGGGTGGCGACTGGTGATAGATCCCTGAACGACAGGAAATGCTCGTCATGTTTTCTAACATCTGTAGCTCCTGCTCACCAAGCAGAAAGTAGGTACCTGTGTTTTAGCTGACTGGTGTAGGTTGCATCCTGCAGCCCATGCTCACAGAGCAGTTAGTAAGTACCTGGGTGTTTGTTACATACTGGAAAAAGAGTTATAAGTTATGAGTTATCCTGAACTCGGCGTGAATATGAGCAGCAAGGCAGAGTTCATGATGTGCCAGTGAAAAAGTTCGCAAAGAATCAGGTGACCCCCAGAACCTTTGCATTGTTGTGGCTCTCCTCCTTTCTCTCCTTATTCACACTGAGTACAGGTATATTTTCAGCAATGTCCTAGCTGATCAATATGGCATCCTTAATCAGAACGGTTCAAATTCCAAAATGATGGTATATTAGATATAGTAAACACAATGAACTTCAAAGACAATGAACACAGTGATCTCTTATACCTTCCATCTCACACATGTCCTCCAGTTCCACATGGGATCAATTATATATCTGGAAGAACGGTAAACTGCTGGTGGGAAGAATTCCTCATCTTCTATAGTTCTCAACGCTGGACTCAAAAAGCAACTGGCTGGAGAAACTTTTCCAGAATAAAGATACAAAAATGTTACATAAGTATCTCATTTATCAAAGTGTCCCTTTTCTGAAACACTTATCGAAAAAAAGGCAAGTACACTGATAGTTGAGGTCAAAATAAGAGCAAAACTCTTCGGGTCATCTATATCGACAGTTTGACTAGTTGAGTTTAAGCTCCTGGGCTTCTTGAGTGTGTTGATGTATAGCTCCAGGGCCTCTTGGGTATGTTAATTTTCAGCTTCAAAGACTTTAAAAGGGAGCTACGGCTCTTGAGTCCCTTGAGGACTTTGATGGCGCTCTATAATCCTTACGGGTTTAGCGTTCTCCATAATAATAATTATAATAATAAGGATTTTGATCTACTGAGCATTTTGAGTATTTTAAATTACAGTCAAGAGGTTTCTTGAAAATCCTGAACTAAGGACTTAAGCCTCTTGCGGGAAGGATTGACTTAAAGTTCCTAGATCACCTGGGGAGGGGAAAGACTGCTATAGGCCTGTTTATTGCATTGAGTTACAGGGGGCTGGGGTCATAGTATACCATACAAGGGGTTGGGGTCATAGTATACCCAAAAAGT
>NC_069474.1:12796181-12816781 GCF_026875155.1 Cherax quadricarinatus | reverse complement strand
CGCATCTTGGCTTGAGAAGTAGTGGAGGTGCGTCTCATCTCTCGTGTGTCTGCTGCTACTTGTGACTTTTGTAACTTCATAAGATACCATCACATTTCACTACATTTGTGTTGTCATTATCCACCTCACTGCTGCTGCTACCACCGATTACCACACTGACTACCACCGCCACAACCAAAACCCACAGTGACACTGCCACTACCACCAACCTCCACAAGGGCACTTGCACAACCAACCCCAATTAACCACTGCACGGACACTTGCACACCCAACCAGTTACCAGTGTGTTGCTTGTGCAGCAACCACTATAAATAAACTAGCACCACTGATGAAATAAGCACATTGTTTATCTGAATTCACCCGCGTTGTGAGGCTTCCCTATTGATTATGAAAATTACCTTGTGGGAACACCCGCAGTGTGAGGCTAACCTATTCATTATGAAAATTACATTGTGGGAACACCCGCAGTGTGAGCTACCCTATTCATTATGAAAATTACATTGTGAGAAAACCCGCAGTGTGAGGCTACCTATTCATTATGAAAATTACATTGTGGGAACACCCGCAGTGTGAGGCTACCCTATTCATTATGAAAATTACATTGTGGGAAAACCCGCAGTGTGAGGCTCTCCTATTCATTATGAAAATTACATTGTGGGAACACCCGCAGTGTGAGGCTACCTATTCATTATGAAAATTACATTGTGAGAAAACCCGCAGTGTGAGGCTATCCTATTCATTATGAAAATTACGTTGTGGGAACACCCGCAGTGTGAGGCTACCCTATTCAGAATGGTAGTTATATGATAATGCTGATAATCTTTGCTTCTAAAAAGTGCATTATACAACTGATATAGGATTTAACTTTACTTGTATAGTTAAAAGAAAGTCCCTGGTTATGCAGACCTATCGGACAGCCTTAAAATTACCATGAACCGACGAGTAAGGCACGAGCGCCAGTTAGGTATATTGTAATTAAAACGTTTTGTCTACACACTAGGCTTCTTCAGTCAAATACAGAGTCAGAAGGCGTGGTTCTAACGATGATGCAATCAGTCCATCAACTTTAGAGAAAAAGTTTATGAGGTGGTCAGTCCCTTCAGCCTGCAGATACGAAACGTTTCTTCAATGAAGATTCCCATGTGTTGCATAAGTGTCTCAGTTCTTCAACTTATCGGTTTTTCAAAACCATTCATCACATAATGAAGTTTACTGTGTAGGATCACCGTTTCACTCATCAAAAAGTATACCCAACTGTTGCACCTGTCTTACTCTTCAACTTGTCAGTAAATATACCATTTTTCAACAAACTTGCAAGTACTCATCAGGTTGCAATCTTTGATATAATATTTGGTTTATGATATTTTCTGATCTCATAAAGATTCCGTATAACTTTCTCAGGGTAAATACCGAGGAAAAATACATTTTTCCTAATTACATATTTTGAATTACATTATTGATAGCGAGATCAACAGTATGAACAATGTGTACGAAATGGTATATAATACCGACAAGATGAGAGTGAGACACATGTGCAACATCTGGGTATCTTTATTGTAGACGTTTCGCCATCCAGTGGCTTTATCAATACAAATTCTAGGACATAACTTGAAGACAGTAGAACTATGTACAGAAGATGAGGTAATCAGTCCCTCAAACTAGGAGTAGGTGCGAACAGCACCATAGTCGTGGAGATTCTGAAGCAGAAGAAAGAATCCTGGCGCTTATATAGTAACGCAGGTGTAGCAGACGAGGGCATATTCCCCTGGTAGGCGGATTCCCCAGTGGGAAATAGGTCCTTCCCAAAAGATGGGTTTAGTTTAGAAGTAGTTGTCGTAGTCGTGAAGGTTATGTACATGTCCCAGAATTAAGATTCCATGATGTTGCAGTGTCTGACAAGTTTGTACGAAATGGTATATATACCGACAAATGAGGTAAGACACATGTGCAACATCTGGGTATCTTTATTGTAGACGTTTCGCCATCCAGTGGGTTATCAATACAAATTCTAGGACATAACTTGAAGACATAGAACATGTACAGAAGATGAGGTTTAATCAGTCCCTCAAACTAAAAGGGGTAGGTCGAACAGCACCATATCGTGGAGATTCTGAAGCAGAAGAAGAATCCTGGCGCTTATATAGTAACGTCAGGGGTAGCAGAGACGAGGGCATATTCACTGGTAGGCGGGGTTCCCCCGTGGAAGTAGGGCCTTCCCAAAGAGATGGGTTAGTTTTTAGAAGAGTTGTCGTAGTCGTGAAGGTTATGTACATGTCCTCAGAATTAAGGGTTCCATGATGTTGCAGTGTCCCGACAATTGTGTACGAAATGGTATATAATTTCCGACAAGACAGAGTAAACACATGTGCAACATCTGGGTATCTTTATTGTAGACGTTTCGCCATCCAGTGGCTTTATCAAAAACAAATTCTAGGACATAACTTGAAGACAGTAGAACTATGTACAGAAGATGAGGTAATCAGTCCCTCAAACTAGGAGTAGGTGCGAACAGCACCATAGTCGTGCAGAATCTCCACGACTATGGTGCTGTTCGCACCTACTCCTAGTTTGAGGGACTGATTACCTCATCTTCTGTACATAGTTCTACTGTCTTCAAGTTATGTCCTAGAATTTGTATTGATAAAGCCACTGGATGGCGAAAACGTCTACAATAAAGATACCCAGATGTTGCACATGTGTCTTACTCTCATCTTGTCGGTATTATATACCATTTCGTACACAACTTGTCAGACACTGCAACATCATGGAATCTTAATTCTGAGGACATGTACATAACCTTCACGACTACGACAACTACTTCTACAACTAACCCATCTCTTTGGGAAGGACCTACTTCCACTGGGGAATCCCGCCTACCAGTGAATATGCCCTCGTCTGCTACACCTGACGTTACTATATAAGCGCCAGGATTCTTTCTTCTGCTTCAGAATCTCCACGACTATGGTGCTGTTCGCACCTACTCCTAGTTTGAGGGACTGATTACCTCATCTTCTGTACATAGTTCTACTGTCTTCAAGTATGTCCTAGAATTTGTATTGATAAGCCACTGGATGGCGAAACGTCTACAATAAAGATACCCAGATGTTGCACATGTGTCTTACTCTCATCTTGTCGGTATTATATACCATTTCGTACACAACTTGTCAGACACTGCAACATCATGGAATCTTAATTCTGAGGACATGTACATAACCTTCACGACTACGACAACTACTTCTACAACTAACCCATCTCTTTGGGAAGGACCTACTTCCACTGGGGAATCCGCCTACCATGAATATGCCCTCGTCTGCTACACCTGACGTTACTATATAAGCGCCAGGATTCTTTCTTCTGCTTCAGAATCTCCACGACTATGGTGCTGTTCGCACCTACTCCTAGTTTGAGGGACTGATTACCTCATCTTCTGTACATAGTTCTACTGTCTTCAAGTTATGTCCTAGAATTTGTATTGATAAAGCCACTGGATGGCGAAACGTCTACAATAAAGATACCCAGATGTTGCACATGTGTCTCACTCTCACAGTATGAACAATGTGATATGAGTGAACAAGGTTCCTGTTTAAATAATGTGCTTTGACATAATTTATCTATGTAGAATTTAGAGCAGATTTTGAAGAATTCTTAAGTATTTTTAAAGCAAGTGGCATTATTATTATTATAATCAAGGGGGAAGCGCTAAACCCTGAGGATTATACAGCGCCTGGGGGGGGGGATGTGTAAGGCATTCAGGCTTAATTCGGGGAACTGGAGCACAGATCCAATTCCCTAAATCAAGAGCCCCTCACCAACATCAAGGAACCCTCCTTGAGGGGAAAGCAGGTGGCAGATAGGAATTGTCTTTGCATCTTATTGAAGGGAGTTACAAATTCTGGGGCCACTTATTTGCATGGAATTAATGGACAGGTTGAGTCGAACATGTGGTATATCAAAGAGATACTTGTTTCTTGCACTGTGTGCTCTACTGAGAGCACTAGCTGTGTGAGGCTACCTTCTTCATTAGGTTAGTTATAGTATGAGAACAACGGCAAAGAAAGGCTACTCTATTCGGTATCATGGTATCATTGTGGGAACTCCACAGTGTGAGGCTACCTTATTCATTAGGCTAGTTATAGTATGGAAACAACGGCAAAGAAAGGCTACTCTATTCGGTATTATGGTATCATTGTGGGAACTCCACAGTGTGAGGCTACCTTATTCATTAGGATAGTTATAGTATGGGAACAACGGCAAAGAAAGGCTACTCTATTCGGTATTATGGTATCATTGTGAGAACTCCACAGTGTGAGGCAAAGAAAGGGTACTCTATTTGATATCATGGTATCATTGTGGGAACTCCATAGTGTGAGGCTACCTTATTCTATACTGTAGTTCCATCTTCGTAATATGATTTCTTTCAAACGATTTTAAGTAAGTTTAACGATATACAATATATAGGAGCTTAGGGCACGAAAACTGAGTAGCACTGCAGTAGGTCTACTGACCCATGCTAGGCAGGTCTTTAGATTTAGTTAAATTATCATTTATCAGCAAAATTTAGCCAGTTGTAATATATCGTTAATAAATCTATTTGAAGCACGAAGAAACAACAGGCACTATCAGAGCTTTTAGTGAAAGGATTCATGTGTAGTTAATGCGGCGTTTTATTGTAGCAGCGTTTCGCTCTCCAGGAGCTTTGTCAAGCCGTTAAAAGCAGTCGTTAAACGCAATTACAAAACAATTAATTTTCATTCAGGTGTCACAGTCACACACTGACGTGCCACACTAGTGAGAAATGCTGAGGCTAATTAAGAGGATGGGCTGTGAATAGTTTCATTATAAGATCAAAAGTTAGCTATATCTCCCTGCCATTTTCCATCACACAGGATGACTTCCATCATGTAATGAAATCTGTCGGTCTGTGTTTCGGTAGAAATATGTGGATAGTGGGAAGTATTACCAAGATGGGTTCAGTTGCTATGAGAACTTACAAGATATCGTTGAAGCAGAACACTAATTATTATTTTGTAATTACGATGACTTAAACAAAAAACAAAAAAAAAAAAAACACACACACACACAAAACCATGATAAAGCTCAAGGAGTAGGAAGAGTGACCTAGTAGCAGCCAGTGAAGAGGCGGGGCAAGGAGCTGTGACTCGATCCCTGCAACCACAACTAGGTAAATACACACACATACACACACACACACACACACACACACACATACACACAACACACACCACACACACACACACACACACACACACACACACACCACACACGCACGCACGCACACACACACGCACGCATGCACACACGCACGCATACACACATACACACACACACATACACACACACATACCTCAAAGGCGGTGGGACCGGACAACATCTCTCCATGGGTCCTTAGAGAGGGAGCAGGGACACTACGTGTGTCACTAACCAAAATCTTCAACACTTCCCTTGAAACTGGGCAACTACCTGAAGTATGGAAGAAGGCATATGTAGTCCCCATCTTTAAGAAGGGAGACGGAAACGAAGCACTAAATTATAGACCAGTGTCACTGACATGTATAGTATGCAAAGTCTTGGAAAAGATTATCAGGAGGAGAGTGGTGGAGCACCTGGAGCAGAACAAGATTATAAACGACAGCCAGCACGGATTCATGGAAGGCAAATCCTGTGTCACAAACCTACTAGAGTTTTATGACAAAGTAACTGAAGTAAGAAATGAGAGGGAGGGATGGGTTGACTGCATTTTCTTGGACTGCAATAAGGCCTTCGACACAGTTCCTTACAAGAGATTAGTACAGAAGCTAGAGGAACAGGCACGTATAACAGGAAGGGCACTGCAATGGATCAGAGAATACCTAACAGGGAGGCAACAGCGAGTCATGGTCCGTGATGAGGTATCACAGTGAGCGCCAATGACGAGCGTTGTCCCATAGGGGTCAGTCCTGGGGCCAGTGCTATTCTTAGTATACATGAATGACTTGACGGAAGAGATAGACTCAGAAGTGTCCGTTTGCAGATGACGTGAAGTTAATGAGGAGAATTAAATCAGACGCGGACCAGACAGGTCTACAAAGAGACCTGAACAGGCTGGATGTGTGGTCCAGAAACTGGCTCCTAGAATTTAACCCCGCCAAATGCAAAGTCATGAAGATCGGAGGAGGGGAAAGAAGACCGCAGACAGAGTATAGGCTAGGTGGCCAAAGACTGCAAACCTCACTCAAGGAGAAAGACCTAGGAGTGAGTATAATACCGAGTACATCGCCAGAAGCACACGTTAACCAGATAACTGCTGCGGCACATGGGCGCTTGGCAAACCTGAGAATAGCGTTCCGGTACCTCAGTAAGAAATCGTTCAAGACTTTATACACTGTGTAGGTCAGGACTATACTGGATTACGCAGCACCAGTTTGGAACCCACACCTGGCCAAACACGTCAAGAAATTAGAGAAAGTGCAAAGGTTTGCAACAAGGCTAGTTCCAGAGCTAAGGGGAATGTCCTATGAAAAAAGGTTAAGGGAAATCGGTCTGACAACACTGGAGGACAGGAGGGTCAGGGAAAACA
Organism: Cherax quadricarinatus; assembly: GCF_026875155.1. Lineage (NCBI taxonomy): Eukaryota > Metazoa > Arthropoda > Malacostraca > Decapoda > Parastacidae > Cherax > Cherax quadricarinatus. The sequence continues at coordinate 12,810,204 of NC_069474.1, read as the reverse complement.
TGATAACGACCTACAGAATACTGCGTGGAATAGATAAGGTGGACAGACACAGGATGTTCCAGAGATGGGACACAGAAACAATGGGTCACAATTAGAAGCTGAAGACTCAGATGAGTCAAAGGGATGTTAGGAAGTATTTCTTCAGTTATAGAGTTGTCAGGCAAGCGATATAGTGGAGGCAGGAACTATAGATAGATTTAAGACGAGGTATGATAAAGCTCGTGGAGCAGGAGGAGAGAGGACCTAGTAGCGGTCGGTGAAGAGACGGGGCCAGGAGCTGAGTCTCGATCCCTGCAACCACAATTAGGTGAGGTGAGTACACACACACACACACACACACACACACACACACACACACACACACACACACACACACACACACACACACACACACACACACACACGCACACGCACACGCACACACACTCAAGAAATGAAAGTTATATCGTCATTCAACACAAACAAAATGCAACATGGAATTGAGACTCGCAAAAACTTTTTCTTGTCAGAAATCAAGAGGATTACGCGTATCGTATGTCGTGCCAAGAGATGTCTCATTTTATGTTTGATAAGCCCATGGAAGATCTTCTGATGTCTTGAACACGCAAGAAAGCGGGGCGTATCAATAATTTTTGCTTTCATTATTTCCTCTATTTAAATGTTACCTTTTCTATAACAACTCCCTGTTATTGTTACTGATATTGTGACTAATTTTACGAGTGTCATTATTGCTAACATGCATAACACTACGCGCTGACGCGGACACCCACACCCACCCACACACACACACACACACACACACACACACACACACACACACACACACACACACACACACACACACACACCTACATAATACACAATCACTACACACGCAAACACACTCACGTACACCATGTATGCATACGTACAGGCCCACACACTATACATATATACGTACACAATCACATACACCACGCATGCTTATGTCCACATTCACGCATATGCACATGAGCCCACTTGCGTATACTAAGCATACATTATAGATGAATGGTTGAGAACCGACACGTTGATAAATTAGGCACATGTGCAACTCTTGGGTATTTTTATTGAGGAAACGTTTCGCCACACAGTGGCTTCATCAGTCCATACATAGAAGAAAATTGAAGAGCAGGAGAATGAGGTAATCAGTCCCTCAACCTTGAGTCGATGTGGTCAGTCCATCAATCTATAATCATCTATAATCCTGTCAGACACTGCAACTTCTTGGGATCTTAATACTTGGGAATTCTTTGCTTGCCTAACCCTTGGGCACGACCTACTTCCACCTTGAACAAATGTGACACCACCTACGTCTGCTGCACCTCTCCTGCCTACGGTTTATAAACTGCTTCTCCGCACATATGCTGTATTCTATTCAAGATTGATGGACTGACCACATCGACTCAAGGTTGAGGGACTGAGTACCCCATTCTCCTCCTGTTCTTCAATTTTCTCCTATGTATGGACTGATGAAACCACTGTGGCGAAACGTTTCCTCAATAAAGATATCCAAGAATTGCACATGTGTCTAATTTATCAACTAAGCATACATACGTCGAGGCACACGAACACCAAGCATGTATCCGTACAGACACACGTACACCATGCATATATGTACATAGAGGCACACATACACTATGTATACGTACAAGCACTCATACAAATCATATACCTTCGTACACCCAACATGTCCACCTTACATAGGTCCTTCAACACCATAGTATCTTTCATAGGTCCTTCAACACTACTGTACCTTTCATAGGTCCTTCAACACTACTGTACCTTTTATAGGTCCTTCAACACTACTGAACCCTCTATACGTCTGTTACACATAAATGTGGGATACCTGGGGGCTAGAGCCTTGTCTAAGGGCAAAGGTAAAAGTTACACACATCTCAAGCATAAACAGGCCACCCAGGGCTATCCCAGTCAAAACAGAAAGCCCTAAACCAGTATGTGTTACTTCAATGGGTTGGTTAACAGATGGTTAGGCAAAAATCCCAGTTAGGAAAATATATCTATTTATTCAACATAACATTATATACACACTCTAGAAACACCTTAATCCTAAACGCCCAAATGAGGGTACACAAGAAACAGCTGGCTGGAGGTCCAGCCACCATAACCACTAGGCCTAGTCAGCGCCAGGCCGTCACTACTCCACTACCAACCCCATTTCTTATTTCCTCACTCAATCCCACAGCACCCTGACCATGTCAGAGCCTAGGAGGGCATACAGGTAAGCCATAGAAGAGCCTATGGCTTGGGTTAGCTAAACAAAAGGAGTATACAACTACAAACTTAGCTTAAAACACACAGCAGCTCAGACGCCAGCCTCCATACCATGCTGACCCCACGTGACTACCCCAACCACGTTTACTCCGCGTACCCAAACACACTTGGAAAATAATACTTAGAAGGTTTTCTTTATAATTACAGTTAGTGTACTTTACAGTGCCCCCAAATGCACATTATGAATTATAAAATTATTCTTTACAATTATAGCATTCATACTATCATGACACCCTTCTCTACTGTATATACATTACAATGTCATGCAGAACCCTGCATAACAAGGTCCTTCAACACTACCGTACCTTCTATAGGTCCTTCAACACTACCGTACCTTCTATAGGTCCTTCAACACTACCGTACCTTCTATAGGTCCTTCAACACTACCGTACTTTCTATAGGTCCTTCAACACTACTGTACCTTTCATAGGACCTTCAATACTACTGCACCTTCTGTAAGTCCTTCAACACTATTGTATCTCTCATAGGTCCTTCTGTGGAGATATTTTCTCCAGGAGGGGGGTATCAGCCCCCTTCAGCCCCTTTCAGCCCCTTTCAGCCCTGAGGGGCCCAGCCCTCTCAGAAGGGGCAAACATCTTGTTTACTGCTACAGCAAGTAATTGATCCCAGATGCAGTACGAGTATGTGACGTGGTCGAGCGACCGCCGCTCCTTGCAAAAGTCCAGTGTTGCAAAGTATAGTTTAATAAGAGACAGTCCATCTCTTACCTTAGCAGGACAATTAAGGAAAATCCTGCTCCCACTTTATTACCATGTTAAAGATAGTGTACATTGTTGTCTATGCTCAAGACAGCAAGAATCAAGCATTGTGCTTTGCTTCATGGAGGAAGTTTGGCAAGGAAGCAAAAAGTACTAGGTCAGCTTTTCCTTTATGTTCTAGGGGCATTGCAGCAGCGTAGGACGCTGTGAGGTCAGAACACTTTTTCACCCTACTGGGAATCACACTGACGCCAGGATAACCAACAAAGAACACTGATCCGTGCGTTAGTGTGAGCAAAGTGTCTCACAAAACACGATAAACACTTACAGAGAAGTGTAATCAGCTTCTTTAGTGATAAGATTGTGAACAATAAAGACAAATCTTGTGGAACATAGTGTACAAGTATGCATGTTCCTAGACTATGGAAGACGCGGACATCCAAGGACACTTCAGCTTCTGTTAAGTCACCGATACCTGTCGAGGGTGTAAAGAACACCATAGCTCACGCTACAAGAGCAAGGTGGGTTGCAAATTTCTTGTAGTACGGGGGACTGCGCAGTTCTTGTGTCACAAGGAGTTTGTAATCAACATATTGTCAGCAGTGAGGTGTGGACTTTTGAGTCCACACACGTAAGTTCGTCAGCAATCAGTGAATGAAATATGCTGACATAACACACCCTAGGGGTAAATTATTAACATAATATACTCTATTACAGCCCGTTGTGAAGTGGATGAGAGCTTCTCAAGACCTCGCCTGCAGGGGCGGCTGTGTGGGCGATAGCTGTCTTATCAGCTAAGTACCCCCTTCCAAAGGTCCTTCAACATTATTGTACCTTCCTTAGGACTTTCAACACTACTGTACCTTCCATAGATCCTTCAACACTACTGTACCTTCCATAGGTCCTTCAACACTACTGTCCCTTCCATAGGTCCTTCAACACTACTGTACCTTCCATAGGTCCTTCAACACTACTGTACCTTCCATAGGTCCTTATTACAACCCAGGATTCCAAATGGCCTGTTACCCTGGGTGTAATGGGAGCAAAATAAACACAGCAGAAAAAGTTTACTTATATTATCCTTCACCAGTTTATAACAGCAATATGTACACTATGTACAGTGATAAGTTTAGTGCACTCCACGGTAAGCAAGGCAGAAATAGAAGCCACAAGATAGCAGACCGTGCTTCAACCAGCTCTAGAATGGGAATAACAAGGGCAGACAGGAGAGCGGTACCCACATAACATCTGCGATTGCCAAAACCATCTTCTTATTGGCTAGAACCTGGTCACTAGTTGAACGACGGGGCCCCATCATCAACTCTTAGCAACCTGGTTTGCTGGTTGGGGGAGATAGCCTGTAAATGAGGGTGTTACATGCGCCGAAATAAAGGTTACGTACTCTTTGCATGCCACACCCCCCACCCCGAGAAGGCTCAGGATTAGGCTGCCACCTCCCAGTGGTAACCGTGCCGCCATGGCACAAAATAATGGGACCGCCTTTCCTCTCCACCATATAACTCTTAGATAGAGCTCAGCTTTTCTCGTGACCAAAAGCCAAACCTAAACTTAAGAGTGAGACAGCAGTCAGACAGGCTAGCATAGGTCCAAGATACAGGCGGACGGTAGCCCGCATCCCTCACTAAAAAAAAAAACCCACACCAGGGGATAAAAAAAAAAGAGCATGAAAAGGGGTTACCACAAATAACATCCTAACCTAAATAAATTATACTCTAGATAAAGAGTCTGCCAACATATTTTCTTTGCCGGCAATATATTTAATTGAAAATTATATGCTGCAGCCTTAGCGTTCCAGCGCATAAGCCTTGTGTTGTGGTTCTTCATGGCTTGGAGATATACTAGAGGATTGTGATCACTGTACATTGTGACCACCTGAGATGTCTGGCCCACAAACATCGAAATGCTTCAAAGCCAGTACCAGCGCGAGGGCTTCTTTTTCAATGGTAGAGTAAGCCCTCTGATGTGGCTGGAACTTGGCTGAAAAGTATGTTACAGGCTGCAACTCCTTGTTCCCGATTTGTAATAGTACTGCCCCAACCCCAGACTCACAAGCATCAACCTGTAATGAAAAAGGTTTGGAGAAGTCTGGAGACAAGAGAATGGGTGCAGTACACAATAATCTTTTTTGCTTTATTAAAAGCAGTGTTACAGTCTGACGTCCAATTAAAGGGAACTTTATGACTGGTAAGAGAGCTAAGAGGGGCCACAATATTTGAGAAATTCTTACAGAATCTTCTGTAAAATCCTATCATGCCTAGGAAACGTTGAAGAGATTTCCTATCATGAGGAACTGGATAATCTTTAATAGAAAGAACTTTAGCAAGTTTAGGTGCAACTTTACCACTACCTACTTCATGGCCTAGAAAAGTGACAGTGGCCTGGCCAAAGGAAGATTTAGATAAATTAACTGTTAAATGGGAACTCTTAAAGGTCTCAAAAAGAGCCTTAAGTCTGAGTAGGTGTTGATCCCAAGTATCAGACACCACAATAATATCTTGGTACGCTGCCGTGCCTTCAAGTCCTTTAATAGCCTGATGGATAAGTTTCTGGAATGAAGAGGGGGAATTTTTCATTCCGAAGGGGGTAACTGTATTGATAATGACCTCCTGGAATTACGAAAGCACAGATTTCCTTCGCCTTATCTGTCAAAGGCACCTGATAGTAGCCTTTAAGGAGATCTAATTTGGACACAAAAGTAGCCTTACCCACAAAGTCAATTACGTCATCCAGACGAGGAAGAGGGTAAGCATCTGTAATGGTGACCTCGTTCACCTTACGGTAGTCTGTACACATACGAAACCCTCCATCAGCCTTCTTCACAAGGATGCACGGTGAAGCCCATGGACTAGATGACTCCTCCACTAAACCATGCTTTAACAAAAATTCTACTTCCTGCTGAAGTAGCCTTTGCTTTTCAGGATTAGCTCTGTAGGGGAGAGTTTAATTGGTTTAGAGTTTCCCACATCTACATCATGATAACCTAACGTACATTTTTTCGGCACATCCGAAAAAATATTAGGATATGACTGTAGAAGCTCAGTTAAATTTGTTGCTTGCATTTCAGATAATCCCTCCATTAAAGGGCTAGGATCCTTGAGGAGGACAGAATTTGAAAGTTTAATATTAATTTCAGAGATAGAGTGCAAAGAGTCAGAGTCGTCCTCAGAGGTAGAGGACAGTCATTACTGGGACTTTATCTGGTGTATGGAAGTATTTTAATTGATTAATGTGGTAAGTTTTAGTTTTTGAGGTCTTATCAATGGGAGCTACCACATAATTTACATCAGATAATCTACTTACAATCTGCATAGGTCCCGTAAATCTAGGTTTCAAGGTGTGGCCAGGTATAGGTTCCTGCACCAACACCTTGTCTCCTGGATGGAAGGAGCGGAACTGTGCACTTCTGTCATACCTCTGTTTCATCTTACTTTGAGCTGTCTTTAGGTTAGCCTTGGCTAACTGACGTGCCACCTGCAACCTTGAAGACGGGTTGTAGAGTGTTGAGCTAACGTCTTCTCCCATCCATCCTTCTTTGAGCACCCGAAGAGGACCTCGTACATTGTGCGCAAAGATCAGCTCAAACGGACTATACCCTGTAGACTCTTGCACAGTCTCTCGTACTGAGAACAGCAACAAAGGTAGTGATTCATCCCAGTCTGTATGAAAGTGCATGCAAAAAGTTCTCATTGTTTTTAATGTCTGATGGAATCTTTCCAAGGCGCCTTGGGACTAAGGATGATAGGCAGTGGATAAGTTGTAAATTATCCCTAACCTAGTTAATACTTCCCTAAATGCTTTGGCAGTAAAGTTAGTACCTTGATAACTTTGAATAGTTTTAGGAATGCCAAAAAAAGAAATGAATTTGGTTAAAGCTTTGAGAATAGCTTTAGTATTAATACTACGCATGGGAATTGCTTCAGGGTATCTGGTTACTTTATCCATAATCGTAAATAAATACTGATTTCCAGACTTTGACCTAGGTAGTGGACCTACACAATCTATAATTAAATCTGCAAAAGGTTCTCCATCAGCAGGTATAGGTTGGAGAGGTGCAGGTTTAATGGAATGTCCAGGTTTTCCAACTTGCTGACATTCTCGGCAACACCTAATATGATTCTTCACATCTTTCTTTAATTTTGGCCAATAAAATTCTTTTGTGATTCTATACAAGGTTTTTGTAATTCCTAAGTGACCTCCTAATGACGTATTATGAGCTATATTTAATATTTGAGGTCTATACTTTGTTGGAACCACTAACCTGTCATACAATTGCCGGCCCTCTATCTCCTTACCAGTCTCAGTGCAGATCAAATAATCGTTTTTAACTTCATACTTGACCGGATGACCCAAAGAGGATTTACCCATGGCTGCCTCAAAAGCGAATTTTAAAGAAGGGTCCTTTCGTTGTTCCTCCCGGAAGGACAGTCCCTCGGGCATGGAAACAGACATCCGGCAATACTGCAAGCTGGGAATAGGAAGGCTTGATCGGGGTCTTTTCACTTGATTTACGAGGCTCCGGCCGGTGTGCCTCATAAAACAACGTGGCTATTCCGAGATCGGAGTCGTCCAAGGATAGGTCAACATTCTCTCCAGACAACCCTTGGGATGTTGCCCGAGTTATGGCCAACACCGGAGCAGAATTAATCATTATAGGTTCAGGACACGAACTAACAGTAGTAATGTTATTACCCAGTAATAACATGGCATCTTTCATGGGAAATCCTTTTGAGACACCTACAGTCAAGTACCCAGTGTAATATTTGCACTGTACTAAATTTTATGCAAAGGAACAGATATATAAGCTCATCCAAATGCTTCCAATAAAAACAGAGGAATTCAAAGAAGTATTCTCTGAAAGGGGTAATATTCCTTCTCTTACAAGTGAGCAATATGCTCCAGTATCTCTAAAGGTCTTTACTTTAATTGTTTCTGAGTTTTCCTGAAGGGAAATAAGACTCTTGCAATAATAAGGGGCCATACCTTTTTCTACTTCTCTAGGGAACATGTTACTAGGGATATTAGAGATTTTCCCAATGGGTTGGGGTTTATGGGGGCAGTTGGGACTGATGTGACCTACTTTATTGCACCTGAAGCAGACGACAGGCTTGCCCTTTACTCCCTGTTGACGTTGCAAATGGTGTCGTTCTGGCTGGTGTCTCTCTGGATACTGTTGTCGAGATGCACCATGAGTAGTTTGCCTCTCCGCGGGTGGACCATGTGTTGAAAAGCGTGGCTCACCAGGTGACTTAGTTGGCTGACGTAGACGTTCTCCCTCCGGCTGGCACTTCATTCTCCAAGGTTGACGATCTCTGTTTATGCCAGGCTGTTGAAAAGAGAGACGGGACCGCTCGGACAAGGAGCGGTTAGTTTCGAAGGTATCAGCCAACCTGGCTGCCTCCAATGCAGTGGATAAGTCACGATCCTGCAGAAAGACTCGAACCTCTGGTCCCACAGACTCCAGCAGGTTATCAATCAGAATAAGCTGCACCAGCTCCTCAAAGGTAGAGACACCACTTGCTTTATACCAGCTGGTAAAAGCTTTGGTTTGCTGTCTCACAAAGTCCACTAGGGATTGACCAAGCTGTCGTCTGCCCAAGTTAAAATTTCGTTTGTATTTGGCTGGGATACATGTATATGCTCCCAACACTGTGGTCTTCACTACTTGATAATCAGAAAATTCAGCGTTATTTAATACTGACGTAAATTCCTGTGCCTTACCCAATAATGTTGTATGAACCAACGATGCCAATGCTGTTTCCGGCCACCTTAAGGCTCGAGCTGATTTTCGAAGCTTTCGAAAATTGCTCTCGTTCGGCCTCATTGAAGCGGGGAACAAACTGTACTGCTTTCTGTAAACTAAAATTATTTACAGAATGCGAAAACTGCCTCCTTTCTCTTTCCCTATCATATTCTTCCTTTGCAAATGCTCTCTGTTCCCTAGTTTGCTCAAGATTGATTTTTGCCAGCTCAGTGCCAACGACGCTGATTCACCCTGAGACAACCCAGCTGCACTATACTGACCATTTTGCTCCGTAGGTGTATCATCTTCCTCCTGCGAGAACATAGGAGCTTTTGCCCTAGCTCCCGTAGAGGGAGGAGTCTGATGTGCCATCTCTTCTTCTATAAGCTTGTCAGCAATCAGTGAACGCAGTTGCGCAGCTGTGAGAGTGCGTTTGTATGCAATGCCAATGGAACGAGCAATTTGCCAACAACGCTGTAGGGACAATTTAGGTAGGTTATGCAACGTATATGCCGACACCAGACGTCTGACTCGTCTAGGTGGCATAAGTAATTCGCTATGCACAGTACGATTGCAGAATACCCCAACGTAACACTGGAAATATAAACACAAATGCAGTATAATGTGATCCTTTATTGACAACGTTTCACCCACACAGTGGGCTTTTTCAAGTCACACACGGATCTACCTGGGGTTGGAAGGTACGAGAGTATTTATAGTCATGTTGAGGTCAGGTGGAGAATGCTGCAGCTGATGATCTACCGGGTGGGGTTATAGAGTCTTGGGTAGCTTGGCAGGGGTATTGGACAAGTTTTGAGTAGACCTTCTGCAGTGTTCTATGTTCTTATGTGGGATAGCGATGAAGAAGTTTCTTGGCGAGTGGTTCAGCTATGTTATAGAAGCCATTGTTCTGGTTGAAATTGTTAGTTGTAGAGATGAGCGATGATTCCAGGATTCTTCTGTATTGAGTGTTGTCTTCTGTGGCTATAAGTCTTGAGTTTTTTTTGTAGTTAACTAAATGGTTGTGTGAATTGCGATGTTGTACACAGGCATTCCTTGTTTCGTCAGTCCTGCTTGCATTTTGGGTGTCTGAAATACGTGTTTGGAGGTCTCTTGATGTTTCCCCCACATATAATTTGTTGCAGTCATTACAAGGGATTATGTATAGCCCTGCAGAGGATGGAGGCTTGTCCTGTCTACTACTGGTGATGTCCTTGATGGTCGTTGGTTGTGGAGGTAGATACTTGGAATGATGTTTTGGCAAAGATGTTGGAAACAGTTTGGGCAATGGAGTTGGTTGGGAGGACTATGTATCTCTTTCGGCAGTGTCTTCTCGGGGTGTGTTGAAGATTTTTAAAATGCCCGCCGCCCTGCAGTCTTGATGAAGTGACGAGGATAGTGAGTTTAGAAAATACTTGTTCAATTATAGTGCATTCTTCCTCAAGGAACTCATTGCTGCAGATTCTGAGTGCACGTAGGAAGAAGCCTATAATTACAAACCCCGTTTGGTTTTGGTGTCGTGGTGAGAGTAGAAGTGGAGAAGATCGTTTGGTTGGTGGGTTTTCGATAGACTTTAAAACGAAGTTCGTTGTCAGCTTTGCAGAGCAGAACATCAAGGAAAGGAAGAGTGTTGTGACTTCTTCTTCAAGTGTGAACTGGATTGAAGGCTCGACCCGGTTGAGCTTTTCTTGGAGAGCTTTTAACGTTGATAGCGTTTAGGAGTTGATGAGGAGAATGTCGTCAACATAACGGAGCCAGGTGACATACGAAGGAATAATGGTGAGAAACGTTCGGCTTCTAGATGTCCATGTATAGTTCGCCAGACAGCATGAGTGGCGAACCCTGGTAATCCAAAAGCAGACTTTTGGACTACCCATGGTTCGCCACTCGTGCAGTCCTGCGAAAACCTATACATGGAACATCTAGAAGCCGAACGTTCTCCCACCATTATTCCTTCGTCTGTCGCCCCAACCTGGCTCCGTATGTTGACGACAAAAGGAATAATGGAGGAGAAACTTCGGCATCTAGATGTCCATGTATAGGTTCCGCAGACTGCACTGTATGGCGAACCCATGGGTAGTCCAAAAGCATACTTTGGACACCCATTTCGCCACTCATTGCAGTCCTGGCGAACCTATACAAGGAACATCTAGAAGCCGAACGTTTCTGCCACCATTATCCTTCGTCTGTCCCCCGCTCCGTTAAGTGACGACATTCTCCTCATAACTCCTAAACCTTCAACGTTCAAGCTTCTCCAAGACAAGCTCCACCAGTCGAGCCTTCAATCCAGTTCCCACTTGAAGAAGAAGTCGACACACTCTTCCTTTCCCTTGTGATGTCTGCTCTGGCAAAGCTGACAACGAACTTCGTTTTAAAAGTCTATATCGAAAACCCACCAACCAAATCGATCTTCTCCACTTCTAACTCTCACCACGACTACAAAACCAACGTGGGTGTAAATTATAAGGCTTCTTCCTACGTGCACTCAGAATCTGCAGCATGAGTTCCTTGAGGAAGATTGCACTATAATTGAACAAGTATTTCATAAACTCCACTATCCCTCGTCACTTCATCAAACTGCAGACGCGGCATTAAACATCTTCAACACACCCAGAGAAGAAACACTGCCGAGAAGAGATACATAGTCCTCCAACCAACTCCATTGCAAACATGTTTCCAACATCTTGGCCAAAACATCATTCAAGTATCTTACCTCCACAACCACGACCATCCCACGACATCACCAGTAAGTAGACATGGACAAGCCTCCATCCTCTGTAAGGTGTAAACATAATCCCCTTGTAATGACTGCAACAAATTATATGTGGGCGAAACATTCAAGAGACCTCCAAAACACGTTACTTCAGAACACCAATAAACAAGCGGACTGACGATACAAGGAATGCCTGGTACAACATCACAATTCAACAACCATTTAGTTAACTACAGAAACCTCAGACTTTTATAGCACAGAAGACAACACTCAATACAGAAGATCCTGGAATCATCGCTGAGGGGAAAAAAAACATCTCTACAACCAACAATTTCAACCAGAACAATGGCTCTATATCATACTGGAACCACTCGCCAAGAAACTTCTTCATCGCTATCCCACATAAGAACATAGAACACTGCAGAAAGTCTACTCAAAACTTGTCCAATACCCCTGCCAAGCTACCCAAGACTCTATAACCCCCCCCGGGTAGATCATCAGCTGCAGCATTCTCCACCTGACCTCAACATGACTATAAATACTCTCGTACCTTCCAACCCCAGGTAGATCCGTGTGTGACTTGAAAAAGCCCACTGTGTGGGTGAAACGTTGTCAATAAAGGATCACATTATACTGCATTTGTGTTTTTATTTCCATTGTGTCGGTATTTTATACCATTTATTTCGATAAGATAGGTCCCCTTAAAAATAACTATGGGCATCTTACTGACAAAGAGAATGAAATGTGCTCGATTTTAAATAATTATTTTCTCTCGGTTTTTACACAGGAAGACACTAATAATATTCCGGTAATTAATTTTTATAGTGGATCAGAAGAAGATAAATTATGTAACATCACAGTCATTAGTGAAATGGTTGTGAAGCAGATAGACAGACTGAAGCAAAATAAGTCACCGGGTCCTGATGAGGTTTTTTCAAGGGTTCTAAAGGAATGCAAAATGGAAGTCTGTGAACCATTAACTAATATTTTTAATTTATCTCTTCAAACAGGTGCAGTGTCTGATATGTGGAAGATGGCTAATGTAATTCCTATTTTTAAAACAGGGGACAAGTCGTTACCGTCAAATTACCGCCCAATAAGCCTGACCTCAATTGTAGGCAAATTACTAGAGTCAATTATAGTTGAGATTATAAGAAGACATCTCGATAAGCATAGCTTGATTAATGATACTCAGCATGGATTCACAAGAGGCCGGTCTTGTCTAACTAATTTATTAACTTTCTTCAGTAAAGCTTTTGAGGCTGTTGACCAAGATAAAGAATTTGATATTATTTACTTAGATTTTAGTAAGGCATTTGATAGAGTTCTGCACCAAAGACTGTTGAAGAAAGTAGCAGCTCATGGCATTGGGGAAGGGGTGCTCTCGTGGATCGAATCATGGCTCACAGACAGGAAGCAAAGAGTGTCCATAAATGGGGTTAAATCCGAATGGGGATCAGTAACAAGTGGCGTTCCACAGGGATCAGTCTTGGGCCCGTTGTTGTTTATAATATATATCAATGATCTTGATGAAGGAATTACTAGTGATATGAGCAAATTCGCCGATGACACGAAGATAGGTAGGATAATTGATTCAAACGTAGATGTTAGGGAACTTCAGGAGGATTTAGACAAACTCTACTCTTGGTCAGAAAAGTGGCAGATGCAGTTCAATGTAGATAAATGCAAGGTTCTGAAGCTCGGGAGTGTCCATAACCCTAGCACTTATAAGTTAAATAATGTAGAACTAAACCATACAGATTGCGAAAAGGACTTGGGGGTTATGGTAAGCAGCAACCTTAAACCAAGACAGCAATGCCTAAGCGTACGTAATAAGGCAAATAGATTACTGGGATTTATATCAAGAAGTGTAAGCAACAGAAGTCCAGAGGTCATACTGCAGCTTTATACATCATTAGTAAGGCCTCACCTAGATTATGCAGCTCAATTCTGGTCGCCATATTACAGAATGGACATAAATTCGTTAGAAAACATTCAGCGTAGGATGACTAAATTAATACATAGCATTAGAAATCTTCCTTATGAAGAAAGATTGAAGACATATTGTTTCAGACAACGGAACAATGCTCTTCTCCAGACTGAGGGACTGACCACCTCAAAACTTTAAGGGTGATGGACTGATTACATCGTCTTCAAGTATCTTCTGCTTCTATCAACTTTTCTGTACTCGACTGAAGAAGCCTACTGTGTAGGCGAAACGTTTCGAAATAAAGATACCTAACTGTTGCATATGTGTCTTACCTGAAAGTTAAGACACATGTGCAACATCTGGATATCTTTATTGTAGACGTTTCGCCAACCAGTGGCTTTATCAATACAGATTCTAGGACATAATAGGAAGACAGTAGAACTATATACAAAAGTTGAGGTAATCAGTCCCTCGGCCTTGGAGTTAGTGTTCACAGCATCGTGGTGGAGGAGAATCTGGAGAAAAGGCAAAAAGACTGGCGGTTATATACGCGTCAGTGGATAGGGACGGGCCCGCGACGAGGAGCA
>NC_069474.1:12774972-12795681 GCF_026875155.1 Cherax quadricarinatus | reverse complement strand
TTTCAGATAGGCTTCAACTTTATATTATTCTGGAAGGCGGAAAAAGGGCATCGAGCAAGAAAAAATTTGGTTTTTTCCCTCTAATATTACACTTCCCCCTATATTTTTTTTTGAGTCAAATTTATTGTGTAATATGGTACACAAGGCTTAAAAGATACATTGATGGTACAAGATGACATTTACATGAGGCTTGAGGAATATCTTACCAGTACGTATTTATGTGTTTGTGGAAATTGTGTTATATAAATCTAATTCAGCTCCTCACAGCTGGTGTGTGCACCCAGTAAACAATAAGCATTACTTCTCTGAACTGCAGCAATGAGCTGCTGGAATAGAAAGTTAGTTGCTGTGGCATCCCTAGTTACCATAAAACACAGGTTATTCTAATATATTCGGTCATTGTATGGTTCTCTATTGAAGATTGAGACACTTATGCAGCATATGGGAATCTTTATTCAGAAACGTTTCGCCACACAGTGGCTTCATCAGTCCAATACAAAGAGGAAGGCGTAAGGAGAGGAGGAGAATGAGGTAATCAGTCCCTCAACCTGGAGTCGATGTGTTCAGTCCATCATCTTGTAGAATGTACAGCATAGGGCCGTAGACGTGGCTTATATTATATTATAAGCCACGTCATACGGCCCTATGCTGTACATTCTACAAGATTGATGGACTGAACACATCGACTCCAGGTTGAGGGACTGATTACCTCATTCTCCTCCTCTCCTTACGCCTTCCTCTTTGTATTGGACTGATGAAGCCACTGTGTGGCGAAACGTTTCCTGAATAAAGATTCCCATATGCTGCATAAGTGTCTCAATCTTCAACTTGTCGGTTTTTCAAACCATTCATCACAACTGTCAGACACTGCAGCATCATGGGATCTTGTTACAAAGAATTCTTCAACACTTGTTCAACCTTTGGACGAAGACCTACTTCGACTAGTGGATGGTACCACTATGACCCCGCCTCCACCTGCTTCACGTCACCTCACTACAGTATATAAGCCACGTCTACGGCCCTATGCTGTACATTCTACAAGATTGATGGACTGAACACATCGACTCCAGGTTGAGGGACTGATTACCTCATTCTCCTCCTCTCCTTACGCCTTCCTCTTTGTATTGGACTGATGAAGCCACTGTGTGGCGAAACGTTTCCTGAATAAAGATTCCCATATGCTGCATAAGTGTCTCAATCTTCAACTTGTCGGTTTTTCAAACCATTCATCACATGGTTCTCTATTAAACGTGTGACTTCAGAAATGTAAAATACCACAGTAAAAAATAACAGAATTGAAAAAAAGTGAATTGTTGAAACGTTTGCACTCATCTTCAGAGGAGTTATGATGAAGAATCTAGAGAGCATATTTTATAAGTTTCTAAGATGAGGTGGAACATCCTAGTTTGAACTTAAATATAATAAAATATTGTTGCAAAACAAAAGCAGGCTCATACTAGGCATTCAGCAAGAACGGTGACATTCACAATCTAAATATGTTTACAAAGCACATACTTCTGACTATAGCTACGAAATGGTTACCCAACTGCTCGATTTAAAAAATAAATAAATAAATAATATACGAATAAACAAGGTAGCCAAACTCTAGTCTGCAAGGAAGCTTGCCTTAATTCCTAAAATCACCTTTTTTTGGCATGGAGGACTTCAATTTTGTGAAAACCTTGAAACCATGAACAACATTCTATATTAAAATGCTGTCAAATTAGTAACGTGTTGAGCTGCTGCTTTATAAAGGAGAATTCTATAATATTCAGTTGAACAAGGGATGAATTCTTTAGAATTCATCCCTTGTGTATATATTGGCCAGTCTATTTATGGTGCTTAACTATAGTTGTGAGTACCGTCCTAGCTGGTCCAAGATAAAAGCTATCCCATCTTTCACGACGAACACAATATACTCGTATATAGATCAAAGATACTTTGGGAAAATTATTTATCAACTCTTTTATTGTGTTATGTATAAAAATAACATATATTAAAGCATTCAAGAGCTCGTGGGAGATGAAGATTGTAATACTCTGAGCGAGGTTCTGCTGCTATTATAAAACTCGAGGCTACGTATCTTCAGGGCTCGCACAAACAGACGCAAATGCGCTGTTTAACTCGTGTTTTTATGTTAGTTTCTGTTAATACATGAACATATGTTTGTTGCCTTACTCTAAACATTAAATTTACATATTCTATTATTCCTGTAGCTATATGTATTAAGAAATGGAATGGTTGTATAAAGTTCGCTTCGGATAGTGAATTTAGCTGGAGATAAAGTTGTCATAACTCTTAAAACACGGCCACGGCCACATTATCTACAAACCTGGAAAACCTGGAGGGGTTTTCGGGGGTCAAAGCCCCCGCGGCTTTGTCCGTGAAGGATTTTTTTGAGAATATATCTCTCAAAAACATCCGCTCACACAAATGACGGCAGCTGTCTGACAAGCAGATAGAAAATCAGAGGGACATGCAGAAACTGTAGTCAGAAAGACCTACCGTTAGACAGAGAAAAAACATAACCTATATTTCCAAACGTTAAAGTCAAAACATGCTAACAATTAATTATAAAATGCATGAATTGACAAAAAAATATGCAGGTCATGAATAATATATGATTCTGCAGTCGCAAGAGAAATGAATCATTTCCAGACTTATAATTAAATCTGAATTTTCAAAAGAACTACTTAAATAAACGAGTATTAGTGGAGTTATTATTGTGAATTCAAGTTCATTATTATGCGCGAATAAACATCTAGTTTAGTATGGATCACTGAACTCCTTCGCATATCAGGGAGCGAGCCGAGATTATTATATTTATAATAAATATTATAATTATATAATTATTATGTACATAATTATAATATTTATTATCGTCGTCGTTTTTGCTGTGCAGGCAGGCTTTAGCTCCCCGGGGAAAGCATGACAGTAGGAGGCTAAACTGAGCACTGTTTCCCATGCACAGTGACCCATATACATCAAACGGAAGGTTCATATCTCTCCGTTGTCTTATGGGACGGTGTACTTGTCTGGAAGAGGGTACCGTTTTAATATTGTAGTTGCCAAAACGCATCACTGCAGACTTGCATGAGAAGTATTGTAGTCCATATATGTATAGAGTGAACTAGTCGCTTCCGTCCTCAGGATAAATATGTGCACATATATGAGCAGGTACCGTCCAGAAGCTGGATGTAGAATGCTCAATAAAGTACCTACTATTATTCATACAGTGAAATGTAGAATGCATAATAAATAGCCAGTAATGTTCACAGGATGGACATAGGGGCACAATAAACTAGTTTGCTGCTTCAAAAGAGTGGATGTAGAGTACACAATATACTAGCCTCTACTGATCAAACAATGCATATTGAGTGCACGATGTACTAGTTACTAGCGTCCCCAGCATAGAAATGAGGTGCAAAATAAACTAACGATATCTTCAATAGGATAAATATATGGGAACACAACACTCTAACCCCTTCTGTCAACAGGATAGATACATGAAGCACAATAAACCATCCACTGCCTTCCAGAGGTTAGAATGAATGAGCAATAAACCAGAACCATCCACTAGATAGATGGGAACGCACAGTAAACTAGCTGTTACTGTCCACAGGATAAATATAGGGCACAGAGTAAAGTAGCCAATACCATCCACTGGGTATATATGTACAGGCTGCACAATAAACTTGTTGCTTCCGAAAAAAAGATAGATATTGAGAGTACAATAAACTAGTGACATGCCTGGGGCCCACAATCTAGTCACTACCGTCCACAGGATAGATTTAGGGTGATAAATCAGACAATATCGTGGGACAGATAGATATGAGGTGCAAAATAAATTTCCTACTACCTTTTACAGGTAGTGGTTACCGCAGCAGTGGGAAGGTATGGGGAAGGTGGTTCACCTCAAGCCTTCAGATTTTATTTAAAGTGTAAAACCCTGTGTTTACCAGGTTTTCCGCAGTCTTCTCTATGTTCGAATAGAAAACTTAGAAACTTAATGGAAGGATGTACTGTCCTGCTCAACTCTATCTTCAATGACAGGAGTTTGCTGTTTATTCTCAACTTGGATATCGTAGGAAAATAACTACTCATGAATTCTGTATGCAGTTAACCAATGAATTAAGTTGGCTATTTTCAAACTACTTATGTAACAATGAACTCCCCAGAGAGCTTCATTTCTAGAGAAATATTATTATATTTTGGAAAAGGAATCTATGAGTAAGATTAAAGTGTTTAGCATCTATGTGCAACTTACATTATCACTTCTCCACAACATGACGTTTTTACAACTCTGTATGAGCTGGCATACATCATGTAATTTGACCAGTTAATTCTGCAGTAGTATACGTATATTATTATTTTTTTTGGCCTAATAGAAATCTACATGGGGGTTAACATAAGTAATAGCAGAATAAGTGATATTTCATTTATATCTATAAACTTTGAAAAAAGCCAAGAAGCTGAGCACGAAGGCATCATTAATACATTTGCTTCTAAGCACAACTTTTCAGTAACCTTGAACCTCTCATCAGTGAGAACAATGAATTTAAAATGTTTCTTGCTATATATTATTGCATCAATAGGCCCTGCGAAAACATATTTTCATGATCATTTACATAGTGATGTAAACTCATATAATTATTGTACTTATTCTTTGCGGTCAATTGTTCTCCTACTGGTAATTATTTATAGTGTATTGAAGTTATTTAAGTTTGTACTGGAAAATAGTCCGAGAAAGGAACATCATGCGAGTAACTGGTATTGCATAAAATAAACAGCCGACAGAACAAGTGTTTACCTGGAGTTTACCTGGAGAGAGTTCCGGGAGTCAACCCCCCCGAGACCCGGTCTGTAACCAGGTATCTGTATACTTACTACCCTGGACATCGGCATGTCCAGGTACCAGCAAAATAAGTCTTTGTGCCTGCTAATATGTACGACAACTATTGTTGCATGCAAAAGCGATTTGATAATAATACCATGAATAGAATGCATGTAATACAAATAAGAGGCTTGACAACTCGATAAGATGGGCCTTGGATTGCTTTATCTTGAGAATGAGATTCAAACCATACTCAACTGGGTTTTGAAAGGTGAGCAAACGAGAATTGTCTGAACCTTCCTAGGAACTAGAGATAAAAAAGATATGGCGTGAACATAAATTTCAAGCCGATTAAGAGAGGTTTTCTATAGTGTAAAAAAAAGTGACTAAAGGTGCGTTAATAAAAGGAAACTAAGATTACATAAAATTTGTCTCGCTAAAAATCTGTAATTGTTATGTGATTGAAAGGATCGTGAAGGGCGAGTACTCCGCTTCGATCCTGAAAAAAAAAAAGTAACGTCTCATTATACAGCTGGTTGGCTGAAGCATTCTCGAGTTATGAGCCAAATGAAAGCGATTAGTTGGAGGAAGCATGTTTTAATATAAAATTCTTCAGGGAACTATGTGAAACATCCCGTTCGAGCATATCTAATAATCTTCGCACAGAAATGATCAGATATTTGATGGATGAACATATGATTTCGTTAATATCGAGCATTAACAAAACTGTCTTAGGAAATCAGTCAAATGCAAATTGTATTACTTTGCATTTATCAACATTGAAACTAATCTTTCACTTCGACCTCTGCTTCACTCTACCCAAGTCTCTCTGAGGTACTCAGCCCAAATGATGAGCAATTTTTCTCAGATTTAAAGTATCGAATATAGCAGTTTTACATGCAAGTGTGAGGGGGTAAGGACCGATCACTGAGGAAGTGAACTCAACGTCTAACAACGCAGGCAGTTACCCAGTAGCACTTATTTTTGTCCTATTGATGGGGTACCTGTGATGTTCCCTGCGGGAATCTCAGAAGGAGATTCTTATTCTACTTAAGTTCATAGTCATTCAGTCTCTCTCTCTCTTCCCTCTTGTCTACACAACTGTCACTCCTCTCACTCTATCGCCCGCATTCCCGTCTCTCTTATCATTTTTCCACCTCGCTCTTTTTTTCTCACCCATTCCACATTATCTTTCCTTTCTGACTTCTTACACACACACCAACTTCTCGCCTTGCCTCGTACAGTCTGACCCTCGAACCAAACTCACCATTAACAGAGAATTATCCATAAAGCTGCTTATTGACACAGCTCAGCGGATTCTCTTTGATTTCATTTGTATTGTTTCCGCTGCTCAGAAATAATTGCAACCACTTGAAGTAGAGGATAGGTGTTTTTTTTTTGTTCTTTGACCTAATACTTGTAGCTGATATTTTGTGCTACTTGGTGTTAGGTGCTATCAGTTACATTGGTTGGTACTGCAAAGTGTTACGACTGTAATGTTTAGAGTTACAACTTGTAGTAGCTGGTAAGTGGTTATGCTGTCACTTGTAGCTGGTGCTTAGTGCTACCGGTTATAATTCATTTTCAATGCCGCCACTTATAGTAGCTGGTGTTTAGTATTACCTCCTACAGTAATTAGTGGTAACACTTAAGTAGCTGGTGTACAGTTTTAAACACTTGCAGTAGCTGGCGCTTAGTGGTGCCAAAATTTTTGGGTTGGTAAGCATTTCTGGGTAGCAGCTGGTGTTTACTGATACCACTTATAGTAGCTTCACATACAGATTACCCTGACTGCAGTAAGTGGTGAGCCCATGACCATTTCGTACAACTGTTTGTCCAGTCACTAAGAGAGGCAAGTGAAGCTAATTTCATTTCTATTATGACTTCGAAATCATTTGTTGTGTCAAGATTATGTTACTTCCTCTTTCGGCCCTAATTATAAGCAGCCAGTAGACAACATCATATCTTACAGGACCTAACTTATATGAATGCATCGAGACATTTTGCCCACTCGTTCTACATACATTGGCCCCCCCCCGAAATATTTTGAATGCTTTTCTCAGACCATTTAAGGATTTGATCCAAACACTTTGCCTCCCCTCCCCGGAACTTGGCTGGTATCAAAGAGACTGGATCCCAGCTCTTTTGAGGAAACCATGGCAAAGCTTTTTTCCTGGGGGCCCTAGATTTCTCATCCTATTCATACGAAGTGGTACAGTGAGCCAAGTGCTATACAAAGCTTTTGTCTTTTCCTGTGATCAACAGCACCAAACCCCGCCGACCTGCACTTAACAGGGTGTACGTGTAGGCCAGGAGAGTACACAAGAACGCCCTCACACCAGCAGTTTTACCGTTCTTCCAGATATATAATTGATCCCATGTGGAACTGGAGGACATGTGTGAGATGGAAGGTATAAAAAGATCACTGTGTTCATTGTCTTTGAAGTTCATTGTGTTTACTATATCTAATATACCATCATTTTGGAATTTGAACCGTTTTGATTTAAGGATGCCATATTGATCAGCTAGGACATTGCTGAAAATATACCTGAAAATCAGTGTGAATAAGGAGAGAAAGGAGGAGAGCCACAACAATGCAAAGGTTCTGGGGGTCACCTTTTTTTTTTGCGAACTTTTTCACTGGCACATCATGGACTTCTGCCTTGCTGCTCATATTCACGCCGAGTTCAGGATAACTCATAATTTATAACTCTTTTTCCAGTATGTAACAAAACACCCAGGTACTTACTAACTGCTCTGTGAGCATGGGCTGCAGGATGCAACCTACACCAGTCAGCTAAAACACAGGTACCTACTTTCTGCTTGGTGAGCAGGAGCTACAGATGTTAGAAAACTGACGAGCAATTCCTGTCGTTCAGGGATCTATCACCAGTCGCCACCCTTCTGTTTACATCATTAACAGAACTGAGGCTTGGCCAGGACTCGATCCTGCTTTCCCATGCCCACACCTGTGTGAACTGAACAAAGTACACATCGCTATCCACTAGACCACCATCCATATTATATATAATATATATATATATAAAATATATTTTTTATATATATATAATATATATGTTTTTATATATATTATATATATATATATATATATATATAATATATTATATATATATATAAAATATATATATATATATATATATATATATATATATATGTATAAGTGGATCACCATAAGACTAAAACCTGCTTCACATTCGTTTAATAACATTTAACTCAATAAAATCACAGAAGAAGTGGTGTTTAAACCCCTGGGAAGCGAGTCGTGAAACAGACGGCCAGTGTGCCTCTCCGCCCCTCACTACCTGATGGATTTTCCAACTTGTAGGGGGTTGAGTCTCCCCCGTTCTTTGATTTACAAAAACCCTCTTTTATTAATTTTCCCCCCCGTTTTTTTTGTAATTTAACTTGTTAAAGCTCCCTTTGAGCAAAAACGTAGTTTTAATAAAGTTTTTTAAGTTTCACAAAAAAGTCTTCGTCTTTTCCAGGAATGGTTCGCATTTCCCCTGACAAAATAACCTCCTCCTAGATGAAGGGAGGTTTCCCCGTGAAATATCGTGTTAGGGTGATTGCTCCTCAAGGAAGGTTCCTTGTTTTGGTGAGGGGCCTTGATTTAGGGTTGGATCTGTGCTCCATTTCCCCCAAATTAAGCCAAAATGCCTTCCACATCCCCCCCCGGCGCTTTTAAAAACCCCGGGTTTAGCGCTTCCCCTTGATTATAAAAATAATAATGTAGGGGGTACTGGGGAAAATTTCGTACGGGGCTGCTTCGTTGCGGCAGAGTGAATTGCGTGAGTTGGGCTCGTTCAAGGAGACGGGTGCTTGCAACAAGTTGTGAAAAAGCTGAATATGATGAGAAATTGTTAAAAGGGAGAGAAATGAGAGGAAATACGCAATACATCTTTTTTTTCGCTGAGATTTAATTGAAATACGTGGGTAGCTTAATTTTGTTGGAAAATGAAATGCTTAAATTATCTAATTTGCTTGGGCTTTGGGGGTGTGCAATGGAATGGTGAGGTTTTCTTTAATTTGGGTGGGGGTTTAAAAAGAAACCGGAGGCCGGGGACTCCTCTTCTCTCTCTCTCTTCTCTCTCTCTCTCTTTTTCACAGGGTTTTACAAGGTTAGGTTAAGGATCCCCTAGCTTTTTTGACAAGCTAAAGCTGTTACCTACATTTACCCTTTTTTGAAAAATTTTTGTTAGGGAAAAAACAAGTCGGGAACAGGGATGATTGCACCATCTGTGGGCCAGTATTTTCATTTGACAACTGACTTTTTTCTCGTTGACATCATAATGTTGTACGAATGTGGGGTTTCCCGATCGAGTCTCCTGGAGATAAAAAATCTCAGATGGGTGATGTTCTGGAAAGGGTAGCCCGAGTGAAGTTGCTGCTTTCTGCCGTCTTGTGGTATAGACGCTTGCTTACGCTCCCCTCAAAGTGGACCAAGGTAGTACTTTGACAATTGGCCTTGTACATAACAGTAAGGCCCCAACCCTCCTTGTTGAAGGCTCTGCTGAAACGACAGATCTATCAAGGATGGGTCCAGACGAGAGATGAGACGTCTTGCTCTGTTCTATACTCTGTCAAGCAGTCGCAGATGAGAGGGGGGGCAGGCAAACCAAGAAAGTGAAGCATATCTAAAGGTGTGATCGTACTTGTGCCTCATACAAAATTCTTGCAACCCCTCTGTAAAGCAGATGCGAGATTACGGCGAATTGCTGTAAGCTTCCTGGTTCCCTTGTTTGCAAGATTTACAACGTGATTCTTCATGGTCAGTTTGGAGTCAAATTTCACCCCAAGGATATCAGCTTCTTCCTCAGGTACCAACACCCTTCTATTCATGCTTACTACTGCACCGGCATTACCCTCATGGTGCCTAGAGACCATTATCATTTGTGTTTTCTCAGGTGCAAATGTTACTTGCCATCTATTTCCCAAGGTGATATAGCTCTTAGCTGGTGACTGATGTGCTTAGAGCAGCTGGCATTTCTTCTCTTGGATAAGGGAATGTCAGTGTACAGTCGTCCGCATATGTCCTGAAGTAGACATTCCAAAACAATGGTCCCAGCACGCTTCCTTGTGGAACACTTGCCCCAATATTATTATTGTAATCAAAAGAAGCGCTGAGGAGACACAGCGTAGAGCTGCAATTCCCAGAGCATACAGTTTTGCTAAGAGGCCCTGGTGCAACACCCGGTCGAAAGCACCATCAATGTCCAGTGCTACCACATCAGCTACTTTAGATTCATCCAGTGACTGGTGCCATTTAGTGGAGAGGTTTAACAACAGATCATCAGCAGAGTAACTTTCCTGAAGCCATATGACGATCACAAAGTAGTAAGTGGTAGTCAAAAAACTGTCATTTGTCTTGAGATTATTGTCTCAAGGATCTTGAGAGTGACTGACAGCAGTGACACTGGTCTGTAGTTGCTGATTTCTGCTCTGCTCTTTTGTGAACAGGTATTTCATTTGCCTCTTTCCACAGAGAAGGCCATTTTACACTGTACTAGGCAGTGCTGAAAGATGCGAATTTCGAGTGCTGCTAGCTGGTCTGCACATCTTCTCAGCAATCTTGGGCTCTAACTTGTCTGTGTCCACAGCCTTTTCTTGGTTCAAGCGATTTAAAAAGAAAATACGCCTGCCTTGTTGTCATCACTGACAGCTTTGACACAGTTCTTGCAGCTAGCCAAGGAGGGTCCGTTGCTGGATCGGAACTTGCATTTTGGTAGCAAATGTGTTCGGCAAAAAGGTTAGCTTTTTCTTGACTACTGGTAGAGGTGGTCCCATCCTGACTATTTAGAGGTGGAATGAGTCATCAGGCAAATAACCTTGTCTGTCCTTGACTAGGACCACCAGGTTTTGGAGCCTACCCAACCTGATGCTAGCTTTCTTTTTTTGTCTACCTGCCATTTAGCGATGGCCTGTGCAAGTTCCTGTTATGGGTGGTAGGATGTCTCTTACACCTTTGCCTTGCCTTGTACTAAGCAGTACCAGCCTCTCTACAACAAAAGCCAAATCAAGGCTGATCTTTTGGTTTTTTCACATAGTCCCGGGTGGGAAATTGTGTTCTTTTTGTAGTTTAAGGATGTTTTCTAGGGGAAGGCTTTCATTTTCGTTGTAAACTTTCTCCTTGGGGGGAAGAGCATTCCAAATGGGTTTGGTGGGAGATAGAAAAAAGGGGGCCCTCCCTCTCTCTCTCTCTCTCTCTCTCTTTTGGTCTCTCTCTCTCAAAGTAGGGAATTTTGCGAGATAAGGGAAATTTGGATATAAAAATTATAAAATAGGAGTTTAACATTTTTTTTTAAACGCATCAAAAGCGCCAAAGGAAGGGCCCGCCCCTTGGGAAAATTAGAATAAGCAATGATTTGGGAAATAACAAGGCAATCAATATCTCGTTACAAGAAAGAACGCAAAACCAAATATGCCTGGTTTCCCCGGCAAGAAAATTTTCCCGAGCTAAAAAGGGCATGAAAACAATTTTAAAATTTTTACAATGGTTTGTGGGAAACCCTTTCATGAAACGTAAATTTGGGGGGGTTTAGAGAAAAAGAGCCCCAAAATCTAAATATTTTTTTAAAAATTCCCAACTTTTAGGGAAAACAATATTTAAAATCGCTAAAATTTTTGCTACCCTCAGTAAGTGGAAGGTACGAGTGCCCCTGAAAAATTTTAAAAAATTTCAAAACAAAACATTAGGATCTTTTTTAAAAGGGTTGCAGTTAGATAAAAATTTGTAAAATTAGAATAAATTTCTGGGTGAAATGATTTTGAGCACAAAATAAGGACAAGGTTTATTTTTTGAGTTGGGGGATTTTCTGAAAAAATTCCCCCAAAGGGAAAATTTGTTTACTTTTAAAATCGAAAAAAATCCCATTTTTGTAAGCATTGGATTCAATTTTGAAAAAAAATTTTCCTCTCTATATATAGATGCTACGGGGCACCCTGATAAAATTTTCCCAAAAACCACTCAGGGTATCCGGTTGTTCACTCACATCGGAAAAGGGTTTCCCCAAACCCCAGTGGCTTTTCAGTCCAATACAGAAAAAGAAAGATGGAAAAGGAGGGTTTGAGGTAATAAGCCCCCCTAAAACCTGGAGTGTTGTATTCGTCCATCATTTTTGGGGAAAATTTTAACAGCTTTTTAAAAGCAGAATTATTTGGGTAGCAAAAGCAGAATTAGTGGTTTGGGCCCCAGCGCCGTTTTGGCAGGGGAAACCCAGTTCCAACAGTTAAAGTGGGAATAACTAAAGATGAGGTGTGGGGAAAAACCGAAAAGCCCCCGTGCCCTTTTCTCCACTTGTTTTTTTTCCAAATTTAAATTTTCCTATGTATATTTTCCAATCCCCTATGTTTTTTTTCTTAATTTTTTACCCCGGGGCAGTGACGGGAAAGTTTGGGGAAAGGGGTTTGCCCAGCCCCAAGCTTTTCTGTGCATTATTGTTGCCTCATAAAACCCACATAATGGTTTAAAAAATGCTCTTTTTCTTTATGTGCTTACGTATTTTCTCTCTCTTTTCTCTTCTCTCTCCGTGATTGTTTGGAGTATGCCCCAAATTTTAAGATTTTTCCTTTGGAACGAAGAGTTTCTTGGTGATAAAAACCAGGGCAGTCATTTTCACAAAAGTCCGGCACCCCTTGTCAGGCTTCCCTCACACTTGGGCACTCACAGCAATCATTCAATCACAAAATTTTTATTACTTTCACCATCCTCGCCCATGGGCCTCGGGGGCGTTCCCATACAGGGCCCGACAGGGCAGAAAGGCGTGGACAACACAACACAAAAACACACACAAAAACACACACACACACCCAAACACACACACACACACAATCACACAACCCCCAACACTTCGCTGACGTGGTTTTACAGTGGCCCGTTTATTTATTGAGGGAAAGGGAAACCCTTTGTGGGAAGGATCAAAACCGTCTTTGTTCTCGAACCCCAAAATTAAATTTTCTCCAGTATTTAGTTTTACACCCGGGGGTTTCCCAAAACCCCGCCACTGCTTTAATTTCCACCCGGGTTTAAACACCTGCTTTGCTGTTAGGTGAAATAGGGCCATAAAGTGCTTAAAATTACAAACCCTAGGATTAAGGGCCCCGCCTAGAAGCTGACGCACAGGTACCTTTTTTACTGCTAGGCGAAAAACGGGCAACAGGGGTTTGCAGGGGCTAATCTAAAACCCAGGTTTTTATTTTTATGGTTTAGTGAACAGGGGTAAAAAATGTTTCCACCTTTAAAACGGATATCGAGCCCCAAAGGGGTTTTTTTTATTGTGTGCTAAAAAGGGGAAAACTGGGGTACAAAAACCTTTTTAAAAATGTAGCCCCCGCCTTTTTCCTCAAAAAACTAATAAACCCAAAGTTTTAAAAAGGGCCCCAAAAAAAGGTTTAAATTTAAAAATACCCAAAAGGGGTTTTTTTTTCCCCGTGGAGCTTCATACCCACCCGTGGATTTTTTATCACCCCCAGGGATCTTTATCAAACACTTTTCGTCTTTCGTGGGCGAAAAAAAATCGAAAAAGTAAGGGATTTTTTACGTATAAAAGGGTGTCTCTGAATTATTATACATTTCTTTGTGAATTATGACTGGAAAAGTTAAGGGGCATTTGTGGACGTCCCAAACACATTTGAGGCAAAAACCAAGGTACCCTGTGGTCCGATTAATTGATTTTTTATAATCAAAAAAAGCGCTAAGCCCAAAAGGGGCTAAAACAGCGCTGGTCCGATCTTTAAACCCCAGATTTTTGGGGACCTATATTTTTTTTTTTTTTTTGCCTAGAATAAATATAATATATATATTATATATATTTATATTTATATTTTATTTATATATAAATTTATATATATATATATATTTTTATAAAATATATGGGTGTGGTTTCGTGTGTGTGTTGTGTGTGTGTGTGTGGGTGTTGTGTTTTGTGGGGTGTGTTTGTGTGGGGGTGTGTGTGTGTAGGGTTGGTCCCGAAACTGGCTCCTGGAGTTCAACCCCCACCCCTGGAGGTTCCTGGAGGTTATTCCGGGGATAAACGCCCCCGCGGCCCGGTCCACGACCAGGCCCTCCCGATGGACAGGGCCTGATAAACTAGGCTGTTACTGCTGGCCGCACGCAGTCCGACGTACAAAGCCACAGCCCGGCTGATCCGGCACTGACTTTAGGTATCTGTCCCAGCTCTCTCTTGAAGGCAGCCAGGGTTTATTGGCAATTCCCCTAATGCTTGATGGGAGGCTGTGAACAGTTTTGGGCCCCGGCCCACTTACGGTGTTTTCTCTTAGTGTACCAAGGCGCCCTACTTTTTATTGGCGGCATTTTGCATCGCCTGCCCAGTCTTTACTTTCGTAGGGAGTGATTTGTGTGTGCAGATTTGGGACCATTCCTTCCAAGATTTTCCAAGTGTAGTTTAAATGATATATCTCTCCCTCCTGGCGTTCCAACGAGTATAAGTCAAGTGCTTTCAAGCGTTCCCAGTAGTTAAGGTCTTGACAGAACTTATACGTGCAGTAAAGGATCTCTGTACACTCTCTAGATCTGCGATTTCACCTGCTTTGTATGGAGATGTTAATGTACAGCCAGTATTCCAGCTAGGAGAACAAGTGATTTGAAAAGGATCATCATGGGCTTGGCATCTCTCGTTTTGAAAGTTTTTCATTATCCACCCTAACATTTTCTTTGCACGTGCGATCGTGGCACTGTTGTGACCTTGAAAGTGAGATCCTCAGACATTACTACTCCCGGTCCCTTTACATTATTTTTTCCGCTCTATGGCCGGAGTCAGTAGTATACTCTGTTCTAGTATTATCTCCTCCAGTTTTCCATAACGGAGTAGTTGGAATTTGTCCTCTTTGGGAACATCATATTGTTTACCGTCGCCCACTGGAAAACTTTTTTTATATCTTCTTGGAGGTTAACCGCGTCCTCAGCAGATGACAGCCTCATGCAGATCCTAGTATCATCCGCAAAGGATGATACGGTGCTGTGGTGTATATCTCTGTTTATGTCGATATGAGGATAAGGAATAAGATGGGGGCGAGTACTGTGCCTTGTGGAACAGAGCTCTTCACTATGGCAGCCTCCGATTTAACTCTGTTGACCACTACTCTTTTTGTGTTCGATTTGTTAGGAAGTTGAAGTTTCCATCTCCCCACTTTCCCAGTTATTCCTTTAGCACGTATTTTATGGGCTATTACACCATGATCGCATTTGTCAAATGCTTTTGCAAAGTCTGTGTATATTACATCTGCATTCTGATTTTCTTCCAGGGGCATCCAAGGCCATGTAAATAGTGATCCAGTAGTTGTGAGAGGCAGGAGCGACCTGCCCTGAACCCATGTTGCCCTGGATTGGTGCAGATTTTGGGAATCCAGGTGATTTGCAATCCTGCTTCTTAGCACTCTTTCAAAGATTTTTATGATGTGGGACGTCAGAGCTATTGGTCTATATTTCTTAGCTAATGCTTTGCTGCCACCTTTATGGAGCGGGGCTATACCCGTTGTTTTAAGTGACTGTGGAATCTCCCCCATGTCCAAGCTCCTCCTCCATAGTGTACTTAGGGCACGCGAGAGGGGTTTCTTGCAGTTCTTAATGAAAACGAGTTCCACGATTTCTGGGCCCGGGGCTGAGTGCATAGGCATTTTGGGCAATGGTTTTTTTCGAATCTATCGGAGTTAGGGTAATGTCGGAAATCTGGCATACATTTATGGAGTTTTGAGGCTCATTCATGAAGAAATCTTTTTGGTCGTCGATCCTCAGACCGATTAGGGGTTCACTAAACACAGAGTCGTACGGGGAAATTCAATATTTCACTCTTTCCTTGTTGTCATCTGTGTAAGTCCATCCTGTCTGAGTAAGGGCCCGATACTAGATGTGGTATTTTGCCTTGTTTTTGGCATATAAAAAAGAAATATTTTGAATTTCTTTCAATTTCACTAATAGCTTTAAGCTCCTCCTGCCTCTCCTGGTTCCTGTAAGAGTCATTTAGCTTAAGTTCGATAGTTTCCACTTCCCTGGTCAGCGCCTCCTTTCGTGTATCAGATATCTAGCACTCCTGAGGAGCTCAGTGACTCTTCGTCGTTCGCTTCTGTAGGGGGAGCATTTTTTTCTCTCCAGTTTACTCCTGCTCTTCTTCTTTCTTAGGGGAATATGCCTAGAACATGCTTCGGCTACCAGGAAGTTGATCCTTTCAAGGCACTGGTTTGGGTCCATGTCATTTAAGACCATCTTCCCAACATGTTTCGTTTAGGACTTTGGTTTACCTGGTCCCAGTTGATGTTCTTGTTGTTGAAATTGTATTTTGTGAAGACACCTTCACCGGTACATGCATTCTGCTGTTCAGGACCCCTATGCATGTACGTCTGGACTTCGATTAGATTGTGATCGGAATTAGTTGTTTTTGATATTCTTATGTCTCTTATCAGGTCCTCATTATTTGTGAAGATAAGGTCAAGTGTGTTTTCTAGTCTTGTTGGCTCCACTATCTGCTGGCTTAAGGAATGTTTTTCGCAGAGACTTAGTAGCTCATGTGTGTGAGACCTTTCATCTGCGTTAACCCTCCGGGATTGTTTCAGCTATAACATTATTGGCTATTTTTTTTCCATTTTGTATGCCTTAGGTTGAAATCACCAAGCAGTAAGATGTTTGGGGATGGAGCTGGAAGGTTTTCAAACAGTAATCGATTTTCAGTAGCTGTTCCTTGAACTGTTGGGAGGTTGTATCTGGTGGCTTGTATACAACCACAATGACTAGGTTTTGGTTCTCGATTTTTTATTGATAGAACTTCAACTACCTCATTTGTGGTGTTCAGCAACTCCGTGCAGATAAGGGACTCTTTGACATACAGGCCAACCCCCCCCTTTTTGCCTGTTTTTTTCTGTCGCATCTAAAAAGGTTGTAACCACTTATCCATATTTCACTGTCAAAGTGATCTTTTGTGTGAGTCCCCTGTGAAGGCTGCAAACATTGCATTAGACTCCACTAGAAGTTTCCCCTGATTTAAAAAGGTATTTTGTTGTTGGTGGATGGCTTAAGGCCCTGTATATTAGCAAATATGAACGAGGTTGTATTTCTGTGTTTTGTTGGGGGGATTTTGTTATTGGAATCAGTAGTTGTAATTTGGAGGGCCATGGGTGGCCACTGGGGTGCGCCTCCAGTCCCCAAAAAGGCTCCAAGGTGGTGGACTATTTTTGTTATTTCCTTCCATTTTCTTTTTTTCGTTTCCTGCCACTAAAAAATCACCTGGAGTTGGGTAATCGTAGCTACTATTGTTTGTCCTGTGGGGTCTGTGCCTCCTGGTCCCTTTTAGATGGTATGCAGGGCACTCGATGTTGTAACACTGCTTCTGGAGGACCGAGGAGTGGCAACATTTTTGGGTGAAAGAAAGTACAGGAAGAAGAGCGACACACTCCTTTAGACAGGAGGTCGCTACATTTTGGATGGCCAAAGTTGCATGTCCCATTTTTTTCCCCTGTTATTCCATGCTTACAGATGCCCCCCAAACATAATATTTGCACAAAATTTACCTTTGGTTGAGAATTGTTGGGAGGTGTGTTGTCAATTTCTGCAGGTTCTGGGACTGCACTATAATCCTCAGTATCCAAGCCAGGGCCACCCCGTCCTGGATTCCATCTACTTCCCCAGTAGAGGAAGGAGACTCCTCTCCAACATCTGTATGTGGGCCACGGTCTTGTGCAATGATGGTTTTTATATTTACTGTTTTTGTGGTGGTTTGGGTAGTGTCCCCAGGAGAGTCTGGGGGTGGCAGTAAGGCTGGGGGCTGGGTCTGGGTCAGCACTGGGGCTGGGGGTGGGGCTGGGGGTATGACTGTGATGGTTGCAGAAGAGTCTACTCCAGAGGAGGGCTCCACTACTACATCTGTACTAGGGGATATGGCATTGGTAGCTGTGGAGGAGTCTTTAACTGAATCCAGATTTTCACAATGGCTGGGGGCTGGGTCTGGGTCAGCCCTAAAGCTGGGCACTGAACTAGCTGTTGTTTTTGTTTCCCGTGTTTTTTCTAGTGTGTATCTGCTTATTTTGGGTCAGTTGTTGTAGACTGGGCGTTCTCTGTGTTAGACTTTTCTCCTCTCCTATTTCCCAATACTCTAATATTATTCCAGGTAGACTATTCAATAGTTCCTCCTTTTTCTCGTGTTTATTGTTTATTAACCTCCTGAGTGCTTTCCTGATATCTATCCATAGTTCCACAAACCCTGTTGGCAGATCCAGAAACACCTATCTAGATAGATGTCATTTTTGGTTGCAGTGTTTATTCTTGCACAGGTAACATGATGTTTTTGAAAAGCAAAGGTTGCATGTGATTCTAGATTGTTTCCCAAGAGCCTTTCTACATGTCCCACAGGTATACTGTACTGCCATCCTGCCTGTATCCTATTTGCAATGGGTAACCACAAGAGCTTGATCTTCACTTACCTTTTCAGCTCTGCACGCAGGTGTGGGTGTTATAGGTCAATACAGGTATGTGGGATGTAATTAGCATGGAGACTTATTCCCATTAAAAACTTTTTTTGTTGTATAACATCATATATCATACATCCTACAGCATCTGATTCCTGTCATGATCACTGCTGTTTATCTTGTCCTGGCAGTTTATGAAATGGGTGGTGGCTGGGTTTCGGTGATGAAAGGTTTGTTCGGTGGTCAGGAGAATTGGGTATGGGTGCCAATAGGGGGGGTGGGGGACCATCCCTTCTGGTTGGGGTGTCGGGGGGGAAGGGTGGCGAGAGGATTGGTGGTGGTTTATCCTTTTCCACTATCCAGTCACTGCATGTTCACTGTTTCCCTGCACATCAATCAACTATCTCTTATTTTATTATTTCTACTATTGGCTTAATACTTATCCAGTTTGTATCCCCACGTCTCCACTTTGCTTGGTTTGGTGATAAGTGGGTCCAAGGTATGGGTACCAGTAGGGGGGGAAAACCCCCGCTGGTTGGGGTACGAAGGGGCGGGGGAGAGGGGGGGGATCAGTGGGGTGACCGTAAACTTGAGCAGTTGTTCCCATATAATTACACCATAGCTTACACTAGCACTCGGTTTTAAGGATTTTTCTCCCCATCCACAATTCAGTACACTATATCACTGCCTATTCAAATCCTTTTTTCCTCGTAAAAACACCTGTACGATAGTTTACATTTCTCTGTCGCCTCTGGCAATAATTTTCCTGGTGATGGTCAACCCATATTATATTCCATATATTGTACACTATGTATTGGGTATTTTAAAAGGTCGTATGCTCAATTTATGTATGCTGTGATTCCCTGCACCTCAATGCTACCATCACTCGTTTCATATCTGTTGACTAAGTAGTTACTTATCCGTTATTAACACTTCACTGGACCTCTGGCAATAGTTCGCTAGTGCCAGTCGCTGTAAGATATTCCCCTTTCTACACTATATTGTAGAGGTAACGGTTGTATGCTCAAA
Organism: Cherax quadricarinatus; assembly: GCF_026875155.1. Taxonomy (NCBI): domain Eukaryota; kingdom Metazoa; phylum Arthropoda; class Malacostraca; order Decapoda; family Parastacidae; genus Cherax; species Cherax quadricarinatus. The sequence continues at coordinate 12,776,387 of NC_069474.1, read as the reverse complement.
TTATGTATGCTGTGATTCCCTGCACCTCAATGCTACCATCACTCTTTTCATATCTTTATGACTATAGTAGTTTCTTTTTCCGTTATTAACACTTCACTGGGCCTCTGGCAATAGTTCGCTAGTGCCAGTCGCTTGTAAGATATTCCCCTTTCTACACTATATACTGAACGCTATACTTGGGGATAAATGGATTGCTCTTATCTACAATTTAGTTCACTATGCCACTGCACATATTTTATTTCCCTTTTCACTCACTATAAATTTCTTATAGATAGATGGATCGATATTCGTTTATTTCCACTTGTGTCGACACCCGGCAATAATTCACTAGTGCTGGTCAGGCCTATTTCCCACGGTAACCGTTTCTCCACCGGCACTCTCTATGTGACACTATAATCACTATTTTCCTATTTAGCGTTCACTGATATTCCTTTTTTTTTGTGTTCAAAGGAGTATATGCACTTTATGGTTGCACACGCTTATTTCCCGCATTCTGTTCCCTTCCCTGCCATCAAGACACGCAGTTTTTGACGGAGCACAAACGCGCGCGACTGTCCCCTCAGACACCAAGTGCAAAGTCATGAAGATTGGGGAAGGGCAAAGAAGACCACAGACGGAGTACAGTCTAGGGGGCCAGAGACTACAAACCTCACTCAAGGAAAAGGATCTGGGGGCGAGTATAACACCGAGTACATCTCCTGAGGTGCACATCAACCAAATAACTGCTGCAGCATACGGGAGCCTGGCAAACCTAAGAACAGCATTCCATCTAAATAAGGGGTCATTTATAAACCCCGTATACTGTGTACGTTAGGTCTATATTGGAGTATACAGCGCCATTTTGGAACCCTCACCTAGCCAAGCATGTAAGGAAACCAGAGAAAGAGCAAAGGTTTGCAACAGGACTAGTCCCGGAGCTAAGGGGTATGTCCTACTGAAAGAGGTTAAGGAAAATCGACTTGACGACACTGGAAGACAGGAGAGATAGGGGGGATATAACGACATATAAAATTCTGAGAGGAATCGACAAGGTGTGATAAAGCAGACTCGCTGTCTCTTCTATCCACACAAAGAATTTCTTTTCAGCAGACTGAGATTTAGTAAATCAAAGAAAAGGGTGAGACTCGAACCCGTAGCAAGTTGGATTTAAAACTCATCAGGGAGGTGAGGTGCGGGTAGAGAGCACACTGGCCGTCTGTTTCAACGACTCGCTTGCCCAGGGTTCAAGCACCACTTCGTCTGGGATTTGATTGAGTTAGTGTTATTACGAATGTGAAGCAGGTTTTAGTCTTATGGTGATCCACTTATATATATATATATATTTATAATTTTATATATATATATATATATTTTAATATATTTATATATATATATATTTATAATAATTTTTTTTAATCCCCTCCATCCCCCGCATG
>NC_069474.1:12759132-12774472 GCF_026875155.1 Cherax quadricarinatus | reverse complement strand
TGTGAAGATTTATTTTTACTAAATATAGATATGAGTATTTTAGCAGTTAAGAGTATATATTTAAAAGTCAAGGAGAATTTTTAAATCATTAGTAAAAATTACTTTCAGTTTCACTGCAAATGCTCTTATTTTCTTTTCTGAAAATAGATTATTAATTTTTTTTACAAAGGCTCATTATACATATTTTAACAAATATTTAGATAATGAACTATTTTTATAATAGAGAAAGAGAATCACTTTGATCCATTCTCTCTAAATGACCAAACCACCTCAACAACCCCTCTTCAGCCCTCTGACTAATACTTTTATTAACTCTACACCTTCTCCGAATTTCTACACTCCGAATTTTCTGCATAATATTTACACCACACATTGCCCTTAGACAGGACATCTCCACTGCCTCCACATCTCCACTGCCTCCACATCTCCACTGCCTCCACATCTCCACTGCCTCCACATCTCCACTGTCGTGAGGTATACACGCGTAGTGTATATATCTCGGTGTATACAATGTGTATAATGTGCTGGTGAAATGCGGCTTTAATAACTTATGTTAATTCGATAACCTAATAAGCTAATTTAATATATTACGTTTCCAAATTGCAAAGATGGATAAAAAATACAAAAAACTGCATAAGCAAACCAATGTATTTAATATATATATATATAAATATATATATATATATATAATATATATATATATATATATATATATATATATATATATATATATATATATATATATTATATATATATGTCGTGCCGAATATGTAAAACTGGTCAATTAGCAAGAACTCATTTAAAATTAAGTTCTTTCTAAAATTTTCTCTTATACGTTTAAAGATATATTTTTTTCATTATGTTGATGTAAAAATTTATAATTTTGCACCAAAAGGAACTTAGAAAACTTACCTAACCTTATTATAACAAGCGCAATTTATTTTAGCCTAACCCAACTAAATATATTTTAGATTTGTTTACAATAATTTAATACTAAACAAACACAGTGAAATATATTTTTTTCGTTAGCTTCAGAATGTTTTTGGCGAAATTATTGCATACACAAATTTTCACTTGTCTTATATGGCAAGATGAGCGTTGCTATTTAAGCCAAGATCGCAAGTTCTGCCCATTCGGCACGACATATATATATATATATATATATATATATATATAATATATATATATAATATATATATATATATATATATAATATATGTGTGTGAGTGTGTGTGTGTGTGTGTGTGTGTGTGTGTGTGAGTGTGTGTGTGTGTGTGTGTGGTGTGTGTGTAATAAATGGTGTGTGTGGTGTGTGTGTGTGTAATGGTGTGTGTGTGTGTAATAAATGGTGTGTGTGTGTAATAAATTGTGTGTGTGTGTGTGTGTGTAATGGTGTGTGTGAGAGTGTGTGTGTGTAATAAATGGTGTGAGTGTGTAATAAATGGTGTGTGTGTGTGTGTGTGTGTGTGTAATAAAGTGTGTGTGTGTAATAAATGATGTGTGTGTGTATAATAAATGGTGTGTGTGTGTGTGTGTGTAATTGGTATGTGTGGTGTGTGTGTGTGTGTGTGTGTGTGTGTGTGTGTGGTGTGTGTGTGTGTGCTTTCACGTACATACTTATACGTGGCTGCCCACTGACTTTATAAAGCTCTACACAAAACGAGAACGAGTGGCTGACAAGCTTTTGTGTTTTCCTTACCACTGTAGCAATACACCTTTTCACACATAAACAATAGATGAACATAGTTATTATAGTATCATGAAAGCCACCTCAGTAATTATCAAGCAGTATTTCTGCTGGGAACCTTCACACTGCACACGATGTCATTCGTATGTCCTTAACTACAGCGAGTCCTTTGTTTGTACAATACATTATTAAGTTACTCCTCCTACCTCCGACGTTGGTTTGTCCTGTATTAACTTAAGACCACTTCTCTCCATATAACGTTTTAGATAGGGTTGGGTTTGGCTTGGTTAGGCTAAGTTAGGTTATATTAAGTTAGGTTAAGTTTGATAAGGCAGTATTAGGCTAGGAAAGATTAGCTAAAATTTGGTTTGGCCATCTTATATTAAGGAACACTCAGCTAACAAAATTCAACCAGTTATACATTAGCAAGAAGTAGTGACGTTGTCGAACAGACGACAAAAAGCAACAATGGAACCTGAAGTGAATGTAACTGAAACCAACAGTTAAATTTTATTCCCACCTTTGCTTTTTCCAGAGCACTGAATTATAGAACAAAATCCACGTCTGCTTAGTGTGCATAAATAACCACCACCATAATTACGTAGTGTATTTACACAAATCTCTCGGTATACACACAAATCAAAGCCCCAAATATTATGTTTTGATTAAAATCATCGACAAATTTGCCTATGAAGCAAAATATAACCGGGTAGGAAAGACTTGTTTACCGTAAAGAGAATGTAAACCGCCTTAATGGAGTTTGTTGTATTCACGAGGAAATGCTAAGCCCGTAGGGACATGGAGAGCCAGGTGGCTTGAATAAATAGGCTGGTATGATTCGAGGAAGTTTAGGGTTGTTCCATTTCCTATGATCAGGAGCTCTTAGCAGCTGGAAGATGCCTTTTCTCATGAGAAAAAAATGTGCAGCAATTTGTCATCGGTGGAAACTGCTATACGTACAGTTTACAACGTAGCACAGAGGTCCAGACGTACACATGTGCATCCTTCTGTATGTGTATACTGAGATGCGTATCTTTGTATGTAAGCACAATGAGATGTTTGGCTCGGTATATGTATACTATGAAATATGTATCTTTCTGAATTCGGTGCGTTAACACCGAGATGTGTGTATCTGTGAACAAATTCACAGAGAAGTGTATCTGTGTAAGTACGGACGAAAGTGTTTCTCTGTGAATGCACACACCAGAAGGAGCACCTCTATAAACTCACCTTTGTATAAAAACACATCTCTGTATATAAACACAGCTTTGTATATGAACATGCAGGTATACATTACTGTGTATGTATGTACTCAGAGATATCTCTGTATGTGCAAACACAGATTTGTATTTTTGTGCATGGACTCAACGATAGGTGCATGTCTTTATATATGTATATGGATAGGTGTGTCTTCATGTATGCACACACCTTGAGCTGTATTTCTATATATGTATACATAGATTTGTATCTTTGTAGAGGTGAAATATCTGCGCACGTACACACCGAGAGATTTGTCTCTATGTATGAACTCACAGAAGTGTATCTATGTAGCAACTCACAGAAGTGTATCTATGTAGGAACTCACAGAAGTGTATCTATGTAGGAACTCACAGAAGTGTATCTATGTAGGAACTCACAGAAGTGTATCTATGTAGGAACTCACAGAAGTGTATCTATGTAGGAACTCACTGAAGTGTATCTATGTAGGAACTCACAGAAGTGTATCTATGTAGGAACTCACAGAAGTGTATCTATGTAGGAACTCACAGAAGTGTATCTATGTAGGAACTCACAGAAGTGTATCTATGTAGGAACTCACAGAAGTGTATCTATGTAGGAACTCACAGAAGTGTATCTATGTAGGAACTCACTGAAGTGTATCTATGTAGGAACTCACAGAAGTGTATCTATGTAGGAACTCACAGAAGTGTATCTATGTAGGAACTCACAGAAGTGTATCTATGTAGGAACTCACAGAAGTGTATCTATGTAGGAACTCACAGAAGTGTATCTATGTAGGAACTCACTGAAGTGTATATATGTAGGAACTCACAGAAGTGTATCTATGTAGGAACTCACAGAAGTGTATCTATGTAGGAACTCACAGAAGTGTATCTATGTAGGAACTCACAGAAGTGTATCTATGTAGGAACTCACTGAAGTGTATCTATGTAGGAACTCACAGAAGTGTATCTATGTAGGAACTCACAGAAGTGTATCTATGTAGGAACTCACAGAAGTGTATCTATGTAGGAACTCACAGAAGTGTATCTATGTAGGAACTCACTGAAGTGTATCTATGTAGGAACTCACAGAAGTGTATCTATGTAGGAACTCACAGAAGTGTATCTATGTAGGAACTCACAGAAGTGTATCTATGTAGGAACTCACAGAAGTGTATCTATGTAGGAACTCACAGAAGTGTATCTATGTAGGAACTCACAGAAGTGTATCTATGTAGGAACTCACTGAAGTGTATCTATGTAGGAACTCACAGAAGTGTATCTATGTAGGAACTCACAGAAGTGTATCTATGTAGGAACTCACAGAAGTGTATCTATGTAGGAACTCACAGAAGTGTATCTATGTAGGAACTCACAGAAGTGTATCTATGTAGGAACTCACTAAAGTGTATCTATGTAGGAACTCACAGAAGTGTATCTATGTAGGAACTCACAGAAGTGTATCTATGTAGGAACTCACAGAAGTGTATCTATGTAGGAACTCACAGAAGTGTATCTATGTAGGAACTCACTGAAGTGTATCTATGTAGGAACTCACTGAAGTGTATCTATGTAGGAACTCACAGAAGTGTATCTATGTAGGAACTCACAGAAGTGTATCTATGTAGGAACTCACAGAAGTGTATCTATGTAGGAACTCACAGAAGTGTATCTATGTAGGAACTCACTGAAGTGTATCTATGTAGGAACTCACAGAAGTGTATCTATGTAGGAACTCACAGAAGTGTATCTATGTAGGAACTCACAGAAGTGTATCTATGTAGGAACTCACAGAAGTGTATCTATGTAGGAACTCACAGAAGTGTATCTATGTAGGAACTCACAGAAGTGTATCTATGTAGGAACTCACAGAAGTGTATCTATGTAGGAACTCACAGAAGTGTATCTATGTAGGAACTCACTGAAGTGTATCTATGTAGGAACTCACAGAAGTGTATCTATGTAGGAACTCACAGAAGTGTATCTATGTAGGAACTCACAGAAGTGTATCTATGTAGGAACTCACAGAAGTGTATCTATGTAGGAACTCACAGAAGTGTATCTATGTAGGAACTCACTGAAGTGTATCTATGAAGTTCACACACAATATTGTATCTCTGAATATGCTTGTATGAATTAAAAATATTTTTCTTGTCAAGCACCTCACTGGATGCCATTTTTCATGTCAAGAATCTTCTTAACTCGATTACCTGTCACTATTTGTCAGGCTTGCCTTAACACTGTCACTATTTTCTTTTATTTTGGAAGGAAACCCCGCTTCCATTCCCCCGAGCCAGCCACTGCCACCATGCCTTCCTCTGCATAAGACACAGTATGGTGCCTATGACACTGTATCGCCTATATGGTGGACGAAACTCTTTATCAATAAATGCCATAAACAATAAATTGTCTTAAGCACTTATTTGTCAGTATATTTTACCACTGAATTACGTAACTTACTCAATGTTACCATCTGCTTGTCAGAACCAACTGTAGTCCACATAATTGAATATATAATTGCCCTATGCCACGCTACATCAATTTTCACATATCCACTAAGTTCTCAAATGTACGTAAATCATCACTCGCTACACCCCACTTCTACGGTTCTGATACGTCAGAATAAAGCAAAAACAATACCGTTCGCAAAACACTCCTGTGCACTATCAGAGATCTCAGCAGCAACAAGCGTCTGGGACTGCAACTCACACCCCACGGCCTATATAATGGAGAAATCCATTCCACCTTGTCATTATTTCAATGTTTCTAATGCTGCATGACCCATGTGGGTTAAGAGTTAAGTTTTGATCATAATAATTATAGTCAGTGTTTCTAAAACAGTCATATGGGTAACTACAGGCTATAAACAGTGATTATATGAATGGGTATTGTATAATGCAGAAGAGACCATTATATTGTATAATGGTCTCTTTTTTCTTTTAATACTTCCTGCAAATTTCATGTATTTTCGTTTAGGTACGTTATAATTGATTAATTTTTATTAATAGACGACAATTAACCCTAAGGAATCCTAACCTAATCAAACTTAACCTAACATAAAGTAATCTAAACCAACCTGACTTACAACCTAACCTAATTTTAACGAAAAGTCAGACAAGAATTTTGCTGAAAACAGAGAAATAGACTTAGAAGTTGCAAGGACAAGTTGTTGCACTATGCAACCCTACCATAATTTTTGCTTATTACAATTTCCCTTTTACAGTTACCTATGATTTTGCATATGTTTTCCACCTCAATATTTTTACACATAACATTTATTAATACTAATTATTATTAATACTAATACTAATTCTGGTAAACAACAACATACACTATAGCAAAACAATTATAATTATTGTAACTATGCGCCGTATCTTAACTACCACGACTCAGAAATCGTAATAACGCGATTGCAAAGAAATCAAGGAACAGTTAAGATTCGAATCCAAGGTAGGTGAGTTTTAGAACTTACCTACCTTTGGTTGAACCCCTATTCGTTCTATGATTTCTCCTTCGTAAACCCTGTGCACTGTATTTTAGAGAGAGGAACTTACGACAACGTTTCGGTGCGACTTGGACCATTTACAAAGTCAGTGTGTCTTTGTCAATGATTCAGGTCAAACCGAAACGTCGTCTTAAGCTCCTCTTTCTATGTGCGGGTTATTTGTGTGTTGTTCCAGTCAAGGTATTGTGTCTTTTTGTTCTTTCATGTGTTCTTTCATGGAACACTACCATATATGACCATAGAACACACGCCTTTTCATTTGAATACCATGCTGAGGCATTTATCCAGTCAACAACCTCTCCCACCCTTTGTTAATTTAACATTTTCTGTCGTATATTGTATGCTTATACCTATATACTCTTTTTTATAAATGTACATATACAGAGCGGAGTGTAAACATAAGAGAAGTGTGTGTACATATCAAGAGAAGTGTGTGTACATATCAAGAGAAGTGTGTGTACATATCAAGAGAAGTGTGTGTACATATCAAGAGAAGTGTGTGTACATATCAGAAGTGTGTGTACATATCAAGAGAAGTGTGTGTACATATCAAGAGAAGTGTGTGTACATATCAAGAGAAGTGTGTGTACATATCAGAAGTGTGTGTACATATCAAGAGAAGTGTGTGTACATATCAAGAGAAGTGTGTGTACATATCAAGAGAAGTGTGTGTACATAACAGAAGTGTGTGTACATATCAAGAGAAGTTGTGTTACATATCAAGAGAAGTGTGTGTACATATCAAGAGAAGTGTGTGTACATATCAGAAGTGTGTGTACATATCAAGAGAAGTGTGTGTACATATCAAGAGAAGTGTGTGTACATATCAAGAGAAGTGTGTGTACATATCAAGAGAAGTGTGTGTACATAACAGAAGTGTGTGTACATATCAAGAGAAGTGTGTGTACATATCAAGAGAAGTGTGTGTACATATCAAGAGAAGTGTGTGTACATATCAGAAGTGTGTGTACATATCAAGAGAAGTGTGTGTACATATCAAGAGAAGTGTGTGTACATATCAAGAGAAGTGTGTGTACATATCAAGAGAAGTGTGTGTACATATCAAGAGAAGTGTGTGTACATATCAAGAGAAGTGTGTGTACATATCAAGAGAATTGTGTGTACATATCAAGAGAGGTGTGTGTACATATGAAGAGAAGTGTGTGTACATACCAAGAGAAGGGTGAGTATACGTATATCAAAGAAATGTGTTCATAACTGTAGGCATATTTTTCTGTATTTTAACAAGGAGAGGTGTTATGTATACTCTAACAGGTGCATATATGTATGCACAGAATAGGGCTAGATGTATATACTGAGAAATCTCGGTGAATGCCCTCTGAAAGGTGTACGACTCTACATATATACATCGACAGGTTCATCTCAGTGTATATATAATGACATGTATACATGCACACACGGAAAGATGTATCTCGGTGCACTGACATTGAGAGGTGTGTTTATGTACAACTTCTGAGAGTTATACACAGGGATTAAAGTAAATTTTCTGGTTACTACTAAGTGTAGTATGGCTTTAAAGACATTATCCTTGATGTTGGTGAGGGGCTCTTGATTTAGGGAGTTGGATCTGTGCTCCAGTTCCCCGAATTAAGCCTGAATGCCTTCCACATCCCCCCCCAGGCGCTGTATAATCCTCCGGGTTTAGCGCTTCCCCCTTGATTATAATAATAATAATTAATAATAATTTAAAGACATTAGAGCCGACAATCTCAGTTCCTAATATACTAACTAAAATAAAAAAAAGATGCTATTGAAGAACGTAGAATAAATAAAAAAATCATCACCTAACACAAACTAGAGTTAATAAAATGCTTATGAAGGGTAGAAAAGACGAATCGAGAAACTCTGACTCAAACACAATAACATTATTCACTATATACAGTAACAAAAAGCTGATAAATAAGACACATTTGTAAGTCGTGAACACCTAAGTATCTTCGTTTATGAAGAGGGTTCCCCAACCAGTGTCTTTATCATACGAATACAGAGATTATATGCAGACTTAGAAACAAATGCAGCATAATGCGAGTCTTAATAGACAACGTTTCGCTTAATCGGTGTTTTATCCACTGTGTGGGCGAAACATTGCCAATAAATCGGATTATACTGCATTTGTGTGTACTTTTCCATCGTGTCAGAATTTTATACAAATTATCTTCACAGTTATAAACTGGAGATAGTGAAACATACTGCACACAATAATTATAAACTGGAAATGGTGAAACATACTGCACACAATAATTATAAACTGGAAATGGTGAAACATACTGCACACAATAATTATAAACTGGAAATGGTGAAACATACTGCACACAATAATTATAAACTGGAAATGGTGAAACATACTGCACACAATAATTATTAACTAGAAATGGTGAAACATACTGCACACAATAATTATAAACTGGAAATGGTGAAACATACTGCACACAATAATTATTAACTAGAAATGGTGAAACATACTGCACACAATAATTATAAACTGGAAATGGTGAAACATACTGCACACAATAATTATAAACTGGAAATGGTGAAACATACTGCACACAATAATTATAAACTGGAAATGGTGATGAACATACTGCACACAATAATTATAAACTGGAAATGGTGAAACATACTGCACACAATAATTATAAACTGGAAATGGTGAAACATACTGCACACAATAATTATAAACTGGAAATGGTGAAACATACCTGGAGTTTACCTGGAGAGAGTTTCGGGGGTCAACGCCCCCGCGGCCCGGTCTGTGACCAGGCCTCCTGGTGGATCAGCGCCTGATCAACCAGGCTGTTGCTGCTGGCTGCACGCAAACCAACGTACGAGCCACAGCCCGGCTGATCAGGAACTGACTTTAGGTGCTTGTCCAGTGCCAGCTTGAAGACTGCCAGGGGTCTGTTGGTAATCCCCCTTATGTGTGCTGGGAGGCAGTTGAACAGTCTCGGGCCCCTGACACTTATTGTATGGTCTCTTAACGTGCTAGTGACACCCCTGCTTTTCATTGGGGGGATGGTGCATCGTCTGCCAAGTCTTTTGCTTTCGTAGTGACTGATTTTCGTGTGCAAGTTCGGTACTAGTCCCTCTAGGATTTTCCAGGTGTATATAATCATGTATCTCTCCCTCCTGCGTTCCAGGGAATACAGGTTTAGAAACCTCAAGCGCTCCAGTAATTGAGGTGTTTTATCTCCGTTATGCGCGCCGTGAAAGTTCTCTGTACATTTTCTAGGTCGGCAATTTCACCTGCCTTGAAAGGTGCTGTTAGAGTGCAGCAATATTCCAGCCTAGATAGAACAAGTGACCTGAAGAGTGTCATCATGGGCTTGGCCTCCCTAGTTTTGAAGGTTCTCATTATCCATCCTGTCATTTTTCTAGCAGATGCGATTGATACAATGTTATGGTCTTGAAGGTGAGATCCTCCGACATAATCACTCCCAGGTCTTTGACGTTGGTGTTTCGCTCTATTTCGTGGCCAGAAATTTGTTTTGTACTCATGATGAAGATTAATTTCCTCATGTTTACCATATCTGAGTAATTGAAATTTCTATCGTTGAACTTCATATTGTTTTCTGCAGCCCACTGAAAGATTTGGTTGATGTCCGCCTGGAGCCTTGCAGTGTCTGCAATGGAAGACACTGTCATGCAGATTCGGGTGTCATCTGCAAAGGAAGACACGGTGCTGTGGCTGACATCCTTGTCTATGTCGGATATGAGGATGAGGAACAAGATGGGAGCTAGTACTGTGCCTTGTGGAACAGAGCTTTTCACCGTAGCTGCCTCGGACTTTACTCTGTTGACGACTACTCTCTGTGTTCTGTTAGTGAGGAAATTATAGATCCATCGACCGACTTTTCCTGTTATTCCTTTAGCGCGCATTTTGTGCGCTATTACGCCATGGTCACATTGTCGAAGGCTTTTGCAAAGTCTGTATATATTACATCTGCATTCTTTTTGTCTTCTAGTGCATTTAGGACCTTGTCGTAGTGATCCAGTAGCTGAGACAGACAGGAGCGACCTGTTCTAAACCCATGTTGCCCTGGGTTGTGTAACTGATGGGTGTTCTAGATGGGTTTGGTGATCTTGCTTCTTAGGACCCTTTCAAAGATTTTTATGATTGGGATGTTAGTGCTATTGGTCTGTAGTTCTTTGCTGTTGCTTTACTGCCCCCTTTGTGGAGTGGGGCTATGTCTGTTGTTTTTAGTAACTGAGGGACGACCCCCGTGTCCATGCTCCCTCTCCATAGGATGGAAAAGGCTCGTGATAGGGGCTTCTTGCAGTTCTTGATGAACACAGAGTTTCCATGAGTCGGGCCCCCTGGAGCAGAGTGCATGGGCATGCCCTTTTCGCCTTTTTCAAAGTCATTTGGCGTCAGGATACATCGGATAGGCTTGTGTTTAATCAAATTTTGTGGCTCTCTCATAAAAAATTCATTTTGATCTTCGACTCTCAGTCTGGTTAGCGGCTTGCTAAAAACTGAGTATATTGGGACTTGAGTAGCTCATCATTTCCTTGCTGTCATCTGTGTGGGACCCATCTTGTTTAAGTAGGGGCCCAATACTGGGCATTGTTCTCGATTTTGATTTGGCATAGGAGAAGAAATACTTTGGGTTTCTTTCGATTTCATTTATAGCTTTTAGTTCTTCCGCGATTCCTGACTCCTAAAGGATTCTTTTAGCTTAAGTTCGATGCTTGCTATTTCTCTGACCAGTGTCTCCCTGCGCATTTCAGATATATTGACCTCTTTTAGCCGCTCTGTTATTCTTTTCCGTCGCCTGTAAAGGGAGCGCCTGTCTCTTTCTATTTTATCATCTACTCCTCCTTTTTCTTAGAGGAATAAGCCTTGTGCATACATCGAGTGCCACCGAGTTAATCTGTTCTAGGCATAAGTTTGGGTCTGTGTTGCTTAGTATATCTTCCCAGCTTATATCGGTTAGGACTTGGTTTACTTGGTCCACTTTATGTTTTTGTTATTGAAGTTGAATTTGGTGAATGCTCCCTCGTGACTAGTCTCATTTTTGTCGGTCTGGGCTCCTCGCATACATGTCTGAACCTCAATTATGTTTGTGATCTGAGTATATTGTTTTTGATATGGTGACATTTCTTATCAGATCATCATTGTTAGTGAATATGAGGTCTAGTGTATTCTCCAGTCTAGTAGGCTCTTTATTTGCTGGTTTAAAATTGAATTTTGTGCAGAGATTAAAGCTCGTGCTGAGTGTGAGTTTTCATCAGAGCTGCCTCCTGGTGTTATTACTGCAACAATATTTATTTGCTATATTCCTCCATTTTAGGTGCCTTAAAGTTGAAATCCCCCAGGAGCAAGATGTTGGGTGCAGGAGCTGGAAGATTTTCCAGACAGTGGTCAATTTTAACAGCTGTTCCTGGAATTGCTGGGATGTTGCATCCGGGGCTTGTAGACTACCACAATGACTAGGTTTTGGTTCTCGACCTTTACTGCTAAAACTTCCACTACGTCATTTGAGGCATTAAGCAGTTCTGTGCAAACAAGGACTCTGCAATGTACAGGCCAACCCCCCCCCCCCTTTTGCCTGTTCACTCTGTCACATCTGTATAGGTTGTTGTAACCTGGGATCCATATTTCATTGTCCAAGTGATCCTTTATGTGGGTCTCAGTGAAAGCCGCGAACATTGCCTTTGCCTCTGCAAGCAGTCCACGGATGAAAGGTATTTTGTTGTTTGTTGCTGGCTTTAGACCCTGTATATTTGCAAAGAAGAATGTTATCGGACTGGTGGTATTGTTGGTACTGGGGGGGGATTTTTTTTCCGGCATTAGTATCTGTATCTGTTGGTTTGGAGTGGAGACCATCGACTGTGGTTCCACTCCAGGAATGACTGGATTTGGTGTACGATTTCTGCCATTTCCTGCCAGTTTTTTTTTCCTTCCTGGCACTAAAAAACCTCTCCCTCTTGAGTGGCTGTGGCTACCCAGGTTTTCCCATGGCCTGGATGTTTTGTATCTTTTTGTCCCCTTTAGATGGTATGCCTGGCAATTTAAGTTATAGCACAGTCTTTCCTGTACTGAAGAGGTACACATTTCAGGGTGAAAAAGCTTACAGGAAGGGAGTTTGCATTTTCCTGTTGTCATATGGGCATGGGATTTTCTAGGGTGGTCATAGTTGCACGTCCCATCTGTTTTTCCAGATTTCCCATGCCAGCAGATACCAAGTGCATAGTATGTGCACAGGCTTGGTTTCCGCTTGCCTTGGGTTTCTGTGACTGTATTCCCTGTTGGTGCATGTTTTCCTGTCTTACTTCTATCCTCCCTAGCACCAACAATGGAGCTCCCACCAGTTGTTTTTGGTAATTTATCCTCACTATTGCTATGGAGTCCTCTTGTTTGCTATTCCTGCGGTATTTCTAGTTTGCAATATTGGTTTTATCTTATCTTTGGACTACACTTGTTTCCCTACTATGGCTCCTTCCCCTATGAGGTCATTTATATGTATTCCTTCCTGCGTATAATTCCCGACTACCTGGACAAAATCTCCAGCTTCACCATTACTGTCTCCCAGGACAGTATCTCCAGCTTCACCATTTCTGTCTCCCAGGACAGCACCTCCAGCTTCACCATTACTGTCTCCAGGACAGCACCTCCAGCTTCACCATTACTGTCTCCCAGGACAGCACCTCCAGCTTTACTATTACTGTCTCCCAGGACATCCCTCCAGCCTTACAGTTTGTGACTACATGGCCAGTATCAAGGGCAGTACATTCAGCCCAGACTTTTTATGTTCCCATCTGTTTAGAAAGTTTCCCGGGTTTTTATGAAAGCGTTTTGATGTTGTCCTTTTTTAAAATCCCCTTGTGTTTTTTAGTCCCAGATTTTCCTCATTTGGGCATACCAGAAACATTCTCGCACACAATAATTATTAACTAGAAATGGGGGAAAAAATACTGCACACAAAATTATAAATGGAAAGGGTGGAAACATATGCACACAATAATTAAAAAAACTGGAAAAATGGTAAAACATACTGCACAAAATTATTAACGGGGGAAATGGTGAAACATACTGCCACAATAATTATAAATGGAAAGGGTTTAAAACAACGCACACTTGCCTTATTCTCTAACCACTTTTTAAAATAAGATTGCCTGGAAACCACCGAGCCAAGTGGAATGGGTTTTGGCTAGGTTTTTCAAAGTCTTATTCAAAATTTTTTAAAGTTGGTTATTGACTGTTCATTCGCACTTCGATATTGCGGGTTTTTTATAAAATTGATTTGACTGGGGAATGGGAGCTCTCCCTCAGTTTGTAGATAATAAACTTTTTGGAGGAAAAGGAGGTTACGGAGGAGTTCGATGCTTGGAGGGGGAGGGGAGGAGGAGGAGGAGGGGAGGAGGAGGGGAGGAAAAGATTTTTTGGAGAGGTAACGGAAAGGGAAAAGAGGAGGTGATGGAGGAGACAAATTAGTAAAGGAGGAGGAGGTGAACAAAAAAAAAATAACTAAATATGGGGGGAAAAGGGGAGGGTTTTGAGTGGAATAGGAAAGGGAAGGAAGGGGAAGAAAACGATGTGGAATGGGGGGGGAGAAGTTCGAGATTCCCGGAGAAGATGATCCTGGGAGGAAAGAGTTGTTAGGAAGGGGGAAAAAGAAAAGGAAGGGAGTGGAAAGAAGAATTTCCGGGAGTGAAAAGGGGAAGAAATAGTGAATAGAAAAGCAAGTACAGGAGGGAGAAAGAGTGTAATACGAGGAAGGAAGATATTCCGGAAGCGGGGGAAAAGGTGAAAGAAGAGACCCTGAAAAGAAAAGGGAAATTCCCGAAAATGAAGCGGAGGTATCTGGGGAAAAAAAGGTAATCATTGTGAAAAGGGGTAAAAAAGGGAGGGAGGATGAAATAGAGAGTTTATTAGAAGAGAGGAAAAGAAGTTTCTTGGAGGAAAGCTCATGGAAGAAAATGGAAGAGGAGGGAGAGGAGGATTCTGGGAGTAAAAGCGAAGGAGGGGGAAGAGGGGGGGGGCTGGTATGGAGGGAAAAGGGAAGACAAGTTTGGGGGAGGGAAGAAAGAGAAAAAGAAAACAAGGGGTTCCGGAAAAAAAGGGGGCTAAGAAGAAAAAGGGTTTCCCAAGGAGGGAATGGCGTTGGAAACACGAGATTCTTAAGAGGAGGTTTTAATCTTTTTTTTAGGATTAGAATTGGACGGGAAAGGAAAAAAGTTTCTTGGAGGAGGAGGGGAGGAGGGGGAGGAGCAAGAGGAAAAGGGAAAAAATTTAAAAGGTTCAAAAGATGAGAAGGGCTTTTAAAGGGGAGTTTCCTGGTTTAAGAGAAGAAGAGAAAATGATACTAGAAAAGAAAAAAGAGCTATAAAGAAGTGATTTTGGGATTTTAAAGAAATTTTCCCATGGAGGGGGAAAACCCAAAAAAAGAAGCCATTAGAAGTGTAGGGGAAAGATCAAAAAAAGAGGCGGGAGGAGGAACACGAGGGGGAAAAAAGCAAGGAGGAGGAAAAGCCAAGGAAGAATGAAACCCAGGAAGAATAGAAAGCCAAGGAAGAAGGAAACCCAAAGGAAGAAGGAAACCCAAGGAAAAAGGGAAACCCAAGGAAAAAAGGGGAAAGCCAAGGAAAAATGAAAGCCGGGGAAAAAGAGAAAGCCAAGGAAAAAGAGAAACCCAAGGAAGAGGAAACCCAAAGGAAGAAGAGAAACCCAAAGAAGGGGAAAGCAAGGAAAAGAAAAAAAAACCCAAAGGGAAAAAAGAGAAACCCAAGGAAGTAGAGAAGCCAAGGGGAATAGAAAACCAAGGAGGGGAAAAACCCCCAAGGAGGAGGAGGGAAGGGAGCGTTTCCGTGAGAAGGTTACTTGGAGAACAAACTTTGAGTGTAAACAGCCGTTAAACAGTTTGGTTCCTTGTAGTAACCATACTCTTGTTAATTAGCAAACTT
>NC_069474.1:12744132-12754132 GCF_026875155.1 Cherax quadricarinatus | reverse complement strand
TATCTTTATTGAGGAAACGTTTTCGCCACACAGTGCTTCATCAGTCCATACGTAGGAGAAGCTTCTCTTGTGTATGGACTGATGAAGCCACTGTGTGGCGAAACGTTTCCTTAATAAAGATACCCAAGAGTTGCACATGTGTCTAATTTTATCAGGCAAGTAATTTCTTGGATGAATAATTTGGTAGATATGGAGAATGGTTGGCAAATGGTTTGATTGGCAAGTAGTGTGGTAGTCCAATAGTTTGGTGAATTTTTTAAGAATCAAGAAGTTTGGTTGGAAAGTAGTAGGAAAGTACTTCGGTGGGGAATTAGTTTGGTAGAAAAGTAGTAGTTCAGTAGGGAGGAAGTTTTGCAGGAAATTATGTTTATGGTATGTAGTTTGGAAGGAAGTTTGTTTAATTGATAATTTAGTACTTAGGTATTTTGGTAGACAAGTAGTGTGGTAGGCACGCTGATTGGGTGATTAAGAAGTTTGATGGTTAATTTTTTTTTTTTTTATATTATCACACTGGCCGATTCCCACCAAGGCAGGGTGGCCCGAAAAAGAAAAACTTTCACCATCATTCACTCCATCACTGTCTTGCCAGAAGGGTGCTTTACACTACAGTTTTTAAACTGCAACATTAACACCCCTCCTTCAGAGTGCAGGCACTGTACTTCCCATCTCCAGGACTCAAGTCCGGCCTGCCGGTTTCCCTGAATCCCTTCATAAATGTTACTTTGCTCACACTCCAACAGCACGTCAAGTATTAAAAACCATTTGTCTCCATTCACTCCTATCAAACACGCTCACGCATGCCTGCTGGAAGTCCAAGCCCCTCGCACACAAAACCTCCTTTACCCCCTCCCCCAACCCTTCCTAGGCCGACCCCTACCCCGCCTTCCTTCCACTACAGACTGATACACTCTTGAAGTTATTCTGTTTTCGCTCCATTCTCTCTACATGTCCGAACCACCTCAACAACCCTTCCTCAGCCCTCTGGACAACAGTTTTGGTAATCCCGCACCTCCTCCTAACTTCCAAACTAACGAATTCTCTGCATTATATTCACACCACACATTGCCCTCAGACATGACATCTCCACTGCCTCCAGCCTTCTCCTCGCTGCAACATTCATCACCCATGCTTCACACCCATATAAGAGCGTTGGTAAAACTATACTCTCATACATTCCCCTCTTTGCCTCCAAGGACAAAGTTCTCTGTCTCCACAGACTCCTAAGTGCACCACTCACTCTTTTTCCCTCATCAATTCTATGATTCACCTCATCTTTCATAGACCCATCCGCTGACACGTCCACTCCCAAATATCTGAATACGTTCACCTCCTCCATACTCTCTCCCTCCAATCTGATATTCAATCTTTCATCACCTAATCTTTTTGTTATCCTCATAACCTTACTCTTTCCTGTATTCACCTTTAATTTTCTTCTTTTGCACACCCTACCAAATTCATCCACCAATCTCTGCAGCTTCTCTTCAGAATCTTCCAAGAGCACAGTATCATCAGCAAAGAGCAGCTGTGACAACTCCCACCCTGTGTGTGATTCTTTATCTTTTAACTCCACGCCTCTTGCCAAGACCCTCGCATTTACTTCTCTTACAACCCCATCTATTAAACAACCACGGTGACATCACACATCCTTGTCTAAGGCCTACTTTTACTGGGAAAAAATTTCCCTCTTTTCTACATACTCTAACTTGAGCCTCACTATCCTCGTAAAAACTCTTCACTGCTTTCAGTAACCTACCTCCTACACCATACACTTGCAACATCTGCCACATTGCCCCCCTATCCACCCTGTCATACGCCTTTTCCAAATCCATAAATGCCACAAAGACCTCTTTAGCCTTATCTAAATACTGTTCACTTATATGTTTCACTGTAAACACCTGGTTCACACACCCCCTACCTTTCCTAAAGCTCCTTGTTCATCTGCTATCCTATTCTCCGTCTTACTCTTAATTCTTTCAATTATAACTCTACCATACACTCAACAGACTTATCCCCCTATAATTTTTGCACTCTCTTTTATCCCCTTTGCCTTTATACAAAGGAACTATGCATGCTCTCTGCCAATCCCTAGGTACCTTACCCTCTTCCATACATTTATTAAATAATTGCACCAACCACTCCAAAACTATATCCCCACCTGCTTTTAACATTTCTATCTTTATCCCATCAATCCCGGCTGCCTTACCCCCTTTCATTTTACCTACTGCCTCACGAACTTCCCCCACACTCACAACTGGCTTTTCCTCACTCCTACAAGATGTTATTCCTCCTTGCCCTATACACGAAATCACAGCTTCCCTATCTTCATCAACATTTAACAATTCCTCAAAATATTCCCTCCATCTTTCCCAATACCTCTAACTCTCCATTTAATAACTCTCCTCTCCTATTTTTAACTGACAAATCCATTTGTTCTCTAGGCTTCCTTAACTTGTTAATCTCACTCCAAAACTTTTTCTTATTTTCAACAAAATTTGTTGATAACAGCTCACCCACTCTCTCATTTGCTCTCTTTTTACATTGCATCACCACTCTCTTAACCTCTCTCTTTTTCTCCATATACTCTTCCCTCCTTGCATCACTTCTACTTTGTAAAAACTTCTCATATGCTAACTTTTTTTCCCTTACTACCTCTTTAAATCATCATTCCACCAATCGCTCCTCTTCCCTCCTGCACCCACTTTCTGTAACCACAAACTTCTGCTGAACACTCTAACACTACATTTTAAACCTACCCATTCCTCTTCGACCCCATTGCCTATGCTCTCATTAGCCCATCTATCCTCCAATAGCTGTTTATATCTTACCCTAACTGCCTCCTCTTTTAGTTTATAAACCTTCACCTTTCTCTTCCCTGATGCTTCTGTTCTCCTTGTATCCCATCACCTTTTACTCTCAGTGTAGCTACAACTAGAAAGTGATCTGATATATCTGTGGCCCCTCGATAAACATGTACATCCTGAAGTCTACTCAACAGTCTTTTATCTACTAATACATAATCCAACAAACTACTGTCATTCGCCCTACATCATATCGTGTATACTTATTTATCCTCTTTTTCTTAAAATATGTATTACCTATAACTAAACCCCTTTCTATACAAAGTTCAATCAAAGGGCTCCCATTATCATTTACACCTGGCACCCCAAACTTACCTACCACACCCTCTCTAAAAGTTTCTCCTACTTTAGCTCCAGGTCCCCTACCACAATTACTCTCTCACTTGGTTCAAAGGCTCCTATACATTCACTTAACATCTCCCAAAATCTCTCTCTCTCCCTCTGCATTCCCTCTCTTCTCCAGGTGCATACACGCTTATTATGACCCACTTCTCGCATCCAACCTTTACTTTAATCCACATAATTCTCGAATTTACACATTCATATTCTCTTTTCTCCTTCCATAACTGATCATTTAACATTACTGCTACCCCTTTCCTTTGCTCTAACTCTCTCAGATACTCCAGATTTAATCCCATTTATTTCCCCCCCCTGAAACATCTCCTACCCCCTTCAGCTTTGTTTCGCTTAGAGCCAGGACATCCAACTTCTTTTCATTCATAAAAATCAGCAATCATCTGTTTCTTGTCATCCGCACTACATCCACGCACATTTAAACAACCCAGTTTTATAAAAGTTTTTCTTCTTCTCTTTTTTAGTAAATGTATACAGGAAAAAGGGTTACTAGCCCATTGCTCCCGGCATTTTAGTCGCCTCATACGACACGCATGGCTTACGGAGGAAAGATTCTTTTCCACTTCCCCATGGACAATAGAAGAAATAAAAAAGAACAAGAGCTATTTAGAATAAGGAGAAAAACCTAGATGTATGTATATATATATATGCATGTGCGTGTCTGTGAAGTGTGACCAAAGTGTAAGTAGGAGTAGCAAGATATCCCTGTTATCTAGCGTGTTTATGAGACAGAAAAAGAAAACCAGCAATCCTACCATCATGCAAAACAGTTACAGGTTTTTGTTTCACAGTCATCTGGCAGGACGGTAGTACTTCCCTGGGTGGTTGCTGTCTGCCAAGTAGTCTGTCAGGTAAGTAGTTTGGTAAGTATATATTTAATTTCTAGATAGTTTGGAAGGTAAGTAGTTTTGTATTGTCAGGTAGTTTGGAAAGTATATAACTAGTTTGGCTAGCAAATAAGTAGAGAAATTATTACTTTCCCAGGTTTTTGATAAATCTGAGATGTATATTGCTTAGTAGGGGAGTAAACAATGTGTGAACTAGTTTAGTAGGGATGTATTTTGGTTGGAAAGTATAGTCTTTGATAGGAAAGTAGATATTTTTGTTGGAAAGTAGGTGACTTGGCAGTGAACTAATTAGTTTGGCAAAGAAGGGAATAGTTTGGTTGGAAAGTAGATAGGGAAGTACGTAGAGGTTTGAGAATTAAATAGTTTGATTGAGAGGAAGATAGTTTTTGTTTACATTTCATTTACATTTAGTTTTCAAAGCACCAGGATACTTTGTTTATCCAGAGATTTAAACAAATTCTCTATCTATCATTGTTAAGATTACGCTTTAATTATTATTTGCTATTGTCTTGAACACTTCACTCTCATATTACGTAAATCTTGATAATATTGTATGTTTTTTCCATTCCGCAAATAATTCCGATTCATCTCTGACTCACGAAATCGTAATGACACGACTGCAAACAAACCATACCACGGGTGGAGTTAGAACCCGCGATCAGAGAGTCATAAAACTCCAGACCGACGCGTTAGCCACTGGGTCAGCTTGATCTGCAATAAGTGTCAACACATTTAGACGAAAGGAAAAATAATATTTACGTGGAAAGAGAAACAATATTCTTAATCAGGCAAGCACCCTCAAGTGTTGATTTCTGCTAGTAATCTTACCGACGAGGAATAAGAGGTCTTTACCCGTAGCCAGAAATCACACAAAAATACGAGGAGATGGGGATATAGGTTGTTTGGGCAGTAGGTAGGTTGCTTTGGGAGTATACTGGTTACTTGGGAATAAAGAAGTTTGACTGAGAAGTAGGAAGTTTTAGAGGAAAGCTAATTGACTGGTTTAAAAATACCAAAGTCCCTTTCTTCCTTCTCTCGTTGTTCATCCTATTCTCTCTCCTTTTCCTGTTCTTCCCACTAATCATTTGTTCTGTAAATCATTATTTTTTCTTAATTCTTGTCTGATCCTTTACATCTAATCTTCCCTTCTCCTTTTCTTCCTATTATTCCGGTCATTCTTCACTGAGACGCTAACATTTCCCATTTAATACTTTTTCTCTTCTCTCTTTTCATCCTCCTCCTCCCACTTGCTCTTCTCATTTTTGCTTCTCCTTAGACCTTTTTCTTTTTTCAAAATGTTGCCCCTGTTTCCTGTAATCGTCCTCTTCTCTGACAGTTGACAACAAATCTATGGATAAAAGTATATCACTGAAAAGAAAATTTTCTCGCAAACGTGTACATACAAGTGATAGCGCTTCTTGGTTTAACAAAGGAAGGTCTGGGGTTCAAGTCCTAAGCAAACCAAGAAGACTGGTCATATCTCCACACACCTGCTGCGCCTGTGACCCAGCAGTATTCAGATACGCAGGAGTTGGATGCTGTGGCTCGTATCCCAGGAAAACCGACATAAGGATTCCAGTAGAAATGATCCTTCCAGGATTAAAATACCAAGAAATTCTTCGTATCGAGTTTGAGACCCTTCACCTTCCTGTAGGGAACGCGACGGGGAGAAGGATATAGAAAATGCAGGTAGAATGAAGCGAAAGGCAGGGAAAGAGAGAGTGAGGGATTGAGCGAGACGCGGGGAAAAAAGATCGAGGGAGGAGGGAAGTGGAAGGCTGGAAGAGAGCGTGGAGAAAGAGGTTGCGAGATAGCAAAGGATGACGAGGAAAGAAAGTGCAGAAGGAAGGAGGGAGGAAGGGAGAAAGAGAAGACAAGGAGCAGGAGCGAGAGAGAGAGAGAGAGAAAGAAAGAGAGAGAGGAAGGTTGAAGAATTTGAAGTGAAAAAGCGAGCAGGAAATTATGACTGATATAGATGAGAGAGTGAGATTGAAGATGACATACAGTGTTGAACAAGTTGCTGAAGCAAGAGAAAGTAGAGAGGCAGGAGTGAGGCACAATGAAAGTGAGAGAAGCTCAGGCTGCAGGAGAGTCTCTGGTGAGTGCTTGTCAAGTCAGAATGAGAGTAAGAGAGTGAAAGAGCGAGTGAGAGGGCAAGAAAGAGCGAGAATAGAGAAGAGGTCTTGGTGAGTGCAGGTCGAGAAGGCTTCACTGGACAAAGATGAAAAGTTTCTTGCAAATATTGTGAACCAGCTCCCACAAACACAAACGGCTACATACAAAGCGTATGCACACGCTTTTCCTCCATAAAGACGCACATAAGGTTATAAATAAAACACAGCTGCAGCATAAGTAGGAACATACGAATCTTGCTCGGAAGATACATAGTAGAGGATGCCTCACATGTGAGGTGCAAGCATCAGGTCCCTCGTGTGTGCAGCGGCACACAAGATGAAGCAACACACACATCATAACGAAAGTCATAATATTCTTTCCTTCAAGAGGCATGCCTTGCTGCTAGTGGCTCTGGTGGCCTGGTGGTTAACGCTCTCGCTTCACACGGTGAGGGCCTGGGTTCGATTCCCAGCCAGAGTAGAAACATTGGACGTGTTTCTTTCCACCTGTTGTCTATGTTCCCCATCAGTAAAATGGGTACCTGGGTGTTAGTCGACTGGTGTGGGTCGCATCCTGGGACACTGACCTAAGGAGGCCTGGTCACAGACCGGGCCGCGGGGGCGTTGACCCCCGGAACTCTCTCCAGATAAACTCCAGATCTCCAGTGAAACACACTTGAGCAAAACTGAAACTATCCTTACCTTCCCCGGATCTAACAACATTACTTCCTAGTATGTAGTCTATAGCTTCCCACTGATTATAGTAACATTTAAAACCACTCAAAAGACGTATACAGCTGTATATAGGAGATAAATGCGAGTACTAAGGCATCTTCCAGGAAGGATGCTGTGTCAGCATAGTTGCTGAATCCCCTTACATGTGTTGTATAGATTAGCTGAGCATTATAGTATCATCCATGTGCTTTATATAGAAGACCCCTTAGGCCAAGTGACTGTTTGTGTGACGTCACGGGATGCGCATGTGTACGTTCGTACCTCTGCCTCCTTCTCAGTCGGCGCATGGACATCCAGGCAAGAACACGGCAAGGCTGGGCTCCATCTCCCATTACCACGGTCTGACAATATATCGTTACTCTCCAACAAGTGTGTCTACCTTCAACCCTCGATGTCTCCTTTTAAGAACCCCTACGATAGCTGTGCGAAGCCGTGCACGAAAAATGGCACAGGTGAGCAACAAGGATGTTAGAAAACTTCCGTCTTTGTGTGGAAAATAAGTGGAATAAGCCAGGTGAGACAGTGGTGGAGGCAAGATACATACAAAGTTTCAAGAGTAGGTATGTTATGTCCCAAGCAGCGAACCATTAATGATGGGGACTTTAGTTCAAGAGTCAGGAACAGGAGCTGAGACCAGACCCTCGCAGCTCCAACTTAATGAATACAACTCTTTGAGAGCAGTCCTCATAATGTTTTAAACTTGTACAAGATCTGGTATTCACTATGAATAAGATATCCTGCAAGATAAATAAAATTCGAAGTACCCTTAGGAGCCAGTGATCACATCGTGCTGAGTTTTGAATATTCAACAGAGGCGGGACCGCAAAAGAGAATGGGTGAAGGGGCAACTGAAATGCCAGCTTACAGAAGAGGAAACTTCGCAAGAATTCTTCGCCAGAAAACAATTTTATACAGTTCTGAATGGCAAGTCAACTCCAAAGATGACGAAGTGCTTCATTTAAAAGTGATATATGGCCACAGAATTATTCGTATCTGTCAAGATTACTGACATTGCAAAACACATGGGAAGCCGGTGGTTTAACCAGAATTGGAGAAATGCCAAAGAGAAAAGGGCTTGGAAAAAGTGCAGAGCACCGATGACGATTGATGACCGGGAAGTAAACAGAAGAACAAGGGAAGAATATTCTGGGCAAGAATAGCAGAGTGGTCAATTCGAAAATCACATGGCATCAAAGATTGAAATGAAACCAGGGCTGTTGCACATTCACATAATCAAAACAATTGTAAAGGAGCAAGTAAAAAGATCGATTAGGGAAATATATTCACAGATAAAATATAAGTATGTGGGTGAATAAGGAGAAGATAAAGGTTCTTAATACAGGAAATACAGGAGACCATTCCAGCAACAAAAGTGGAAATGTCAGGACATCTAAGAGACATCGCCACGACAAAAGTCGTGTGACCTAAAAATATATTCTTATCAGTTCCGAAAAATAAGCTGAAGTCAAGGTAAGTAAATAACAAAGATCAATAATAAGCCACTAAAGATAGGGCAGTTACCAAAAAGCAGGAAAAGACAATGTGGCGCCAATATATAAAAGAAGCTTACTAGAACCACTAAATATAAGGCAAGTATATATTATATGTATATTGTTCACAGAGAGTTAGAAAAGATAATTAGAGACTGGATTCATAATGAAAACTCAGCATGGTATTTGGGAAGCATATCGTTCCCTACAACCTATCAAATAACAATCAAAGAACTGAGTGGTGGGTTGCTTGCACATTATTGGGCTGTATACAGGTAGGCCTTAAATACGGTACCTAACCAGAGAATGATCCACAAACTATAGACTCAGGCTAGGAGAGAAAAGATAGAGATCTACAGAAGTTCAAGCAATATTTAAGGATAACAAGAAACAATTATACAGTACGAAAATATAACAATGTGCAAGAGTACCGTACGGGGCTACCAAATTCAATATTAGGATCAGGACTTTTTTCTGAAACATAAGGTACCAGAGGAGGTTGACTCTTACTTATCTAGAGTTGGTATATAACGTTGCATTACTGAGATACACTTACACAGCTTCAAGCACGGAAAAACAAGTGGTTTCTGGAATTCATCATCAAGTATTGCAATATGATCACACGAGAGAGAAAGTGAAGGGATGTGATGGATTCCTAAGAATAATACGTAAATACTGAAGACAGAATTTTGTAAGTAATTTATATATCTTATTTTAAATGTTAGTCTAATGTCATCACTCTCTCTTTTTCCACTTTAGCAACAGAAATCTTTAAGGGAGCTAAACGTTTACTTATTTCCTTATTTCTGTAAATGCCAACTCTATTTTAACTCGGGTCTATTAAATTGTAATTTATTAAGAAATATGGTGTAATTTGTTCATATCCGATAAATTCTAGTTACTTTAGTTGATATTAAATGACGTTTAAATTGGATTGGTATAAATGAAAAGGATTTAATTAAGACAAAATGTGAATTGTTATGAGTGCAAAATACCCAGAAACAACAATAATTTGCTATAATTTTCCATTTCCTAAGTAAATTTAAAATAATAATCACTTAACTAATCAAGGAATAAACTAACATATTCAAGGAAATTAAAAACTATAAAGAAAAGGCAATGTCTACATAGGTCCTAAAAACAATTTAAAATGTGCATTTATTAAGCCAATTCTCTCCATGAAAACTCAAAAATGCATTAGCCAGGTTGTCCCCGGATAATTTCCCATAGCAGTACCATTATCCTGTGCATGTATACAGTTATTAAACATAAATAAACACTTATTTCTCCTAACGACAACAACTGACGAAATTGAAATTTGTTCATTTTACACTATCAGAGTCCGGGAATAGCTGACCTGCGCATATATTTATAGTTTCAGTAAAAGGAATATTGGTAAACAAAGCTTCCGTATCAAAACAATACTTGCAGCATTCTGGGCACAATACTTTCAGCATTCTGGGGACAATACTTGCAGCATTTTGGGCACAATACTTGCAGCATTCTGGGTACATGGCACACCACCGGAAA
Source organism: Cherax quadricarinatus (assembly GCF_026875155.1). Lineage (NCBI taxonomy): Eukaryota > Metazoa > Arthropoda > Malacostraca > Decapoda > Parastacidae > Cherax > Cherax quadricarinatus. The sequence goes on along the minus strand of NC_069474.1, from coordinate 12,744,203 downwards.
GCTGGATGAAGTATTTGAGATGTATGTCTCGAAATGTCATTATGTTGCCTCCCCTTTCCCCTTGTATTTTT
>NC_069474.1:12654940-12743632 GCF_026875155.1 Cherax quadricarinatus | reverse complement strand
TCTTACAGTGCAACGGAATGTGCAGGTAATCAGTCTCGATCCAATGAAGTTACAATTCCTTGGATCAGGAGTTCCTCGAATGCATCGAGTTGATTATATATCATTTGTGATTTCGCTATTTATAATTTTGTCTTCTGTACTAATTTTTTTTTTTACAAGTGTTCAGCACCTGGAATCTTTTTTTTTTTTCTTTCAATATAATCAAGACATGAGAATGGATTCAAGAAATTGCACCTGACCTTCCTTGGATCGAACCTGATAGCCTCCAGTTTTAACAGGTGCTGTTTGATTACTGAGAGAGTAAAGTATTCACTCCACCCCCCCCCCCCCAATAAATATATTTCACTGCTAAGCAAGAAGGCATCAGGTATAAAAGCCAGGTTTCTCATAGGATGGATGTACAGATAGTTTGACTGGTCATTTTCCATGTTATGAAAATTACAATAAATTCAGCTCCTATGATTTGCCTTTCATACTAACATTTTTTTCGGAACTATAATTTGTAATTTAGAGAGACTTAGTGGTATAACCATCTGGGGAAGGTTTCTTGATATTGGGGCTCGTCAAGGTAGGCTGATCAGGATTCGAATCTGCTGCAATCCACATAAATATACTATTGCAGCGCTGTATGATCCCTAATGGGTTTAGCGCTTCTTATTGAATATAATAATTCAATGGACAAATCTTCGAATAATTCATCTTGAGCATACATCTTTCAGCGGTTTATGACACTTGATTGTTGAGCGCTTAGTTGCAGAGTATCCACCCCTCAAGGAAGGTTCCTTGATGTTGGCGAGGGGCTCTTGATTTAGGGAATTGGATCTGTGCTCCAGTTCCCCGAATTAAGCCTGAATGCCTTCCACATTCCTTCCCCAGGCACTATAATCCTCCGGGTTTAGCGCTTCCCCTTGATTATAATGCAGAGTATCCTGCTCTGACCCTTGTGGGTTTAGCGCTTAGTGTTGCTGTGTTCCTCGGACAAGGTTCCTTGATGGTGAGGGGCTCTTGATTTAGGGAATTTGATCTGTGCTCGTTCCCCGAATTTAGCCTGAATGCCTTCCACATCCCCCTCCCAGGCGCTGTATAATCCTCCGGGTTTAGTGCTTCCCCCTTGATTATAATAATAATCCTCGGACAAGGTTCCTTGAAGTTTGAGGGACTTGATCAAAGGAACTGGACCAATGCTATAATTCCCTGGATCAGGTCTGGATGTCTCATTCTCCGTGGAACAATGGACCATATGGATTTAGCGTTCCTCCATGAATGTAATAATCTAAACAATCATTCTAGTGAGGCTCTTGATTCTACGAAATGAATTGATTTCCTCCCACTTCTCCAAGACGCTTTGTGACTACGGGTTTAGCTCTTCCTGAAAGTTACTGAATATCTTGCGTATCCCGTCATGGGAGGTTCGTTGATACTGATGAGGGGCTCTTAATCTAGGCCATTCAACGAAAGTTACTTGTGCTGGTGAGGGGCTCTTGATCTAGGGAATTTAATCTGCTTTAGTTCCCAGAATTATGCTTGAATACCTTCCATGACCTGTCCCCCCGCACACACTAAGATAATTGCGGGGTTGCAGGCGGTGGTTCTGATCTAGGGAATTGCCTACGGGTTTAGCGCTTCCCTGTTATTATAATAGTGACTACGATGCCTGGTCGTCAAGTGAGCGATGTAACCCTGGTGTTTCTGAACTGGGTATGGGCTTATAGGTGGCAGCACGAGCATGGCACAAAATATGAACTCAGCTGGCAGACAGCATAGGCTGTCTACACTACTGGGAATCTATATAAACCGATTCCTTCCTTAATAGTCCATCGTGTGGACAGAGTCATCCATTTGTCCGGCCCCCGGGAGGATACCTACATTCCTGTCCCCCTCAAGGAAGGTTCCTTGATGTTGGTGAGGCTCTTGATTTAGGGAATTGGATCTGTGCTCCAGTTCCCCGAATTAAGCCTGAATGCCTTCCACATCCCCCCCCCCAGGCGCTGTATAATCCTCCGGGTTTAGCGCTTCCCCCTTGATTATAATAATAATACATTCCTGTCAGTGGTAATTCCCTGGTCTGCCAGTGTTTACCTATAATGTGTTTACTGTTCCTGTAAAGTGTTCCTGTAAACAACGTGTTTACTTATAAAATGTGTTTACCTGTAAAATGAAGCGTTTACTCTTGTAAGTGTATTTTTACTGTTCTTGTAAACAATGTGTTTACAAATTTACCGTCACAAATATATGTTTCTTCACTTTCAATCAATGTAACACCAGTCATCTCCAGCAAGACAAAATTTGTTATTCCATATTCGACCACATTTTTTTTACTCTTTAGTTAATTGGAGTTAAATAACTCAATCAAAATTCATAATGGCAGAAAAAATTTATGATTTAAGGAACACACAATGTAATTTTGCTAGTGTTCAGTAGTGTGAAGGTCTAAGAGCAAAACTTGATAAATGAATCTCAGCCTGGATTCACGAGAGGTCGTTCCTGCCTGACAAACTTACTGACGTTCTTCAGTAGAACATTTGAGGCAGTTGACAGTGATAAAGAATATGATATTTTTTTTTGGATTTTAGTAAAGCCTTCGATAGAGGACCTCACAAGAGACTTAAGAAAAGTGGCAGCTTATGGTATATTTTAATTAGTTAAATTTTACTAATAAACGATATTCTAACCATATCCATCCTAACATAACGTTCCAAAATAACATATATGAAAAAATTTGCTTAAATTCATGTACGAGACATAGTGTTACTTTAGAAGGGTTGCTGCAGTACTCTTTCGCTGACTTCCCGGTTCACCCCATAAGAATTTTTTTTTTTTTTTTTTTTTTTTTTTTTTTTTTTTTTCAAACATAAGATGCTGTATAGTCCTTGTGGCTTAGCGCTTCTTTTTGATTATAATAATAATAATTCAAACATAAGACGTGTTATGTTTTTCACTCCATTTACAAGCTCTGTATAACCTATACTGATTTAGAGTATAATCATAATAATAATAATAGGCTGTTGGTACTGTTATGGGCTCTCCTCTTTCTAATTTTTATGGGGAGTAATTCAAAACTGCTTAACTCCCCATAAAAATTAGAAAGAGGAGAGCCCATAACAGTACCAACAGCCTATTATTATTATTATTATTATTATTATGATTATACTCTAAATCAGTATAGGTTATACAGAGCTTGTAAATGGAGTGAAAAACATAACACGTCTTATGTTTGAAAAAAAAATAATTCTTATGGGGTGAACCGGGAAGTCAGCGAAAGAGTACTGCAGCAACCCTTCTAAAGTAACACTATGTCTCGTACATGAATTTAAGCAAATTTTTTCATATATGTTATTTTGGAACGTTATGTTAGGATGGATATGGTTAGAATATCGTTTATTAGTAAAATTTAACTATTTAAAATATACCATAATGCCAATAAACGCAATAATACATAAAGGCGACATAAGCTTTTGGAACGTGAAGAGAAAAAGGCGACTCGCAGAGCGCACTTTACAACAGTTGCATAAACCCTTTTTTTATTGAAGTGTCAGCTACAAATCCGACTTTCTAAGCTAGACTTAAGTACTTTGATTAAAAAAAATTACTGAGCGGCGTACATGGCCATTCAAAATATAAAAACAGTAACTATTACTATTTTGTATGGTAACTTGAATGGTGATTTTTATATCAAAATATATAACTTAAATAATGTATAATTTAAATAAACTTTCAAAATAGTGATAGGATAGTAAAAGTGATATATTAATCAAGAATTTAACTACAGCAAAGAATCTAAAATTCATTATGATACATTTTGTTTATCTTCGTGAATTAACTCATACAATTTAAGTAATTGTTGCACTATTTTGAATAATCAGCTAAGAATATCTGTATTATCATCGTCTTTAACCATTTTAGTATGTAGGACTGTCTGCTTATAGAAGGATATCTGACTGAAAGAGCCTGCTCACTGCTCAACTACGCATACACATCCATCAACTGTGAAGTTAACAGTTTCCTCCCACAGTAGTCTTCCTTGGTCTCTATCCAAGTTTGGGGGACGGTATATCACACCTAAAATCAATTTTTCATGCCCCTCTGAAAATTCTACCCAAACAGACTCAGTATGTGTTTCGGATTTTATACCAGTTTTTATGCAACAATTTAAATGATCTCTGACAGAGTGCCACCCCACCCCCCTTTCCGATATTTCTGTCTACTTGGAACAATTTAAAACCCTGAATGTGAGGTTCAACAGGCATGTCCCTATTTTTCATATTAAACCACGTCTCAGTTATGGCAAAAACATCATTGTTACCCGCACTTGCAACTAATCTCAACTCGTCCATTTTATTTCTCGCACTACGACTGTTAGTATATTTTCGGAAACCCTCCCTTCTCTTTTTTCTTCCTTCCTGCTCCATTATGCCTGTTACTCTCCTTATCACCTAATGCCATTGGCTTTCCTATGTTCACCAATAATTAATTCTTCCTCATTCTTCCTATAACTGGTTTCCTTAAAACTCACACTGTCGCTACACTCAGAATACATTGATTTTGCACGAAAACCCATACCACTATTTCTAGTTTAAAGACCTAACAGCTCCCTCCACTGCGTTAACCAGTGCTCCTACCCGAAACCTAGATACGTGAACCCCATCCCTGGTATACATGTCATTTCTGCCATAGAAGAGGTCTCAGTTGTCTTGAATGTTACTGAATTTTCCTTACAGTGCTATTACTTGACCTCCTATACGATGAGCTGCCACTTTTCTTAAGTCTCTTGTGAGGTACTCTATCGAAGGCTTTACTAAAATCCAAAAAAACAATATCATATTCTTTATCACTGTCAACTGCCTCAAATGTTCTATTGAAGAACGTCAGTAAGTTTGTCAGGCAGGAACGACCTCTCGTGAATCCATGCTGAGATTCATTTATCAAGTTTTGCTCTTAGACCTTCACACTACTGAACACTAGCAAAATTACATTGTGTGTTCCTTAAATCATAAATTTTTTCTGCCATTATGAATTTTTATTGAGTTATTTAACTCCAATTAACTAAAAAGTAAAAAAAATGTGGTCGAATATGGAATAACAAATTTTGTCTTGCTGGAGATGACTGGTGTTACATTGATTGAAAGTGAAGAAACATATATTTGTGACGGTAAATTTGTAAACACATTGTTTACAAGAACAGTAAAAATACACTTACAAGAGTAAACGCTTCATTTTACTAGGTAAACACATTTTATAAGTAAACACGTTTTTTACAGGAACACTTTACAGGAAGAGTAAACACTATTATAGGTAAACACTGGCAGACCAGGGAATTACCACTGACAGGAATGTATTATTATCTATTAATCAAGGGGGAAGCGCTAAACCCGTAGGATTATACAGCGCCTGGGGGGGGGGAGGTTGTGGAAGGCATTCAGGCTTAATTCGGGGAACTGGAGCACAGATCCAATTCCCTAAATCAAGAGCCCCTCACCAACATCAAGGAACCTTCCTTGAGGGGGACAGGAATGTAGGTATCCTCCCGGGGGCCGGACAAATGGATGACTCTGTCCACACGATGGACTATTAAGGAAGGAATCGGTTTATATAGATTCCCAGTAGTGTAGACAGCCTATGCTGTCTGCCAGCTGAGTTCATATTTTGTGCCATGCTCGTGCTGCCACCTATAAGCCCATACCCAGTTCAGAAACACCAGGGTTACATCGCTCACTTGACGACCAGGCATCGTAGTCACTATTATAATAACAGGGAAGCGCTAAACCGTAGGCAATTCCCTAGATCAGAACCACCGCCTGAAAAAACCTCCGCAGATTATCTTTACAGTGTGTGCGGGGGAGACAGGTCATGGAAGGTATTCAAGCATAATTCTGGGAACTGAAGCAGATTAAATTCCCTAGATCAAGAGCCCCTCACCAGCACAAGTAACTTTCGTTGAATGGCCTAGATTAAGAGCCCCTCATCAGTATCAACGAACCTACCATGGACGGGTACCGAGATATTCAGTAACTGTGCGGGAAGAGTAGAACCCGTGTCACAAGCGTACTTGGGGAAGTGGGAGGAAATCAATTCATTTCGTAGAATCAAGAGCCCTCACCATCAGACCATGCTTGGGTTTAGATTATTACATTCATGGAGGAACGCAATATCCATAATGTCATTGTTCAGGAGAATGAGACATCCAACCGATCCAGGGAATTTGAGCATTGGTCAGTTCCTTTGATCAAAGTCCCTCAAATTCAAGGAACCTTGTCAGGATTATTATTAATCAAGGGGGAACCTAAACCCGGATTATAAGCGCCTGGGGGGATGTGGAAGGCATTCAGCTAATCGGGAATGAGACATCAAATTCCCTAATCAAGGCCTCACATCAAGGAACATTGTCCAGGATCACTGCAACATAAGCCCTAAACCCAAAGGCAGACGCAGGATACTTGCATTATAATCAAGGGGGAAGCGCTAAACCCGGAGGATTATAGTGCCTGGGGAAGGGATGTGGAAGGCATTCAGGCTAAATTCGGGGAACTGGAGCACAGATCCAATTCCCTAAATCAAGAGCCCCTCGCCAACATCAAGGAACCTTCCTTGAGGGGTGGATACTCAGCAAACTAAGCGCTAAACAATCAAAGTGTCATTAAACCGCTGAAAGATGTATGCTCAAGGATGAATTATTCGAAGATTTGTCCATTGACATTTTATATTCAATAATTGAGGGCGCATAACAACCATTTAAGTGGATCATACAGCTGTTTTTATGCAATTAGTATTAATATTTATGTGGATTGCAGCAGATCCGAATCCTGATCAGCCTACCTTGACGAGCCCCAATATCAAGAAACCTTCCCCAGATGGTTATACCACTAAGTCTCTCTAAATTACAAATTATAGTTCCGAAAAAAATGTTAGTATGAAAGGCAAATCATAGGAGCTGAATTTATTGTAATTTTCATAACATGGAAAATGACCAGTCAAACTATCTGTACATCCATCCTATGAGAAACCTGGCTTTTATACCTGATGCCTTCTTGCTTAGCAGTGAAATATATTTATTGGGGGGGGGAGGTGGAGTGAATACTTTACTCTCTCAGTAATCAAACATCACCTGTTAAAACTGGAGGCTATCAGGTTCGATCCAAGGAAGGTCAGGTGCAATTTCTTGAATCCATTCTCATGTCTTGATTATATTGGAAAAAAAAAAAGATTCCAGCTGCTGAACACTTGTAAAAAAAAAATTAGTACAGAAGACAAAATTATAAATAGCGAAATCACAAATGATATATAATCAACTCAATGCATTCGAGGAACTCCTGATCCAAGGAATTGTAACTTCATTGGATCGAGACTGATTACCTGCACATTCCGTTGCACTGTAAGACTCGGGAGTTTAGTGTTTCCTTGTGATTAATGAAAAAAGTGAAACAACCAGTTGACAACACGTGTCAAACTAAAAGCAGTAGATGCACATACTACCTCCAGACTACACTAGTTGAGAACATTTCACAACCTTCTCTCACAGTGAAGATAGATCATTTACAATATTGTATCTGAACCAAAATGTAAAATTGTTGCATGTTGCCATGAAGTAGAATTGTATTCAACATGTTACTACAATAATATTAAAAAATTAAACAATGTATTTCTGTTCATGCACGGTTGGGCCTGAACAAGGGCCAGACCAGTACTGTACAAGCGATGCTTCGTTCTGGACCTTAACCATGAACAAACAAGAAAAAACAATTACTATGTTTGAGTACTTCGGTATTTTAGTGGCAGCTGCAACCAAAACAGGTATTTAGTGGCAGCGAGGTGCACTAAAAATGGCGGTTGTTTTACATTTAAGCGCAGCAAGCTAACCAACTAAAAATATGGAGTGGGTATTTTTAGTGGTAGCAAGCTACCACTAAAAATGAGTATTTTTAGTGGCAGCGAGGCTACCACTAAAAATGGGTGGGTATTTTTAGTGGTAGCAAGCTACCACTAAAAATGCTTCATCAACAGCAAGTATTTCTGATTCAGTGTTTTTAATGGAAGCTAGGCTGCCAATAAAAACCAATTATCAAAAGCAACCTGATGATGAAAGAAGAGAGAAGAAAGAAGAGTGATGTAAAGTGAACATAATCCAGCGAGTTTGTTCACTATATGGCCATGTGAACCAAGAGTCCACTGCCTTAAACTGTTATGGTCCACTGAGTAGAAATAAGCAAGGAATTTGCTTTAGTTTTATATGTATTTTTAAAGCTGAACAGAGTTCATAACTTTTAGAAAATGCAGAAAATTTTCTAAGACTGTCTGTTGACAGTGTAAGTCCCTCGATGGAAGACTAGTCATTTTCTTTAAACAGAACTGGGGACAGAGCCCATAAACTTTTGAGGAAAAATAGTCATATATTCTTTGACTAAGTATAAATCATGAACAGAGACCATTAACTCCCTCACGGAAAGGAAAAAAAGAATTCTAGCCGTTTCTCCTTGAATAGTAGTACTGTTGACAGAATCTCATAACTTCTCCGACTTAAAGAAACATAGCCACATTTTCTGTGGCTAAGTTAAACCACGGAAGGTGTCTGTTAACTCCTTCCACGAAAGAAAGTCGTTTTCCTTGACTGAATACAACCAGGGACCGAGCCCGTGAGAAAAGAACCTACAGCCTTTACTTGGACCAAATAAAACTAAAAAATCTGATTCAGTCAATGAAACTAGTGCAATCATTTTCCTTGGTTCTGTAAAATTGTGGACAATAAAATTTCCTCTAGAGGAATATACAGCCATTTATCTTTTAACTGCATAGACAGTACATAACTCCCTCAGTGAACGAAATTCACTGTGTGACAGACGAAAACCAAGGACTTTTATAATTCCCATTTCAAGGCAAACTACAGCCATTTACCATGACTAAATAAAAGTGTGGACAGAGTATAGCACCTGCCTCGTACAAAGAAACCTACCATTATCCGAGACAGTCTATGAGTAGAATTGTCGAGTCCATCGCTTTCCTTACTAAAAAACCTAAAACATTTTCCCTGACTGAGTAGGTAGGAGTGGACAAAACCCACTAATTTCTTTGACAAAAGATACTTGTCAATTTCTTATCGATTACATAAAACTGTGGACATAATAGTCCCCTAACTTTTTTTGACGGGAAAGTCATTTTTATGACTGAACCTTCGTAAGAGGTTCCTAGGTGCTGGTGAGCAGCTCTTAATTGAACCTCTCTTCACCTCTATAGATCAAAAATGATTGTTCCCGTTTCCCTAAGCACTGTATAATTCCTACGAGTTTAGTTCTTCCCTAAAAATACTTTAATATCTTGAGTTGTTTAAAGGTACTACTACTATTTTCGAAGACTGAGCAGAACCCTAGACAAAGTCCAATTTCCACATTACATGAAACCAGTTATTTTCCTCGAGTAGAACTGTCGCATCAATTAATTCCGTTGACAAAACCTATACATTAGCCTTCATCGAGTGAAAATGTGGAGTGGAGTAGCACCATTCTGAAGAATGAGTTAATCAACTCTCTCGTTGGAAGAGAAGTTGTTTACCCTCAACAGGACTGTCTTTTACTAAATGTAAGTGTGAACCGAGTCCAACTCGCTCGTTGGGGGAAAAAAAAAAAAACATTTTATTGCGGTAACACTGGGGAATGAGTTTTCCCACGATGAAAGGCCATATACTCCTCTGGAGAAGTACTTTATGAGACCATAAGAAAGGAGCACTGCTGCAGGCCTACTGGCCCAAGCTAGACAAGTCCAAAGCACATCTACTAGTATAATTATCTAATCTTTTTTTTCAAAGCTACACAAGGTTGTAGCTTCAATAACGCTACTCTGGAGTTTGTTCACCTTATTCACAACTCCATCATCAAACCAATGCTTTTCATATCCTTTCTCTAATTATTGTTTTCCAACTTGAACTTTTCTAGGAGCCAACTTGACTGCTTCCCATTCCTCCAATTGCTATAGAACTCCTAGGAATGAACTTTTTTTTAACACAACGGCCGTCTCCCGTCGAGTTAGGGTGTCCCGAAAAAGGAAACACTTCCACCATCGCTCATATCACTGTCTTGCCAGAGGCGTCCCTATACTCTACTTCAGATCTCTCTCCATCAGAGTACTAGCACTGCTTCCCACTTTCAGAACTCTAAGTCCGGCTAAAGTTTCCCTACATCCCTTCATGTTACCTTGCCCACACTCCAATAGCACGTAGTTATAAAAACTACTTGACTCCACACCATATTTACCACGCTCGCACATGCCTGCTGAATATCCAAGCCAATCGCATTAAAAACCTCCTTTACCCCCTCCCTCCAACCTATCCACTAGATTTATACACCCTCTGAGCCATCCTATTTTCGCTTTAAATGTCCAACCACCTCAAGGCTCTGGATAATACTTTTAGTAACCCCTCACTTTCTCCTATTCTCCACACTACAAATTTTCTGCATATTTACACGACACAGTGCCCTCAGGTATATCTAAACTGCCACCAGCCTCTTCCTTGCTCTAAAATGCACAACCATGCTTCACACTCATATAGAGGTGATGGGTCCCATTATTCTCTCAAATATTTCCATTTTTGTCACCATGGTTAATGTTCTTGATAGCGACACATGTCGGAATGCACCACCCATCCTTTTTCCTATCATCAATTCCATGGTTCACCTCGTCTTTCATCGACCCATCCGTGGGTTAACTCTACTCTCAAATAGAAAGAATACACTTCCTCTATACTCCCCATATTAAAAGGGAACATTGCCTTCTAATAATATTCCGTCTCCAGCCTCTTCCTAGCTACAAAATTCACAGCCTAACCTTCTCAACCATATAAGTGTTGTAACAACTATTAACCAAACATTTCCACCCCCCCTTTTTTTTTTTTTTCAACAAGCCGGCCGTCTCCCACCGCCTCCATGTATAACGTGCTGTCTCCACAGATGCCAGAATGCATCACCCACCTTTTCCCTCTTCATCAATTCTATGGTTCACCTCATTTTTCATAAACATCCGTCGATAGTCTACTCCTAAATATCTGAAAACATTCGCGTCCTCCATATTCTGCATATTTAGAGAACACATTGCCCTCAGGTATCTTCACTACCTCCACCCGCTTCCTCGATGCAAATTTAACAGCCTATGCTTCACACCTACATGTGAAGGTACCACTATTCTCTAAAACTTCTTTTCTTTTGCCTCCATGTATAACGTGCTGTCTCCACAGATGCCATAACACACCACCTACCTTTTTCAAAACCCTTCATCAATTCTATGTAGGTTCACCTAGTCTTCATAGATTTAGCCGCCGTTAAGTCCATTCCCAAATGAGACCACATTTACCTCGTCTTTAATCAACAAAATCCGCTGACAAGTCCACTCCCCAACATCAGAAAGCGTTCACTTTTTCCATATTCTGCATATTAACAGGACACATTGCCCTCAGATCCTACTGCAAAATTCACAGCCTATGCTTCGCATCCATGTAAGTGTTGGTAACTATTATCTAAACATTCCCCTTTTTGCCTCTCTCCACAGATGCCAGAATGCATCACCCATCTTTTCCCTCTTCATCAATTCAATGTTTCACCTCATTTTTCATAGACTTATCCGCCAATAAGTCTTCCCCTAAATATCTGAAAACATTCACTTCCTCCATATTCTGCCAAAATTCTCAACCTATTTTTCACACCTATATAAATGTTGGTACCACTATTCTCTAAAACTTCTCTTTTGCCTCCATGCATAACGTGCTTTGTTACCACAGATGCCTCACTGCACCACCCAATGCCTTCAATCTATAAACCTGACAGCCTTTCCACTAATGATCACCTAAAATCTTTATTACCATCTTGTAATTTCTTACTTCCTTACTACTTTACCCGTCCCATCTACAATACTCCATTTTAAATTTCACAGTAGTATATCACCTAATACAGAACTTTCCTTTCACTGTACTCTATTGTTTTGAAACACCAACGCCTTCCATACAGAACTTGCCCATTGTACAAGTGAACTATAATCAACAACTATATGGTTTGTTATATATTTTACACATCAAATTCTTAACTCTAATGCCGCAATTGAATTTATAACTACTTTTCCAAGAATTTTCTTAAGGATTGCCACGCCAGACAAGCCTCGAATAACAGTCTAGTATAAATAGCATATTTAACTGCTCCCATCTGTTCTACATTTGCTTTCAGTATCACAAAATGTAATTAATTGGTGAGCAATACTTACAATAAAAATTCTTATTGCAAATCGCGCTGTTGCCCAAAGTTAAGCACTTCCTTTTTGCCCCTTAAGTCATCCATAGCAAATATTTAGACTCACTGGCATTGATGGTCACCAAGAAGCTTGATGTTGAGTAGTGGTAAATGGATGTCTGAAAACGTAATTTATTTTTAAACTAGTAATTCAAACTAATTCATTTAATGACCAATTCTGAAAATTAATCAAACTAAGCCGACGATGCATTTGTCCAATGTTAAACAAAATATGCTGCGCCTAACAGTTTATCATACACTGAGATGCTCAAGAATCTTACTATACATGCAAATCATTTGAATGTCAGTACTATCAAATTTAGTACTGTAATAAAAGACAAACATCCTGAAAACTAATAATACTGATAAAAGAAAAACTTACTTGGATAAAAGCTGAAACAATAAAATTCATGTATATAAGCTGTAAGGAAAAAAAAGGTTATAAGGCTGTAAAACAATAGTTGCAACTCTCTAAAATAAAAATTAATAATGAAGGAAAAAAATAAGCTAACTAAAAAAAGAAAAAAATTGGTTATACACCAGAAAAAAAATGCAATCAAATTATACTTTATATTAAAAGTATTAAACATTGTAATAGTACATCAACAAAATTTTTATGTTATTAGTATTAAAAACGTATTAATAAAATGCTGAAAGAAAAATGGGTTATGCTGAAAGAAAACTGGATTAGGCTGAAAGAAAAATAAGTTAGNGCTGAAAGAAAATTAAGTTAGGCTGAAAGAAAAATAAATTAGGCTGAAAGAAAACCGGATTAAGGTAGAAAAATGAATTAAGCTGAAAAGTGGATTAAGCTGAAAGAAAAATGGATTAATGCAGAAAGAAAAAAAAATGTTTACCCAAAATAATGACATGCTGAGCTGAAAGGAAAAATATTTATAGGGGCTGAAAGAAATGAGAATTTTAAGCTCAAAGGTAAACAATGAAGCTGTTTAAGTCAGGATCAAAAATAAATCAAGAAACAAACCTTAAATCTTCACGATAAACAATATTTGGTTACAAAATGAAAATAATTATTGTACACAGCATCAATGATATTTAAATTACAATTAAATATTTTTATGCCAAGGAAAATAAATTTTTCTAAATACATTTTACAAAAGTAAGAGCTCAAATGTACACAGTAAGTTTATAACAAATTAAGTTAAATATTAAAAATATTAGCTAGACAGTGACAATACTGGAACAAGGGACTGAATTGGAAAGGGTAATCAGAGATCAATTACCAGATTAATCAGGGTAGGCTGAAAATTAATAATTTTATAAACGGTTATGCGGAAGGAAATACTTAGATTGCAGTATTATGGCTAACCAGTCATAGCAGACCTTTTAACGCTACCAGGGTGACGTCAGCCGTTAGGGCTACCTAGGGTGTCGGCAGCCGTTAGGGATACAGTGTTGACAGCCGTTAGGGCTGCCCAGGATGATGGCAGCCTTTAGAGCTACCGAGGGTGATGGCAGCCGTTAGGGCTACCGAGGGTGTAGGCAACCGTTAGGGCTACCAAAGGTGTTGGCAGCCGTTAGGACCACCCAGGATGTTCGCAGCCTTTAGAGCTACCGAGGGTGATGGCAACCGTTAGGGCTACCAAAGATGTTGGCAGCCGTTAGAGCGACCCAGGATACTGGCAGCAGTTAGGGCTACTCAGGATGTTGGTAGCCTTTAGAGCTACCAAGGGTGATGGCAGCCCTTTGGTTGAAGGGCTCTCTATTTTTATTGCACATATGATCAAATGCTTCAAATTATAAACTTAAAAATTGTATACACAAATAAATGCGTTCAACGCGTACGGATCACAAAGCGCCAGGACAATGAAAAGGTGGTCGCAGGTTTACAGATAAAAAATCTAATTGGCTTAAAACATTACAATACATTCACCAACCTTTCGCCAGGTGCACTAAGTACCGAGTGTCTTACTGTCTTCCAGAGGCGGTGAAGACAAACTTTTCTGAAAACAAAATGAAAACTTATTAAAACTTGTTAGTTATCTTACTCGTATTAAGTTGGTTTTTAAAACTTTTAACACGAAATAGTTACCGCAAACATGTTTGGGTAACATATAGCAGCGCTGTATGACCCTTGTTGGTTTTGCGCTTTTAATAATTGTAATATATTTATATAAATTTCAAAATATATAAATCACCACAGTATATATATTTAACCCGCTTAAACATATACGTATAATTATATTCATAGACTAGCGCCAAGTCTTGTTCGCGCAGAATACCTTATTTTGGCGCCATCGTAGTTACACTTGCACAACTTTCTCATTACACTTGTTTTTGGTGCCAACTGTTACATTGAGCAACATGCATTTCACGTTTCTGGCGCCAACAATTATTTTGTTCAACATACATTACCTGTTTCTGGCCCCAACTTTTACTCTGCACCACAAATATTTCCTGTTTTTGGCTCCAACTATTTTCGCTAGATGCATTTCCTCTTCTGGCGCCAACTTCTACTTTGCGCTGCGCACATTTTACCTCTTGTTGGCACCAATAATAGCAGTAGCGCTAAACCCGTAAGAAGTAATTATCTTGAAGGGAAGCGCTAAACCAGAGGCATAAAACGCCTGGAAAATGGGAAGCCTATCAGGTTCAAAGTAAAAGGGTCGAACAAGTCCAATGCCTTGGATCAAGAGCCAGAACTTCCCCCCACCCCTGCAATGGATGTAAATAAAAAATAGAGCAGCTCTAAACTAGCATGAGCCACAGTGCCACGGCAATTGGAAGTATTCAGATACAAATAACCTGCGACAATTCCATGGATTATTAACCTGTCACCGTGGTCTAGGCATTTCCCCAGGAAGTGGGTGGCCGTATCAGGCAGCGTCCTTTATACAAACCTTAATTAAAGCTCTAACGTATGTACAATAACAAACAATATTGGTATATACACCGTCACACTACAGTAGCAGTAGTCGTGTATGTATATTATATATATGTATATTATTTTTATATATATATTATATATATTTTATAATAAATATAATAATATATATTAATATAATATATATACATATACATTATATACACATATATTTATATTAAAATTATATATATTTATTTATATATAATTTATATATTATATATATATTATAATTTATATAATGATAAGATAAATTATATGTATTATATATATAATATATTTAATATATATATATTATATAATGATATATATAAATATAATGTATATATATATTATATATATTTATAATTATATATATATTAATTATAATATATAATATAATTCATAATTATATATTTATATAATGATTAATATAATTAAGATTATATATATAAAATATTATATATTATATATTTATAATAAATGAGTTATATAATATATAATTTATAATAATTATATTATAATAATTATTTTATAATGTATGTAAATTTATACATAAAATTTTACCATATATATTTAACATTATATTATATTATATTAATATTATTTTATATATATATGTATTTATAATATACATAATGATAGATTTATAGCATGCATAAAGTTATTTAATATGTAAGTATATAATTTATATTTATAATATAGTATATAGACAGTATATTTAAAAGTGAGATATTAAAAAGTAGTCTTATATATATATAAAGGTGCATGTGATAATTTTAATATAGTTAAATGATTAGAAGTAATTTGTAGGTGGAAGGTGGAATTAAATAATGTATAAATTAAAAGGGTAATAACATAATTTATGCTATATATGATATGTGATGGGAGATTTAAAAATAAAATCAAAATATTATATAAATGATGATTAAATAGAAAGATTTATATTAACAATATAAATTAGTATATATGAATGATATTTTGAATAAATTTATATAGTATATATTTGAGTATAATTAATATTAGATATTGGATGACATATATTATATGAAATGATTATCATAATATATAAACATGAATTTATGTATTATTTATAAAATATATTATGACGATGTAATATATTATACACTATATTTTTAATCATATACGGTATAATATAATATTATATATAATTATATTAAATGTATAGTATATACAGTATTAAGGATTTAGATTTTAAGATATGTATACAAGATACCAGATATAATATGAAAATAAATAATACAGTGGGTTACCAAATTGAAGTAGTATAAGATTTGGCTTATTAGAACATTAGTATAATAGAGTAATTAATACTTCTGAATCTAGTATGAGCAAGTATATAGTATTATAAAGTTATAATATTCATATAGTAATATTACAATATGGAAGTAAATAGCCATATTATTGATATAACATAGTATATTACATAGTATAGTATTATATTATATTCATGAAGACTTAATATATTACAATTATATGTGTCATGTAAATTAAAGATGACATAATTAATTATATACCTATTGGAACAGTAGTACATGTTATAATTACAATGAAATAATAATAATACATATATTATAATGATAGTATAAATGAATAATTAAGTATACTATTAATGATAATGTATAATATACCATGACATATTATATGATATATATATACAACAGTATTAATTACCATGACATATATATTATATACATGATAATATATTTAATATACATATGTTATTATATATTAATTAATAAATTCATGAATATATATATTATAATGCTATTTATGTATCATTATATATAAATATTATTTATATTATATATATAATATAATATATAATACATATATATTAAATGCATTATATATATATATAACCATGAATATATATATATACCATGACATGTATATTATATACCATGATCATATATATATATATATACATGACATATATATATAATTATTAACATGACTAGTATATATTATACCATGACATATATATATATACCATGACAGTATATATATAATACCATGACAGTATATTATATATACCATGACAGTATATAATTAACCTACCATAATATATATAAATACAATGATATAAAATATACTGCATTATTTACCATAAGTATTATTAATTATTAACCATGACATAGTATATATATACCTGATATATAATAATACCATGAACAATATAATTATATCCAATCAGTATATTTAAAACACATGAAGTTATATAACCATTGAAATTGATTACCAGATCACATATATTACATGGAAGTACCGCATGCTAAACACTACCAATAAAATTAGCAATGCATTCTAAGATTCTATGATTGTTATTCTGTCAGTACTATCCTAAATTGATTAATAATGAGTATTATGAACGTCAATATATTTGAATTGAAATACCTATAAGTGTAAATATAAATGGCTAGAACATGGCTACAGAACATAAGTGAATCGATGGGCTGAGGTGAGAACGCTTTCCAATGAAATTACAAAATATGAAAATTGATCTCAGAATCTTTCTAATGATTACTATAGCAGATATACCAATCCTCAATTATAAATTATCTGGGTTACACTCAGGTGTTAGAAAGTACTATTGAAGTGAAATAACACCAGTTTATTTAGGAGTAAATTAGAAGAAACAGGAGATAGCCTAGCAGCAGTAGCAAGGCAACAACCTTCCATATATCTCGTACCACAGAAGGGAACGCTAGTTGAGGTAGATGGCCTCGCGACTATTACACACTGCAAGGAAATTCGCTACCTCAACAGGATTTCTAACAAGCTATTCTTGATTGTGATCTAGTACAAGTGCTGCAGTCATTGGTGCTTGTGGTAACCTAGGAGAGTTAGATTTACGTTACAAGTCAGGTGCAAGAGGCAAACACAGGTACCTTTTATACGACTAAGGTAATATTGCGCGGTAAACAACTACCGTCATTTACTACTAGGTAAGGCACTAGAAGGTGATAACTTCACAATATATTAACTGAGTAAAGTGAGTAGCCCCATCTCCAGTAACTATTTACTAGACTAACAATGTACAAATGAAAGTCCAAACCTCATATAATTTACTATTAAATTACAGGTGAATAGCAAACAATATAATTTAATTTAAAAAGAGCAGTTTCATAGGAAACGACAACCTATTAGTAAGTTTAAAAGTGGCATTATCAAAGGAAATACCTATTTACATATCCCAGGCAGAAGGGAAAATCTATGTTAGTATGGTGAATGGTTTTGATCACGGAATTGGAGCCGTTTTCTCTCACCTCGACCTATTACCTACAAGTGACTTACGTCAATGGTAAACAGGTGACATGCAGCATTAATGACTTAATTAACCATAAACTAGGTATATATGATTCTTACGGGTTTACCGCAGGTGCAAGGAGGCTAAGACACAGGTACCTATTTACTACTAGGTAACAAGTGCAGCAGGTGCAAGGGGACTAACAACCAGGTGCCTATTTACTACTAGCTAACAAGGGCATCGGAGGTAAGGAAACTTGCACCCAGGTACCTATTTACTACTAGGTAACAAGGGCAGGAGGGGCAAGGAGACTAGCACCCAGGTACTTATTTACTAGTATGTAACAAGTGTAGCAGGTGCAGGGTGACTAACACTCAGGTATCTATTTACTACCAGGTAACATGGGCACCAGGTGCACAGAGGACAACACCCAAGTAGGTACCTATTTACTATCGTAACAAGCGTAGCAAGTGCACGGAGAACACACAGGTACCTATTTACTACTAGGTAACAAGTGCAGTAGGTGCAAGGGGACTAACAACCAGGTACCTATTTACCACTAGCTAACAAGGGCAGCGTTTGTAAGGAGACTAGCACCCAGGTACCTATTTACTACTAGGTAACAAGGACAGTAGGTGCACGGAGGCTAACACCCAGGCACCTATTTACTACTAGGTAACAAGTGTAGCAGGTGCACGGAGGGTAACACCCAGGTACCTATTTAATACCAGGTAACAAGGACGGCAGGTGCATGGAGGGTAACACATAAGTACCTGTTTATTAACAAGTGTAGCAGGTGCACGGAGACGAACACCCAGGTACCTATTTACCACTAGGTGACAAGAGCAGCAGGCGCAAAGAGGCGTAACACACGGGTATTTATTAACGGACGGAGTATCGAGCCTTCACCAACTATCCTTGCACCTCTACTAAACCATACGGGTTAGCGCTTCATATTAAAAATGCAACGCGTGTCCCTGATAATACAACACTAATATATTTTGCAAAATTCTGATTTTTTTTTTTAGATCTAGGAGTCAGATCCCCCCCCTCCCTCCTTCCCTAGTATATTAGTTATAACTAAGCGCTAAACCCATAAGGGTCCTTCAGCGCTGCCTTGATGCACTAATTATTTTGGTAAATGTTAAGCATATTACAAAATCTTCATAATATATATACATTATATATATATATATATATACATATATATAAATATATATAATATATATATATATATATATATATATATATATTATATATATATATATATATATATATATATATATATATATACACACACACGAGTACTTCCATAGGCCAGTAGTCCTATGGAAGTGCTCATATTTTATGTTCTCATATTAATATATTAATATCCCGCATATATTAGAGGAATTTTATGTAATGAATTTTGGGTTATAATTCCAACACAATTCGTTTCTGAAGCCTAGTAAAATAATATTGTAATCATGGGGAGCGCTAAACCCGTAGGATTATACAGCGCCTGTTGTAGACAGCCTGTACTGTCTGCATAGACATCCTATGTTGTCTGCCCCCTCTAGGCCTGCCCAGGGCAGTGATGCGATGCCCACTCCATCACTTTTTTACACAGGGTTTGACAAGTAGGTTAAGGATTTCTAGCGTTAATGACGTGCTATTTACGGGTTAAGGATTCCTACTTTATTGACAAGCAAAAGACTTTTTACCTACATCAGCTATTTGAAAGCTTTTTTTTGTTATGAGACATAAAAGGGGGAATAGGATAATTTGGAGCCCGGGGGCCAGATTTCCTTTTGATAAACTGCTTTTTCTCGAAACTCAAAATGTTGTATGACGGTTCCTACTCGAGTCATCCTGGAGATAAATGATTCAATAAGTGATGTTCGGGAGAAGGGACAGTCAAGTGAATTGCTGCGTCTGCCGTTGTGGTATGAAGCTTGTTTTCACGCGCCCTTTGAGTGGCCCAAGTGGGGGTACTTTAAAATATTGGCATTATACTAACAGTAAGGCCCCCCACCCTTCTTGTGTTAAGGTTGCTGAAATGCAATCTACCAGGATGGGTCCAGGCGAGAGAAAGACTCTGCTCTGTTCTTACTCTTTCAAGCAGTCACAAAAGAAGAGGGGGGAGGGCAAGAAAAACCAAGAAAGTGGAGCATACTCAAGGTATGACTTATTGTGCCCATACAGAATCTTGAACCCCATGTCGCGATGCGAGTACGCGAAGTTCCGTAAGTTCCTGGCGCTTTTTTGAAAGATTTCCACGTGATTCTTATGGCTTTTTGTATCAAATTTCCCCCCCAAGGATTTAACTTTTCCCGGGTCCCAACGCCCCCCATTCATATTCACGCCCGGCATTCCCCTTATGGCCTAGGACCAGATATTTTGTTTTTTCTCAGGTGAAATGTTACTTGCCATCTTTTTTCCCCAAGCTGATATACTCTTATGTGATTTATGAGCTTAAAACTTTCTGCATATGGAGGGATTTGGGACGAGAAAAAAGGTCATTGAAGTAGACTTCCATAACAAGGTCCCGTCACTTCCTTGTGGAACACTTCCCCAATAGGATGTCTTGCTGATTCCCCTTTTTCCTTTGGAAAAAACCCCTTGATTCTATCATGAAGGAATCACTGAGGGGACATAGCATAAAACCCTGAAATTTCCCCAGAGCTTGCATTTTTTTGCTAAAAACCCCTGGTGCCCCCCCCGGTAAAAAGCACCAGCAATGTCAGTGCTACCACACAGCTGATTTTGGGTCACCCGTATGTGCCACTTAGTGGGGGGTTTTTTAAAACCAGTATCAGCGAGAAACCCTTTTCCCTGAAGCCATATTGACGATCAAAATAGTGGTGAAATAAAAAAAAAAACTCTTTCATTTGTCTTGAGATTATTGTTCAAGGATCTTCCCAGTGATTGCCCGGAGTGCCCCTGGTCTGTTTTCTGATTTTGCTTGCTCTTCTTTTTGGAAAGGGATACATTTGCCTCTATCCCAAAAAAAAGACCATTTACAGCACTAACAGTGCTGAATGATCGAGTTTAAAGGGTGCTGCTGTGGTCTGCACTCTTGTCATAAACTTGGGTCAACTTGTTGAGCCCCCAAACTTTTCTTGGTAAGTGATTTAAAAGGAATCACCTCTTCCTGCTATTGTCCCACTGCATTTTGATACATTCTTCCAGCTAGCCCGGGAAATGCATTTTGGGAGCAAAAGGTTCGGGAAAGAGGTCCTTTTTCTCGACTACTAGTATGGTGGTCCCCCTCCTGTCGTTAGAGGTGGAATAGTTCATCAGGCGAAACCTTGTCTTCCTTGACAGGGGCCACAGGTTTTGGAGTTCCCTACCTGTGCTAGCTTTCTTTTTTTGTCCCCTCCCCTTTTTGCGTTGGGCCATTTTGAATTCACCCCAAAGGCTACAGGCTTTCCTGTCAAGTTCCCGTTTATAGGGTTTTTGGGTTTCTTATACCTTCGTATGCCCTTTTACTTAGGTGCAGCCTCTCTACAAGAAAACCAAACCCTATTGCAGTGGGAATGTTTTTGTAGATTAAAATGTGTCCCCTGAAGGGGTTTCACTGATTGTCAGCACCCCCTTTAAAAGGAGCTTTCCCAAACGGTGGTGGCGAGCTCAGGCAAAGGGCTGCCAATTACTCTTTTCCCATACCAGGTTTTGCGTGTGGACTCCCCCCCTGTTTGTTGGGTCCTAAGTGTGTAAAAAAAACCCCTTTTTGGTCAGTGATCAGGAGCCCAGGGGTTGACAATTACCATACGTTTTCCCCGATCACTCCCTAGGGTCAAGGAGGGGGCCGGATGTGATAGGGGAAAACAAAGTTTTTCTTTTAAATACCGCAAGAAGGTCATCAAAATCCCCCTGAATAAGGGGTTTTTTGAGGTCCCAACAATTATGAATGTTGTGTTGGAGCAAGGGAGTCCACATTTTCCTTTTGGAAATTCATGGGTTTGATGTTGCCACTGAGGTGTGTACATTGACTTTACGGCCCCCCCTTTCCTAGGACACTCCCCCCCCTCCGCCCTTTTTCGCCCCTTTCCCTTCCCTCTTTCCCCTGTGAACCTCCGTTCCTTTTTTAAAAAAACCCGAGTTAGTCCACGGTTTTTTTCCTTTAACCTCCACGCTCCCCTGCAAGAACCCACAAGTAGGTCGGGGTTTCCACCGTAGAAACAGTGACAATAACAGTAGGACATATCATCGTTGGCAGGATTCCATCCGAATTCCCTGCAACGCTAGTGAGGGGGCGAAGCTGACACCATTATAGCTGGGGGAGTAGTAATAATGAGTATTAGTATACCCGATGAACCACCAGGTAAGCCAAACCAAGTAGGGAGTGACGAACGCTTAGCCACCGTGGGGAGACGATTTTATGGGATACCTGAAAAGGGAGAACCTTGTATCAGTGGGGAGAAAGGCTACCAGGGCATGTGGGCCACTGGATGGGAAAGTACGAAGAGCCACTCAGACAAGGCTAGACATTCGGAAAACATTGAAGTTAAAGGGTAGGGTGTTAAGATCACCAGAACTTACAAGTTTCCACCCCCAGAGGTCCAGGCAGCGGAAACTGGACAGTTGAAGTTAGACCAGAGTCTGGTGGCCGGACGGCACTCTTGTCCAGGGCCCACTGTAGGGGCTTGCGGGAGGCAGACTTGATTTAGACTTAGCATCTACCTTCGCCGGCGAGAGGATTTGTCAAACTTATTGGGAGACCATATAACTTCCACAGGGTAAACAATAAATAAGCAGTACAAGTCCTTAACACACACACACACACACACACACACACACACACACACACACACACACACACACACACACACACACACACACACACACATACCTAGTTGGCGGAGGTAGCGACTGTACATATTAATTCATATATTTACCCTTCAAGGAAGGTTTAGGTAAGTTTATACAGTTAGTAACTAATATTAGAAATAGAGAAGTAACCTTAGATGTTAATATTGTAGCCTTAGGACGTTAACGTAGGTAGGCTTAGGCTTTTAATATAGGCGAATATTAGGTTATATTATCTAAATAGAACTGGTAACCCCGTGCTCAAACGAAGGCGGGAGTGAGAGAGACTCCAGCTCTCGTCTTTAAGACCAGACACTATCGAGACAGCAGATGAAGCAGGTCGGAGAACCCGCGAGTCTTCATACATTTGCCTGTGGAATACAAAATCATAGAGGCTTCCCTAAGTACTGTGGAAATTCGTCTCTTCATAGGCCAGCCACAGTAAGACAATACCTTCCATTTCTCTCAGCATTAGTTGGCCAATGATATTCTGGGAAAACGTGGGTTTTAGTCAGTCTGTGGGGTCTTGAGCAGACGGACACCCTAAGACCAAATAAGTCCTTCACTGCACATGGTTTCCTGAGGGTGAGGGACCAGAGGACTCTACACTACCAAGCGAGTTAGTCCATCATTCGTGCATGTAGTTAGGAATTTCTTGCAAGATCAGTTGCATATGGAAATTGCCATAAAAGCCACTTGTGAGTCTGGGACAACTAATCTCAGAGTGTCTGTATCAACAGTACTTTCCAGGGTGAGCAGCTCACAAGGAGGCAGTCCAGACAAATTTCCACGACCTGCCACCATCACGGCATCACCAATCATCATTGATAAACTACGCAAATTAAAACGCCACTGCGCATCAACTCGGCCTGCTACACCCATAACCAAAATGAATAATCAAGACCACCATCCCGCCACACTATCACCACACCAACTCAACATCGCCAATACTTACCACCAAAAGAGAAGAGGAGGGGAGAAGACCGGACAAAAAAAAATGAAAGAAAAGAGAGACGCTGCAAGCAACGTGCAAGGAGAATGACCAGAGACTTAAGCTTGCATCCTCCGTATTTCCTTGATAATGCTCTTGGATTTCCATATACCTGTTATCCATTAATCTAACTACACTCTGCAGAGCGAAATGATCTGGAGTTTCAGTATGTGGGCTTGTTGACTCAGCAGTGTTATATTTCACATGGTTCATCCTATTTGCAAAGAAGCACTCATACAATCATTACGATATCTTGAAACGAAACTTGAAGACACGATTCCACATCTGCGTGTTTAGAATCATTTGTATTATTATTATAATCAAGGGGGAAGCGCTAAAACCGGAGGATTATACAGCGCCTGGGGGGGGGGGATGTGGAAGACATTCAGGCTTAATTCGGGGAACTGGAGCACAGATACAATTCCCTAAATCAAGAGCCCCTCACCAACATCAAGGAACCTTCCCTGAGGGGAGAATCATTTGTAAGGCTGGGCAAATTACCACTGTGAACAAACACAGTTAAGAAAACCAATGACAGGAGAGAATGCCTCAGTAACTTTGTCTCAGGTTAGTCTTGTTCACATAATTTGTTGCCAGAATTCTAGCAAACTTTGAACAAAAAATTATATCCATTTACATTTTAAAGCGGCAGTATTGGTTGCCATACTGAATATCTGGAATTGTGCCAGAGTGAGAACTCCACACCCACCTGGTTGTGGGTTCTATTTAACAATTATCAGCATAGAAAAACGCAGTGTCAGGGAATTTGAGTTTTGGTAAAAAATCAACTTTTACTGCTGGGTAAATTGCCATAGCCTTCTCAATCTAGTTAGGCAGACTTCAATTTCACCAGCTACACTTTTTGTATCAAATTTCGATACAGGAATATACTGCTAACCTATTCCATATGATAGTTAAATACCATACAGCAATGGGGAGCGTAAACTATGTTTTTTAATTATATTCCGTCACAGAAGATGAGTTCCATACATCAAATGTGAAGATTTGTTAGCCGAAGGCGAAAGACTTCAGTAGAACGATAAGGACAAATCGTCAACTACATACAACACCAGTGGGATGTTCAAGAGCTTAGTTGAGATGATCTACAATAAAGACACACTTGATTAACAGTAGTGTGTATTTATTGATGCAGTATCTAACACATGCCTATACATTCTCTAATCTAGTTAATTATAAATTTAAATGGATGTGGTTGCTGTATAATCCGAGAGAAGTATGTACAGAACTCGCCGTGTATGATACTATGAACCCAGCCGTTTACGTATATGACCTAGCCGTTAGGTACTAGAACCCAGCCGCTTGTACGGTATAACTATGAACCAGCCGCTTGTACGGTATACTATGAACCTAGCCGCTTGGTAACGGCGTATACTATATGAACCAGCCGCACTTGTACGTGTATACTATGAACCTAGCCGCTTGTACGGTATACTATGAACCTAGCCGCTTGTACGGTATACTATGAACCCAGCCTTTGTATCGTATACTATGAACCCAGCCGCTTGTACGGTATAACTATGAACCTAGCCGCTTGTACGGTATACTATGAACCTAGCCGCTTGTACGGTATACTATGAACCTAGCCGCTTGTACGGTATACTATGAACCTAGCCGCTTGTACGGTATACTATGAACCTAGCCGCTTGTACGGTATAACTATGAACCTAGCCGCTTGTACGGTATACTATGAACCCAGCCGCTTGTACGGTATACTATGAACCCAGCCGCTTGTACGGTATACTATGAACCTCAGCCGCTTGTATCGGTTATACTATGAACCTAGCCGCTTGTACGGTATACTATGAACCTAGCCGCTTGTACGGTATACTATGATCCTAGCCGCTTGTAGGGTATACTATGAACCTAGTCGCTTGTACGGTATACTATGAACCTAGCCCCATGAGCGGTATTCTATGACACCAGCCCCTTTTACGATATACTATGACTGCAGACTCTTGTACGGTATACTATGACCCCAACCCCTTGTATGGTATACTATGACCCCACCCCTTTGTACGGTATACTATGATCCCAGCCCCCTGTAACTCAATGCAATAAACAGGCCTATAGCAGTCTTTCCACTCCCCAGGTGATCTAGGAACTATAAGTCAATCCTTCCCGCAAGAGGCTTAAGTCCTTAGTTCAGGATTTTCAAGAAACCTATTGACTGTAATTTAAAATATTCAAACTGCTCAGTAGGTAAAAATCCTTATTATTATTATAATTATTATTATTATGGAGAACGCTAAACCCGTAATGATTATAGAGCGCCATCAAAGTCCTCAAGGGACTCAAGAGCCGTAGCTCCCTTTTAAAGTCTTTGAAGCTGAAAATTAACATACCCAAGAGGCCCTGGAGCTATACATCAACACACTCAAGAAGCCCAGGAGCTTAAACTCAACTAGTCAAACTGTCGATATAGATGACCCGAAGAGTTTTGCTCTTATTTTGACCTCAACCATCAGTGTACTTGCCTTTTTTTCGATAAGTGTTTCAGAAAAGGGACACTTTGATAAATGAGATACATATGTTACTATTTTTGTATCTTTATTCTGGAGAAGTTTCTCCAGCCAGTGGCTTTTTGAGTCCAGCGTTGAGAACTATAGAAGATGAGGAATTTGACGAAATCATTCCGTCAGCCTGGAGGCGATATGTTCACTCCAACAGTATTGATGGACTGATCACATCGACTCCAGGTTGAGGACTAATTACCTCAAACGCCTCTTCATCTTCCGCCATTCTTCCCTCAGCCTGGAGACGATATGTTCACTCCATCAGTTTTGATGAAGCGAACACAATGACTCCAGGCTGAGGGACTAATTACCTCAAACACTTCTTCATCTTCCGCAATTCCTGACGAAGCCACTGGCTGACGAAACGTCTCTCAGAATAAAGATAACGAAATGTTCCACAAGTAACTCACTTATCTGCTTTACACATGACAGGAAGCGCACTAACAAAGACATAGGTTATGATCCATGCCACGAGAATCGAAAAAGACTTCTGTTTAATGGAGTAATGCGTCAAGACCTTCCCATTAGTATCCGGAAAGATAATGATCAGCTCAATTTAGTCCCATCGTTCAAAGTTTACGAGGCGTATAAAGTCAATGATGCTCTTAAAGACAGTCCCGCTGGACTGTAACCTGGTTTGTCGTTCACTCTGCGTCGTTTCGTCCTTACCTGCACCTGTGATGATCGTTACTGCTCATGTCAAGTCTAGTTAATAGACCTAGCGCTTAACGATCCTTTACTAAGCCACCTACTATAATGACAGTAGCTTCAGAGGCAAGAACTTTGGGTGTCCTTCGCCTAAACCTAAAGTCCTTGCGTGTGGTTACTTGTTTTGGACATACTCGAGCTAGACATTACAACTCCGACAACAATAGTGCTAGATCTAGTTCATATCGAAGACTCCTATAGACGCTCTTTTGATGCGCATTGTAAATAAGTAATCTCGGGACATGCCACTTGTCAGTGTAAGCAATCTATCTCACTAGACCATTAACATACGTATGGCTCGTTTAACAGTCACAATTACCTGAAGAAAGGTCTTCGAGGCGGTGGTGCCCATCACCGTTATGATGCCAACCTTGTCTCTTATCGTCGAGTCGTTATTAATTACTTATATTTGGACCAGGATATCATTTTTCCTGATGGGTTCACTATTACAAGGGACTAAGCATGTAAACTGGTGCGGTAGTAAATATTGTCAGAATCTTACTCTCTCGTTGAGAAGGTACATTCTGTTTAGCACCTTGAAATCTAATCTCTGGGCGTTTCCTCTAAATATTGACATAAAAAAGGCCACATTTTTCACTATAAAGGATTATAAACAAGTATCACCAAAGTTGAAGTATGTTGATACTTGATTATTGGAAACCTCCTGCTGTTGAAAATCTTTGAAGTTGAAAGACTCTGACCCATTAGTGAAATTTTCCGTCGACGACCTCAGCATACCTTTTGGAAATGCCAAAGGCAGCTGAAGTCGTCATTCCCGAGTATATTTAGGTCGTAAACTTTCGAAATCACAAGTTTCATGATTTCCCCTCCAACTGTCACACAATTTTCTACTCGCAAATCATACGTTCAACACATCGACACATGGTGAAGTACAGTAATGAACATATCATCGCGCTTAGATAAATGATCCTAACTCTTGCTTTGTAAGATTTTGATTAGATAGTCATGGTTTTGGAACGCCTGCATATCAACAAAAAAGACGTCAATCTTCAATGCTTCTCTCAGTGAAATTATGGTGATCGTTTCCAATGTTCTCGAGGGAGAGTACATACTATTCAACGGTGTGTTAATAACACAATATTCGTTTGCTATGTGGCACGGATGGCTACAAGTGTATCCACTGAGAAGGAATGCTTCGAAGTGGAATCTCATTCACTATCCTCTCCCCTGTGAAAATTGACGACGAGGTTTCTGGTAGTCAGCTTGTGGGTGTTCTCCCAGAGGAAATCTCTTCCACACCTTCCACCATACATGCAGTGGGAGAAGCTGACTAAGCACCACCACAATACCCATACGAAGTCCCTCAACTTCTGAATGTCGTCAATACTTCCCGAGAAATGCTTGCCCTAACCGGTAATAAATGCAATTGATCTCTCTTACCACTCAATGTATAACCTTGGAAAAGTGAACGAAACCTATTTACCTAAGATAAATGAATGCTACTTGGTGTCCCTGTATTCGAGTACAGGAAACTTCATGAAAACGCCATCTCTAATAGATCCTCTTTGCTTGTATTAAATTACATGATTTGTTGCAGAACAGCAAAAGTAAAGCTTGCAAGAAGAGCAAATAATTGAATTGGCAGCATTCTCAACCTCTACAGGTCACTACCAGTTCCAGCTTTTTGTCGCAATGATAATTTCAATGTGACTCAAACTCTTCTCTTAATTTATTTTTAATCAGAAAGAGAAAACCTCAAAAGGGCTATCACTATTTTCATAAATTCTCGCAATGCTACCGTTTATGGAAAGAGCAACCATACTGTCAAGCAATGTTAAATACAGTCGGTAACCTGAAGTATCTAAACTTGTAAATCAGTTCACTGTCTTTATTAAATAAGTTAAAACACGAGGTAATGCTAGTGGTACTACTAAAGAAGTCAAAGCAGACCATGCAAAATTCATGACAAATATCTCAAAACTAGAAATCATTGTCCCCTCAGTATTCCACAGGTTGACTAATCATATTATTGTCTCTATCTTCCCTACAAGGCTTTATTATAAATAGAAATTTAGAACCTTCAAGCTCCCCCACAAACTTCACTTGGGATGTCGACAAAGGAGGGCAACGCAGCATGTAAATAAGACTCAGTGAGTGCATTATGGCATTTTATGAAGACGTTCCGTCTTCATAAATTTCCGACATGCTTTCTGTTCATTCTCCCACTAGGCTACTTATTTTAATCCTAATTTTAGGGATGTAAGTATTCTTGACTGGTGGTTAACAGGTTACAAGTAGTTTTAATGGCCCTCTGCACCATAAGAGAAAATTCACCAACTAACCTCCACCGACCTACTTAACACTTGTAGAAAAATAATTCAGAGAACCCACAAATTGATGAATGAGACACAGGTACAACACTTGAGTATCTTCATTGCAGAAATGTTTCGCCAGGCTTCTTCATCTTCATTCTAATGCGGAGAGGAATGGTGGAAGAACAGACAGAGTTTGAGGTAATCAGTCCCTGAGCCTGGAATCGATGTGACGAGTCCCTCAGTCTTGATGGACTCGTCCCATTGACTCTAGGCTCAGGGACTGATTACCTCAAACTCTGTCTGTTCTTCCACCATTCTTCTCTGCATTGGACTAAAGAAGCTAAGGGCTGGAGAAACATTGCAACTATAAAGATACCCAAGTGTTGCACTAGTGTCTTACTCATCCACTTACCACTTGACCCTCTCATGTCTCTTGCGGCTACTGGCTTGCCTGCTATTGTTCAGCTGAACTGACATGGTTTTACATCCAGTAAACTTCAACTATTACCATCGTTTTAATTTCCGTCCTTCTCTGAGCAATGATTACAGAGAATTACAGGTATTACAGATAATTCAGTGATAGGTGCGAAAGATATGATGAGAGGAGTCCACCTGGATTGCGAAATGTGGGCACCCATAGCCTCGGAGGCTATGGGTTTCCATATGTGGATTACTTCCTGAAGCCATTTAATTAGTCAACTTCCCTTACTACCCATGCGAGATCATCCAGGAGAGAGAGACAGAGAGACAGAGAGAGAGACAGAGAGAGAGGAGAAGAATCAGTGTTAGGGACATCAGTGAGAATGACAATTGTGACACACATTAATGACAAGTGGGACATCAGTGATAGAGACATGAGTGGGAGAGACATCAATAAC
Source organism: Cherax quadricarinatus (assembly GCF_026875155.1). Taxonomy (NCBI): domain Eukaryota; kingdom Metazoa; phylum Arthropoda; class Malacostraca; order Decapoda; family Parastacidae; genus Cherax; species Cherax quadricarinatus. Next base: position 12,713,063 of record NC_069474.1, on the reverse strand, counting down.
AGACACATCAGTGGAAAAGGCATAAGTGAGACATCAGTAAGGGGCATCAGTAGGAGAAACTTCTGCCCAAGAAATTTCAGTAAGAAGGAAAAACACCTTTGAGGGAAACATCAGCTGAAAAATATCAGTGGGAGACAGGCCAGATGGATGGAGGAAAAACAAAACAAAACGTAAAAACACCTTTCAGGCAGAAATGTGGGTGAGAGAGAGAGTGGAGACAGACGGCGGGATTTCCTTGTAATCATTGTTGAGGGACGATTTTGTATATCTTGTCTTGTGTGTCCAGGTTCTCCGTTTCACTTTCCCTTTCCCTTTCCCTTTCCCTCTCTCTCTGTCTCTCTCTCTCTGTCTCTCTCTGTCTCTCTCTGTCTCTCTCTCTGTCTCTCTCTCTGTCTGTCTGTCTCTCTGTCTGTCTCTCTGTCTCTCTCTCTGTCTCTCTCTCTGTCTCTCATCTTCTCTTTCTCACTCTCTACTGTCACTCCTCATTGTCTCTCCATCTCTGTCTCTTACCCTACTACTCTTCTCTCTCTCTCACGTCTCTTGGTCCCAACTTCCTTCACTACCCTCCATCGTCTGTCCTCCTCCTCACATCGTTGCCCTCTCCTCTCCCTCTCCCTCTCACGTATGTCTGAAGTCTCCTTCTCACCATCCCCTCTTCAGCCCTCTTCATGCTCTACTGTCTTCCTCACAGTTGTTCTCATGTCACTGTCCCACAACCCCCCCCCCACGTCTCACATACGTTCCACCTACCTACACACGCACATGCTTGTCGTGTGGTCCACTCCTTCACTACCTCACAGTGGCCGCTCTCCTCACAATACAATTCTCACTCCTCTAAATGTATGTTGAAGCCCAGCCAGCTATCAACATATGGCCAGTTTGAAGTTTACTCGCTGGTTTTCGGTAAACTAAAAGTGAATTTCCTCTCGCTTTACCGAATGCTTTATAATTAATGAAATGTGAAGCCCATGACTTTGTTTTTCTAATATATTCATGCAAAAGTAAAACAAAAAATCCATAAACATTTAATGCCCAGAATGGTGTTGGAAACTTTTAAATATAAGTGATCCCAGAATCAAATGAAGTTTTAAAAATATATAGTTCTTTTTGTATTGCAAATTCAGTCCACATTATATCTAACTCTCTCTTTCTCTCACACACACATTCTCTCTCTCTCTTACTTATATATATATATAATATATATATATATATATATATATATATATATATATATATATATATATATATATTATATATATATTTATATATATATATATATATATAGAGAGAGAGAGGTACACACGCTTGGTAGCCAGTTCATTAGGTACACCCTTCTTGTACACCCTGACAAGGTGCTGGAAACATTCCTTAGAGAGTCTGGTCCATGTTGGCATGACAACATCACGCAGATGCTGCAGATTTGTCAGGTGCAAATTCATGTAGCCAATCTCCCATTCTACCACCTCCCAAAGGCTCATGCCAAATTCTGACAATACCATCTGCACGACGCAGCAAATCACGATTCAGCAGATCAAACAACGTTTTCCCATCTTTGTACCATTCAGTTTTGGTTAGTGTGTGCCCGATGAAACATCAATTTCCCGTCCGTAGCTGCAATGAGAGGAACTTTGTGTAGTGATCTGCTGTTGTAGCCCATGGACGTGTCATGCACTCAGAAATAATCTTCGGTATTCGACTGTTGTTAGGTGTGGTAATTTGAGTTAATGTCACCTACCTATCAACTTGAACAAGTCTGGTTATTCTCCTATGACATCTCTCATATTTGTACATCATATTTGGATACCTGTGTAGCTCCAAATATTACTCAACGCAGTTTTATATGTATTTTCGACACATCACTGATTTCGATTATTATAATCATGGGGAAGCGCTAAACCCATAGGATTATACAGCGCCTGGGGGGGGGATGGAAGGTATTCAGGCTTAAGTCAGGGAACTGGAGCACAGATCAATTCCCTAGATCAAGAGCCCCTCACCAGCGTCAAGGAACCTCCCTTCAAGGGCCCACACATTTCGAGAATTTACATTCATATGAAAACAGTATAGCATTGTTAACTAACCAGTTTATTTTCCCAGTACTCTTTCACGATACTGTCTTATTTTCAAAAGTCATTTGTTTGTTCCTCCTCACAATATTCACCCTCTAGATATATCCGATCATATTCCTTCAATATCTGTTAATTTTCTGACTCACGAAATCGTAATGACACGATTGCAAACAAACCATACCACGGGCGGGATTGAACCGTGGCTAACGCGACGGTCTGGAGTTTTGAGACTCTCTGACCGCGGGTTCAATCCCGCCCGTGGTATGGTCTGTTAATTTTCATTTTCTTATTGCCCCTCATATATCTGTTCATATTACTAACTATATTCTTTATAATAAAACTAAATCCCAAGCTCTTGCACTTGTTTTATAACTAAAATAGAAAAAGACTGAGAAAAAGAATATCTCTGGGAGGAAAAATTCACCCATCTTGAACCGTTGACTGTCATGACTCCTCCACTACCTTATGCACAACATTCAGAAAACCAGCATCAGGACTTTAGTACCCTCGCCGCCTTCGCCACACCAGCAGCCTTGGCTGTTGCCTTCGCCTGCTGTCCACTAAATCAAGTGGGAATCCTGCTTTCAAGCCTTGCTGAAGACCCGGGAGCCTCTTGCCGATTGAACACAGTGAGAAAGATAAAGTGAGAGCTCCGAGGAGGTTGTCAGGTGGTAGGGAGCAAGCTTGTCGAAATTCAGCGAGGCAAAGATGAAGAGATAGGAGCTCAAAATATGAGAATAAAAATAAACATGAAGAGGAAAAAGAGTCGACGCAAGAGAGTGAAAATCGAGATATTGAGAAGAGAGTAGATAACGAAAGAAAAAGCAGAGAAACTCAGGTATATGAATTGTAATGTATCTTCGTTCCAATCTCTTTTGTTATTCCTTTCATACGGGAGGTGTCTCACTGTAAAATTCGCTATCCTATTTTACCAATATATACAAGTTATTGTAAAACACAAGTGTGTAGTTTACTATGATACAGCAGCAACTGTTGGACTTACTGGCCTAGTTTACGATGATAGGAAAGCAATCGTAAAACTTACAAGCTTCGTATACCACGAAATACATGCCAGTGTAACTTTTAATATATAAAAGAGAGATTGTAAAGGAGGCAAGATAGTGTTGAAACCTATGTGGGGATATGTAATAATTTAGAAATTGTTTAAGAGTTCCTTTACGAGGTTACCTGAAGTTTAATAACAAAGCTAATGAACTGGATATTGATGGCTTCTGTGTGATAATTGAATTCATACTCTGGAAGGCTTCAAACCTAACATATGTGTTTCCTTTAAGAAATGCTTAGCGCTGATTATGGATTATGTAAATATTAATTGGCCATTTTTATGAAATTTGATTCGCTGCAGTGACTGAAGAATGGAGAATACTTTTTCCAATCGACTTCAAATCCTAAATGCTGGTGTTATAATGGGATGTGAAGGTGCCAATTTCCCATTTTTAAGGAAATTGGAATAATGGAAATGCTGATTTTCATGCAAAAATTTGTGAATACCAATACGATCGGCTTCAAACGTCCACCACTGATGAACAGAGGATACAGCCGAGTGGCCTTAAATAGAATTGACAGGTCTTAAACTTAAAAATGGATGCGTATATTAGCATACTGGTCTATGTGCAATTACTAGAGATTGCCTCATCTAATTGGCTTTCAACTTTCATAGCTGGTGTATCTCGGTGGATGGTTCGTATTAGTTTAGGTTCAGTAGAATTCAACCTTCCATTTTTATTGAAGATGCTAGTTATCATTTTCTAACTAATGAATGGCACCTATATGCTCAAAATACTGATATTTAACTACATTATGATCTTCTGCCGCACGCATATTCCTTTTCGCGCGCAGTGAGATAGAATATGGGAACACTTGTCGATTCGCACAGCAACCAGAACCGCACAGCGACCAAAACACATTAGCTTACATAACTATTTAACTAAAGTGATAAAATCACTATGATAGACATGAAAAAATATTGCTGGAAGTTTAAAGCTGGGACCTTCAGTGAGGTATTTAACCTCAGTTGGTAAAAACAAACGAAGTGACCAACAAAATTAAATGTAAGGTACATAGAACTCAATTTTTAATTATATTGCAATGTCAGTGTATCCAGGAAAAAATGCTATCTGAAGTCTTCCTGGAAGGTATTCCGGGGGTCAGCGCCCCTGCAGCCTCGTCCAGCAGTGCCTAGCTAATAGGCATTGCATGATGGTAACTTCAATTTCTTCTATAATCAGTTCTTCACCAGCATCAGAACGCCCTTTAAGAAATGGTGTAAATGGTTTAGAAAACCCACAAGTTGAAGAATGAGACACCGGTAGCCAGTGACTTCGTCAGTCAAATACAGGGGAGAACAATGGAAAATGAGGAATTTGACCGACTGAACACATCAACTCCAGGTTGAGGGACTGATTACCTAAAACTCCTCTTCTTCCACCGTTCTCTGTATTGGACTGAAGAAACCACTGACTGGCGAAACGTTTCCACAAAATGATTATTCCGAAATATTGCACAAGTGCCTCATTCTTCACCATTCAAGAAGTTTAAAAATTTATAAAAATGTGAACTAGAGTCACCAGAAAAAATACGTACCAAAATATTCTGGCTAACCATCAGTGATGAAATATTTTTAATATTTAGATGATCTGAATGAATATAAATATGCACGTAACTTGTATTGACAGAAATACTCAGAAAAAAAAAGAAATGAGTGGACAAAAAATAAAATATCGCAAATGCGAGAACAAATAATGTTTGAAAAACGAAAGTATGATTAAAAAAAAAAAAAGAGGTAAATAATGGGTGAGAGGCGTAGAGGAATGATAATGTGAGTTATCTCTTATTTAGCAGCCTCCACACTCGATGTATTTTAATCCTTACCGACGCGAAAAGGACAGGCCTATGGGACCTACGATACTAATTATGTAGTAATTATCATTTGCTAATTACGTAGTAATCAAACAAAATTTGCGTAATAAAGTATTCGATGATTATAATTACAGTAATAAATTCTGAAGGCAAGATTAATGAGCTAAAAGGCCAAAGCTGGTATGTATAAATGGCTAAGAGATGTAGGTAGGATTGTGTGTTCTACGGCGTGGCCCGTGTTTTTCTCAAGTGTCAGTCTAAAGTGTCGGTCTAAAGTGTCAATATAGTGTCAGTCTATACTGCCAGTCTATACTGCCAGTCTATACTGCCAGTTATATACTGGCCAGTCTATACTGCTCTCAGTCTATACTGCCAGTCTATACTGCCAGTCTATACTGTCCAGTCTATAGTGTCAGTCTCAAAACAAAAATGCATTTTGGACAACACAAAGGTAGAAATGTGAGCAAACCTGCACCACAACACCATAAACCTGCACCACAACACCATAAACCTGCACCACAACACCATAAAGACAGCCGAGTACAGAGGGCAAGGAATTTAATCGAGAAAATAATATTTAATACAAGTTGAATAAAAAAAATTAAAGTGCAATAATAGTAAAGGTTCAATAATAGTAAAGTTTTTCACTGAAAGAACACGTGCAGAGAAAAACTTGAGGAATAGAAGTAAAGAAAAGTCTCCCCCACCCCGAACATCGACCAGCAACTGACCTATAGCCGACGAAAGCAATTTTGCGCCACCTCTGTCATGTTAAATTGTATCACCAGTCAGCGGGCCACCAGTCAGCAGGCCTGACAAGAGTCGTGTCCTCAACACTGTATCACCAGTCGGAGGGTCTGACAGAGTCGCATTCAAAAGCACTTCATCCTGTAGCTGGCGAGTAATGTGTGCCTGAGTACATACTAAATTATTTGTGCTCACAAGGGGAAAAACTATGTTCTTGTCGCCTTGTGCTCATGGTGTGTTTTGTTAATTAATGTTTGAAGCAGCGGTAGTGAAAATGTTTAGATGAATAAGGCAAATGTGCTACACTTATCTATTTCCAAAACTCTTAGCCTGTGCAGCAGTCTTCTTTAGAGGCGACTTTCATACTGGAGGTAATGGAAATAGTTTGTCGGTAATTTTAATATGTTCAGTCCTTTAGCAATGAAGAATGTGTTTCTTCCTTTAACCCTGAAAAATTTATAGTGTTCCGAATCCTTAAAGAATTGATATACTGTCCTTTAGCCTTGAAGAATGTACGGTGTACTGTCCCTTAACCCTGAAAAATTTATATTGTTCTGTCCCTTATTCTTGAAGAATGTATAGTGCGTCGTCCCTTAGCCATGAAGGGTTTATAGTGTGCCGTCCGCTAGTCTTGGAGAATTTTTAGTATTTCGTCCCTTAGCCTTGAAGATCTGATAGTGTTCCCTCCCTTAGCCTTGAAGATCTGATAGTATTCCCTCCCTTAGCCTTGAAGATCTGATAGTGTTTCAGCTCTTAATCTTTATTGAAGATCTTCAGATTCTCAGCTTAAAGTAGAGGCATTAGAGTGGAGATTTATGCTAGGACCAGAGGCGAACGCTTGAAAATTACCTCCCCACTATTTTACAGGTCTCCACTATCGACTGAAGAATCCCGTTTCACAGGAGAAACGTTTTGGACAATAACGATTCCCAAATGTGTCGTATTTTTCAGCTTGTAGGTATTATGTACCATGTAAATGATACTTTCCCTAAACAGTAAAAGAATCTAGGATTATTATTATTATTATAGTCAAAAAGAAGCGCTAAACCACAAAGGTTATACAGCGAAGGAATCTTGGAGCTGTGGATATCTTCAGCAACTCTGAAGCTAAATACCTCTGACTAACATTAATCTATTTTTAAAGGCTGGTCAAACTTATCGACATCACCTACTTCAATTTGCAGGTGTCACCCTCTTGTGAAGCCATCTCTAACTGCTACACTTTACCATAGTTCCAGAATCTATGTCTCCCCCCCCCCACCTCTGTTTTAGGCTAAGAGAATGAATGCTTTTAATTAAGGATATAAAACAAAACTACTTTTAAATTTTCAAGACAAAGGGACTGAACACCTTAAAACTATCTCATTTCTATCAGTGTCTCCAGTTTGAAATTGCCTAGAAAAATCCTGCCAAGAGTTGCACATATGTCTTATCAGCTTGTTTACTGTGTACCATAAATATCGTAGAACTTTTTTGACTAGCCAATTTCCTACCCAACGCCTTTCCTTTTCCCCTTGTGTTTAAGTATGCTTATTATACAATTCATTAATTATAACTATACTAAATTGGAACAATACAACGACGTCTTTCACTTGTTAGTTTATTACTCCAAACGCTGACAACTGTAGTACAAAATACAAAAAAATATGTAGAAAAATTAAAAGTTGGTAGGTTTTAGTAAAAAGTATTTTACTCTTTACTTGTATTAAACAACATAATAAAATAAAATATATTCCCTTCCACAATCTGAATTCGTAACACACAAATAGCTATGTGATATACAACTCACCTCTATGAAAACTCCAGCACATCACAAGCTGCCGCTGTACTTTCAATGAGAAGGATTGTAATGGTTCTTTTTAAGTACAAATCTTATTATATTTGGTGATGCTTGAGTTTATAGTGAAAATCACTACCTCGGACATGCTATGCTAATTTGATCTGATTTTAATCGGGATGAAAATCTTCTCAATGCATAAATCATGGTATGTTTATATTAGCATATTCAGTGTACAGACCACAATGTCAGCTAGTAAACACAACTTCTGATGGATAATGTCGACTCCCCTTATTCTTCAGTGTAAATGCCAAAAATGTTATAATTTTTTGGCAGTCTGAAATATTGTTATACGAGGTGCAATCAAAATGTTCCTAAACTGCCACGAAAAAGAAATAGGCTTGCCTAATCACCTAGTAAAAGTTTTCTCTCTTGACTCACTCTCTCTGGGAGGCTATACGCTGATCCCAGCGCCTCTGCCTCTTCTAGAAATATTTTTGGAACTCTTCTTTCCTGATGGCGTCTAGCACAGCTTGCAATTCTGTTTAAATCTCTTCCACGTCGTTGAAACGCTGCTCCTTGAGCGCCACTTTTATTTTTGGAGAGACACAGAAGTCACAGAGGGCTAGATCTGGGGAGGAGGGAGCGTGGGGAACGACCCCCTATGGTCTTTCTGGTCTTGAGTTAGCAAGAGGGGCACAAAGTTTTGCATTCACTTGCCTCATGTTTACATTTTCAGTCAAAAGGCTTCGAAATGATCCATATGAATTTCCGATAGTCTTTACAAAGTCCTGGATACTCTGAAGAGCATTCCTCGCTTTTTCATTGTTAGCATCTCTTTTTTTTTTGAGTGATTTACTGCCGGAATGCTCATCTTCCACAACTGAATTCAGTATGCTTTAAATGAAGAAAACTTGTCAAAACACTGTATCCAACCCATTGTTTTATCACTTGCTGAATCTGACCACACACACAACACACACACACACACACACACAACACACACACACACACACACACACACACACACAACCCCACACACACACACACAACCCACACACACACACACACACACACACACAACACACACTTTTTCCTTTCAAGATTCCATTCTTTTTATGCAAAAAAAATTGAATCAAAGCACTGACGCTACAAAAAAAAAAAATAGCCCATGTATCCTCTTCGCAATGATCGACTCCACTGAAAATTGCCACGCCACTTCACAAACGAGACTACTAGGCAACGTGATCTGTGCCGTCTTCATATTTCATTCAGGAAGTACGCGAAAATTAGAGTTGAGAAGTTTCACATAGCACCTTGTACAGAGGGATTTTGATAACTTTACAGTTCTGGATATATCTTCATATATTTTCCTGCTCATATCTCTGGTTCCTTCGACTCAGATGTAACTGATTTGCATGAAGGCAAAGTCACATGCAAACCTCTTAGATATGCTGGCTCATCTGATCACATTGTTGTCTATACTATACTGATACTTCAGAGTAATGAGATTAATCATCTAACAACTTGGTTGTGGGGAAAAGGAAATTAGCTGTCCCTTTCTGCATCCGAAGAGGTGATGTTTTTAGTCTCAAACACAAGTATATCCCAACCCTTCAGTATGTAGCGAGGCCTTCAAATCAACCTTTGGTAGGCTATCATTGCTGCGTTAGTGCTGCTACTGGTAAATAGCAGCATTCTACGACCTTTAATGGAAAGCTCCACAGGCGAAACCTGTTGGCAAATGGAGAAAGTTCAAAACTGATCCATCTCTAGATAGACGGCATCGGATGATCCTTGATCAAGGAGAGAAATGGATATTCACCTGTTGGCTTTATTCCACCTCTCAATCAGAAGGATGACTTTATTGCTATCAGCAGTCAAGAAAAATCTGACCTCCTTGAAGATTTTATTGACAAGATGCAAGTCCCTGATCCAGTTCAGGAACCTCCATTGATAGCCAAAAGGACTATGTCAAAGTTGTCAGGAAGTAACAATGAGACAAGATGAGGTTATCTCTCCCTTAAATCCCTGAAACAAGAAAATGCTATGAGCCCAGATAAAGTGATCCCAAGATTGCTTAGTAGATGTGGTGGCCAGCTAGCGTCACTTCACTCGAATATATCCACTCTGCTTAACACAGATAAATGGTCTTCATTATTGAACAAATAGGCCCAGTTCACGTAAGAAGAACAGTGATAACTAACAGTTACAGACCAGTTTCACTGTTATCGTCATAACAAATTACGTTCTTTTTACTCTCACTCGATTTTTATGCAACCGCCATTAGAGATTCAGAAAATGTAATACTTAAGCTGATCTGTTCAACCTCACTGGATGAATCCAAGATCAGCTATGTAATAACAATGGATATTTCTGGCACGTTCGACAAGGTATGGCATCAGGAACTTCTAGCACAACTGCATGCACCACTTGGAGTCTCTGGCTCTGCGCAGTCTACAAGACAGTGCCAGTGTTCTGCTTGGAAGCTTGCTTAGTCCACTGTTATGGAATGTCTACTGTTTAAATATCCTTGAATTATTTCCTCTACAAATTGTAATTATCCAATGCCTTTTGACAGCATATCTAAACTTATTCTTTATTTCTAAATTATCTTTTTTTTATCCATTTTTCTACATACACATTCCGTTCCTCCTCTTCCAGTTGCTATTCCAGCCTTCCACACATAATTATTAAATAAACGAATACCTACAATACCCTCTCTTTATTGTTATTTTAACCTTTTTAGCCATATACACGTGTTCATTCTAACACAATCATTGTATAAGATTGTTGGCGTACATACCGCTGACAATGTTGCAAGTCCACCGCTATACCTGACTAATTTGGTGATATAATATATTCTACATCACTTTTCTTAATATTTAAAAGGAAAGTAATTGCAAATACTTTCCATTTAGTACTGTGTAATATTCATACAATCATGTTCTGTTTTTTCCTACTCCTTCCTACACATTCCTTCTCATTATCTGTTCATTTTCTTGCTCATATCTTGGCTCATTATATATTTCGTGAATTTCAATAGAAAATAAAAATACAGCCTGAATTAAACATCCTTCCTAGGGAAAAAATCACCCAACTTAAACTCTCTGACTCTCATGGCTCCTCCACTACCTTATGCACATTGTTCAGAAGAATACACCAGCGCTTCAGCATCCTTGTTTCCACTCTCCACTCCATGGCTGTTGACATCGCCTGGTGTCCACTACATCAAGCGGGAATCCTGCCGTCAAGAATTGCTGAACACCCAGGAGCCTTTTGCGCACAGAACACACTGAGAAAGACATAGTGAGCGCACCGAGGAGGTTGTCTGGTGTTATGGAGCAAGCTTGTCGAAACCTAGTGAGGCGAAGATGAAAAAAGGAAATAGCAGCTAGAAATATGAGGATAAAAGAGCACATGGAAACAGAGAGAGAGAGAGAGAGAGAGAGAGAGAGAGTCATGGAGAGAACATAAGTATAAGAGAGAGAAGCTAGATGAAGTAAGGGAAAGACAAGCAAACTCATATATCTCAATATATCTTCGTTCCACTTATTTATTATCCGTATACCACAATGGGTGCTTCACAAACGCTGTTTGCCATCATGTATGAATCACTGTAGAACTCACTAGCATCGTCTACCAGTGCTATACAAACTGTTTTACTGTCTGACCTGGTTTGCCATGATATATAAAGCACTTTAGAACTCACTAACAGAATATACAATAACACACGCAACACTGTAGCTTCTAATATATTAGAAGTGAGTATAAAGGGGTTGAAAAAATGTTGACATCAAAGCACACTTCTCAGAAGGATATCTTGAGTGGTCCATCAACAAGGCGAAAAGAAAGCAAATACCAGCTATTATAAGATCTCAGTTCACAAAGACTCGTCTCAACCCAGTAAATCAGAACTCATGGTGCCCTTCCACCAAGGAACAGTCAATACTCTTAACAATGTGACCCGGCAAATCACTTTTACAAGAAACATATACTAGTGCCACACAGTGCACCAGGAATTTATCAGACACCGTGTAAATATTACAGCCAAGTATACATCCTGCAAACTGATAGAACGTTATTAACCAGGATCATTGAACACAAAAGGGTGATTCGTTATGGGCAACAAAATTCAGGCGTTATTCAACATTTTAACAATTATTATCACAATATTTACTGAGAAGCTGCCACCATTACACACAAATCACACTGCAGCTGTTAACGAAAACCATGTAATCATTTCGATAGCCACTATGCCTAATTATAACATCTCATAGGAACAATGGCAACTAGATTTTTTTAAATATCCCTTAAGAAGGGTATACCAGCATGGCATCTAATTCAGAACGCCAGTATGTGTTTCAGAGTAACAGTACAGTGGAACTACTTGCCCAAGTTGGAGTTTGGTTTCAATTCTTTGTTTGCTAACCTGGTGCTTTACACTCGTCTGCTTCCTGATCTGATGTCCCACTCGTTTCCTGATCCGACACCCCACTCGCTTGCTAACCTGACGATCTATAGTATAGATCTATACTCACTTCCACACCCTCCCTGTATAAACATGTTCCCATCTCGTTTTTTGCGTCTGCTAAGGACTTCAAGTGGGGGGTCGAAATATGCAGATCAACTTTATTTTCCATGCTTCTGTTTCCATATAGGTTATTATTTGGCAAACATACACTCAGTGGCCACTTTATTAGGTACACCCTTCTGGTGGTAAAAGGGGGCAGGGGACCCCTTATGCCCCCAGAACAGCCTGAATTCTTCGTGGCATAGATTCAACAACGTACTGGAAACATTCCTTACAGATTCTGGTCCATGTTGACTTTAAAGTGTCACGAAGTTGCTAAATATTTGTCAGCTGCACAATCATGCTGCGAATCTTCCATTCCACCACATCCGAAAGGTTTATGCCAAATACTGACTTTACCATCTGCATGTCGCAGCAGAAATCGTGATTCGTCAAACCAACCAGGTGATATTTTTCCAATCTTCTACCGTCCAACTTTAGTGAGCCTGTGCCCACTTTAGCCTCGGTTTCCTGTTCTTAGCAGACAGGAGTGGAACCCGGCATGGTCGTTTACCGCTAGCCTCGTGTACTTCAAAGTTCAACGTGCTGTGCGTTCAGAGATGTCTTCTACATACCACTGTTGTAGAACATAGTTGCTTGAACTATCAGCTTCAACCAGTCCGGTCCTGATCCTCTGGCCTCTCTCATTAGCAAGGGGTTTTCGCCACGCACTGGATGTTTTGTCTTTCACACCATTCTCTGTAAACTCTTAGAGACTGTTGTGCATGAAAATTCTGGGAAATCAGCAGGTTTTGAGATACTCAAACCACCCGGTCTGGCGCCATCAGTCATTCTACGGCCGCATTCACTTAAATAACATTTCTTCCCCGTTCTGATGTTTGGCCCGAACAACAACTGTACCTCTTGACCATATGTACATGCTTTTAGGCACTGAGGTGCTACCACATGATTGGCTAATTAGGTATTTGCATTAACGGGCACGTGCACAATTACACATATTACAGTTGCGACTGAGTGCATATAAAATACGAACAGGAAATTCTGGTGCTGCATAGACAATCGCGTAAAGCTGCGAGGTTGTATGTCAGAGAGCTGGGTGCTATGTACAACGTCTCTCCTAATGGCGTGCGTATGTGCGTGCGTGTGTGCGTGTGTGTGTGCGTGTGTGTGTGTGTGTGTGTGTGTGTGTGTGTGTGTGTGTGTGTGTGTGTGTGTGTAATTATTTCCATTAATAATATATCGAAAATAAGCTTTAAACCTGTATGGGATAAGCAGCAACATATGATAATGAATTAGACATGTCTAACAGTGCGTTTCTTTATTTACAGTGACGTGTTGTTGCGCAGCTGGATTCTTCTAATACTGAGGTGATTTGCTGTATATAATTATGTCCTAAAATCTGTATTGATAAAGCCACTGGATGGCGAAACGTCAACAGTAAAGATACCCAGATGTTGCACGTATGTCTTATATTCACTGTATATAATACCATAAAAAATGGTGAGCTTGAATAGACGCTAAAAGAACGAAAACATTTTTATTGGAAGTAAAGTATGCAGAAGGGAAAACGTAACATAAAATGAGAGAAATGATGGCAAAATCTCCCCACCAGGAGCATCGACCATCTGCTGGGTAAGAAGCGATGAGAGCAGTTTTACGCCACCTCTGTCAGGTTAAATTGTATCACCAGTCAGCGAACCTGATAGTCAGGTCCGCAACCATTATATCACTGGTTATAAGACCTGACAGCTAGCTTTATGTGGAAGATAGACTCTTCTGTATAACTTGAGAAAATTCAACCCTGATCGAAATCGAGACCAAAGGCGCTGGACAGGCACCAAAAGTCAGTACCTGATCAGCAGGGCTGTGGTTCGTACGTCGGTTTACGTCCGGCCAGCAGTACCAGCCTGGTTAGTCAGACCCTGATCCACCAGAAGGCCTGGACACAGACTGGGCCGCGGGGGCGTTGATCTCCGAAACCATCTCCAGGTATACTCCAGGTAATTAGACAGTTATACGAAATACAGTCCTAAGTATAAGTCTGTGTGTTCATACAACTGTCAGCATGACGCCTCTACATCCTGTGGAGACTATAATTACAGTAATTCATATGGAGGATAAGTGTCAAACAAAATCATACGAAGGTCGGAGATGATGGGAATACACGATATACTTATCGTGTATATTAATACACGATATACTTATCGTGTATATTAATACACGATATACTTATCGTGTATATTAATACACGATATACTTATCGTGTATAATTAATACACGATATACTTATCGTGTATATTAATACACGATATACTTATCGTGTATATTAATACACGATATACTTATCGTGTATATTAATACACGATATACTTATCGTGTATATTAATACACGATATACTTATCGTGTATATTAATACACGATATACTTATCGTGTATATTAATACACGATATACTTATCGTGTATATTAATACACGATATACTTATCGTGTATATTAATACACGATATACTTATCGTGTATATTAATACACGATATACTTATCGTGTATATTAATACACGATATACTTATCGTGTATATTAATACACGATATACTTATCGTGTATATTAATACACGATATACTTATCGTGTATATTAATACACGATATACTTATCGTGTATATTAATACACGATATACTTATCGTGTATATTAATACACGATATACTTATCGTGTATATTAATACACGATATACTTATCGTGTATATTAATACACGATATACTTATCGTGTATATTAATACACGATATACTTATCGTGTATATTAATACACGATATACTTATCGTGTATATTAATACACGATATACTTATCGTGTATATTAATACACGATAAACTTATCGTGTATATTAATACACGATATACTTATCGTGTATAATTAATACACGATATACTTATCGTGTATATTAATACACGATATACTTATCGTGTATATTAATACACGATATACTTATCATGTATATTAATACACGATATACTTATCGTGTATATTAATACACGATATACTTATCGTGTATATTAATGCACGATATACTTATAGTGTATATTAATACACGATATACTTATCGTGTATATTAATACACGATATACTTATCGTGTATATTAATACACGATATACTTATCGTGTATATTAATACACGATATATTTATCGTGTATATATCTAATACACGATATATTTATCGTGTATATATCTAATACACGATATATTTATCGTGTATATATCTAACACACGATATACTTATCGTGTGTTAGAGAGGTGGGTGATCCGTGTCAGTCTCAGATGAAAACATCTGACAGCCCAGTGAGACCGATATATGAGGAAATATTCATTTATTTCAGTGGAAAAAATATTCGAGTACTTAAGAGAGGGAATTAGGTCAGATAAAATCTTTAACAGAAGCTAAAAGCAGAAACTTTTACTGGATGAAAATGATGCATAGGTGGAATAGAAGAAGAAAAATTAGAGTTTGGAAATTAAAGTCTCCCCAGACATAGCATCGACCAACAGCTGAGCAAGAGCTGATGAGAGGAATGTTCCGCTAATTCTGTTAAGCTGAACTGTATCACCAGTCAGTTGGCCAGATAGTCATGTCCTCTACATTGTATCACCAGTCAGTTGGCCCGATAGTCATGTCCTCTACATTGTATCACCAATCAGTTGGCCCGATAGTCATGTTCTCTACATTGTATCACCAATCAGTTGGCCCGATAGTCATGTCCTCTACATTGTATCACCAATCAGTTGGCCAGATAGTCATGTCCTCTACATTGTATCACCAATCAGTTGGCCCGATAGTCATGTCCTCTACATTGTATCACCAATCAGTTGGCCAGATAGTCATGTCCTCTACATTGTATCACCAATCAGTTGGCCCGATAGTCATGTCCTCTACATTGTATCACCAATCAGTTGGCCAGATAGTCATGTCCTCTACATTGTATCACCAATCAACGAACCTGACAATCGGGTTCACTAGTCAGCGGGCCTGAGAGTAAGGTCCCTAAACATATATCATTCGGCGGACCTGATAATAGTGTTTTTAACACAGTATCAAAAGGAAGAAAAGTTGACAGTCATATCCTCAGTATTATATCACCTGTCAGAAGTACTAACAGTAAGATTCTCAAATCATGTATCAACAGTCAACGGACATGATAATTAAGTTTATAACATAGTATCAAAAAGTGAACCTGGCAGTCAGGTCGTCAATACTGTATCATAGTCAGTGCCGTACAGTGTTCTCCAGAGTTTAAAGGTAACTCTCGATCTGAGGTTTAATGTTATCACTGGGCCATTTTTTTTTTATTTTCAATCAAGACAACGAAATGATACTATGTTTCCGTAATATAATGCAATTCCCATAAATGTCTCTAAGTAATTAACATTGTTTCACGATGATGAACTAGAGCCTGAGGGTTGAGTAAAGCTCCTGGGCAATGGGTAGTAATCAGGGTTGATTGCCTTCCATATTCTGTAACTTAAGGGTGAGGACTGAAAGAATTAAAAAAGAAAAAAATACAGGACTGATAAGTAAGTGATAAGCTAAATTCCTTCGAAATAAAAAAAAATGGAGAGAGACAATTTCCTCAGTTTTAATAAATATCTTCACTTCCTTCAGCTCATACAAAAATTTGTCAATATTTTAAAGTAATACCCAGCGAATGAAATCTCGCTCTCCCCTGAGGTAAATAAAAATAAAAAAGGAAGTCTGGCTTAGGGCGCCTCCCCAGTTTGAGAAAAGTTTCTGTAATAACATTTATAACACATACTTCTCTTGTAACGTTCTTTGTAAGGTTTCTAAAAGTTTTGACTGATACTTCTCTTGCATCCCTTTTCAGTTGTTTACCACAATTCGTGAAAAATATTTTTTCGTGTTATATAGACAGACACGTTTTGGTTTTACTGACAATTCTAGCTTTGTTTTTTGAGGTAGCAAAGACATTATATAATTTATCTCCATTGTTAATGGTCTCATACTTACTTATCTAACTTTCACATTTCCTGAAACCTACTAATTATGGAACTTTTAGTGTTTTCAGTATTCTGGAAGATATTGTAGCCAGGCTTTTGCCTTTAATTATATCACTGATATCCTGAGAGAGAAAAATGTCATCTTTTGTTTACCCACTGAGGGTGGAAAATGTACCTCGGGTATGCCAGCGGACGCTTAGCCACGAGTATATAGCACTCAACCACGAGTATATAGCGCTCAACCACGAGTATATAGCGCTCAACCACGAGTATATAGAGCTCAACCACGAGTATATAGAGCTCAACCACGAGTATATAGCGCTCAACCGCGAGCATATATCGTTCAACCACGAGTATATATCGTTCAACCACGAGTATATATCGTTCAACCACGAGTATATATCGTTCAACCACGAGTATGTATCGCTGAACCTCGAGTATATAGCGCTTAACCACGCGTATATAGCGCTTAACCACGCGTATATAGCGCTTAACCACGAGTATATACCGCTTAACCACGAGTATATACCGCTTAACCAGGAGTATAGAGCTCAGGCACACCAACCGTTGCTTAATTCCTGATACCCTGCACTGGTACGCTTGCTGATGCTTAGCCATGGGCATATATAGCACCAGTAAGCCAGTGGTTGCTTTATCAATGAAAAGACCATAATCTAACAAACACCTGAGGTAGGAGACACTAGAGACGGACACCACCACTAATTATTATTATTATTAAATATTAGCCGGTATTCTCCCGGCCCGGGCCTTTTCCAAGTGGTGGCCCGGCCTTGGCTCCCTCTTTAGGGAGTGTCTGAGACCTAACTCTCCCATGGGAGGAGGCACAAGTACCTCCTCATCTTTGGGACCAACTGTCCCCAGGCCTAGCCACAAGCTAGGCCTCTCTGGTCTGCCATCCCCGCCCCAAGGGGGCAAATGGGAATGACAGTCTTATGAGCTAAAGGCTCGGGCTCAGGCACCTACCCTACCCTAGAAGGGTTAGGCATGGTGTCGATGACCACCACTAAACTGATGCATGTTGTGGTTGGTTAGTTAATGGGTAGTGTAAAACCCATCGACTACACCAGGATCGTTAACGCTGCATTTAACCTACTCACTGCCAGACAAGAGTACTTTAATCCCTAAGGTGAGGGTCGTTAACGCTGCATTTAACCTACTCACTGCCAGACAAGAGTACTTTAATCTCTAAGGTGAGGACTGCAGTAAACTCTCAGTATATAGGCACCTCTTGGTGCATATATTCCTTCATAATCTGTAACTATAATAGTTTGTATACACAGAAAAGAAATGAATTACGCAGATGCAGTGAATAACTACACTAATATTAACGTTTCGCCCACTAAGAAATAATTCATGTGTACCTTCCTTTACATTTCTATGTTGCTTATTCTCATGTGCTCTTTTCTGCCTAGATAAAGTCCTGTTTTGGTTAAATGTTGTCGTAATTAAGGTGTTTCTACTACATGTGACATTTCTTCCGTCTGCTTGTTCTTGTGGTGGGTGGGGTGTGTGTGTGGTGTGTGTGTGTGTGTGTGTGTGTGTGTGTGTGTGTGTGTGTGTATATTCACCTAGTTGTGGTTGAAAGGGTCGAGTCATAGATCCCGGCCCCGCCTCTTCACTGGTCACTACTAGGTCACTCTTCCTGCTCCATGTGCTTTATCATACCTCTTCTTAAAGCTATGTATGGATCCTGCCTCCACTACATCACTTCCCAGACAATTCCACTTCCTGACAACTGTGACTGAAGAAATACTTCCTAACATCCCTGTGATTCATCTGAGTCTTCAACTTACAACTGAGCCGTGTGCCTCTGCTTGTTGCAATATTAAAAAAGAAAGCGAATAGTAGTGGGATATTAGCCTACACCACTGACTGCTGAGATGTATAGAAGGAGGGACATCAGTAAGTAGGACCGGATTTAGGCACGAGATAAACAAGCTACAGTTTAGGGCCTTTATTTCCTTATGCCTAAATAACGAGATAAGGTTTTTCTCTGTGTGGGGCACGCTAAGAAGGTTCATGGTCCCAGCTTGCAGAACCCGGCCACTTACTGGGTATCGGTCGCTCTAAGGAGGTTCATGGTCCCAGCTTGCAGAACCCGGCCACTTGCTAGGTATGGGTCACGCTAAGAAGGTTCATGGTCCCAGCTTGCAGAACCCGGCCACTTGCTGGATATGGGTCACGCTAAGAAGGTTCATGGTCCCAGCTTGCAGAACCCGGCCACTTGCTGGGTATGGGTCATGATAAGAAGGTTCATGGTCCCAGCTTGCAGAACCCGGTCACTTGCTGGGTATGGGTCACGCTAACAAGGTTCATGGTCCCAACTTGCAGAACCCGGCCACTCTCACCTCAGTCTGTAAGATCTTCAAGCGTTTACTCGAAAGAATCAAGCATAACAACTCCGCAAAATGGAGCCAAATTTGCCACGGCTGAGTTGCATCGCTAGCGTCTTCATTCTAGTCCCTCCACGACTCTCCTCCACGACCCTTCCACGAACCTCCACGACCCCTCCACACCTCCCTAATGTTACACCAACTTTGTGTTACGACCACCTCGTTACACTCCTTGTCATCGTTACCGCCAGGAATTAGTGTTACTGCCTCTCTGAGTTTAAGGCTTCTTCACTGTTTCTGCAACTTGGGCTGAAGGTGGGTTTTCCTCCAACTTGGCCCAAGTTCGCTAAGGGGCGCAACTCTTCGTTATCGCAACACACTCGTTATAGCTTCCCTAACTCACTAGGTAACTCCAGGCCAGCTCACTTTTCAACCCGCTACCTGCAGTGCGTTCGCCAGTTTAGTGCTGCTCCTGTGTTGCTTTCTCACGCTCAAGTACACCTAAGGACTTAGCTGTCTAGTGGCAGCACAGAGCTGTGTTTAGTGACACATCTCTCTCAATACAGCACTGGGTGCGCTGTTTTATTACACTTATTTCATGATATCAGAGAGAACGTTGGTGATTCAGCTCAAGGAACAGCGGTGTCACAGCCAAACGAAAGGTGGTGTCACAGCACAAGGACCGGTGGTGTCACAGCACAAAGAGCGGTGGTGTCACAGCACAATGAACGGTGGTGTCACAGTACAAAGAGCGGTGGTGTCACAGCACAAGGACCGGTGGTGTCACAGCACAAAGAGCGGTGGTGTCACAGCACAATGAACGGTGGTGTCACAGTACAAAGAGCGGTGGTGTCACAGCACAAGGACCGGTGGTGTCACAGCACAAGACCGGTGGTGTCACAGCACAAAGAGCGGTGGTGTCACAGCACAATGAACGGTGGTATCACAGTACTCTCTCATACTCAGTAATTGGTTGGTCAATCAGTCAGGTGGTGTTTGCAGATGATTCTAGGATTGACATTTTTATAAGCGCTCACATATGAAGCTCTGAATACAACCACAATAAAAAAAATATACAGAAGCTTAATAAAAAGAAGAGCGAAGTTCAGTAAAGAGAGATTATTAAAGAGTGAGGATATAAAAACTGGAACAGAGTTTAATACTAACTCTAACTACACAGTATATCTATACCTGGAGTAAACCTGGAGAGGGTTTCGGGGGTCAACGCCCCTGAGGCCTGGTCTGTGATCAGGCCTCGCGGTGGATCAGGGCCTGATGAAACAGGCTGTGACTGCTGGCCGCACCTAGATCGACATACGATCCACAGCCAGGCTGGTCAAGTACCGACTTTAGGTGCCTGTCCAATGTCTTCTTGAAGACAGTCAAGGGTCTATTGGTAATCCCCCTTATGTATGCTGGGATGCAGTTGAATAGTCTTGGGGCCCCTGACACTTATTGTGTCGTCTCTTAGTGTACTCGTGGCGCCCCTGCTTCTCATTGGGGGGACGTCGCACAGTAAAGAAACTACAGTAAGGGACTTATCCTCCGATATTATCCTCCCTGTCACTTTGAAGGATCGCAAGTCATTACCAGAACCAGAAGGAAAATGAATAACTAGAACCTTAAAAGCAAGATATTCTGTTCTGTTGATGCTCTTTAAGTCACTTGTTCTCTCTAAATGATGATATTGCCATGCACCAACAGTCCCATTTTAAGACAGGAAAAATTGCTGACATAGAGGATTTACACAGAATCTCCACTGTTTGTATTAATTCATTCCAGCATTTTAAGTTCTGGGAATACTTGAAAGTGTCTCGAGCTGTACTCCTTGATACAAAGGTGAGAAAATACATAACTTGCTCCTTGAAAATCCTTGAGGGATTGGTCCCAAATCTAAACAAATAAATCAGACCGTGAAAAGTTACCTCATCTAAGAGAATACGGTAAGTGTAACCAGGATAAGACTAATGCTCATTATACAATTACTAAGATGCCTCTAGATGTCTTCAGGGTGAAATTTGATACTTTCTTCAAGTCAGTTTCTGATCAGCCGGACTGTGATGCATATGTTGAACTGCTTGTCATTAGTTGTAACAGCCTAGTTAAACAGGTCCTCCACCTGACCTAGTCTGGGACCAGGTTGCGGGAGGCAATGACCACTGAAACAGTTTTCAGGGAAACTTCTGGTAAATTTCAGGTCACTCGAGTGGTCGGTCGATTCGTCGGTCAGTCGATCGGTTTATTTTCAGTGCCCATCCGCTACACGAGGGTCTTCAAGGCCGTATGTCACCTGTACACCACCAGTCTGATAGTGTAGAGGTGACAGTCATAAATACAGGACGCAGTTTTACGAAGGAAAAGTATTTCGTCATAATTAACTACTAATTCTGGTGTACTGGATTTTCAGCTTTATACCAATACGACGGGTTGGGTTCCATTATTATAATCATGGGGGAGCTCTAAACCCGTTGGGTTATACAGCGCATGTGGGGGGGGGGAAGGTATTCAGATAATTCAGGGAACCGGAGCACAGAACCAATTCCCTAGATCAAGAACCCCTCACCTGCATCAAGGAACCTCCCTTGAGGGGGTTAAACTCCAGACCACCGCAGTAAAACATGTGTCGACTTAAAGCGAATCACAATATTTTTTTTTCCTTGCAGTGCATATCAAATCCTAAAAACTTGCGTACACTATCATTAAGTTCGTAGTAGCACTAGGCCTGGAAAAGATGCAGAAATTGAAATAATTTTATTTTAAATTTCCGAAAACCATCTTAAAAGCAAGGCTTTGGGCTGTTGACTGTCAGCCCAAAGCTCATGCACGCCAGCAGGCGTGCATGAGCGTGTTCGATAGGAGTGAATGGAGACGAATGGTATTTGGGACCTGACGATCTGTTGGAGTGTGAGCAGGGTAATATTTAGTGAAGGGATTCAGGGAAACCGGTTATTTTTATATAACCGGACTTGAGTCCTGGAAATGGGAAGTACAATGCCTGCACTCTAAAGGAGGGGTTCGGGATATTAGCAGTTTGGAGAGATATGCTGTGTATCTTTATACGTATATACTTCTAAACTGTTGTGTTCTGAGCACCTCTGCAAAAACAGTGATTATGTGTGAGGTGAAAGTGTTGAATGATGAAAGTATTTTCTTTTTTGGGATTTTCTTTCTTTTTGGGTCACCCTGCCTCGGTGGAAGACGGTCGACTTATTGAAAAAAAAAAATGTATAATATATATATATATATATATATATATATATATATATATATATATATATATATATATATATATATATATATATATTAGTGCCAAATAGGTAAAACTGGTCAATTAACAAGAACTTATTTAAAATTAAATAGTTTCTAAAATTTTCTCTTATGTGTTTAAAGATATATTTTTTCATATATGTTAATGTAAAAATAACTTTGCACCAAAAGAACCTTAGAAAACTTACCTAACCTTATAACAAGCGCAATTTAATTTAGCCTAATCCAACTAAATATATTTTAGATAAGTTTACGATAATTTAATAATAAACACAATTAAACATATTTTTTTCGTTAGGTTCAGAATGATTTTTTGCGAAATTATTGCATATACATATTTTCGCTTGCCTTATTCGCAAGAAGAGCTTTGCTATTTAAGCCAAAATCGCAAATTTTACCTATTCGACTGATATATAATCACAGCATATATCAAGACACAGTGCCCTGTGGCCTGGCGGTTCAAGCTCTTGCCTGTCATGGCGAGGATCTGGGTTCGAATCCCTGAGAGGATTGAAACATTTGGCGTGTTTCATTACACTGGTTGTGTATGTTCACCCATCAGTAAAATGAGTACCTAAGTGTTAGTCGACTGGTGTGGGTCGCATCCTGGGAGAAAACTGACCTAATTTGCCCGAAATGCTCAGCTTAACAAACGGCTTTCTATATAGTAGTATGTCACTGATGTCAGCTATGGTCTGTATACCTTGTACATGTACTTGTAGAAATAAATATATTATTATTATTATTATTATTATTATAATACAGGTTTTATATGGGATAGAGCTGTGTTTGTGATATGAGGTATTTTACAGCACCTGGCAACTGGAGGGCAATTAGGCAGTGTCCATGAAAGGGAAAATTTGCCCCAATCCTTCGATCAGGATCTCGGTACCAGCATCAAGGTATATGCTTCCCCTTTCTCCAAAAGCGAGAAAGTAAAGATGTGAGTCGAGTTAAAAACTGAGTCAAGATCTGAAGCTCCTAGTCGAAAAATATTTTTAAAATTTCCTGCAATGTGTTTGGAAAAAAGACAGAAAAATAACGAGACGTTTATCAAGAATACGTTTCGCCTTCCAAGAGTTGCTCATACGACCTTCGACTTAACATCAGTTACAAATAGAAATTTGATTAAACACAACGTTTAGCTTTGGGTAACTCTTCATTTCCTATAATAGAGGTCGGCTCTATACCAAGAATCTCCGTGTTATACTTGAGGACAATATCTGGCATCCTAGACAGTTGAGCCAGAAGTTGGGCGTGTTGGAGCACCGCCACTGAAACACACCAATGGGTGTAACTCATTATTGAAACAGTTAGGGAAGTTCACTTGCGGGGAGCTTGAATGGAGTCAGCTGTGTGTTGGTGTATAGAGTGTGGTAGTGTAGCCAGGGTGACTGCGTCGAACACAGAGTTTAAAAGAAAATGAGAGAATGAAAGAAACAGAGAAAGAGAGAGAGAGAGAGAGAGAGAGAGAGAGAGAGAGAGAGAGAGAGAGAGAGAGAGAGAGAGAGAGATAAGGAGGTATTTGGAAGCTGGAGTGGGGATAACAATGTCTTGCGGACAATACTTCACATTTAACCATTGAGACTTTGGCAAATATGTTTCGTATTCACACATTTTTTTTTAAATTCTTTGTAGCTTAAAAAAAAGAAACCGAACTGAGTGAAAAATACATTAAGAAATTTCTTTCACATTCAGAGCTCTTGACATTTAGACATATTTCCTGAAAGGTCATTTGCTCAAAAAAAATTCTAGGCGACTGAAAAATTTAAAGCGACATACACAAACTTCTCTTTTTTTTTTAATTATTAATAACTTACTCTTTCGACCGTGACTGACTGAAGCCGTGGTTGACTGAAGACTTACAAGAATGCTACTGGACTGGATGCAGACGATTTACATGAACTCCTCCGCACTTCATGAATGCGGCTTACAAAACCTTTACCTTCATTCTACATGAAGACACCAAATATTACATCCATACACTTCCAAGATGACACAGAAACGCCTGCATATGGATGAAGAAGGGATCAGAGATGACTTAAGATAACTATGTTGCAGGCACACGGTTTGCAATAACACCAAAATATTGGGTGATGACACAAGAAGAGTCTTTTATACAAGAACGACTTCAAACTGGATGAAAACGTACTAGGAGGCAACCACATTGGATGAGGACGACATAAAACACCTTTACTTTGGATAAAAGCATGTAAAAATGACTCCACAGGCGATGACAACGACATACAGTTCCTTCTTATTATTACTTAATAAAGAAAACCAGAGCTACTCCATTGTGGATTGTACAGCGGTGAGACGGTTTTACTTATAAAGAACATAAGATATACTGCAGCAAGCCTATTGGCCCATGGGAAGCAGGTCCAAGTCACCTCCCGGCTTAAACCAATGACCCACCTAGTCAGGTCAGGTCGCATCCACTTAAGGAAGGAGCACGGCATCAGATCTATTAGCACAAGCTAGTCAGGTCCAACTCACACCGACTCTTGTATCTATTAAAGCTATTTTTAAAACTACACAACGTCTTAGCTTTTATGACGGTACTCGGGAGTTCGTCCCACTCATTTACAACTCTATTACCAAACCAGTGTTTTCCTATATCCTTCCTGAATCTGAATTTTTCAAACTTATAACCATTGCTTCGAGTCTTGTCTTGGCTAGATGTTTTTAGCGTGCTATTTACATTCCCTTTATTAATTCCTGTTGTCCATTTATACACGTTAATCATATCCCCCCCTAATTCTACGCCTTTCTAGAGAGTGCAGATTCAGGGCCCTCAGTCTATCCTCATAGGGAAGATTTCTCATGCATGAGATCAACTTTGTCATCCTCCTCTGTATGTTTTCCAGAGCATTAATATCCATCCTGTAATACGGTGACCAGAACTGTGCAGAATAATCTAAATGAGGCCTAACCAAAGTTATATAGAGGTGAAGAACCTGTACTTGACTGAAGCCTACTGTGTAAGCGAAACGTTTCGCAATAAAGCTGCTTAACTGTTGCCCATGTGTCTTCCCTACCATACCTCTACCTTGTAGATTGAGTAGGGGATGTTTTTATTTGAAATTTTACTGCTGTGGGGAAATTGCAGTTACTCTAGGATTAATCTCGTTTGTGCAGTTGGAGAGCAAGTTTGGTAAAGAGCGAGGAATGCCCTGATATCAACATGAGAGGCCCGGCTCTGACACGCGTTTGCTAGCTATCCTGAGAATAAGCAAGTGGAAAAGTTCACTAACCCCTTCTGAGAGCGCTAGGCCCATCAGAGGGCTGAGGCGGCTGAGAGTTACCCCCCCCCCCTTTTTCAAAATTGGAGATAGTTCTCCACAACATTGTGATAACCTTGTCATCCTGAGCTGTTACTTTGCATTTTCTTACGCATCTTCTGAGTGTTCAATACCCCGAATGTCTGCGCGTTCAAGAACCCAGAAAAATTGGCTTTGAGTGGCAAGAAAATCTCACAGCTGTTTATATGGATAATGGTAGGGTGTGAGGCGTTATATTTCTGAAGAGTTTGTAATTCGATAAGAACATAAGAAAGGAGGAACACTGCAGCAGGCCTGTTGGCCCATACTAGGTAGGCCCTTCACAAATCCATCCCACTAACAGAATATTTGCCCTACCCATTTTCACCACTACCCAAGCAATAAGCTTTGATAAATGTATTTACTCCTGTGCAAGTCCCAGTCAAAAAAAAGTCTGATATGACTACAGAAATGCTATCCAAGATCAGTAAATGTTCACGAAATTCTTTATTAAGAAAGCAGCATGCACGACGCTTTATGAGAGTCTTATACTCTCCATGTACAGTCTCATAACATGACAATGTGACCCAGTGTGATCAAGAAAAAATGAACGATACTTTGTTGCATATGTGTTGGCTCTCAGGCATGAAAGGGAAGGGGAGCAAATGTGAACAACTGAAACTTCCCAGGGGAGTAAGGAAGGGTGGAATAAGGAGTGTAAATAAGGAGAAGGTAAATTAAAGCGATGATGCTAGAGTTCGTACTCGGAGGTTACAGGACCCTGAGTAATGAGGTTGACAGTTAAATGAACTGATGCTATTATCCGTAATTATTCTCTGTGTCAAGAATTATGAAGGTCGTGGGAATGAGTAAATAAAGTCGATGGATATCGTATCTGGCTTCCAAAGAAGGGACGTCTGCTTCTGCTGACATGCTCTCGACCAGGAAAGAACGAAATGCTTTGAAAGATAAAATTAGTACTCTAATATGAACGACATTAAGGTTCTGAAAAGTAGTTGGGAAGGCTGAGGAGAATACCTGATCCCCGAAGTCTAACTTGGACATAATTATGGCTGTATGCAGTCTGTGACGGGTTCTTTTATCTCCAAGTTAAAGGAGATAAATTATAGTAGGGACGCGTAAGACATTATTATTATTAATTATTATTATAATCATCATGGGAGAGCCCTAAACCCGTATTATTATAATAAAAAAAGAAGCGCTAAGCCACAAGGACTATACAGCCCTAAACCCGTAGGCTGAGTAAAAGAGCCTGAGCTAGATTTCAGAGAGATGCGATGCTGCCATGATATTCATCAATCAAAGATGAGGTCTAGGAATTATACTGTTGCATATATAGATGAATGGTTGTACATACTTTGTATTTACTTAGATAGGGAAACACATGAATAAAACGCCTTTTGCGTCTCTTGTAAGTTATAAAGATAGTTTTGGCAATAGAGAACTTGAAACCATGCGAAAGACTCAGTTGGCTTAAGTGATCTATTAGTATGTTGCAGATTTAGGTAACAGGACACATGTGCAATTAATGTGACAATTTATTGTGACAGTTGCGCTCTCTATGAGCTTTGTCAAACTGTTGTCAACACCTGCAAAGCTAAACGTTGCCGCAATAAAATGTCACATTAGTTGCACATTCGTTCTTTTACCTAATATATTGTCAGTAATTCTATTTTTATTACATGTTATAAAGTGGCTGTCTCGGGCGATGGTAAAAAAAATCATCCACACACAAAGATGACCACATATTTGTAGAGAGAACTAACGAATGGTCATTAATAGTTAGTAAAAACAGCAGAGAACTAAGGATGGAATCCTGTCTTACTCATTCAATCTGTACAAAATCCTTGGAAAGGCTTTCATTTATTCGATTGCTGAAGTGTCTCCATGACAGAAAATCTTTGAGAAAAAGTGAGTGATTTCAAAAAGTATGAACATAATAATATGTTATAGTGGCAAGAAGAGTTTTAGTGTTTTCAAAAGAGCTTCGAGTGTATCAGTAAGTTTATTCAGGTATACACAAATATAGTTACATAGAATTATCATACATAGCAGCATATGTGTAGAGAACCTAGGATAACCCCAAAAAAGTCAGACTGAGTGACTTATTTCCATTGGGGTCCTGTCGAGTGGTAGTAGAGATGAGATGACTAATACCAAACTGACGAGGAAAGAGGCAGTTTCAGGTTCACTGGAACCAAATAAGGTATTTATTGAAGATTGAGACACTCATGCAGCATATGGGAATCTTTATTCAGGAAACGTTTCGCCACACAGTGGCTTCATCAGTCCAATACAAAGAGGAAGGCGTAAGGAGAGGAGGAGAATGAGGTAATCAGTCCCTCAACCTGGAGTCGATGTGTTCAGTCCATCAATCCTTACGCCTTCCTCTTTGTATTGGACTAATGAAGCCACTGTGTGGCGAAACGTTTCCTGAATAAAGATTCCCATATGCTGCATAAGTGTCTCAATCTTCAACTTGTCGGTTTTTCAAACCATTCATCACAACTGTCAGACACTGCAGCATCATGGGATCTTGTTACAAAGAATTCTTCAACACTTGTTCAACCTTTGGACGAAGACCTACTTCGACTAGTGGATGGTACCACTATGACCCCGCCTCCACCTGCTTCACGTCACCTCACTACAGTATATAAGCCACGTCTACGGCCCTATGCTGTACATTCTACAAGATTGATGGACTGAACACATCGACTCCAGGTTGAGGGACTGATTACCTCATTCTCCTCCTCTCCTTACGCCTTCCTCTTTGTATTGGACTGATGAAGCCACTGTGTGGCGAAACGTTTCCTGAATAAAGATTCCCATATGCTGCATAAGTGTCTCAATCTTCAACTTGTCGGTTTTTCAAACCATTCATCACAACTGTCAGACACTGCAGCATCATGGGATCTTGTTACAAAGAATTCTTCAACACTTGTTCAACCTTTGGACGAAGACCTACTTCGACTAGTGGATGGTACCACTATGACCCCGCCTCCACCTGCTTCACGTCACCTCACTACAGTATATAAGCCACGTCTACGGCCCTATGCTGTACATTCTACAAGATTGATGGACTGAACACATCGACTCCAGGTTGAGGGACTGATTACCTCATTCTCCTCCTCCTTACGCCTTCCTCTTTGTATTGGACTGATGAAGCCACTGTGTGGCGAAACGTTTCCTGAATAAAGATTCCCATATGCTGCATAAGTGTCTCAATCTTCAACTTGTCGGTTTTTCAAACCATTCATCACAAGGTATTTATTGCAAATAAATTATTCAGATAACCGACAAATTGATGAATACGACGCATGTGGAAAACTTGGGTATCTTTTTTGAGGAAACGTATAGCCACCCAGTGGTTTCATCAGTCCTACAGAAGGAAGAATGGTGAAGATAAGGAGTTTCAGGTAATCAGTCCCTCAGCCTGGAGTCGATGTAATCAGTTCATCAAGACTGATGGACTGAATACATCGACTCCAGGCTGAGGGACTGATTACCTCAAACTCTTGACCTTCACCATTCTTCCTTCTTTAGGACTGATGAAGCCACTACGTGGCGATACGTTTCCTCAATAAAGATACCCAAGTGCTGCACGTGTGTCTTATTCATCAAGGTATTTACTGACTGCATGTTCTAAAATAGCACTATTAAGAACTACTAGTCAATAATAAGACAGGTTGTGTCCCGAGATACCTGGTTTACGACAAGTAAATGCTGCGTCATTTTTACACTGTGAGGATAAAATACCTTTGGGTTATATATGGTTGAAATGGTGTAAGTGAAAATCACGAGTCGAGGGACGTTAATGTTGTTCACATCATCAGGTCCGCCTGTCAGAGGACTGCATTTATATGAATGTAAGTAATCGAAGTGCAAGAAAGTGTTGCATGGTTCATCAGTTTGCAGTACGAAGTGCAATGAAACAAAATCTTGTTAAAGTATGCATTCAAGAAGCTCGGTTGGTAAGTGTAGGTTTAGGTATATACGAACAAAGTGTTGCCCAATTACTTTGTTGACTTCGTCAGGATCTGCCACTATCGCCGGCACTTGCGAGGACTGGAGCACATACAGCGGAACATTTGCATGCTGATTTTCACACAATTTGCCAGACTGTGCACAACGAGATAATGGCGTTGACAGTTGACACGAAAGCTTATCAGCAAGATCATGTAACTTTTCGTATTATGCGCACGCACCTATATTGTGAGCAGCTTAAGAACTTATTTGTAGGGTAGAGAGTGGTTTATGGTGCGACTGTAATGGCAGCTATTGAAACTAACTGCATGAGCGCATACGGCCAACACCTAGGGTACTCATTTCTGAAGTGTTTTCCTGAGATCGATACGCGAACGGGTATGGGTTCGTGAATCCTGGTGTGTTTATGAACTGAAAAGGGAGATGGATACATAAATGATTCCAACTGGTTTCTGCCTTAGTCATAAAGTGATCCATCCTTGCGTAAATGACGAGAATTGAAATTACCTAATACTAGGAGTAGAGGTAAAGAGGAGACCAGAAATTGCATGTCAGGTATAGACAAGGGTCGTGAAGGGAAACCATACCACGGGCGGGATTGAACCCGCGGTCAGAGTCTCAAAACTCCAGACCGTCGCGTTAGCCACTGGACCAGCTAGCCACAATAAGATTCGTCCAACTAGGTATATTTCTACACCATAGGAAGGTTAGCATAGGCACCACTGTGACCATTACGATTTCGTGAGTCATGTTGACGGCATTGAGGGGACTTGAGCTAGAGTTCGTCACGGCCACGCTAGCTGGAGATTCGTCTATAAAAACTTGCATTTGTGGTCACAGTGGTGCCTATGCTAACCTTCCTATGGTGTAGAAATATACCTAGTTGGACGAATCTTATTGTGGCTAGCTGGTCCAGTGGCTAACGCGACGGTCTGCAGTGTTGAGACTCTCTGACCGCGGGTTCAATTCCGCCCGTGGTATGGTTTGTTTGCAATCGTGTCATTACGATTTCGTGAGTCGTGAAGGGGAATGATATTGAGAGAAGACTATGTACTCCTCTGTCCATATAGACACAGGTTGCGGTATAATGAGGCAGAAGAGAAATACAGAATGCTGTTGTGAAGATAAAAGTGAAATTTCATTTGCACGATTCTTCAGGGGAGGATGTTGAATGAATGTAAAACAGCCAAATATAGGATATCCAAATGTATTACGGTATGTTGCTCAGCGTCTTGATGAGAGACAAGAGGTAGTTTTCCCAATTCTTGTTCATAGTTTAATATTCCATTGTAAAATGAACATTACTTGAGCAATAGGTAATTTCTGATTGGAATGAATGTCAGGTGGAAAAGGCATATGTGATAAGGAATATGCGTGTAGTGTGGATGTGGATGTTTTGAGTTTTGCGATAAACGTGCTGTCTTCGGTAAAGCTTTAACAGCATGATGGGGTAGGATATGTTGTTTGGAGGCTGATGGCAGGGCTGAGTTATTGCCAGAGTCATACGGCATTTTAATTTGGATGAAGGCCCTGGCATGTTTCCTGTTTGACGGATGACTTGCCAAAGTTAATTTTTTTTTTGCTGTCTCTTCGAAGTAATCCATAATGCCTACTAGTATTTCCGTTTTCCGTATTAATGAAACCTGCAGCGGGTGTAATGTGCGAGTCGGGTGAGGGAAGTGAGGTAGAGAGGTTTACCGGGGGAGCTCGGCTAGGTAAAAAAGAACTATGAAAGGTTAGACAGTGTAAGTAGTTTGTCTCTTATGGGTTTGGGAACAGTATGTGAATACGCAAGTATTTCTACGGACATTCTAGTCGTGTCGAAATCTGAGATCGTGATTCAGAGACTATAGTCTGTGAAAGGGATATAAGCACTGGTGCTTGGCTTCGATGTGGTCGTTTTTGGGACTGTGCTGGTTGTGGAGCAACGAAGTTACTTAGTGCCGAAGACGTGGGGGACTACATTAGTGTGAAGAGTTTAAGGGGTGGAGACAGGAGTGATATTATATGTGATGAATGGTTTTGAAAACCAACAAGTTGAAGAATTGAGACACTCATGCAACATATGGGAATCTTCATTGAAAAAAAGTTTCGCCACACAGTGGCTGCATCAGTCTTATACAAAGCAAGAAGGATGAGTTTGAGGTGATCAGTCCCTCAGCCTGGAGTCGATGTGTTCAGTCCATCAGTCTTGTAGAAAGTACAGCACAGGGCCGTAGAAGTGGCTTATATATTGTAGTCAGGTGAGGTAAAGCAGGAGGCGGCGGCGGCGGCGGGGTCATAGTGGAACCATCCACTAATCTTCTTCCGAAGATTGGATTCCCATATGTTGCGTGTCTTCAATTCTTCAGTGATATTATAGATGGGCACTACTGGGTCTTGGGGGATTCCTGGCATCTCTGGAGTAGGAGACGAAAAATTTGCCCAGTGATAAGACAGTCATTCTTGTTAACATCGATCTCGCTCTCTTGATGGGCGCTGGAGAGAATACGAGAGGTGCGCATCGCTATAGACGAAGCAGGAAGGTGCTCTGAATCTTGCTCATATGACTTACGGAACCTCAGATAGGCTATTACGCCGTTGACCTGCAATGTTTTATTGGGTAATCATAGCGCCAACGTTTGTGGCATTACCGAGATGGTGGTCTGAAACTCTCTTATCAGTAAGCCGGCTATGTATATTGACGGGCGGGGAGTGTATGTATCAATTGTAATGACAGGGGAATGCCGTAATTCTAAATGTTTATCCTCGACAGGAACTGAGAGCAGAATAACAGTAGATAATTAATGGAGCATTGCCAATGGTGTATCGATGCATTAGGGTAATGGCCTGTGCTGAATCTTTCTGTCGATGCTCATCCCACTTTTGAGAGGGTTAAGTGTATACGCCTTGATTATTGTAATCATAATCACGGGGGAGCGCTAAACCCGTTGGGTAGGATTATACAGCACCTGTGGGGAGAGGGATGGAAGGTATTCAGACTCAATTCAGGGAACGGAAACAGATCCAATTCCCTAGGTCAAGAGCCCCTCACTTGTAAACGCCTTGAATGATGTGGGCTATGAGCTCTTGCAATAGTATATGGACATTCAGAAATCTCTGCATTTGTAGAGAAAAGAATTTTATTTTTTGTGTCTGGAAGGTCTCCTTCAGTGATAGAGGTTTAGATGTTTATTTATTAGTGTGCGATTGGCCAAATGTTCAATGTCGGTTTGAGCATTACTGTAGAGATGCTTTTTTTGGCAGATAGTTGCGATCCACTTGACCCTGTGGCGCATTTATAGTCCATGAATCATCATTGCGCCGAGGGAGAAGCTGGGCGCATCCTCCAGGTCACACTAGGGTCTGAGTTTCCAGTGCGGGAAGAGCTCCAGGTTAGGATTGAGGCGCCAAGAGATCGCCCAGAAGCATTTCCGAGTCAGTTAGGGATGCCGCAGTCAGGTGTTCTCCGGAGATCGAGCATTAATCTCATCACTTACGTTAAAAAAAAGGAGCCCTCGGGACAGATTTACAAAAGACACGGCTATCTTCATTGAGGGGGAGAGAGTTTACACTTGTCATGTCCTTCCATTCCTTCACATATGCCTTGATCTCTATTCATCACATGCTTCACTCCTCTCCCTTCTCTTCTGCCTGATCTTCCATTCCATCTTTCTTTTCTCTATCACTCCATTTCTTCGCTTGAGTCTTCAGTGTATATGCCCGAGAAGTGTATATCTCTCAGGTTATACACCGAAGATTGAGACACTTATGCATCACATGGGAATCTTTATTGAAGAAACGTTTCACCACACAGTGGCTTCATCAGTCCAATACAAAGCAGAAAGGAGAGGAAGAGTTTGAGGTAATCAGTCCCTCTGCCTGGAATTGATGTGTTCACTCCATCACTCTTGCAGGAAGTACAGCAGAGGGCCAGAGAAGTGGCTTATATACTGCAGTTAGGCGAGTCGAAGCAGGAGGAGGGAGAACCACAGGGAACCATCCACTAGTGTAAGTGGGTCTTCGTCCTAAGGTTGGACAAGTGTCGAAGAATTCTTTGTATCAAGATCCCATGATGTTGCAGTGTTTGGCAGATGTGGCAAATGGTTTTGAAAACCGACAAGTTTCCAGGCTGAGGGACTGATTACCTCAAACTCCTCCTCTCCTTACTCCTCCCTGCTTTGTATTGGACTGATGAAGCCACTGTGTGGCGAAACGTTTCTTCAATAAAGATTCCCATGTGATGCCTAAGTGTCTTAATCTTTAACTTGTCGGTTTTCAAAACCATTTGTCACGTATACACCGAGAATTGTATCTGTCTCAGTACAAATATCCTGAGAGATTGTAGATGAATGGCTCAGATAACCGACAAATTGGTAAACTGTACACAAGTGCAGCATTTGGGTATCTTTAATGAGGAATTCTTCAACTTGCCTAACCCTTGGGCATGACCTACTTCCACATTGGTCAAATATGATACCACCTACGACTACGGCACCTCTCCTGCCTACAGTATATAAGCCACTACTTCGCACATATGCTGTATTCTTTTCAAGATTGATGGACTGATCACATCGACTCAAGGCTGAGGGACTGATTACCTCAAACTCCTCCTGTTCTTCACCATTCACCTTTGTATGGACTGATGAAGCCACTGTGTGGCAAAACGTTTCCTCATTAAAGACACTCAAATACTGCACGTGTCCAGTTTATCATCATGAGAGCTCTCTTTAAGAGGATTACAGTATACATGTATATATATCTCGGTAAATATATCCCTCAGGATATATTTACTGATATATATATATACTTCTGGGAGCATATCTTGAGAGATATACATTTATCAGTGCATGTACACTGAGAGGCTCAAACGAAGAAGTGGAGTAATAAAGAGGAAAAGGAAGATCAGGAAGACGAAGAGCGAGACATGTGATGAATAGACCATACCACGGGCGGAGATAGAACCCGCGATTCTATCCCCGCCCAGTGGTATGGTTTGTTTGCAATCGTGTCATTACGATTTCGTGAGTGATGAATAGACGTCAAGACGTATGAGAGGGTGGTAGGTAAGACTCATGGGCAACAGTTAGGCAACTTTATTCCGAATAAAGTTGCCCGTGTGTCTTACCTACCAATTTGTCGGTATTGTATACATTTTGATATTCACATATGAGAGGGAATGGAAAAGGTATGCACACGTACACCTGGAAGGCATATACAGAGATACGCACCTCTGATGGAATATACATGGAGAAATACATCTAGGTACGTATATATACTCTCTTCTCGGTCTCATTACGCGTTCACAACTTCTTGATCTTCTTTAGACGCTATTCCAAGTTAGCGCATAAATTCAAGAAACTTTGGCAAGTAGAAATCTATACATCTGGAAAATACTACGCTGTGTGTCCTACCCAAAACAAAAGCATATAATTTGAGTAATAAAAAATGATCCTATTGTGCACTGTGTGTGTGTGTGTGTGTGTGTGTGTGTGTGTGTGTGTGTGTGTGTGTGTGTGTGTGTGTGTGTGTGTGTGTGTGTGTTATCAAATGCTCTAATGTTGGTATTAGAATTTGAAATAATGGATTCAAATTGGATAAGTTTAGATTTAGAAAACATAAAGGAAAATATTATTTTTGAAATACAGTCAAGTGTTACAATCTGCCTAGTAAGGTCATTGAAGCTAAAACCTTGGGTAGCTTCAAATATAAGTTAGATAAACACACGAGTGAGAGAGGATGGATTTGAGTGGGACTTACACATAAGTTAACAGGGTTATCAAAGCTTATTCCATGGGTTGGGTAGATATTTTTGTTAGTGGGTTTGAACTCGAGCTGGATTTGCCTATTATGGACCAGTAGGCCTGCTGCAGTGTTCCTCGTTTTTTATTCTTATGTTTTTAAGGGTGGGAGTGAGAAAGCGTCCGTGCATGCAGTCTGCTCTCGACCTCAGTCACAAAAGATGGTAAAAGTAAGTTAAAAGTTACTAAAAACGTTAAAAGTTTGTAAATGTCGGTTTGCTAACTTTTGTTCTCTCTCTTACATCCCCTCTCTCCCCCACTCTCCCCCTCTCTCTCCCTCTCATTCTCCCCATCTCTTTCTCCCCCATCTCCTCCTATCCCAATCTGTTTTGTCCCCCTCTCTTCTCCCCCACTCTCCTCTCTCTCCCTCTCATTCTCCCCATCTCTTTCTTCCCAATCTGTTTTGTCCCCTCTTCTTCTCCCCTCGTCTCTCTCTCTCCTCTTCGTTCTTTTTCTTTCACAAATTCGATTCCTTTGCCTCTTGATCTCTGGCTTTAACACTCGTTACTATCTCGCTCCCTTTTGCTATTTCCCGTTCTCACGTGTTCTCACTTTCACTCTGTTTCTCTCGCTACATTCTTGCTCTTTATCCCACTCTTTCTTGGCCCTTTTCTATCTTGGTCTCACTAACTTGATCTTCCTCTCTCCTCTCCCTTGTTTATGCTGCCTTTTTTTTTCTTTCTGCCTTTTCAACTCTACCCTCCCCTTCTCATAGTACGTACACCAGTTCCGGGATTTCCATGGTATGTACAACACTTTTTTTGCAAAAACTATACCAAGCAGAGAGGAGAATATTTTATTTAATAGCTCTCTCTCTCTCTCTCTCTCTCTGGAAATAAGACTGCAACATGCACACAGTTATAACAAGGAGAAAGGAGAAAAATGCGACTTGTGCAACAATTGCTGATTTTTAATGTTGCACATGTGTCTTATTCATCAACTTGTAGGTTCTCAAACCCATTATCAACACAAGGAGAAAGGAGAAAGGGCGTATTGATATCTTAACTTCCTCTTTCATTACGTAAGACGTTGAGGCAGCGACTTTAAGACCGGGTAAGCTACGGTCTTAGAAGTATATGGTATAAAATACCGACGACGACGGTAAAATAAGCACATAAGCAGTATAATGTGATCCTTTATCGACAACGTTCCGCACACACATCTACACAAACAGATCTACCTGGGTGAAAGGTACGTGAGCATTAATAAATCTGTTTGTGGCTTGATAAAGCCTACTGTGTGGGCGAAACGTTGTCAATAAAGGATCATATTATACTGCTTATGTGTTTATTTTTCTACGGTCCTAGTTAGCTATGGTCCCTAGGCAATCATTTTGCATTTAACATATATACTGACAAATAATTCAGCTACCGTAAAATAATTATTTCTTAGTTATAAAAAAAATTGAGATGATAGTTTCACAAATATGATACTAAATATACCTTTTCTAAAAGTTTCTAAAGTAAACTGAGTAAGTCGCAATTCTCTTCTCAAAAATCACTTACTCACCCACAAGTAAATAAATACTGAATAATTGTATCTCGTATATTGTATCTCATAAATGTCTAACCTGTGACCCAATCAAACTTTATTTTTTTAATTACATTACCTAACAGAATACTCCATTCTTCTGAATGCTCAGCAACACAGTAAATAACCATATGACCTGTCTTTGTAATACTCATTTGTGCTAAATTGTTATCTGTTTACAATAATGTTTTTTCCACTGAATATATCATTGCTTAGTTAATCTTAAGTTAATTTCAAGCCTGCCCATAATGCTCTGCATACAAGGGGCTTTGGCATGTTGCACTGTAATAACTGTATTCCTTTGTACTTCACTGTATCATGTTCAAATTAATAAATAAATAAATAAATTCTTGAAGAACCATGAAAGTGTCTACACACTTTACTCTCGTAGATTTCATGCAAAGTCAGTACACATTATTTTTACTTTCTATATCAACATCAAGCACCATCAGTTTTATATTTTTTTCTTTTAGACTGCCTTATTTATTCCGTTGTGATTGGGATTTGCATTTTCGTCATAGCATCCTTTTACTTTTTCTCTTTTTAAAGAAAAAAACTCAGCTGAATATTTGTTAATAGTTGGAGAACGGTTTTGTAATCTAATTAGAATTCAACAAACGGTTCGAGAAAAAAGTGTTCTGTACACCACTGAATAGATATAACAGTGTTGGTGAGGACTTTCTCCAGCACTCCTCTGATCAGAGGAACACTGTTGGAAAGGGCCGTTAAAACAAACCCCTGGAAAGACGGAACAGTGTTGGGGAGGACCACTACTAGCACACCTCTGAAAAGGCGGAACAGTGTTGGAGAGGACCACTACTAGCACACCTCTGGAAAGAGGGAACAGTGTTGGGGAGGGCCACTACTAGCACACCTCTGGAAAGAGGGAACAGTGTTGGGGAGGGCCACTACTAGCACACCTCTGGAAAGAAGGAACAGTGTTGGGGAGGACCACTACTAGCACACCTCTCGAAAGACGGATCAGCGTTGGGGAGGACCACTACTAGCACACCTCCGAAAAGACGGAACAGTGTTGGGGAGGACCACTACTAGCACACCTCTGGAAAGAGGGAACATTGTTGGAGAGAACGAAAACAGCACACCTCTGGAAAAAGGTAACAGCGTTGGTGAGGATCGCCTCCAGCACACCTCTAAAAAGAGGTAACTTAACATTTCAATGTTTCTAAAAACTGACATTTCTCATTAACAACGATATTACTATACAAAAGGTTTAGAAAACCGACTTGATGAATGGTTGTCTCTGGACAAATGTTGCAAAGTGTCTCAAACGTCAATAACAAAAGTGTCTCGAGACTAATTGTAGTTTAATAAACTTGGTATTTCAAAAGTAGTAGAAAAAGTAATATAAAGTATATTAGTTCAGTCTGTTAAATTCGGTTCATAAAGTAATTGATACCCAGGACAGCTTTAATTCTAAAGGATTTCAAAGTTCAGTTACATTTTGGGTTGTAATTATTTACATAATCAAAACAATATATTGAAAAACATGCATGAATTGCATTTATAATAGATGCTAAACTCTTGACATAAAAGTCAGGAGGATAAGTTTGCAGGGATGCTGAGGCAGAAGTTTTAATTGAGTTATGAACAAAACTTGAGGCTGGAATTACAATAATCGGCGCTGTTGCAAAAGTAGACAGCTGAAAGTTTCTGGGTAGACAGTACATAGCAGTAAAGGTGGGGATGACTTCCTGGAACACAAGAGGCGTGGATCCTGGGCTTCATAAATAAAACTGCTTATCAATAAATATAACTAGATACATTTTGGTCGCTGTGCGATCTGAGTAAGGAATCCCCGTAGTTAATAACCCTAGTCCTTTCCCCTGAACATCAGGAAGGAACAACGAAGAGTCATCCATGTTTTTCAAATGCCCGTAAATATTACCACTAAAGATTTGATGTATATCAAAAGAGGTTTCCAGTAATTATCACAAGGCCACAAACTTACAAATATCTTCAAAGAAAATGACCAATTAGGACATACGCAGCTAAAAAAAAAAAATTAAAACATATGACTTAAGAATCAGCAACTTTGAAGCCAAGCTAAAATGTTATTCACTAGTTATCTCAGGACCACCAATGTTATACAACAACACAGCTGCTCAAAATTTGCATTAACAAGTTATTAGATGTTATTATTCCTTAAGAAATTTAAACAATTTCATAAGCAACCTTTGGTACAGTTATACAAGGTTAAACAACGTTTACAGATGTTCCAAAAAGCTACTTACTCCCCTCCCTCAGGGGAGGTTCCTTGACACTGGTGAGGGGCTCTGGATCTAGGGAATTGGATCTGTGATCCAGTTCCCTGAATTGAGCCTGAATGCCTTGCATCCCCCCCTACATGCGCTGTATAACCCTATGGGTTTAGCGCTCCCCCATGATTATAATAACACTCCCTCACCTGCCTCAATAAATTCCACTAATTCTCTAAAAAATTATCTTAAACTCACAATTCTCTCTTCACTTTCACAACTATTTAAAAAATTCCTGAAACTCCTTGATAAACCGTATAACTCTCCTGTAACATCATTAACTCTGCCATTAACTTAATATAATTCTCCTGGTAACTGTGTCATAACTTTCCCTTAACTCTCCAGTAACTGCTGAAAGTTTAAAGGAGTTTCAGTTTTTCGTGATTTGTGAGTTTGTGTTCCATAATTAAGAAACATAACTGGTGCAGCACCACTTAAGGTAACATAACTGGTGCAGCACCACTTAAGGTAACATTACTGGTGCAGCACCACTTAAGGTAACATTACTGGTGAAGCACCACTTAAGGTAACATTACTGGTGGAGCACCACTTAAGGTAACATTACTGGTGGAGCACCACTTAAGGTAACATTACTGGTGGAGCACCACTTAAGGTAACATTACTGGTGGAGCACACTTAAGGTAACATTACTGGTGGAGCACCACTTAAGGTAACATTACTGGTGGAGCACCACTTAAGGTAACATTACTGGTGGAGCACCACTTAAGGTAACATTACTGGTGGAGCACTACTTAAGGTAACATTACTGGTGGAGCACCACTTAAGGTAACATTACTGGTGGAGCACCACTTAAGGTAACATTACTGGTGGAGCACCACTTAAGGTAACATTACTGGTGGAGCACCACTTAAGGTAACATTACTGGTGGAGCACCACTTAAGGTAACATTACTGGTGGAGCACCACTTAAGGTAACATTACTGGTGGAGCACCACTTAAGGTAACATTACTGGTGGAGCACCAATTAAGGTAACATTACTGGTGGAGCACCACTTAAGGTAACATATGGT
This sequence comes from Cherax quadricarinatus, assembly GCF_026875155.1. Lineage (NCBI taxonomy): Eukaryota > Metazoa > Arthropoda > Malacostraca > Decapoda > Parastacidae > Cherax > Cherax quadricarinatus. The sequence goes on along the minus strand of NC_069474.1, from coordinate 12,672,544 downwards.
GGAGCACCACTTAAGGTAACATTACTGGTGGAGCACCACTTTAAGGTAACATTACTGGTGCAGCACCACTTAAGGTAACATTACTGGTGCAGCACCACTTAAGGTAACATTACTAGTGGAGCACCACTTAAGGTAACATTACTGGTGGAGCACCACTTAAGGTAACATTACTGGTGGAGCACCACATAAGACACAGTTTAAAGAACACTACTGGTGGAACATTCTGCTGTGCAATAACACAATACAGAGACCCAAGCGCAGTATCTCATTCAACACCCGTCGTCGCCCCTACAAGTAGCAGTACATAAATGCATTGTTACCAATATCACTAAGGGAGAATCCTTCTATTGTGAAAAGGTAAATACATGAACTGGAAAATACTCTATAATTAAACTCAGGAACAAGCACAGATATAACCACTCTTCTTGCTTACTCTGTCAGTTTGTTTAAAGGAGTGGACTGGCAAGCCAGCGGAAGGCCTTAGTCAGATGACCAAAATCTCCACTAGCGGATCATCATATTACTAACACCTGCATCAGGAAACGGTTGTTCTGTTTCCTGACGTTTTCACCTAACATTCTTCTCTCCTGATTATGAATATGCATCTTACCTTGACACATCTGTTTTTCCACGCAGTGAACTGAAAACCACCGAAAGTCGTCTATCAACAAAGCATAAGCTCCACTAAGTTGGTTATTAATAAATATCCCAAATGGAGATCATCAAAAAGTTACCTGTTTTTTTATTTCCTTCCTCCCACTTCTTCTAGTCCGCTTTATATTTTCAACACTTATGTACGGGAACGAGGAACACATTCTTGGAAAAACTAGCATGGTCATGCATTCTGTGACCAAAGTTATTGAACCCATTACCAACCTCATGGAATGGTTTGGATAACTTCCAGAACCTCTGTAGCGGAGCTTAAATGTTCACAAATTGTACCAAAGGAATACGATGATGGGGATTAAAATTCTCATGTGTTGGCGCAGATTTGACAATTTTACTTGTAAAATAGAGCGAAATGTTTATTCCTGATAAGTAAAGTTTAAGAAATTCTAATTTACATATTCTGAACGGCCTCAATGTTTAATGGTTAATGCGCCTTAGAGCCGTGATAATGTCTATTAAGTTTTGTTTACGGGCAGGCAAATTTGTTGATGTAGAAAATTAAAAATGAAATCCGCACTATAACTGGAGAATGATTCATCTGATCGCCTTCATATTTTCTTCCCTCACAAGCTCACACTGCCATTGGATGGCACCAGCCCCAATTTACCAATTTTATTAAGTGAACAGTGATATTCACTTTTTATTCAATAACTAATGCATAATTATGAATAATATTCCTGATAATGCATTCTATAAGGATAACCCATAAATTTAGTCCAAACAGGCAAAAACAATTGAAACTTTACTAATAAGGTTAAAGAAAAGGCACAATACCGTGAGGGAAACAATATACAAATAACTCGCACCTTGGAGAGAGCTTATGACGACGTTTCGGTCTGACTTGGACCATTTACAAGTCACACTAACACAGGAAAGTGAGGTAGAAAGTATATAAGTCAATTGTTCCAAACTTCATAACACTCGAGACTTAACCTGATCTTTTTTCTCTCTACCTACCTCCTTTCTTTCTGCCTAGGTGCGTTCTGTCCTACAGTTTTATTTCTCTGGGTTTTTGGCCCCACCTTTGTGGACTACTAGCTGTCCTGCAGTTCTCCTTTCTTTTGGTTTTAGACTTACTACTTCTACCACTACTACTGCTATTCCATTTCTACTATTATTGCCTCGATTCGCTCCCCTTTCTACCACTATTCCCCCTACTTACTACTTCTACTGCTAGCATTCCTTTTACCACTATTCCTCCAATTCCTTCTTTTTTCATCTCTCTGTCCCGCCCCTGTCTCCCTCTCCTATACAAATTGGCTCCCTCACCTTCGTGTGTTAGTGCGACTTGTAAATAGTCCAAGTCAGACTAAAACGTCGTCATAAGCTCTCTATGTGTGAGTTATTTGTGTATTAAAAGGTTAAACTTAGAATCGTTAGAATCACATTAATTGCTCCAAAATGCTTCAAACTTTTACCCATGGTGGACTTTATTAAAACACAGATTGCACTTCACTTTTAGCTGTGCATATTTCACTTTAATTTTATTAAGCGAATTCTTCCTCACTCATTAAACTAATGTCTCTCCTGATCAGCTTCATAAGGCTGGTGTAACTTGATAAGTATTTATGTATTAATTTTGACCTCTATGGTTGCCCATTTTTGTTGCCAATTTTATCAAATTTAATTTTTAAAAAAGGATCTGAACGTTTTTTCTTACAGGACTGTAGATTATAATAAAAAAGCGCTAAACCTACAAGGGTCATACAGTACAGCAGGGCAAGGAAGTATCCTGGAGTATTGGGTAGCAAGAGGGAGAGGGATTATTAGGTCATGGAGTGCAGCAGGGCAGTGAAAAATGCAGGGGTAGAGGATAGCAAGAGACTGAGGTAGAAAGGGCTGTGAGGAGTGCTAGAGGTATCAGAGATTATGCAGTAAATCATTTGTTATTAAAAAGTCAGTGAGAGAGTCTAGGTTAAAGGAGGGTCCATCAGCAAGAAGGGAAGGTAAAGTAAGGGCATTAGAGCGGTGACGACGGTGGAGGTAAATTCTGTGTGATCGTTGACAGAGTGGGCAGTCCAACAGAATATGGCTAACAGAGACTGGAACCTGACAATTCTCACATAAGGAAACAGGGCACCTCTCCATGGGATACCAGTGAGTAAGACGAGTGTGGCCGATGCGAAGACAGGAGAGAGTAGCCTCCCAACCTCGACATTGATGACAAGAAGACGGCCAGAAACAGAATGGAGTTTATGTTGCAGATTGACCAACGTTGTTGCCAACGGGTGCGAAGGTGGGTAGCAATTACAGTAAAATAGTCTGTGAATGGAACACCTCTATATGAAACTGGGAGGTCATGTACTGTTGACCGCGCGACATTGTCTACCTGTTCATTGCCCTGTACGTCAACATGACCAGGGACCCAACAAAAACAATATTGAGCTTGCTAGAGATAGGGCGTAACCAAAGTTGGATACAAAGAACCAGAGGATGAGGTGTATCAAATTTTCGTATAGCCTGCAAAGCACTGAATCTGAAACGTACCACAAATGGTGACACAGGCATAGATGCAATATAGATAAGTGCTACGAGAAAGGCATACAATTCAGCCGTAAAATTGCTGGCCGAGGATAATAAATGTCCTCGCACGACGCTGTCTGGAAACACTGCTGTGAATCCTACACCCTCAGAAGACTTAGAACCATCGGTGTACACTGCGATGGCATGAGAATGAGATCGGAAGTGGTTAAGGAAAAGAGCGAGAAGCCACCGTAGGCAGTTGGGCTATCACGCATGGCAGTGAGAAAGAACAGACACGAACCGTCAGAACTTCCCAAGGGGGGTAGGGAAAAGTGAGATGCTACATGAACATAGAAAGGTGGTAACTGAAGAGAGGGCAAGAGTGAATGTAGGCAAAGAGAAAAGGGACGGAGTAAAGAGGGGCAACGAACAAATAAAGAACGTCTACTAACATCAGTAACTATCCTATATATGGAAGGATTGTGGAGGTCATGAGAGCAAACATAATAACGAAGGCAATGAGCATCACGGCGATCGGTCAAGGACGGAATATTCGCCTCTGTATAGAGGCTTTCAACCGGTGAAGAGCGAAAAGCACTGAGGCATAAACGTAATCCCTGGTGATGGATGGGGTTAAGGCTAGAGTAGCAAGAGAGGCCGCTGAATATATCAGGTCGCCATAATCGAGTTTCGATAAAATTAGGGCTGACTGCAGTCGAAGGAGAGTTCTACGATCAGCCTCCCACGATAGATAAGCGAAGGTTTTAAGAAGGTTCAGCCGGCTATGGCAACTTGCCTTCAGAAAGGTAATGTGAGGTTTTCAGGATAACCTACGGTCAAACAAAAGGCCTAGAAACCTGACCATATCATGTTCTGGAATACGCGAGCCGTGGAGGTACAATGGATGATCAGAGACGACAGAACGTCTACTGAAAGTAATTTAGTGAGTTTTAGTACTAGAAAATTTAAACCACATGCTGGAGAGAAACTGCAATGAGATGATAGTCAGGGCCAGCACAAGCGATAGCAAAGTCATCAACAGAATGATGACCAAATATTAAATGGAAGAATAGATGCCAGATCATTTTTAACAAGAACAAGTGTTGTGCTCAGAACACATCCCTGGGAGACACCTTCAGCTTAGGTAATGTCCGGGGTAAGCATATTATTAACCCGAACACGGAAATGTCTCTCAAGTTAAGAAATTCTTGATGAAAAATGGTAGATTGCCTTGGAGGCCTAAGGAGTGGGCCTGGGCCTAGATGTTATACCTGCAAGTTGTGTCATATGCCTTCTCAAGGTCAAAAAAAAGATAGCGATAACTGAGTGGTTAATGGCAAAGGCATTACGAACATACGTATCCAAGAGTAGTCAGGGGTCACTGGTAGAACGGCCCTTAGGAAAGCCATATTGGCTAGTGGAGAGAATATTGTGTGTCTTTAAATACCACATCAAACGTCTATTTACCAGACGTTCTATCACCTTGCAAACTGCACTGGTAAGAGCAATGGGACGATAATGGGAGGCATCGTGTCCCGTAGTACCCGGTTTGTGGAAAGGGAAAACAATGGCAGATTTCCACAGCTGGGGAAGAACTCGTGGTCAAATAAGATTAAAGAGTCGAAAGAGGACTGCAAGGGCTGACTGACATAAATGCTGTAGCATACAAATATTAATGTCGTCAGGCCCTGGTGATGATCGGCAAGCTGAGAGTGTTCCCTCTAGTTCCAGAAGTGTACAAGGAACATTATGAGATTCTTCTCTGATAGAAGAAAGTTTAAAGGCTTTAGCTCTCTGGCAGACTTTGAGGAGCGAAACGAGGGGTATAGATGAAGCCCCTGAGAAATATGGTCAAGATGATTACTAATTTCAGTGGCAACGTCAAGCGGGTTTGCTATAGTGACACCGGCAGCCCGAAAAACAGGAACCGGGTCAGGAGAGTATTTACCACTCAGCTTCCGTGCTTCTCTCCAGACTGAACTCAGAGGAAGCAGAAGTAACGGTAGAAATATAATCCCGCCAGCAAGTGCGTTTACCGTCACGGATTACACGGCGGGCGACCGATCTCTACTGCTTAAAATCAAGGAGTCTCTCTGTGATTCTATTGTACCGGTACCTGCCCCACGCAGCGCGTTTCAAAACGCATTGCCCGAGCACAAGCAGGAGATCAAGGAACTCACCTCTGAGAATGCCTGCCCGAGGTTTGGGGGTATAGAATTTGAAGCTGCAGTTAAACATGAGGAGAAGAGGCGTAAAAGCTCATCAGTGGAGGGCGAGAAAGCGAGAAAGGATCCTCACTAAATCTCCCAATTCGCTCGGTTAAATTGCCAGCGTAGACTACAAGGAGGTGGTGAATACAAAGGTGAAGTAAGGATGATTGGAAAATGATTGCTGTCATGCAAGTGTGGGAGGAAAGACCAGGTAAAGTCAAGTACAGTTGAGGAAGAGCAAACCGAGAGATCGATGAGAGAGAGAATGAGTACGAGGATCAAAATGGGTGGGAGTACCCATATTTAAAACATGGAGCGGGAGAGAATCGAGAAAAGCCTCCAACTGAATGCGCAGCAGGAGTCACAGTGAGACCCCCCTTCCAAAGAAAATGATGAGCATTAAAATCGCCAAGTAACAGAAGCAGTAGCGTTAAGGAAGAAACCAGAAATGCAACATCTGGGATACATAATGCCCGAAGCATGAACAAAGAGCTGATGGTATGGAATACCAGTGCGTATAAGAAGTGCACTTTCATTAAGGGTACCATCGGGAAAAGGATCCGAGGAATACAATAAAACATAGCCCGAAATGGGATGGATACAGTGGAGCGTAAATTTGGGTTCTCGTAAACAAACACAAACATGGTAAAGCCGGCATAGCAACACCTGAAGCTCACCCCGGATATTCCACTGTAAATAAGCCATGATTTGCGAAGAGAAAGATACAAGAAATCTGAAGATAGAGGTATCTACGGAATAGAAGGGTTAGAAAAGTCCACATGTGGAGGCAGCGGAAAACGCACAAACAGCGAAGGATTGGGATGCTGTGAAGTAAGAAGTTGTGCAGACTGAGAAGAGTGAAGTGGAGGAACAGTAGGTGGATCGGTGTCCATCAATGGTCTAGTTTTCTCAGTATATTCGGATATAGCTTCAAGTGTTTCAGAGGACATGTTGGATGATATTGGAGATGGAAGGAGGAGGGTGAGTAAAGATCGTGGTGACGATTCAATTTAGCAGAGTAGGGGTGGACGAAAGGGTAGAGGGACCTGGAGAAGTTTTGGAGTGGACAGGAGAGAAAGCGACCTGGGAATGGGGCAAAAGGAAAAGAAACTTGGGAGGGGACAGAGGAGGAAGGCACTGTACGAGGGGAGGAGGAGGAGGAGGGGGGAGGAGGAGGATGAACCTCCACTCTCGTAACAGAGCTAGTAAGAGGTGAAGAACCAGGTACAGAGAATGGAAAGGTAAAATGTGCAGGTAGAAGAAGGGAAGGAAGCGTTAAAGGAGATTTGAACAATGGGGATTTTTTGGACTTCGGAGAAGTAGAGGGGCGATGAGTAGTAGTAGTTGTACGAGGTCTTGTAGACACAGAAACTTGTAAGTGAAAAGAGGTAGGGACCTCTGAGTCCAGTACAGCAAAATAATTAGAGACGGGATGACTGTGGAAGGGGTGACCACAGAGGAGGCTGCGGAAATTGGGACTCCAGAGGTGGGGGCGGGGGGATCTCGTTTAGTAACTCGGGGAAATCTCCCGAGGAGGCGTAGATGAGAGACTGCCATAGCATAAGGAAAGTCTTCTGCCTCTGAGACATTGGATTTCTTGCTCATTTAAGTAAACTCGGCAACGACGAGAGTAAGATGGGTGAGTCTCATAACAATTAAGGCAGGAGGTAGGTAAACTATAAGTCGTATTGGTAAGGTCGTCGCACCACAGACTGGGCATTCGGTCACAGACCTGCAATATTTTGCTGGATGACCAAAACACCAGCAATTTCTACTCTGTTGTGGTGTAGGGATCATCTTTCGAACTTGTAAACGGTGTTCCGCAATATAACCGAGGACGGAAGCTCACAGCAAGGTGGCAAGGTTATCGTCTCTGCCTGCGGGCAGGAAGGACATAAGTGACTACTTTAAGGATTGGGAGGTCTTGGTGCTCAAGCTGTTCCAGAATGTCATCACCACATATCTGGAAATTATGTTGGACAATGGTATGAGGTAGAATGACAGAACCACTACAAGAATTGAGAGAACGATGTTTTTCATTAGTTACAGGAATAGCATCTATATTTGTAAGAAGAGAAAGATCGCGAGCTTGGCTAGCATTCTGTACCGCTCTTGAGAGCATGAAAGGATACATCTCGACCAACATGGCGTAGGAGCGCCTTGTTAATATTATGATCGCAAAAATAGTCAGGATAAGTCGGTCGCAGAGTAAAAAATTTAGTCTACTGTGTATTTGGAAACATAGCGTGTAAGGGGAGGGTGTGTCGTGCCGGTCTTTTCTGGGTCGAATGAGAAGGAAGCGAAAGATAATCATCATGTAATGGTCTTGGGCGTTTACGCGTGGCACCGGAGTCGGTCCGACATGGGACAGGAGGGGCGATCCGAAAATCGCTGTACCGTAGACGGAGAAGCCGGAAGCATTGTCAAAGAAGTACGGAGGTCAGATGTATGAAAGAAGTCAGACGGAACACCAGTACCTGTAGCGGGTGATGAAACGGCCCCAGCAGGAGGTACAGGGACATGAAAATGTCCGAAGAGTGGTCAGATAACGAGGTAGGGTTGGAACAAGGTGCGGTAGCAGAAAGGGGCCCAGGGGGGAGCTGTTTCATGAACCTGAGACTCCATGGTTATGTCATTTCTTTCTTTTTGTTTTTTTATAAAAAAAAAGAAAAAAAGGAAAAGAAAAAATAATAAAAAAGGGAGGAACGTGGAGGGATAGCTTCTAGGAGTGAAAGGGCCGTAATTCCCCCTCCTCGCCCAAGAGGACCCCAGCACCGCAAGTAGTACAGATACGGCATGAAACCCGTGCCATACCCTACCCTTCATGCCAGTAAACTAACAATCTGGGATAGCAATCTCACATCTACCGAGCGGCCGGATACCTGCTACAAAGCATACTTCCTTCGGCCACCACCCCCCGGAATCCGAAAGACAGCTTCCAGAGATACATCCATCACCCGAAAAACACCCAAAGTCACCCCACGAGAGACCGGAGAGGGAGAGGAACATCCCCAGGCGATCGAGATTCCACGGCAGACTACACCACCACCAAGGATCTCAACGGAATGGGATGGACCATAGTACCCTTTGCCCTACCTACGAACTAGAGTCCCTGTGGGAAGAACCCGAAGGTTGAAAAGAGGAAGGGGATAGGGGGGATGGGGAGAGCAGGAGGAAATGGAAAAAGAGCGATGGGGAGGATGGGATAGGGAAGGGGGGATTGCGGGGTAAATAAGTTCGGTCTGAGGAAGGAGACCAAAAGGTCTAATTCCTCAGACCAAGAGCCTCTTCACAGCGCCAAGGAGCAATCCCCCTCCCCTTAAAGAGGACAGGACTGTAAAGAATTTTAAATAAAATGAAAATATGGAAAGTAAACAAGAAAAAAATCCCCAGATTTACGGACTTAATAATTTTAACATAGGCAAATTTTCCTATTTTTCGTAACATTTCTCAGCAACGTTATCGTTTACCCTATTAGAAACATAACTTGGGCAAGATTCATGGGAATATTTGCATACATCGGTGCCATATACATGTTACATAAGCCATTTCTAAATTTTATTTCCTTTGATCGGCTCCCGTTTAGAAAACTGATGTATTTAACGGAGTATGTTGATGCCATTTTAGCCATTTTTAATATCCAAATGGTATAGGATTTTACCTTATTGCATTTTTTTGGCCTTGATGCTAGTGAGGGTCCTTTATCCAAGAAACCGGACTTATCTTCTAACTTGGATCGAATTTTGATGTGAACGGCAGCAAGATGTATTAATGGTTGACGCATCGTACGAAATGGATCAAACGCTTCAAGGGTTAAGGCTGTGTACGCATAAATTTTGTGGGATACATTACAACTGCAAAACGCATCTAATTTTCAAAAATATGTCACTTATTTGGTTGTCCTACGTTAAACCAACTTAGTGTTTTATGTGCCATTAACACTGTGCACTTATGACCACTTAAAATATTGTTAATTGTGCATACGAAGTTTGCACAAGACTTCTTACTCTACATAAAAGGAGAAATTGAGGATTGGTTTTGGTCTCTATAGGTCCCAATTTAGTTTTGAAAAAAACAGATAAATGAAAATGCTGGTTGTCATGACATAATTCATTTTTGAGTATCACATCTTATTAGCTGCAATTCTTCCTCAGCTAAAAACTTAACAGGTAACTTCCGAGCGGCTTCAAACTTAACAGGTAACTTCCGAGCGGCTTCAAACTTAACAGGTAACTTCCGAGCGGCTTCAAACTTAACAGGTAACTTCCGAGCGGCTTCAAACTTAACAGGTAATTTCGGGGCTTCAAACTTAACAGGTAACTTCCGAGCGGCTTCAAACTTAACAGGTAACTTCCGAGCGGCTTCAAACTTAACAGGTAACTTCCGAGCGGCTTCAAACTTAACAGGTAACTTCGGGGGCTTCAACTACAGGTAACTTCCGAGCGGCTTCAAACTTAACAGGTAACTTCCGAGCGGCTTCAAACTTAACAGAATATTCTAATTTACGTATCCTTAAGAAGACTTGTAAATGCCAAGTGTGATTCCTTTCAATTCTTCAAAACTAATATTTAAGATTATCAACTTATGCTACACTTGGTACAATTTAAAAAAAAAACTGCCTTGAGGTACAGGTAACTTGGGTTAAGGGACACAGGGAACCGTTTATCGGATCGCGCAGTGACGTCAAACCATATCTGCTTATTGTAATACTCATGAGAAGCAATGAACCAATACTCGATGGTAAATACAATTTCACGAATCAACAGTTCTTCAACGGCCGATGCATTATATTTATATATATATTATATATATATATATATTATATATATATATATATATATATATATATTATATATATTAATATATCTAATCAATTATATATTTTATATATTATATAATATAATTATATATAATAAATTATATTAATAGATATATAATAGTAATATATAATATCATATATATTATAAAATAATATATATATTTATTCCATCATAGTATTTACATCATATATTATAATATATAATTTCATATATATAATATAATAAAATAAAATAAGCCTTATTATATACTATATATATATCAATATATCATATTAATTTAATATATAAATATGGGTGGGCAAAGTTTAGCTAACGTTCCCTAATTACCTTTTTTCCCCACTGTTAGCACTACGTTAATTAAGTCTCACTTTACCTTATTTCAATGGATAACAGAATGGCTCAGCTACTCACGTAATTCATCTACTCTATAACACCAAAGTTCCATCAGTCTCCTTGTTCCCACCCGATCGTTGTTCACACCATCACACTTCATCCCACACTAACTCGACATGCTTCCACACTCTGCAGACCTTGATACACAAAGAAAAAACAAGAGCCCCCTCTCTCTCTACAGCTACTAATCCTTACCCAATACTCGCTCCCTAGTTGACAGTTTAATGGACTAAACAAGGCTGCTCGCTCTGTTACAAACTTTTCCTCTAGCTCTGAAAACCTTGTTTTATCCGACGACAGATTTAACTCTTTATTACTCCTACTTCCGTTAATAAAACTGATGCATTTGTAGATTTATCAGCCCTAGACTAGTACTCTGAGTTACACGATTACGTTACAGCTGTTACGATCTAGACACTAGATGCTGACTTCTGCTTACAGTACTGTTACTGCGGTGATACCTTACATGGTAGTATTCTGTTTCTGTGATATACAAGGAACTAAACTACAGAATCAGTCTCAAACACTGAGTTATTTTTTTGTTGTTGTTGTTGCTATTGTTGCGTTGTAGTTGCTGTAGTTGTTGCTGCTGTAATTATTGTTGCCGTTGTTATTGTTTCTGTTGCTGGTGCTGTAATTGTTTTTGTAGTTGTTGCTGCTGTTAATTTAGTGTCGTTGTTGTTGTTGATATTGTTTTGTTGTTAGTATTGTTGCTGTTGTTGTAATGTTTTTATTACTGTAGTTTTTGCTCTAAATTTTATGGTGCCTCATTATTATTATTATTATTATTATTATTATTATTGTTATTATTATTGGTTTTTCATTATTTTCATTATTATTATTATTTTTATTATTTATTATTATTATTATTATTATTATTATTAGGTTTTTTATTATTTTCATTATTATTATTATTATTATTATTATTATTATTATTATTATTATTATTATTATTATTATTATTTGGTTTTTCTTATATTTTCATTATTATTATTAGCTTTTGATATTTTATTGTTATTGTTGCTGTAATTATTATTGTTATTGTTCATGTCTTTGTCGTTGTTGTTGTTGTAATAATCATCTTGAAGTGCTAAACCCGGGGGAATAACGGATGATGGCTCTTGATCCATTACCTTGGATCAAGAGCCCTCTACAAGCCTCAGGATCTCCTTAAGAGTCGCCATAGTGCCTTTCAAAATGTTCACCACCTCTGGCAACTTGACTGATAGTGCCACACCACCACCGGCAACTTGACTGATAGTGCCACACCACCACCGGCAACTTGACTGATAGTGCCACACCACCACCGGCAACTTGACTGATAGTGCCACACCACACACGGCAACTTGACTGATAGTGCCACACCACCAAGGGCAACTTAACTGATAGTGCCACACCACCACCGGCAACTTGACTGATAGTGCCACACCACCACCGGCAACTTGACTGATAGTGCCACACCACCACCGGCAACTTGACTGATAGTGCCACACCACCACCGGCAACTTGACTGATAGTGCCACACCACCACCGGCAACTTGACTGATAGTGCCACACCACCACCGGCAACTTAACTGATAGTGCCACACCACCACCGGCAACTTGACTGATAGTGCCACACCACCACCGGCAACTTGACTGATAGTGCCACACCACCACCGGCAACTTGACTGATAGTGCCACACCACCACCGGCAACTTGACTGATAGTGCCACACCACCACCGGCAACTTGACTGATAGTGCCACACCACCACCGGCAACTTAACTGATAGTGCCACACCACCACCGGCAACTTGACTGATAGTGCCACACCACCACCGGCAACTTAACTGATAGTGCCACACCACCACCGGCAACTTGACTGATAGTGCCACACCACCACCGGCAACTTGACTGATAGTGCCACACCACCACCGGCAACTTGACTGATAGTGACACTCCATCATCGGCAACTTGACTGATAGTGACACTCCATCATCGGCAACTTGACTGATAGTGACACACCACCACCGGCAACTTGACTGATAGTGACACTCCATCATCGGCAACTTGACTGATAGTGACACTCCATCATCGGCAACTTGACTGATAGTGACACTCCATCATCGGCAACTTGACTGATAGTGACACACCACCACCGGCAACTTGACTGATAGTGACACTCCATCATCGGCAACTTGACTGATAGTGACACTCCATCATCGGCAACTTGACTGATAGTGACCTCCATATCGCAACTTGACTGATGTGACACTCCATCTCGACAACTTGACTGATAGTCCACACACCACCGGAAACTTGACTGATAGTGCCACACCACCACCGGCAACTTGACTGACAGCACAGCGCCATTGACAACGTGACAGCGTAACACCACTGACAACCTGCCTGACAGCGCAACACCACTGACAACCTGCCTGACAGCGCAACACCGCTTACAACCTGCCTGACAGCGTAACACCACTGACAACCTGCCTGACAGCGCAACACCGCTGACAACTTGACTGACAGCGCAACACCACTGACAACCTGCCTGACAGAGCAACACCGCTGACAACCTGCCTGACAGCGCAACACCACTGACAACCTGCTGACAGAGCAACACCGCTGACAACCTGCCTGACAGCGCAACACCACTGACAACCTGCCTGACAGAGCAACACCACTGACAACTTGACTGACAGCGCAACACCACTGACAACTTGACTGACAGCGCAACACCGCTGACAACTTGACTGACAGCGCAACACCGCTGACAACTTGACTGACAGCGCAACACCACTTGTGTTGATATATATCTCCCGAGGCGAGATTTGTACCTCACGATTAACGAGAAAATTTAATTAAATATTTACAAACCTCGATGAAAATGCACCGAGAAATATTCGCCTTTAAGTATACATAGAATGAGACGTGTATTACTCTTGGTATATATACTGAGAGGTATATACATCTCGCTGAGATGTGTATACCTCTCGGTGGACAGTATAGATAATTACTCTGATATTGCGAGTACACACTTTTTCACAATGTAGTAGGCTGCTTTTGATGATGCACTGAATTCGAGTGGGTCATTCATCGAATGAATGATGAACCGCTAACGCCGATTTGGTCATTCATCGAATGAATGTTGAAGACTCAAATCTCCGTCCGCTAATGGCGGCCCGCGCTCTGCCCAGACTGTTGTTGATCACAAGTGAGCACACTGAGCCTACCTAAGACAGTAGACAGGAACTGGTCAAGCAGGCCCAGCTGCTAAGAAACACATTTGATTAAAATCTAGTCGATCACAGATCTCTTTCACATGCACTTACAATCACCCAAAATCACAATCAACTAGCCACCCAAGGGGCTAGTGTATTGTGCACCTCATATCCATCCTGTGGACGGTAGCGCAAGAGTATATGAAAAACCACTACTTTTGATAAGAAACACGATGGAAAAAGGCACCACCTAGGGTAAACCACAACCTAGGATAATTATCTCGTAGAAAAGCTAATAGCTAGGGTAACCTCTACCTGGAAATTTTTAAGGCTTCGTGAGAATTCTAGACTTGGAGATATCATGGTATGAGATACTGAAACAAAGGAAAACAAACGTATTGTAGCAGAATTCTTTATTGATGATATTTCTCCCTTGCAGTGTGCTTCATCAAATCACAAACAGATACACTTAGGAAGTGAATAGTGACATGTAAATAATGAGTGAACAGTGAGTAGTGGCGAGTGAAGTAGAGAGTGCATCAAGGAACATTGATTCACGAACCACCAAGCACAAAACACAAAATTATCAATTGCTATTACCTGGCTTAAAAGTGGGATGATTATGAACACGTTTACCTTGTATACTGAATGTAAGGAAATTTAACGTAGCACATGTAAATACTTGCAGTGTAACATATAGGAAGAAATAAAATTGGGAGAGGGTGGGAGGGAAGAGAGCGAGCGAGCGAGGGAGGAGAGAGAGAGAGAGAGAGAGGAGAGAGAGAGAGAGAGAGAGAGAGAGAGAGAGAGAGAGAGAGAGAGAGAGAGAGAGAGTAATAAGATATTCACCATCAGTGAACACAAATAACCAAGAACCAGCTCTCTCTGACATTCTCATTACTCTTGGGGATGGAAATCGTGATTTATTCACAACACTAAAGCAACACTACATTCGGATTATGCACATTTCTATAAATTACCAGGGAATATAGGAGGTTGGGTCTATCCATATTTGTATTACATAATTTCGTAACAAAGACATGTATCATCGACATTGTATACTAACTGTATAACTAATACGAAGTCAAATAATGAGAAGTTTTTATTTGAGCGGCAACTTCATTCAGGACTGAGCCTTATGAAGACTAAAGTTGGTAAAGTATGGACGTGATGTTATTTAAAATAAAAGCTTAATGTGCATTAAGTATCTTTAAACACACTTGTTTTGTTATCCCTGTCACTAATGGCAGAGATCTCCGAGGGAATTAATAAACAGTGTGAATCGTCAGAGACTGGATCGCGATTAGAGGACGCAGGGTCGACCTCAGCAATCCTTGCGCGGAATGAACTGCACAAGTTTACTTCTTTACAAAAATATCGTCAATAATAACACCACCCCCAACAGCACCTCAAGGAGTAAGGTGAGTATAAGCCTCACCCATCGAAATGCGAATGTGTGTCCTTCACCAAACACGCACCAGAACGAATCACAGCTGCCTTGGTGGGTATCAAAGTCGTTAATCTCACTTCCTTGGTGCTCCACTTGGGTCAAGTGCTAACGATAATATTTTGAAAACAGATGTTTGTCCTCCAATGGATATAAACAAGGATCATCGATACTGATGTCCACGATGCCTTCCATCTCAACAGGTGCCTATCCTTCCCTAAGCTTCTTACGACATCAGCGCTAAACTGAGAGAGTACGACTTACTTCTAAAGTCTATGCCAGAAAAAGCCCTAAACCTTTCCCTGGACGAATCACAGCGGAAGCAAGAGACACTTCCAGTTAGAATAGGTGGACTGGGCATACGTACAGCCTCTCAAATAGCCTTTCCAGCCTTCTAACACTCCTCCAATGGATCCAAAGAGCTAGTGAAGGAAAGTCCACCAGAACATTTTTCTCAATTTGGTAGGAATGTAGGACCCCAGCTACACTAGTGGCACGAGCGTCTGGGTTACCCTTTCAGCACAGACTACAAGAGCAGCTGATAAATTAACTCACAAATAATCCAGCTGCAATAGACCCGTCATGGCAAAGGCTGCTACACTTTACATATTATATATATATATATATATATATATATATATATATATATATATATATATATATATATATATATATATATATATATATAATATATATATACAGGGTGTTTCAAAAAAATGGACCCGCTGTATCTCCGTAAACTACTTTGAGATTGGGTGCATCATTTTTTAAACACCCTGCATATATAAGCGGTTTTTCCTCTTGAAAGCTTCTCTGTACAGAGGATATGACTGAAGAATAGGCTGTAGAGTTAGCTTTCATCGTGTCAACATGTCGCTCTGCATAAATCTTTATAAACTTATGACTTGACTAAGCTCTCTCAGGAATGAAACATCGTCCCAGTCAGAGCTTACTCTACACTCTGTGTATTTTATTCATCAGGACTCAGTGTAAATTCAGCGCAAGAGTTGAAAGCATTTAAAAGCCTTTACAGCTCCAATCTCTGCTTACCTGATCAGCAGAAAGTTTAATTATATATACAGCTGGGTTATTCATGCAGACTAACTGGGCGACAAAGGATCTAATACATCAAACGAAGTGACTATTGGCACAGTGTGATGGAACTAGGTACCCGAGCTACAGCCACAGTCAAAACACACTTCAACAGTGCTCTTGTTCTCGAAGCATAGCGTCACTGAGCTGAATTCGATTAGGGTATGGTTAAGAACCCTTCTTCTTTCAAATGTTACACCGTAATGTCTGTGAGAGGCACTTAATTTATAAAATTGGATCAAATCTTAATACCTATCGTTATTCTATGACCTCGACAGACTTAATACTTCTTTCTTTTAAGAATAATGATAAAAACAACGTATCTAAATGTTCTCGTAATGTTTCTTGGATGATGTATTTACTATAGTTTGGGTTACGTTAGATTAAGATAGGTTAGGTATGTTAGACAGTATTTTAGCAACTAAACGTTTCTAGATGCGTTGGATATTTTTTAGACGATTTAGTAAGAATATTTTAAAGATGATTAGATGCAATTATTTTAATTAGTTTATTTTCTTTAAGTAAGAAAGGCAATAACGCCAGCATTTATAGACAATATATAGTCGAAAAATAACCATAATGACCCACGTACTGTCTGCCAACTTGGGTCCTTATGGCTGAAATTAACCAGAACACTATCATAAAAATTTACTTCTGGTCCTAAATTCGAGATATTTGCTATCAGTGCGTGTACACTGAAATATACTCACCTCCTGATGACAAACATACTTAAAATATAAGCTAAAAGCATACACTAAAACATTCATTTGGGAAAGCAATGCATACTCTGAAGGATATACATATCTTGCCATACAGTGTTTACACTTACAGATAACATTTCTGCATTTATATTTGGGGAAGAGAAAATTACACGAAGCCATATGTTATGAAGAAAATGTAGGTAATCTTTAAAAATGCCGACAAAAATTAAGTTGTTGCTATACGTCTACAGTTTTTATGTAATCATTTAGTAAGGTAAGTCACGGGGTTCATAACAAAGGATATATTTAATGGTGAACGCCTCCCCATTCACCAGTCTGTTTATTCATATATACATCAATGCACCACGCAGAAACAAGCGAGTATATACAAGGAAAGATCGCAGTCAGCAGGGTTCGAAACTACTACTGGGGAAGGTTCAAGATTCCTAGGCATATATATATATATATATATATATATATATATATATTATTATTATATCTGGATCCTAAGAATACAGTACTCCCCTGTCATTTAAAAAAATGTGCCCATCGCTCTTACTTCTTTTTCCACTACTACTACTACTACTACTACTGCTACTACTACT